>JAHDVF020000070.1:1200000-1847467 GCA_022606425.2 Lepidostoma basale
GATTTTATTTTTAACCTTTTATCTTTGACGTCTTATTTCCCAAGGGTAGTGAAGGATCCTGATGAAAACTACAAAGGGCTCTACGTATTGCAAGGCGAAGGTTGTTAAATTGAGTTATTTGGGGAGTGCCCTTCTAGGGGAGAAGAATGTGATTAAAAATCCATTAATAAAACAACTTGAAAGTTTGATTATTCAATTAAAGTTTTAGCATAATTTATGAAGCAGCGAAGAGCGAACTCAAGTGGTGGCCGTTTTGTTATACTATGGCACCTTTGTTCTAAAAATTGATAAAAAGCATTATTTTCTAAATAAAAAAAAAACATTGATGCAGTGGAATTTACCAATTATAATAACTATCTATCAAGTTTCCCAGGAAAGGTACATACATACATACTGACATATCTCTCATGTATTCATATATCGTTATATGCACGCCCGTCGATTCATCCGACATCGAATGTGGCCGCCTTTTGGTAATTGCTTGATTTAGTGATGTCATGCTTATTACGGCCATCCTCGTTTTTTTTCAAACACACTGTATGACTGCATGTCGACCTTCGAGGCAGAGTGGTAAGAGCTCTGACTTCCATACCGAAGGTCCCAGGTTCGTATCCCGGCGATGGCAGTGTGATTGTCACACTGTCTTTGGTCTGGTGTAGAATTCTCGTGATAATAAAATAGCGATAGATTGGCTACCTATCACAGGTCATAAGAATCAATATAATTGCTAAAATAAATTGTATACAGTTATTGGGTTCAAACTACCTGTCGTATTCAAGGAAAAAAAACATAATAAATGTATTTAACTTTTTAGCCATTCTTCTCTCATTCATTAGTTTCATATGTCCAAACCATCTGAGTGATTATTTATTGATTTTATTTAAGATGTAATTATCTGTTTACATACATTCCTTACTTATTTAGATATTATATCATTAATAGTTTTTATTCTCAGTGATCTCATTTCTATGGCATCTATCCTACTTTTATACGTCTTTTGCCAGCTCCAAGCTTCACTTCCGGGTTAAGAGTTAGCACTAGAACTCCATTATGTCCAGTGGAAAATTATATTATTCCGTGGTTAATGAAAATCCGATTTGAAACATAATAGTAAAAACTTGTTAAACAACCGATACAATTTTCAACTGAAAATACGCCCTTCAAGTTCCAGGTGTTATTTCATTATCATAATTTAATATATATGTACATACATAAAGAATTAGACGATGAAAACAAATGACGGTTAGTGAATGGGTTTACCTATGTTAAAATATTCATGGCTCAATAGTCCACTCGGAGGGAAATACTGGAGTAATGTTGAAAGCCTTGTTGTGATGATTAGATAAAAAAAACACGTATATGCTGGAAATAAAACACTAGAATAGATTAGTGGTAATATTATTTGCTTTGCACAATGGCATCTGGGAATATGATTGTAAAACTAAAAGGAGTAAATAATTCACGATAATGTACGTTTATTAAAAAAAAAAAAAGTACTTAAATTTAGAAAATGCTGATCGAACAGAATTGGTACTCTAAATTTCTTAAATATTCACTAAGTCGCGAACATCAATACTTAATAAAAAGCGAAATTTTGAATGTGGTAAAGAATAGATAAACACAAAAATTATCGTAAATGACCTTACATAAAATAAAGCTTAAACAAAATATCGAAACAGTCAATGTTATACAACATAAAAACACTCTAAAACAGTTTCTATCAATTAACCTTGAAATTATTATATCTACGATATTTAAAAAAGATTAATCATTGGTTTATAAAAATATTTTGATTACAATTTTTTAAAACAGACGATCAGTTAATAGCCGGCGCGGTAAAATATTTTTTTTATTAAATACATTCGATTACGTTCTGACCATGAAATTAAATATGAAGAATGTCAATAAAATTCACACTACTTTATCATCCTTCGAAATGTACACATTTAAATTTATGATGCTTGTTTATGAATCTTTTATAAACAGCATCAAAAAGTATTTTTTTTTTATTGATCGGTAAAACAGTATTGAAAAAGTGTACTCTCGATTTCCATCGTATAATCATAAAATTCTACGAAAGCTTTGTGGCGGAATAAAAGCTTCAGTCACGCTGGCGCTGGATATACCGACGATGCTGAATATACGAGTACGTGATTGAAAATCGTTCAATTGATAATTCTGCGTAATGCATTAATGGAACATAGAATATTTTTATGAGAAAAAAGAGCTACTTTTTTCAAAATCAACTGTACATTTTTAATACAACAAAGAAGTCATTCGAGGAAATACGGATAAACGCGAATATTTTTTCTTCGGATGATTCTTAGAAATCATTTTAGATTGGACTCATAATGATAATCTCTTTGTTTTCGCTACGAGGATATTTCAGAAGATCACGGACTCTGCAAAAATGTTCGTCAGAAAAATAAAATCGAAGCTCAACGTGGCCGTGGAAATTAATTTCATAAATTAAACGAAAAGTCGTTTGACTGAGCGGCTTACAAAAGCATTTGTGGAACAAGTAATCAAATATTCTCTAACTTTTACTTGACTTATTAAAACGCCCAATTATTGAGATGTTCATTGAGGTAAAATTATGAATTTAGCACGAAAATTATTTGAATTTTAAGCTCCGATTTCAGCACATTGTAAATGTTGTACGGCAAGGCAAAAGTGAAGAAAAATTAATTTCAGCCTGTTAAGGTAAAAAAAGTATTAATTAAAATAATTGATAAATTTACGATCACAAATACATGTGGATCTACAAGGCGAAAAAGATATTTCGTAAATAGATAATTCTTTGAACATTTTTTTTGTTAGACCGTGAAAACATTAATTATAATTTCGTTATTCTAGAAAAAGGCGATTTGAGTTAAATTGAATTTAATTATCGTAAAAATCTTCTTCTTTTTCTTGTTTCTTTCCTATCGAAGGTCGAGCAGCATCATGTCTATTTACTTCGATAATTCAATGGTTTTATTTAATACGTAATCTAAATGTGTAATTAAAATTAAACACGAATAACGAAACATTGTGAAATAATTGAGGGCTGAACAACACAAAGAACCGAGTATCAAAAATGTCAAAAGTAAGTTTTTGATCCCAATTGGTGTTAAACATAATTGCGCAACGGTTCAAAGTGTTTGAATAATAATATGTAGTTCAAATTGCACCCTAAATAAGCCACCCGTGCTACATGACACATATTATAATAATTTACATAGTTTGTTAAATTCCTGCCGATGGTAGTGTGATTGTAACTATCTTTGGTATGGTGTAAAATTCACGTGACAATAAAATGGCCATAGATAAGCTACCTTTCACATGTCATTAGAATCAAAAGCTAAAACGTCGTAAAACGTCATTGGATTCAAATAACTTGCTGTATATAAAAATATTAAGCTACGGGAAACTATCAAATTTATTATACTCGTAAAAATGATACGATTTGATGCAAACCAATCCCTTGGATTGAAACTAGAAATAACCAGCCTTCAATTTACAACGATTGAAAATTTTATTAATTGAAAAAAAAAACACGTATACATTTTTTTTCGTAAGCTTCACAGTGTAATATTATAATGGAGACATAATCCCTCAATTAGCAATTTCATTTCGCATTTGGCACTGAAATTTCTTTGACATGAATACTCTTGATTTTTGTGTAATCATTTCGCTTCACCGGGGAACATGAAAGGGAAACGTATAAATTTCGTTACATGCAAGACTTTGCAAAAAAACTGTGCCGAGAAATTTCCGCTGAATGGAAGGGGAATAAAATATTCAGCCGATGTTTAATGTGCACAATGGGTATCGATCTATGAACGTTCGAACTTGGATGCTGAATCAAGCGGAACAAATGTATAGCATAGTGTCATAGAAATATGAAAGGACAGTACGCAGTCTTTTGTACGAGTATTTCGCTGATATTCATACACCATTATTAAAATTACATTTCAACGCTTGAATGCTGTAGCACGAATTTCAATGCCCCAAAATTCAAATAATAAGCCATGAAAGTTTTATGAAATACGTTTCAAATTATATTGTAATAAAATTTAATTATTGAGTTCTAGTTCCAACCCTTATGTATGGAAGTGAAGCTTGGACTTGGCAAAAGAAGGATGGAAGTAGCGTAAATGTCGTAGAAATGAGATCACTGGGAAGAATGCGCGAGTAAACTATCTATGATAGAATACCGAAAGACGAATTAAGGAAAAAATGTAAGGCAGATGTTTGCATCATAAGTAAAATTAAAAAATTATTGAAAGTTAAGGCATTGACACTGTGGAATTCCATAGTAATCTACTTTGGGAATTAAAAATGAATTAGAAAGTGGGTTAAACAATGTTTTTTTAATTCCCAAAGTAGATTAAAAAAATTATCCCAAAGATGATTGGACACGTGGAACCAATACAATGGAGGAGATAAGAATACAAGCAGTGTGAGTGGAAAGAGAAGCCGTGGAAGACCAAGGAAAGCATGGTATGACGAAATTAATCAAATACTTAAAGGCGGCCACACGGTGTATGTTACGATGTATGAATGTTGGGGAATCTCGAGAGGTATGTTAGGACAGAGGAGTATGGCGGTCCATCCTCTCTGCCTATGCCTTTAGAGAAACTGCGTTAGTTAATTAGTAGATATAATATTTTATATTCTTATACGTAGCTTTATGATATAACCATCGATATCTCTGACAAATATTCCATTTTTAACGTTCCCATGTACTAAATGTGAGAAAAACACGGTTATTTATACCCGTTGTAGTATACCGATTACCGATAAATAATTATGACTAGTCCAGATATCCAACGAATGTTGAGATGAATCCATATAAACACACCAAATTAATATCTTAAATAAATTAACGAAGGTTTAATTAGATTAAAACGTGTTTTTTCTTTGTGGTTACGTTGGAACTTTTATTGGTTACAGAGATGAAAAATTCAAACAATACAAAACCCAAACATATAAACATTGCCTTTTCAATAATTTAGGATTAGGGTTCAATGTTACTAGCTGGGGTGTACTAGTTACATCGTTACTTACCTGTAAATAAGTAAGAGAGAAATCTTATCTTTTGGAAGTTACAAATTTTTCTCTGGAACTCTAGCGCCACGAAAATGTTTGAACGATAAAAAGTGCTTACTCTCTTAATCATATTGATACGTTACGCATGAATTTTATTATGGAATTATTCGATTTACAATGCAATTAAATAATTAAGTAGTATCTTAATGATGATTATGAAACTTTATAGTATGAATTAACATGTGCATGATGCGTGTGTGATTTGGATTAGAGCAATCTTTGTATACACCAAATAGAGGTGGTCCCCTACATAACACGGCACACGCTGTAAGATATCGGCCGTCATCAATAAAAAAAATATTAAAATCGATAAGGATGTTTCGCCAATATGAAATAATCGAAAACACATTTTTCTTTCGAATAATCGAGCATGTAATTAGAATTAAACATATTTAGATTTAGAAGAGAGGTAACTAGTGTTCAGTGATGCTGAAGAACAGAACATTTAAGAACTTTTATCTAAAGAAGTTTCGGAAAATTCAAATGTTTTTAATATGACGTCTCATTTTTTTACGTTTTTAATTGAGCTTGGTACTGCTCAACCAAAGCTCAAACTTTCATTACCAAAATAAGTTCTTTCTCCTCGAAGCTATTGGGAGAGGTAATTTATGTGTAACATTAAGTTTAATTTATTTTGTATTATTTTTTATTATTTCATATTATAATGTATTATTTTAAAAATATTTTGTATTTATTTTGTATCATATTATTTTGAATTATTTTGTACTATTTTGTATTAGTTTATATTATTTATACATCCATCAATTATTTCATTTGCAACAGCTACCAGGTTATTTTTGTGTTTTCCTAATGATTTGAATATGTTTAAATCGAAATAATTTGTCTATAGAAAAAGTGTATATCCATACAATGATTGATTGCCTATCGTCAATGCACGCGTTTTTGCATATACGAGAATAAGTTCGTGCTTTTCAATGAAGATTTGGTAAATGAATAAATATATTTAAATATTTATTCTTCTTCGTCTTCTTCCTTGTTGTAGACCTATGTGGTCTGTTCTCTGGAGTGTTGCTTCTCATGCGAGGTAGACTCCCAGCTGTCCTTCCATCTTTTGGGAGGTTTTCCACGAGAACGTATCCCATGAGGCTGATTATGTAGTGCAATATAGGGGAGTCTGGTGGTGTCCATTCTTTGAACATGACCAGTTCCTCTTTCGCTGTCTGCTCCATATTATAATATCCTCAACCTCACATATCTCTCTTATTCTGGTGTTCCTCACGCGATCTCGCAGTTTCTTGACTGCTATCGTCCTCAGTGTCTTAATCTCGAAAGTCATCAAAACTTGTTTGGTCCTTGCTGTGTCTGCCCTTGCTTCGACGCCATATGTTATTATTGGTCTAACGCATGGTTTATAGATTCTCATCTTACTCTTGATGGCCATATTGTGGATTTTAGAGAACTAGAGGGTTCAATGGTTGGTAGGTCGTGATGGAGTATATCGTGTTGGAAGTTATACTTCAATAAAATATCACGAAAAACCATATTGCATATACCACCAGCAACACTACCAACAAGTCCTACTCACAAGCGTCCACGAGTGGTCTCTGACCCCGCGAACCCCGGGCAATGTGACCAGTATTATTACCGTCAGTATCATAGCAGATAGTGAGAGGGCGAATGGCAAGTGTCCGGCGCCATAAAACCGGCCCCCCCAGCTAAGGGAAGGTGACCCCTACAGAAAAGCCCATCGGAGAAGGCAACGGGAAACCACTCTGATTATCATTCCCAGGATATCACTATGGCGGGAGCCTTTGCCGGAGTGATTGCCAACGTCAGGGTGACCTGATAAGGCACGCGAAGAAGAGAACCAGAGATTGCAGCTGCCTTGTTTATATATTATTTGTAATTTTCGTAATTAATTATGTTGTTTTGATGAGTTGGATTTTTGAGGATAGCTTAAATGGGGTTTAGTTGTGTATGTGAAGGTAATCTTTATTAATTGGATACTAACATGTGGAGAATAATAATTTTACAGTCGTGCAATATACCTTTATTAATCGGACACATTTAATTATAAATACTATCTTCTATATGCAAACGTTGATAAGGGGATTACTGAAAGCATCAATATGGATTGAGATTGTAAAGTTACCTTTAATAAAGAACACGTCATATAATATGTCGTGCGTAATTTAAAATTATTACAAATTTCCCATTTTTCCAATGTTTCGTTCATCTAGAAAATTACCAAAATTAATCGCGTAAAATCGTATTAGTAATAAAAATGATTAAAAATTAAGCATCAGTTATTAATATACGCATTAATATTATAAATATTCTGTGAGTAATTTCAATGAAAATCGTTCGAATGTTTATTCTAAAGTAAACAGAGATATATTAGGGTTAAGACAAAGAACAAGAAAATTTACGTATTGCAAAACAATATTTATTGGAGCCAAAGCACACCATTTTGCTTCATCTTACATAAACAAATTTATTTTAGTAAATCAAATCAAATCAAATCAGTTTATTTACATAACAAACAGCATAAATGTTTAATGCATCTATTGAGTACAGGTTAGATATTACACACATACAAATACCAGGAACGCATAAGTGATGGTTCGACATTAGGAAGACAAGATACTTTCTAAAGTCAAGAGTATTTGTCCCCTGAACGTATTTTCACTAATATGAAAGACGTCGATCTCCGAGGAGACCGCGTTCAGCAGACTAATTGCTCTTACCACCGGTGTCACCAGAGGCAGATTGGTTCTGGCGGCGGGTAGGAAAAACAATCTGTGCTTAGCGCGATTTAAATTAATCATTTTAAAATAAATATGTGCCTTTATATGCAAAAATCATGCATACTTTGACGGAACACAATAATTTATTGTCTGGTAATACTATTTTGATATCCAAATTGTTTCCTTGATTATTTAGATGCATACATATCCGAATCATTTAATAAATATTAAAAAAAACACAAAATATTTGGTAGCTGATGCCTTTAAAACAATTGATGAATTAGTATTGAATAGTTATACAAAATATTAACGAAGCACACAAATTGCTCTCTCTCAATATTTTACCTGGATAACGTTAAGCTAGCTGTTGGGTTTAAGCCTGAAACGATCAGATTCTTTAAGCTGTTTTTTGCTCATATTCGAGATTGTATAAATAATTCCAACACCGTTGATTTAAATCTTTGGTGTTCAATCAAACCAATCCAAACTTGTTAATTAATTATTCAAGTTTTGTTATTGTACAATATAAAGGCTGTGATGCTACTCATTTCACTTCACACCGAAGGTCTCAGGTTCGATTACAGGCGATAGCAGTGTGATTGTCACAATGTTATTAGTCTGGTCTAGACTTCATGTTACAATAAAATGGCGATAGATTAGCTTCCTATCACATGTCATGAAAATCAATATGATAGCTGTACCCTTTACATCGAGTTGATAGTTCTATAATGATGTAAAAAGCGATTCAACAAAATAATGAATAAATAAATATTTAAAGAACAACACCAAAACAAACCATCACGCCGTTTTCTCGCAGGGGTAGGCAGAGAGAATGGACCGCCACACTACTCTATCCTGGCAAACCTCTCTAGCTTCCTCCACATTCATACAACGAGTCATACACGCACGTCGATTCCTCCGACTTCTAACATGGCCAACCTTTAAAATTTGATTAATTTGGTAATGCCATGTTTTCCTCGGTCTGCCTCGACTCCGTACCCCATTGAAATCATTAACGTATACTTTCTTAACCATTCTTTTTTCATCCATGCGTTCTATATGTCCGAACCAACGCAGCGATCCTTTCATAATTTTGTTCATAATACCTTCTTCCGCTCTACATTCCTTTCTTATATCAGCATTTGAGATTCTGTCGTTTATCGTTCTACCACACATACGTCTTAGGGACCTCATCTCTACAGCATTTATTCTGCTCTCATCCTTCTTCTTGACTTCCATACATTAGTGATGGGACCAGATCTCCATTCTGAACGGCCGATTTCGCTTTCATTTAAAGAAATTATTACAATTACCAGAAAAGCCATGTTAATTAGAAATTTCCCACTTTCCTTATAATTTGTGTAGCTCCAATTAAGATAAGAAGATAATAAAAATGCGAAGATACGAAGAACACAGCAATAAAATTTGTAGTTAAAATAAGAATATATATATGATATTTTGATTACTCACGTTATAAGAGACCTTTGTCAAATATTACAATAGATACGAGTTGTTAAGTGTAAATGTAGATTGATACACAGTCAAGTGATGTGTTTATGCGGATACATGTTTTGCGTCACAGGAAAAAATATATTTATTCACCAAGGACTTTGTTATACAGGACTGAATATTTTTGTGAGTTTATCTCGTGGACTGGACTTCAACAATGATATTGTCGTCTGATTTTGTGACGTAATAAATACACAAATGGTTCCCCCTTATCGACTAATGCACTTAAACTGCCGTGTAATACTTCACATTGAGCGAACATATTTGTAATACAACATTTTGAATGTACACAAATCATCTTCTTCTTCTTCTTCGTCAGCCCTTATCGGTCCACTGGTGGACATAGGCCTCCTCCCTTCCCCACCACTCGTCCCTATCTCCTGCCAGCCGTAGCCACATTTCCCCCCCCACGGCAGCAATGTCGTCGGCCCACCTTTTTTGCGGCCTGCCGACGTTTCTCCTATTCTCCCATGGTCTCCACCTTATTATTTTCTGGGTCCATCTTTTCTCACTCTGTCTCGCCACATGACCCGCCCATTGCCACTTCAGTCTCGCTAGTCGTTCCATGATGTCCGTTATTTTTGTTCGGCGTCTAATCTCCTCATTTCTGATTCTATCTCGGAGACTGACGCCGAGCATATGTCTTTCCATGGAACGCTGCGTGACTCTCAATCTTTCAACATTTCTCTTGGTGCTTTCAAGAAAAAACTTTATGATTCATGCATACTGCCGGTGATGACGTTTGGGATGGAAACTGTGACCCTCACCAAGAGAAATACAAATACTTGTAGACAAATACTCGATTCAACCCACTGCGGGTTAGTCATTTTTTTAAGGATATAGAAAGATAGATGTAAAATGTTTTTTGGAAACAGAATATGGTGGTCGAGGCGTTTCCAGGACTTATGACCTGTCATGGGTTGGATTAAGCGATCGCTTTATGTAATACAACATTCCCCATATTTGTAATATTATAAACTTACGTGCTTTCGCCAATACAATATTTTTTTGATCAAAATAAGAATCGATTGAAGTTTAATGAACTGAAAAAAGAATTTCTGATTTTTATTATTATTATTTTGTTTGACAAGTGTCGTCTCTTTACGGTATTATCAAGTGTTTTGGGCACATTTTTACTAAATAAAGTACTAAGAGGCAGTGCACAATGGTGTTCTTCTGCCGACTTCCTTATGTATGGAAACGAAGCATGGAACTGGAAAAAGAAGGATGAAAGTAGAATAAATGCAGTAGAAATGAGATCTCTTAGACGAATGTGCGGATACTCTGTGTATGATGAAGTGTCGAATGAAAATATAATAAGTAAATGCGGTGCGAATGATGGTACTATGAAAAAATAATGAAAGGATCCTTGAGATGGTTGGACATATGGAAAAAATGAATGAAGAAAGAATGGTTAAAAAATTATATGTTAACGATGTAAATGGAACTAGAAATACAAGACGACCGAGGTAAAACGTGGCACGATCAAATAAATCAAATATTGAATGTTGGCCACGTGAGGAGTCAGAGAAATCGACGCGCGTGCATGACACGATGTATGAATGTTGAGGAATCGAGAGAAATATGCCAGGAAAGAAAAGTGTGGCAGTCCATTAATTTTGCCCACCCATTCGGTGAGACGGCGTGATGGTTAATTAGTAAGTTAGTTTACCTTAGAAGCTTGAAACTATTATTTAAAAATTAAAAAAAAATCTTTAAGTCATTATTTATGTAATTAATTTTAATTAAAAAATTATACTTCAATAAAATCCGTATATGATTGAGTGTAAAATGCAAATATAAGATGTGAATACAGTGCGATGAAAGCGTTACGAACAAAATAATGAAAGGTTCTTTAAGATTTTTTGTGCACATGGAAATAATGAATGATGAAATAATGGTTAAGAAAGTATACGTTAACGATGTGAACGGAACAGGAAATTGAAATGTGGCATGATAAAATCAATTAAATAATAACTGTTGGCCACGTGAGAAGTCGGATGAAATTGTTAAGGAAGTTATGTCGAGAGAGGTTATGTCGGTAAATAACGGTGTGGCAGTCTATTCTTTCTGCTTATCCCATCGGAGAGATGGCGCGATAGTTGGTAAGTTATTAAGATTATATTAATTGATGTATAGAAGCGAAAGTAGAATAAATGCAGTAGAAATGAGATCTCTTAGACGAATGTGTTATATCTTTGTATGATAGAATGTCTTATGAAAATATAAGAAGTGAATGCAGTGCAAATGAAAGTGTTATGAACAAAATAATAAAAGGAACATTAAGATGGTTTAGACACATGGAAATACTAAATAAAGAAAGAATGGTAAAAAGTATATGTTAACGATGTAAATGGAACTGGAAATAGAGAATGACCGAGGAAAAGTGACACGATTAAATTAATCAAAGATTGAATGTCGACAGAAGTATGCCAGAAAAGATGGCACTTCGTTCCTTTGCCTGCCACTTCGGCGAGACTGAGTGATGTTAGTTAGTTTTTTTCATTGTAAAAATTTTAAGAGAGTGATCAATTTCAGAATTTATTTATGTATTTATAATAAAACTAGTTGCAAGGTTATCTTCCTATATGCAACAATATACTTTTTGAAAATACCGTTATCGGAACTAAAAATAATAATTTAAATCGCTAAATATAAAATATCTATTTGATATGAAATTTCATATCGCTGGCAAGGAAACAAACGATTGTTTTTCAATGCTTTATGTATTAAATCACCCAAACAAAAGATATAAATAAACATGGGAGTTTGTTGTTGTTTATGATATTTTATATTGAGTGCTGTGGTATTATTGACAAATACAATGTATGGTATGATCGAAAACATTCGTTATAATATTCATATGGTAAATTTGTACGCGCAAGTATCAAACAGAATCATAAAATGTTATATCATCTGGTAATTAGACCAATTTCGTGTTTTGCCAAAATATTCAAATTCTGAGACATGTTTGCCATTGAGTGGTATAAAATTATTAAGATCAATAAAATTAGTACGAATGAAGAGAATTTTCTTATGCTAAACATGTTTTTAACCATGTTATGTTAGTGATCCAGATAGAGAGGCAATTTAACCACATAAATCAACATTCAGTATTTAGACTCCATACTCGTATATCATCACATGTAATTAAGAAGACAAAATAAGTCTTGTTGAAGATTTTCTTTCAAACGTATCAGAATAACATTTATTAGATTACTGGTCTCTTGTTCAATATAATTTATTCCTTTGAAAGAAATAAACGATATCAAATCAATAAGCATAAGTAATTCTTCTTCTTCTTCTTCTTCCTCAGCCTATTCCCGTCCACTCCTGGACAAAGGCCGCCTTCATTTGCTTCCATGTCATTCTGTCCTGTGCAGACTGCATCCAGGTTATTCCAACGTGTCTGTTCAGATCATCCTTCCACCGTAGTTACGGTCGCCATGCACTTCTCTTCGCCGTCCACGGTCTCCAAGTCAGCAGTCTTCTTGTCCACTTTTCATCTGAGCTTCTGGCTACGTGACCTGCCCATTGCCATTTTAGAGTCGCCACCCAGTGGATGATGTCAGTGACCTTTGTTTTTTCTCTCACCGTATCGTTTCTGACTCTGTCTCTTAGGCTTATTATTAACATGGCTCTTTCCATGGCTCTTTGGGTCACTCGTAGTTTCTCGGCACTTAGTTTGGGCAATGTAACAGTTTCAAGAAGTTTCAACTAATAAGTTGGTACTTATCAGTAATTACGACCTTAAAATTATTGAAAATCGAAAGCCTTCTTGCCCTTTATATAACACAGATATCCTAAATAAAATATTCATAATATAATAAAACTTCCGCAATTCATCACTAATCAGAAGCTAGTGTAAAAAATGGCAGCCCACATAAAATTCGTGTCTACCGCCACATAACTTCAAAAGGCTTTATACTACAATATATTATATAATAAATAGTATACACATTTTTGGTACAATCTCATAATTTTACTGAAATCTTGAAATTGGAAATACGTGTACATTAAATTTTTTTTTTTTTTTTTAATAACAGTTCCACTTTTATCCTGATTTCGACAGCAAGTGATCGCCAAATTTGCTAGTACCGAATAGCCTGGCAAAATCGATCACTGTCGAAATAAAGACAAAAGTGGAAACAGTTATTAAAAAGTAATTTTCAGTAAATCATAGATGTAAAGTTTTAAACAATTATTTTAAAACGAGTAATATTTAAAATATGCGTTATACGATTGTAAAAACTAACTAATAATCACGTCGTCTCCCCCCAAATTGTTCTGTCCTGACATACTTCTCTCGCTTCCTCTATGCATGCTCGTCGATTTCTCAGACTCCTTGCGTGGCCGACATTTAATTTTTGATACCACGTTTCCTCGGCCTTTCTCTATGTCTATTTCCATTTACGTCGTTTATATACTCGTATGCTTTCTTCGCCATCTTGTCTTCATTCATTCTTTCCATGTGTCCTTAGAAATAAGAGTAGGAATAATATAAGTATAATATTCGCATAGGACAGAACGCCAAATAAACTTGTACACAAAATCATCCCTTTCGAGCATTAACGCCGGGGAATCTACGGAATTCTGATAATTATAACGGTTAACATTCAATGGGAATACTCAATTCCCCAAAATTGAAGGGAGAATTCAACACAAACGACTTTATGTATCACGGAAAACTTTTAATTGAAACCCGATGAATTGAATTATTTTCTTACAATTACGAGGGAATTCAGTTGGGTCCTGCGAACAAAGATAATCGGGAAACGAGATGAAAACGTCCAAGGACATTTTTATTACCAAAATTAAGATATCTGAAACTGGCTCTGAAGATAAACGTGAATGTTGTGACACAAAATAATTATCTTAAACAAAACAATACACAAGAAACAATCGAAATATTAATTATAAAAATAATTTCCCTTTAATTAATACGAATGAAAACGTCTGTTTACTAGAAGTTTTATTATACTTTGTGGAAGTGACATGTTTTGCCAAGAATTATAATAAATCTTCGAGAAAACAGACATTTTCATTCGTAACAATAATCAAATTAAATGTTTTTTTTTATTATTAACTACCGTTTATTTACTTTTCATTTGTTTTCATAAGTTTTCATTCGTATTAATTATTTAATCTGGAGTTCTACAACATATTAAAAGAAACAATGAATTTATGTACTTGAATTTATTTAATTACATATATGTTTTTGAGGACTTCCGAGATGAAGACACTGAGGACGATAGCAGGCAAGACACCGAGAGATCGCGTGAGGAACACTAGAATACGAGAGGTATGTGAGGTTGAGGATATTATAAGATGGAGCAGAGAGCGAAAAAGGAACTGGTACGGTCATGTTCAAAGAATGAACGCCAGCAGGCTCCCCTATATTGCATTGCATAATCAACCTCATGGGACTCGTCCTCGTGGAAGACTTCTTAAAAGATGGAAGGACAGCTGGGACTCTACCTCACAGGAGGAGCAACACTCTGGAGAACAGACCATGTAGGTCTACAACAAGGAAAAATAAGAAGAAGACAAATATATTTTTAAAGTACGCCCAATGATAATAACTCCACTACAAAATATGAATTAATAAATATTTTTAAACAAGTATCATAGCTTATGAAAATGTACAGTATCTAAAATATAATATTTATCTATATCAAGGACATAAGTAAAAACATAAAATACCCACTAATATATAAAACAGTTTGTAATACTTCTAGTGTATCTCTTTTGGCAAGTTTGCCTGGTTACTAGTATTGTGTTAGTTTGGATGGGGATGAGAGGGTAACGTCACGGGGGTGGGGGAGGGTGGGTGGTTGATGAAAGGGGCCCCACTTCCGCGCCAAGGATCCGGAAGGAAGCGGCCATGACATGTGCTGAATGCCCATTCCCAATTAATCAAATGCAATAAACAAAAGAGGAACTCGAGGCGAAAAGGACGAAATTAATATCGATTGCAGGAATGTTCTGAAAATCATATTTTAGTATAATATTACCGCAGCATGTCTGTAAGTAATATTGACGCAAGTAGATATAAAAAAACATATAGAATAAACTTAATGATCGCGATGATGACAGATTTATATAATTTGGTAATATTTTTATTCCAAACTATTTGAATTTAAGAATATTTTATTAAGTTCTTGGTATGTGTTTTATTTATAGATTTAATAGCGACAAATAATCGAACGAAAATGTCAACGACATCGTTATTTATTCACACAGCCCTATTTATTATAAAAGATTACGAATTTATTTGTGTGTTATTAAATATGTGTGATAATGTATGATATTAAATATCTCAATAATATATTTCAGTGTTCGCATATACAAATAGTGTGTTTAAAAAAAAACAGAGATATTTTTAAACTTTGATCCTCGGAAAATTAAAATTAAACATACACTTTACGTATTTCTTATATATACGGTATTTTAAAATGTTATCTGACTAATTGGGCCAAACTCCATATGAAGTATATAATATTATAATAAGTATTATAATATAATATTATAATTTTATATATGGTACTTAAAAACAATTATGTAAAACTCCAAAAGCAATAATTGTTTGAAGTTTTTATTATATCTCATAGCAGTAACGTATTTCCTTTTTTTCTTTTCTTATAGAACACGTTGTTTGAACTCAATTACTGTATACAATTTATTTTAGCTATCATATTGATTCTTATGACATGTGATAAGTAGCCAATCTATCGCCATTTTATTATCACGTGAATTCTACACCAGACCAAAGACAGTGTGACAATCACACTGCCACCGCCGGGAATCGAACTCGGCAACTTCGGCATAGAATTCAGAGCTCTTACCACTCTGCCACGAAGGTTGGAATAGAAGAAGAAAACGAACGTTAGAATCAGTATTAAATATTTTTTTTATATATTAGTTTTTTTGTCTCAACTACCTTTAAAGATGCATAGAATTAAAAAAAATAAATACAAATAATTTAATAACTAACTAAAAAAATTTTTTATTTTCATAATAAAATACGTAGGAAAAAAGGAAAACACTAGTTGAAATTATAGAAAAGTGTCATTATTTTGACATGATATGTAATTTAGTAAGAATAAAATTTATTATATTCTGATTTCTCAGAAATAATCCTGAAATTAAATGAGTAAGTATTAAATGTAATGTTGGTAATTTTAATTAGATTTTTTGAGGAATTTCCCATTACGAAGCGGTCCGGGATAGTCAGTAGCTCGGCTAGCCCCCTCCGTGGATACAGGGTGGATGGCCTCACCTGCGTGGTCTTGCCGTGGTTTGGGGCGGGCGGGCGAGCCACCCGCCGGGGGTCGAGATCGATTATCAGATATGACGTACTTCCGTGAGTGGCGCTAGCTGTCATGATGAAAAAAACATGTGTTCCAAATTTGAATCGGGTCACACGGTGTCCGAGAGGGAGTCAAGGTAAGTCGTGGCCGTGAACGCATGCGATATGAAGATTAGATTTATAAAACTCGTTAAAATGTGCATATAATCTTTCACAATTTAAAAACATTTTAAAAGTGATATAGTATATATACAATGCATGATATTTAATGATTTAATTTATAAAGTGTACTGAAAATTGATTCTTTTTTGAAATTTGATAATTTGGTCACTTATTAAAAACAACCCCTAAGAAAATATATAAACACTCAGATATACGATATTTGGTAAAAAAAAATATATATTGAAAGACTTAATTATTGTTTCACCATTTTATAATGTGTTTAAAAATATAATTTTCAGTATTGTACGAGCAACAAGGAAAACATATTTCAATATTTTGAGAGAGTGATATTCTTAACCTAACTAACATAATCAAACATTTGACAATGCCTTAGTACAAAAAAGTCCCCATTTTTTAATATGAAACTTATAGAAAAAAAGAACTTCTAACATCGAATTATTCACATAATTTGGTATGTTATGCTATGGTTAATTTTCCTATATTGTTTTATTTAAGAAATCTATACGGAAAATTTATAGAAGTATTTAGTTTAATTTGAAATTTTTTTGTTTAATCTGATGAAAAATATTATTTTTAGAAATTCAATAAAAATTTATTTTGTTTAAATTTCCCCAATTAAAATTAAAAAGAAAAGTATGCTTATGTGAGGCATTTTATTTTTTGTATATAAATTATTGATCAATAATAATAATACGAGTATTTACTCGTAGAAATTATATATCTGGTAATGAACAATCCATTGTTTTATATATAATACGAGTATTTTATAGTATTTTGCAAAAACCGTTTCTTAAAGACTTTTTTAGTATTCTAAATTCAATAATGCAGACACATTTAAAAAAAAAGGAACAACTGCTTGCTTCATTCATAGTATCTATTCGCGACAGAAGTGGTTTATTCATAGATTCAGGAAATGGACAATCAGTATGTAATCATTCCGACAGCATCCATAAACTCTCCGAAGGAGTTGTTACCGAATCATAAGTGACCGTGAGTACCATTTGACCTGTCATTTTTATAACAATTGTATACATTGTCTACCGAAGGTCGAAACGAGCCATGTCCGTTGACCATTGACTGTCTAGATAATACTAGCCAAATAAAATCCGAATACACCAGTGCTACATCGAATTGTTGTTGAATCATTTGAACGTATACATATCGATATTACGATTACTGCAATTCTCTGTATGCCAGTACAACAACAAAAAAACATTTGGATTTACTTCAATCAATAATGAATGCTACGACACCTTAATACTCTGACTTCACTGGTTAAGGTTATCTGAGCAAATTGAGTATAAACTATGTCTACATGTCCACAAAGCCCTACACGGACAGGCAGCCCGCTACCTCACAGATATTTGCAAGCTCATTGACCTGAACCCTCAGCAGCCAACGCTAAGATCTGCAAGAGAAGAATCTATAAATAAACTTTTTGTCTCATGGTGCCAAGGAGCTCCGAATTTCACCGATCGTACTTTTGTTATCATGGATCGGCGACGCGGAACAGACTGCTCTACCATGCAATCAAGACAACGAAGGAGTTTTCATGAGCTCTCAGAAAATCTTCCTTTTTAAGAGAAGCATTCCAGACGAAGAGAGCTATTGAAGTGAATCTTTCACGAAAATGGCTCAGTAAAAATCACCATCATCACAAGGCAGATTATATTTTTATATATATACTGAAATATCCAAATAAAAAACATTGCTTTTCTGCGATATTGTATTTTATTGATACTAGCGTTTTTTATTAACTTAAGAAATAAAACTTATTTTTTACATTTAAATTCTGTATTTTCCACCAATATGAATTTATATTGACATGTTTCAAAATTTACATACCTTCACCATCAGAAGATTAATGTAAGACGATCATATAGTTCTGTATTTAATAATGGTATACTACATTGCTATCAAGTTGAGATAATAAAACGATTGTATTATGTTTTGATTTATAAAAATGGGAAATAAATATTGTGATATATACGAGTATGTTATATATTTTAAAAAGTTTTTCATACATTGTGTTTACTTGCAGAGTACAATCGTTATTTCAATTACGTATACTAGTATATCAACATTGATCTAGCATAGCGAAACCCTTATAAAAAAAACTATCTACCGATACAACACGATTTTTATTAAACTTAAAATACGAGTACAAAATTGAAAAATAAATATTTCTAACATTAAGTATCCGTAAATGCCTATTTTTTGTAATTTTATCCTTAAATTTGAGATTTTACTCGTTATTATTACTTCTTTTATATTCGTTATCACTTTGTATTGTGGATTCGCGTTTGAATAACTTTTGAAAAACATTTTATTTTCACAAGAATATTGTGAAAATTCATTGTTTTCTAAAGTTATTCCAATATTTGAAAAAATATATAATTAAGTCAGCATACGTGTACAATGTTTTGTAATATGAGTGTAATAAGTAATCGATTTATAATAAAAAAATATAAGGAATAATTCTTACAAATCTTTTAGAAGTATTTATAAGAATGCAAGTACGTAATATTATGATATATAAACAGGTATATTTGTTTCAAATTGAATTTAATGTAATCCATGTATCCATACTTTAATGTAATCCATCCTAAGCGAGATTTTATCAAATATTTCCAGATTTATTTGGTTTGTATATTTATGGACAATTAAATAATGTAATTCATCAATTGTGTAATGTAATTGCTAAAAATAATCTATAAGGTACGTTTGTCAAAACAATATAATATACGAGGTATTATACTTTTGTTTCTTGATAAAAAAATCTAATTATAAAATAATTGACTCATTTAATATAGAAAATAGAACACATAATATTCTGTCAACAATTTAATAACAAGAATACATAATTTTAACACTTTACTGTGCGTTCAAAACACGCCCGAATTTCTTGCTTCCATCGCCTGTCACTTAAATAATTCACAAACAGCAAAATCTTATTTAAGCCTTAAAAATATGAGCTCGCAGATATTTTTCTAGATTTTTATCGCCGGGAGCAAAGCGTGTTTTAGGAAAATGAGGTTTTCGCCATAACACGTATAATTTATTGTCGGTGGATAACAGATTGAAGTTATTGCCTCTTGATATCAGATCTGACGACGTGTTTTAGTAGAATTCGCGGCACTTCTCGATGCAATTAGTTGATTTCACATTGGCATGCAAAATACAAATATCGATTGTTTGTATTAAAAATAAGCACAATGGTGACTGGTTTTTGGGATATATTTTTTGAACGCTTCATCTTTTAATTTTTAATTAATAATACACCAGGTTTCGCGATGTCGGTAATTACTTCTATTAAGATAAAACTTTCTCACCAAAACTTATTTTCACTTTCATGCTCCTTATTCCAATCTAGTCTCTATTGGGCAGACCATGACATTTGCCTTCTACCAGGTTCACGACGTCGTTGACTATTGTCAATTATCATCATTTGGACGATCTCATATCTGTCTTCACGCAAGTTTTGACCCAGGTAGAAAGTTATGTCAAATTTAGTCCGAATATAAATAAAAACATGAAGGTCTCTTGCATGCCATAATGGAGGGTATGTCCGAGGGGACAAACTCTAGGGGACGCCCACGCCGAGAGTACCTGGAGGACCTGTTGGTGGACGTGCGCTGCTCATCATATGCAGATTTCAAAAGGGCCGCGCAAGACAGGGAAGAATGGAAGAGAATAATAGAGGAAATTGCTGCAAGCCAATTCCAGGATTGAAACCAGAGAGAGAAAGATAAATAAAAACATATTATTTCTTTTTAAAATACAATTAAAAAAAAAATAGTAGTCTTCTATATTTAAAACAAATTTATCTTCATAAAAAATCCTTCATTACAAATTCCTGTGACAAGGGAGGTTTTTAGGTAAGGACAAAGATTACCAAAGAATTTCCTATGAAATTCTTAGAGGAAAATTAAATTTTGAAGGTATGTACACAAGTAAATGTAATATAATATGTGGGACTGGGAGGATTAATCCCATCCCCCCTACCTAACCACGGCGCTAGTATGCTGGCAGCAGCATAGCGCCCCCTGGAGAGAAGGACCCTGTCTTTGCTCCGGGCTTATTACCGCGTCCTTCGGCCGAGCGACACGCGTCCGCTCGAACGCTCTCGCCCTATCTATTGTGATACACTTGTCTGTGCCGAAATAAATAACTGTGTACCAACCAACCTCTGACTTTTCACTTGCACACCGAACCACCTCACACTACAAATTGGTGACCCCGAGTTTAAAAAAAAAGTAGTTTTGTATATCGGTAACGTGCAAGTACGGTGTCATACAGAGTGAGAACGATATATACATTTTTTTTCTGTGTTTTACGTTGTGCTACGCAGTGTTTCGCCGCTCAAACAATAGAACCATGCCTAAACCTGCATCTAGCGATATGGCAGAAGGACAAATAAATCGTGTAGCGGTTCGGATACCGCCGTTTTGCCCCGAGGATCCAGAATTGTGGTTCTGCATGGCAGAACTTAGCTTCGAAGCTTCAGGAATCTCGGCTGACCGTACGAAATACGGATTCATCTTGGGAGCTCTAGACACGAGATATGCAGCCGAAGTTCGGGACATCATTGTGCGCCCTCCTGAGATCAACGCTTACGAACACCTGAAGCGTGAGTTGATTCGCCGCCTCAGTGATTCACAAGAACAGAAGACGAGGCGCCTACTCGAACGCGAGGAGATCGGAGACAGAAAACCTTCTCAGTTCCTGCGACATCTTCGAACTCTCGCAGGCACCCAAATCTCCGACGAAGTGTTAAGAACCCTCTGGATGAGTCGTCTCACCAACACGATGCAGGTAGTGCTGGCTACACAGAAGGAGACGCCGCTCGATAAACTAGCAGACTTGGCCGACGCCATGGCCGAGTTCCACACAAGCCGCCCCAGCGTCGCGGAATCACACGAGAGCGAGCTACATAAACTCGTCACTTCGATGCGTGAGGAAATGTCCGCCTTACGCATTCAGATTTCTGCCTTGCAGGGTCGAGAATCTCGACCACGATCGACCAATCGACGAGCTCGATCACATAGCCGCCAGCGCAGCCTCTCAAAAAGGCGCAACAACGGTGAATGCTTTTACCACGCGCGATTTGGAGCCAGCGCACGTCGGTGTAATGCACCCTGCAACTTCAACCAGGGAAACGCTCCGGGCAGTCGCTGATGACGGCCAGCGATACATGCCCGACGTCAAGCCGCCTTTTCATTACGGACAGGGAGAGTAAAACAAGATATTTAATTGACACCGGCGCCGATCTGTGTGTCTATCCTCGCTCTAAAGTTTCGGGACGTCTCACTAAATCGACATACGAACTTTCAGCAGCAAACGGTACCATAATATCTACATACGGTCACTTGACCTTAACTCTCAACCTCGGGCTACGTCGCGACTTCACCTGGAGATTCGTGATAGCTGACGTCACTAAACCAATAATTGGCGTTGACTTTTTAAGTCACTACGGCTTATTAGTCGACGTTAAAAATCAACGCTTATGGGACCCGCTTTCCAACATTGCCGCTTCAGGACATCGAACGACGGAGAACTCCTCATCGATAAAGGTCATCTCCGGCGATACCCAGTACCATCGTCTTCTGTCCAAATTTCCGGATCTTATGCGCCCCGACGGAGTAATCAAGGAGCCACGGCATTCTACTGTGCATCACATACGCACATCAGCCGGCCAACCCGTCGCTGAGCGCCCGAGACGCCTCGCTCCGGACAAGCTGCGAATTGCAAAAAAGGAATTCGACAATATGGTCCGCTTAGGCATAGCCCGACCTTCAGAAAGCTGTTGGGCATCTCCTCTTCATCTCGTTCCGAAGACTCTCGATCAATGGCGACCTTGTGGCGATTATCGAAGCTTGAACGCGAGAACTGTTCCGGACAGATATCCTGTGCGTCATATACAGGATTTTGCGCAATCGCTCCGAGACAGGAAGATATTTTCTACGATCGACCTCGTCCGAGCGTACAACCAAATACCGGTAGCACCAGAAGACGTCTCGAAGACAGCCATCACCACACCGTTTGGACTCTTCGAGTTTCCGTACATGTCCTTCGGATTGCGCAACGCCGCGCAAACCTTTCAACGCTTCATTGACGAGGTGCTCCAAGGACTGGACTTCTGCTACGCGTACATCGACGACATACTGGTCGCATCATCGTCAGACGAAGAGCATCTTCAACACCTGAATATTTTGTTCGAGCGACTTCAGAAATACGGAGTGGTCGTCAATTCCGGGAAGTGCAACTTCGGCGCTTCGGAAGTCAAATTCCTGGGATACTTGGTTTCCAGCGAAGGCACTCGTCCTTTGCCAGAGAAAGTCGACGCAGTACGAAAATACAGCAGACCTACTACAATTATGGACCTACGCAGATTTCTAGGTATTTTAAATTTTTATAGAAGATTTATACCTAAAGCTGCCGACATTCAAGCGCCACTCAATACGTTGCTGCAAGGCAACGTAAAAGGGAAACAACCGGTCCCGTGGACACCTGAAGCCATCAAAGCGTTCGACGACTGCAAGGAGAGTCTAGCTCAAGCAACTCTGCTCGCCCACCCAAAGAGCGACGACACTCAGCTGTCTATCGTGAGCGACGCGTCGGACACTTCAGTTGGTGCTGTACTTCAGCAGCTCGTCAGCGGCAACTGGGAGCCGCTAGCTTTCTTTTCGAAAAAGCTCAGCCCTGCCGAACAGAAGTATGGAGCATATGATCGGGAACTATTGGCAGTGTACCTAGCCGTTAAATACTTCCGACACATGGTCGAGGCCAGAACGTTCGTCATTTTTACCGACCATAAACCGATCACTTTCGCTTTTAAGCAAAAAGCTGAAAAATGCTCGCCACGCCAATTTAGACATCTTGATTTTATAAGTCAATTCACGACCGACATCCGTCACATCTCCGGCAAGGATAATGTCGTAGCTGACGCTCTGTCCCGCGTGGAGGCAATCGAAGGCTTAATGGACTACACAGCGCTTGCAGCAGACCAGCAAAATGATAGTGAGCTCCAATCGTATCTCCAGAAGGAAACATCGCTGCAACTCAAACAAGTGCGCATTCCGAACACAGATGCAGCGATATACTGTGACATGTCTACCAACATTGCACGACCTTTTGTCACCCGACGATACCGTCATGCAGCTTTCCTCACCGTTCACCGTCTCTCACATCCTGGGATCAACGCCACTGTCAAACTTACGACGCAGCGTTTCGTCTGGCCATCCATAAAGTCTGACTGCAGAAAGTGGTCACGCGAGTGTACCCAATGCCAACTGAACAAAGTAACTCGCCACGTCTCTGCACCTCGTGGAACCTTTACACCATCAGCCAGATTCGCACATGTACACATCGACATCATCAGTCTTCCGATATCAGAAGGATACAGGTACTGCCTTACGTGCGTAGATCGCTTCACAAGATGGCCGGAAGCCTTTCCCATCAAGGATCAAGAAGCAGAAACAGTCGCGCGAGCTTTCTACGAGGGATGGATTACTCGATTTGGAACACCTCTTCGAATCACCTCCGATCAAGGACGACAATTCGAGTCCCAGCTGTTCAAGGAAATGAATAACTTGACAGGAACGACTCGGATCCGCACTAGTGCCTACCATCCGGCTGCAAATGGAATGGTCGAGAGACTCCATCGGCAATTAAAAGCAGCTCTCAAATGCCATCGCAACACCAGGTGGACGGAAACATTGCCAACCGTCCTGATGGGCATCAGGAGTGCATGGAAGGAAGATCTGCAAACGTCCTCAGCAGAGTTAGTATATGGCGAACCCCTCCGCTTACCAGGAGAATTTTTGGATTCGGACCAGTTAGTCGAAGAAGACGCAAACACCTTCGTAAAAAGAATACGACGTCACTTCAACGACTTACGACCGGTTGAACCGAAATGTCACGGAGAAAGGCGAACTTTCGTTTTCAACGAGCTTGCTACGACAAAACAAGTATTTCTGCGAGACGATACTTTAAAAGGAACCCTTCAATCACCATACAAAGGACCGTACGAGGTCATAAAACGAAATTCGAGAAGTTACATTATACTAGTAAACGGCAAACAGATTTCTGTAACCATCGACCGTTTGAAGCCCGCCTACGTCGCCACAGGAGACTCAGCCCCAAAAACAAAAACAATTGCAAAGAATACTTCCGTGCCCGAAGAGACACCAATAAAGATGTCAAAATCCGGCCGACGTGTAAGGTTTCCGGATCGTTATACTGCCATATAATAACATTGAGTGACACGTTTTAAGATTTACGACCACCCTGTGAAAACATTCTTGGTTCCCACAGTTCCTGATTGTCCCTGTTTTGTGCAATTTTAAAATTCAATATGACCATATATTTTTTTATGTTAACCTTTTTGTTTTGTTCCTTTCGGTAATACCGATTGTCTCCGAGTTTTAAGCATGTATACCCAAATTTAATTTTTCTTGTACGTAATATATGTTTTCTATTGTATGTTTTTCAACCATGTAAAATTTATTTTCAACTACTGTTAAATTTCTTTCCAATCATTGTAAAATTTTCCTTGCTACCATTGTAACATTTCTTTCGCTTGTTTTACTATATTTACCATGGATACCTCCGATATCGTGATCGTGATCACTAAGGGGGGGGTGTGTGGGACTGGGAGGATTAATCCCATCCCCCCTACCTAACCACGGCGCTAGTATGCTGGCAGCAGCATAGCGCCCCCTGGAGAGAAGGACCCTGTCTTTGCTCCGGGCTTATTACCGCGTCCTTCGGCCGAGCGACACGCGTCCGCTCGAACGCTCTCGCCCTATCTATTGTGATACACTTGTCTGTGCCGAAATAAATAACTGTGTACCAACCAACCTCTGACTTTTCACTTGCACACCGAACCACCTCACACTACAAATATATTACCAGTACCCACATATACTAAAAATATGATTTCATATGCCTGGGAATATTTATAGTTTTACACTGTGCATAGAGTATTTATCATTGACGCATGTATGAAGGTATAAGGTATCAATGAAATATAAGCTGGTGGCGTATTCTTAAAAATGTTTTATCTCATGCACGTGGGCGAACGTGTGAAGCATCCAAATATTTTCGTTATGAATATATGTTTGAAAGCCAACCTATTTCAGATAACGGTTCCTTGAAACATATTTTCTAAAAATAGAAACAAAAATTTAGAACTATAGGTATCATATATAAAAATGTTAGTATAAAACATTTGATTTCGTTTTATTATTATAGTATGTACTGTTAATTATTCTATTCATTTATATTTGTAATAGCTTGGACTTGGACTTGGATCTTCTGGCTTACAGAGGTTCAGCTCATGTGGCTATTCTTCTTACGTCTGATGGGAACATTGTTGGAAGGTGATTTGGTGGGTTGTTAGTTTATGCGGGGGCATGATTTGTGTGGCCCGAAGTGTTCCTCTGAAGGAGGATCGATTTTGGGCGCTTGTGGCGGCTGGAGATGTTTGGGTCGTAATTTGAGAGGTCTTTTATTGTTGGGTTAGGATGTGAAGGGAGTCCTTTGTAAAAACGTTCGGCAAGTTTCAGAATGAATTCATCTATCATCGGGATTTCCGATTCTAGGTGCAGTTGTGTGATCCTGGTCCATGAAGGCGCACCAAGTGATAAACGGATAGCCTTATTTTGCAGGATTTGGAGTTTTCGTGTGATAACTTATTTTATGTTTTTTAATAAATGTATTGTTCCGTGTGTCTCTGTTTGTTATCTTATATAAATAAAATATAAAATAAAAATATAATCTGGTTAAATATTTACATTTAAATTAACTGTTTTTTTAATATTAATTCTATTTGGTTTGCTAGTCACAATAACTGTAACTAGATACATGTTTCATAATTCAGCAACCTCTTAGCAATCTTTAATGAGCTGGTCGCCTGTTGTGGTATGGCCATGAAAGGCCAGACACGTTTTTGTTGTAATGATTAAAACCAGACTACTAGGAAGACGACCGCGTTAATATGAACTGTTTGTTAGAGAGAGGAAACCAGTAGAGAAGAAAGCGTGGGGTGATAGAAAGTGAAATGTCAACATGGCATAAGAAAGAGCTTTATGCCCACAAGTTTACAAATAATTATACGCAGATTGTAATTCTTATATATTTCAGAAATTAAATACAATATATTTAGATTATTTCGAATTATATTAAAAAAATACCCTATTATTTACATACATCAATCTACCCATTTTTTTAAATTACTGTAAGTTTATTTATCTCGAAGTTCGTTTATGTTGTTTTCTTGATAATAAGGGTAAACTCCCCCTGAACCACGTCGGTATAAAAAAACTCATCAATTTGTATAAAAGTGAATAAAGTAGAACGTCGTTTATCCGGACGTCAGTTAACTGGAACGTCAATTATCTGAACAAGAAAATCTTGTTAAAAAATAAACCTCTGATTATTTTTCCAGTACTGTATTGTAATTTGAGCCTTTTTATGTATAGTACTCGTACATGTACTACTTTTTTTCTCATTTCCAATTTTTTTGACGTGTTTCGAAGGTTTTGTACACATTCATTAGAAAAACTAAATATGTAGTAAGGTTAAAGTTTTTTTAAAACGAAGCTTACCTTAAAATATGGATTAAATATTTAATTTTATTTATAAATTTTTTTGCACACTTTGAGAACACAAAATTATAGTGATTGTATTATATTATAGAAAAAGAAAGAATTTATGTTTTCAAATAACATCTGTCAGATCATGTAAACAACAACAATTTTATAATGTTTTTATAAATACTCGTATGTATCTTTACTGAAGAAGGACTGTTTGTCCGAAACATGTCTATATAATTTTATTTTTTTAATAAATGTGAAGTATATACAACGTGTACAAAAGAAAATTAGAAATAAACCATCATAACAACACAAAGTATGGCGTATATTGAAGGAATTAGAGTCTGTTTGATTTTCCGGAAAATCTATATCCCGAACACCTCCGGTCCCAATTAGTCCGGATAAACGACTTTTTACTGTACTTTCATTTTGTCTTCATTTTTGTCAACAAGCTAAAAAAACAGGTTTTTTAATACATCAAAATCTTATATGTAAGACGATCAATCTTCTTCTTCTTTTTGTCCTGTCACACCTCCGTGGTGCATAGGGCCTCAAGGAATCTTCTCCACCCGACTCTATTGCATGCCTGATGCTTAACATCGTCCCAAGTGAGACCTGCTGCCTTAACATCGTCCTGCAGGGTTCTTCTCCAGGTGGCTCTAGGTCTGCCTCGCTTCCTCTTTCCCCCCATAGGGGACCAGTCTAGTGCGCCCTGAGCGATGCAGGCTGGGTTCCGTCTCAGAGTGTGACCGATCCACTGCCATTTGCGTCTAGCGACTTGTTCTCTAATTGGCTTTTCGCCTGCCATGGTCCAGAGAACGGCATTTGACACTGTTTGGGGGCCAATAGATTTTGAATATTGAGCGAAGGCACCTATTTATAAACACGTTTATAAAGACGATCAATAGGTGTTATGAATTGTGTAAGAGTATGGTACAGATGTTCACTTAAAAATTACAATACGTGTTATTTTGAATTTTTTTAATTACTGAGCGGATCGTTATGTCAACAAAATTATAACTACGAAATCACCTGCGCGTTTCATTATAAACTATTTTAATCACAATGGAAAAAACTCAGTCGAAGAAAATTAGCAACACGTCGCTGTAAACACGTTTATCTCTCATTATATTCGCAAGTTACACGCCCATATGGCCAAACGATAACAGAATTGCGCGTAAATTTATTATAATTTATAGTTCCGTGCCACAAGATTTAATAAATTATATGATATCTCTGTACGGTGAAAATTTAAATAACATTGATAATAAAAACGTATTTTATTTAATTTTAATTGTTTATCAGTGGTTAACGTGAAATTAATCGATGCTTTTGGAGGCAAAATATACAATATAGAAGAACAAATCGAAAAAAAAAAATGAAAATTCAAACCCTATATTTGAAAGTAAACCAAACCACTTATTTAAATCAAATTAAAAAAATGTTCTCCAAGTCAGCAGTAGAGAATATTTTTTAAAATTTGATTTAACGTTGTAATACTGCAGACTTGGAGACCGGGGACGGCGAAGAGAAGTGCAGGGCGACCGCAACTAGGTGGAAGGATGATCTAAGCAGACACGTCGGAATAACCTGGATGCAGTCTGCACAGGACAGAATGACATGGAAGCAAATGGAGGAGGCCTTTGTCCAAAGTGGACGGAAATAGGCTGAAGAAGAAGAAAAAATGTTAAGTTGAGACGTGGACATGCTCCATATACCGTGGATAAACAAGATCAGTAATGCAGACGTACTACAGAGAGCCGGAATCAATAGATAGTTATTGTCGAGTGTGAAGGTTTGAGGGGTCTCATATATTCGAGCACGAAGGTCCACCTTCGTGGCCGAGTGGCAAGGGCTATGACTGTCATACCGAAGGTCCCGGATTCGATTCCCGGCAATGACAGTGATTGTCACACTCTCTTTGGTGTGGTGTAGAATTCACGTGACAATAAAATGGCGATAGATTAGCTACCTTTTACATGTCACGAGAATCAACATGATAGGTATACCCTTTACATAAATTTGGCTCGCGCTTTTAATGATGTTAAGAGAGATTCATAATAATAATAATAATAATAATAATAATAATAATAATAATAATAAAAGAAATAATAATATATGGGTCATGTGCACGTCGGAAAAATATACTTACACTTCCTTTTCAACTGATAATCATAAGCAAGACAAGACGGGATTGGCTGAAGGCAGTTGTTCTGGTTGCGGAATATAAGGGGTTGGACAGAAAAAGTGAGAATTGAGAACCGTTCTCAGTAGCGTGGAGAGAAATGCTTTCGCTGCAGTGATCGTCAACGTTTGGGGGACCTGACACGACTCCAGAAGAAGAAAAATGAACTATAAATGTATTTTGAATCATTAAAGTAACAATATATATAGAACCTCGTTTTAAAACAAGCGTAAAATTTTTCAGTTTGAACATTAAACATGCGTTCCATAGAATGTGTAATTTAAAGATTTAAAAAATCATAATCGGAACGCTCTCGAGTCGAATTGATGTGTGTGCGTTCACGTACTATGGTCATTTTGAAAGATAGCAACAAAATAAATATTACATTTTATGTCAAGTCAGAATTGTTATATTATCAATGTACTTTAATGTAAACATTACGACAATAAACCACAAAAAATATAAGAATATTATAATGATATTAAAAATGTTTTGTACACACAAGTATTTAATATTATTTATCTTTGGTGTCACCAAGTTCATAAAGTCGGCTCGTAAAACTGGTTATAAGGATATAAATTAAAATTTGTTTAAGTGATTAGCTCTCCTCCGCACTAACTTGATTGTTTGTGTTGAAGCAAAAAAAAATTCTTACCAATCGGTCAACAGTATAGATAGCGGCAAAATATATTATTCTTCTATTTAAGGAGTAGTTTTAATTGAGTTTGTACATATCATTTACATTCTTGGATGATGTTTGATAAATAACGTTGTACTTCATATTTTTAAAAACAAAAATTCGTTAAGAAATATCTTTCTTCTATGATATAATCACTATAATTTAGTGTTCTCAAACGAGAAATGGTTTGAGAATAGAATACTTAGAATGATCCTGTGACCCAGTCACAGCGGGAACTTGGGGGCATAGGACCAACCAAGAGATCCGTACGATGACCCAGCAGCTCCTAATAACGAACATCGTGAAAACCGGTCGCCTAGCATGGATTGGGCACGTATGCCGAGCCGAAGAGACCAGAGCAATCAATACCCTGTACGCGTCTAGACCAACTAGAGTTAAGACCTCTAGGAAGACCTAGACAGCGCCTAATGGACAACGTTCTGGCTGACCTGGCTAGGTTGGGCGAATCGGACTGCTGGAAGCAAAAGGCGCAGGATCGACGAGCTTGGCGAAAAGTCTTCAAGAGGGCTAAAACTCTTCAAGAGTTGTATGGCCATAGGAAGTAAGTGGGTATAATTTTGTGTTGCGGATTCGGATTCGCTAATATCTATCTTCGGTAGTATCAATCAAAGGAATTGCAGCAAAATGTTACATTTTTGCTGGTTCTAAGAATGTCACTTGGACCTTTAATGTAATAGTAAGTAGTATAAAATCCTAATCTTTATAAACATATTTACCTCCTAATTATTGTAAAAACAAGGTTTTTCTATGAAGTACTTTTGCACATTTATGATTCATATGATTCAAATAATATAAACGAACACGAATGATTTATGGGAATAACATATTCGCCTTGCTAAGGCATTATCAAATAATCAAGGCGAAATATGTCATTCCCATAACACAAAATAAAACTTCTAGAAAACAGATAATAAATCTTACAAATTTTATATAAGGGAGTTAATATATAAGTGTGCAAAAAATATATAAATAAATTTTTTAATCCATATTTAAAGGTAAGCTTTATTTAAAAAAAAACCCATCCATACTACATACTCAGTTATCCCAATGAATATGTGCAAAACCTTCGAAACACGTCGAAAAAAAATTAGAAATGAGAACAGTATTTTATTATATCATAAATATACAAATGTAGTTTCTAATCATCATATATCATAAATATACAATCAAAGGGAAAAAATCATAAAAGTCGGTAGCGACGTCGGCATGTTCCAATTCTGTCAGACATAATTGTTTAGTGACTTTTTATGTCTTCATCAATCGAATATTCTTTCATCAAAGATGAAAAAAATAATTGAAGCAGGATTCCCGATGGCAGCACACTCAAGTTCGTAGCTACACCTCGGTTTATTTCTCCTACTTCCGTTTGAATTTAGGCAAGTTTAAGTATTCGTCATTTCCATCTCAAAAATCTCGTCCACGAGAGTCCCCGGGCGCCCCTGCCCGGGTGGAGGGCTCGCTCGGGCTCTTAAGACATTCAAGGTCTCCCGAACATGCAGAGTGGAGGTGAGCGTAGGGCCGGAGGGTCCTTTCAAAATTTTAAATCTTCAGAATTCTCCAAGGAGGGTTCAAAAGAGATGATGAGCGAAACTCTCGAGAGTGAAAATCCACAAATACTTATGTATTGAATACCAAACTTTTCCGTACTTATAGGACGGATTAATATTATATTGTACATATAGATTCAGATGTTTTCTTAAACTGAATATTAAGTCTAATTAATTATTGGTAAACTTAAACAGATTATATCTTTTGACAAAAAAAAGTTAAAACTCGTTCGCGTGACAGTAAAAATGGCGATATACAAGCTATCTATCACATGTCACGAGAATCAAAAGCTAAAAAATTGTATACGAGTAAAGTAATTGGGTTCAAATAACCTGATGTGAGAGTACCTTTATATAAATGTGGAAAGCGTCGGGAAACTAACACATTAAAGGACTTAGTGGTATCCCAAAAACCAGCAAAAATATTCGACTTGCTGCAAACCAATACCTAGGATTGAAACTTAAGAAAAACAAAGTAGTCAAGAAATAATTATTTCAATTTTGAATAACTAATAAATATTGATAAAAAGGGTTAAATAAAAAAAAGGTAATGACTAACCATCACGCCATCTCCTCGAAGGGGTAGGCAAAAATACTAGACCACTACACTGTTCTTTCCTGACGTACTTCTCACGATTTCTCAATTTTCAAATAATGTGTCATGCACATACGAGTACGTTGATTTCTTTGACTCTTTATGAGGCCGGTTTATTATTTAATTGATTTGATTGTGTCACGTTTTCTTCGGTCTTCTTCAATATATTGTTCCGTTTTTATCGTTAACAAATCATTTCATATTTAAAAAAATACTTTTGTATTGAATAGAAAACTTTTGTTATCCTTCTAAATATAAATTATTGTTTTTACGAAGTGTGTCAAAAATATTCAATAAAATTATAAACGAAAAACTATCGAAAAAAGCCGTTTAAAAAATATAAACAACACATACAACGTTTATATGCTACTTCTATTTTTATGAAGGTTATTTGAACAGTTACATACGCAAATTATGTTAAAGTATACAGTTCTTGCAAAAAAAACACTTCCAAACAAACACATGTAAATGTGTACTTGTGAAAATTATGTTAGTCATGTAAATAATGAGAACATTGAAAACCGAGGAGCTCTTTGCTTACCGCTGATTTTCTTACTTCCTTAAAGATTGTTATAGTATGCTATACGCGCTTAAAACAATGTTTTTTTAAATCTGAAAGTGCTTTTATTGTATTTTATTTAGCAAAATTTACATATGAAAAGATTTTATCGAGATCTCTGGGTTTAAATGCAAATGGATGTCATCGAATGGATGACTTACACATAAAACCAATTATAATCTTTATATAAAAGATATTATCATCACGTCCAGAAGTATTTACTCATTTTGTATGAAAAATATACTAAATAGTCCATTGTTTTGGCCGAAACACCATGATATTTTAACATTTTATAATTGATAATGCAAAAAAATGGTTTTATATCACATTTATTTTACTTTACGACAGCTGTTTCATCAACCAATGTTGACATCATCAGGTGTTACAAAAAAAAAAATTTTTGTAACACTTGATGATGTCAACATTGATTGATGAAACAGCTGTCGTAAAGTAAAATAAATGTGATATAAAACAAAGTTTTTGCATTAACAATTATAAAAATATACTAAGTTTAGAGAATACTAATAAAGTGGGAATTTTCCATGGGAAATGTTTGAGTTTAATTATTTCGAATTGAATTAACATGTGTGTGGCGATGTTGTTTGCAATTTGAAACTGAATAAAAATTTATATGAATATTTTGTTTAAAGTTTTTATTCAAGCAAATTACATTTTATTAAGAACAACATTGAAATGCGTATTTAAAATTCATGATTTATTCGAATAAAAGCGTATGTTAATGAGAAGTTTTTTTTGTATGGTAATGAAATATTTCGCCTTGCCAAAGGTATTATAATATATAGCAAGAATCAAACGCGTTAACTTTCGTGCTGTATTCAGCTACATTAACTCATATATATATAAACACAACAGTTGATGATGCATTAGCAAGGCGAACTATGTCATCCCTATAAAATATATAAAAAAGTATGTTTTCATTCGTAATAATTATTTGATATGGAGCTTTACACTATTGCCAAAGAAATGATAAATTTGTTAATAATATAAGAAGTAAAATAATTCCATGATTATTGTAATGGAAGTTAAAAGCATTAAATTTGAAAAATTAAATAAGATTTTCTGGCTTACAGACGATTAGTTCTATTGGCAGTTTCTCTTACATCAGCTTGAAATGTGATTTAGTGGTTGTTTTATGCGGGGCAAGATGTGTGGCCCGTACGTAACTCGTAGTGATTTTTTAATAAATAAATATTTTTAAGACGTTCAAATACAAACATAATTGTTATTAAAAAAGAAAAAAAAAGAAATTATAATCGGTTTAAAAAAGTTAATTACTTTCATATATGAGTCGTCGATGAGGCAATAACAATAAAATACTGAAATATGTGAAATAATATGACAATAAAGGTTTATTTATGAAACTACACAAAGACTTGATCATAAGAAAAAAATCTTGCGATGAGCAAACAAAGCGTATTAATCATCTGGCACAGTGCTGGTGATTAACACAGCCGATGAGTAACAGACCACAGTTTCGCAAGACAAAGATTCTTAAGATATTAAAAGGCTTTTTTAGATGACATAGTCGGTAAAAAACCGGGAAGAGATTTAAAATTTTATCATAAAGCTATATTTTAAAGGAATTAATTTTTTGCTCAAATTATGAAATCACCACTTTATTTAAAATAAGGAAGATGTATTATATTATTTGATTATGGCGAACAATATTAACCTATTACACAATCTATTGTATATTAATTATTTAAAATTAACGAATAATGTACGTATGTTATAAGATATATGTATATATGTATTGAGATACATATTCATGAAAGTACGCTCAGAAGACAAATACTCTTGACTTTGGAGAATATCTTGTATTCCCAATGTCGAACCATCCTGGCATTATATATTTATTATATTTTACCTGTTCTCAATAGATATCTTAATCTAAAATAATTGTTTGTAATATCTTTTGAGGAAAAAACTGATTTAATTGATTTAAGACTGATTTGCCAACCAAGAAAATTATAAAATGTTTGATATTGCCCGAGTTCGTTGAAATATGAATTCTCTAAAATAGTATAATACGAGTATATAAAATTTATACATTTGTTATTCATACGAAATCAAATGATTGGGAAAATGTAAAAAAAACCTCATAATTATTAACTTAAACTAAAATTTAAATTAATCTGATTAATTTCTACCGTATAGTAAAAATGTGTACTTTTATCTAGAGGTAGAAAAAAAAATGAAAATGTTGTAAACTTGTTAACGGTGGGAATGGTTGTTTATATGGAATGCTGACATACCGCCCGAGAATGTCCCCTGTGCTAAGCTAATTCGGGGAATCTAGCACGGACTCTCTATTTCTTACGTACACACTGCCGGCGACATGGTACAACAGTAAAGTACCTTAGCAGACACAATTCATATCACATTTCTTACCACCACCACATTACCCTGAAGATGGAGACTGCAACGATCTCCAAAACGTCGGTCGAGAAGGAGAAATCACACAAAACATGTTGTTTATGGAAGTTGATTTAAATAAAATAAAAAGTATTTTATTAAGTAAATAATTAAGCATGCAATACGTTTAGTTGTAAAACAAATCACAAATTACATGCACCCAATAAGAGTGTAATTTATCGGATGGTTAAAACAGCCATTATAATGGCAGAAATACCAAACGCCGCGGTGGGGCCGCAGACCAAGATTATCCCGATTCTGGTTAACCTTTATGCGGCCCCACATGAAGCCTAATGTGGTGAAATCATAAACCTTTCATCGTGCGAGTCCCGGGGGAGGATATGTGGACCGACTAAATATAACCCGCCACCCGACGGGCCTTCATCTTGAACGACGTAAAACGGATCATTTGGGTGGTGGGACCGCGAATTAGTATGAACCCTGCAGGATGAAATTGAAACATAAATCGCCACCTTCACACTGCTTAAAATTTTGTTAATTATAATATTTCAATACTCGAGAGAAGAGAAAGGAAATGATTTAGAATTAATATAAAAACACCTCAGACATAAGCGAGACAAGGACAAATATAATAAATTTACTTTTTTAAATAGTTTCAATACAAAAATATTAAAATCGACAAAAAATCCTGTAAAGCAAAAATCTTTTTTTATTTTATTAAAAAAAAAATACGTCGCCTTCTCGGCTTGAAAATAAAATTAAACAACGTAGAAAAATATAAAAAAAGCGAATAAAATCTGTGTCAATAATTTTTTATATTCTTACGCAATAAATAAGAAATAGCGCAAATAATATAAGCTGTAATAAATTAATTTAACAATATTTTTTTCTTTATAACACAACACTATATTATTAAATTCAAATAAAATTTAAAATTACAAATTTACTCAAACATGTTTCGGGATACAGAAGCCCTTTATCATCGTAGTTAAAATATTACAACAACAACAAACCCTCACGCCGTTTTCCCGTAGGTGTAGGCATAGAGAATGGACCTTAAAAATGGCCATTAAAATATTATAATTACAAAATAAATATAGACAAATTTTATCTTGAATATTTTTGACAGATGTTAAAATATATTATATTCTATCAACACTGATTTAAGGCTTCTGTTTCACGAAACATGTTTGTAAACACATGTTAATACATTTTAAATTTTATTTGTACTTAAAAATAAAGTATTGTGACAGAAAGAAAAAATATTATTCAATTATGAATCAGCAACACAATTGTTATGGTAAATTATGAAGAGATATAAAAAATTAACTGCCTATAAATAACAAAATACAAAAACGCGCCTGGAAAGGAAGAAACGTTTCATTCGAGCTTGTCAAATATATTAATGATTCAAATTATCATTTTCCGTACTCATTAAATTTTCATAACTGAAAAATTTGCGAGGCGGCGTGTTTGTTCATAAATATACGTAGGTGCTGTATACCGCCATTAAAAATGTATCTTAGAAAATGTGAAACATTTTTCTTTTCATTTTTGTGGGTGAGGTGTATTCGGGTTTCCACATTCAAAAACCTAGAGTTAAAAAATGAAAAATTTTGCAACATGACATGATTCTTATAACACTTCAATTTTCTTTTGACGTCCCATCTGAATAGACTTAATATAAATCCTGCAAAACTAAAGCACACTCAGAGAAGTAATAACCGTGTCAGGTCCCCCCAATATTGGCGATCATTGCAGCAAAGGCATCTCTATCTTGTGCCACTTGGAATAGGTTCTGAACTCTGGTCATTCATATCCACGCAGCCAGGACAACTGCCTTCTGACGTCCCCGACGTCCTTCTATTTTCCCCTTTACTATCAGCCGTAGGAAGTAGCATATTTCTCCCCTTAGCACATTACCCAAATATGAGATCTTTCTAATTTTCACACTCGAAAACAGCTCTCTATTGGCTCTTGCTCTCTGAAGTACGTCTGTATTACTACAATAATACTATCGGTCCACGGTAAACGAAACATTCTGCGGTATATCCACATCTCAAATGCCTTTAACCGGTTCATAACATTCACTTTCAGAGTCCATGTTTCACAGCTATTTAGTGGAATAGACCATATAACATTTGATCATTCTTTGTCGGAGTTTCAAGTTAAGTTTATCGTTGCAAAATAAGGTTATTTTACATAAATAAAACTGAAGTCACATTGTGTGACGAATGCATTGGCAGTATAGTCAAAGTGAAATTTGACAACAATCAAGAATGTACGTTAAATCTTAAATAAATATGTGAAGAGTATAATATTTTTCTAACTTTACTTGTTGTAAAGCCAGCGTTGGTTACCATTTTCTAAATGATAAAACCAATATTTCCGTAGCTCTCTTACACAGACCTCAACGACCACTATAACGCTAAACAAATATGCCAAGGTTGGTATTATCAATATACAGGATTGTTGAAATTAAACAGATTCATTCAGCTTTTAATTTGTATCATTATTATTATGACAATTTTTTGGTTAAAATGAAAATTGTAAAATTACTTCATATAAGGTATGTGGTATACAATATTACGATATTTACACATCTTGATAAACGATAGAAGCATAACGCTTAGACAATTATAATGTTTCTAGTTTTATCAAAGCATTTTTATTTGTCGTATATAATTGTCATACTAGGCAAAACCAGTGTTATAACAACTTTATGACGGCTTAATATAAGTATCTATTTGTTTATTAAGATTTCAGTACATATAGAAAAAATACATAGAAACAATAAAGTAATGCCAATTAAATGCTACCACAAACATATATTAATGATACAATGTACAGACATACGTATAGACGTAATATGAAACAAAATTGAAGTAAAACTAAGACAAATTGACGATTTTTTTAAATTGAAACACTGTTTTTTCCACTGTTTAGTTTATTTTTCTCGACATGTTTCGAAGGCTTAAATCTTCATCTTCGGGAGAACTATATGAACGAGTTTATATCGTTCTCCCGATGATGAAGGTGTAAGCCTTCGAAACATGTCGAGAAAAATAAACTAAACAGTGGAAAAATCAGTGTTTTAATTTAAAAAAAATCGTCATTATGGAATTCCACAGTGTTAACGCCTCAAGTTTATCTAAAATTAAGACAAATTGAAGTTGAACAAAATAGTGTCTTTTGTAACACTGACGAAGGTCCAGCGGGAGCAAAATCGGTTGGTTGTTAAAAAAAGTGGTATGAAAACAAATTAAATGTGTATAAATATTAAATTGATCAAAATATTAAAATAATAATCAGGTACAACATTTTTTTTTCATAAAAAGTAATGAAGGTATATGGTCTCATCCACACCGAAAAGTTGCTTTCGAATTTTTTTTATTTCAGGTGAAAAACATGGATAAATTATGAAACAAATTTAAAAAATACAAGTGAATAAGAGATCACGATGATAAAATTGAGCAAAACAAAAATATAAATTATACATAAATATAGTTACAATATTTAAAATTATTGTGTTAACTATGATATACTGTATATAAGTTATCTGTTACCCTTAACCTTACACGTTGCGAATATAACAATAGTTTCTGTTCACCTTATGTCTCTCACACGACTTCTCCGTGTGGTATTTGTTTAATAAATTCTCTGGGATTTGTTATGGGAGGGACAAATATGGCACAATTGATGTGTTCAAACATAAAACCGGCGCAATGCATATTTTTTTCACTCATTAATGATATTGTCAATGTAAGCATCCAAATTTATGGTAGACATTAAAGATTAAAAATTATGGATCTTACAAATCCCATATTCAAGAAAATACAACTACAATTTTTCATTAAAAATAATAATAATTCATACACATATTGTCATTTATTTGTTGTTGATTTTATCTAATCTGAAAGAATAAGATTGAGGTCAACGCGAAATAAAATAAAATCTCTTATTGTATAGAAAATCATCAACAATACACAGAAGAAGGGAAGTCTGTTTTCCCGAAACATGTCTGTAATTCTCTACAGCTTCGAAGAGACGGGTTTCTCATAATCCATTTCTTTAGACTAATTAGGGGATATTTTGAAAACTCAGCCGTGCTGGAGGGTGTAGGTCGTTTTGTTCCCGACAGATATCTCCAACAGCGCCAGCATATATTGTTTTACCTACCCGCCGCCGCGCCAGAACCAACCTGGTTCTGGTGACACCGGTGGGAAGAGCAATCAACCTGCTGAACGCTGTCTTCTTTCATATCAGTGAAAGTACGTTCAGAAGGCAAATACTCTTAATTCTGGAGAGTATCCTGTCATCCTAATGTTGAACCATCTCTCATGCGTTTCTGGTAGTATACTATACACAATATATAATATTATTTTACCTGTTCTCAATAGATGCGTTAAAAATTATTTTTGTAATATCTGTTGATAAAATAAACTGATTTGATTTGATATACGGTGTAAATAAGTGTTGTGATAATACAAAGTTATCAACAAGTTGTTCTAATATGAATACACAACACAAAGTCATGGCGAATATAGAAGAATAATAGAAAATCATTTTGTATATACAGAATTATTAATTTGAATATTATAAATCTATTGTTGGTGGTATTTTCTTATTGAGTTTGTAAGATAATCTTATGATTTTACTGAAATCTCTTGATGGAAGTTCAGTTTAAATTATTCTTCGATACCAGCCCGCCAGGCGAAACCGATCGCTGTCTGAATAAAAAAAAAGTTAAAGTAGTTATTAAAGAAAATCGTTTTACTGATCAAGTTCATATTTATAAAATCCTTATAAATTATAACAAGCAAACACTCGGATAATACATTATTTGATGCTTTAAATGTACATGTTTACTTTAATTTTTTGTTAAATTTCATTTAGATGAAAACCAAACTTATATTAATTAATAAAATTCTAGAGTTTTAATTTGTTTTTAAGACTTGTTCATGAGTGAGTTTTGTTCATATACTGTTTGTGAGCCGTTTTTCGGGTTCTCTTAGCGTAAAGTTATTCTTACTACGCGGAGTACACTCACGCAGGGCAAGCTAATGAGGCTAGCGAGAGGCCCGTTGGATGGCGACCCTATAGGAAAATTCCACGGCCCGAGGCGAATATTGGAAAGACATACAGACTTTAAAGGATGTTGAACGCTAATAAATCGACTCTCAATATTGAATTGCTTCTGACCGGTTAACAGGTAAATTTGTTTGAATTTTGCACGTCGGCGAACACTGAAATTGATATTACGTATTATGTTTGTCAGTGGAAATTTATCACGGAGACCCCAACCACATTAGTGACGGCTAAATGTGACGAGCAGTGTTATAAAAATAGACGAACGGGCTTAGGTTAAGGTGAATTTGATTTAAAAACCAAGTTTATTTATTTACCTGATTTTCATTGCTCTTATTTATATTATACCTGTATAATAAGGAAGTAGAAGACATATCGAATTGGGTCTAGAAGACATTAGAATCTCCATTTTTTAGATAAAACGATATTCTTTTATTTTTGACGACATAAATAAATAGAAATATTAGACATAAATATAATAATATGTTTTAATAGATATAACTTTAAATTTATACGATAAAAATAATTATACATATAGAGAAAAGAAAATATATTACTCGTATATTGCGAGTAAAAAAATACACAAATGGTAAAAAAAATGAAATGATATAAAACACATGTTATAAAAAAACAAATGTGAAACTTAATACAAGGAAAAATAATAACTTAACCTTTTCTTAATAAAGGAATAGGTTTTTCCCAAAACAGCCTTTTTTATAACGATTCTTTTTATTCTTTCGTGAATTTATATAAAACTTAATTACAGATTAAGTCAGCGCATTTTATTTCATTTTTGTGTTTAATTCAAACAAACGTAACCGTTCATAGCAGAATATATATTTTTTAAATTTAACTAAAATAATATTATTTGTTTTTTATTGCAAAATAGATTATGGGATTAATTAAATTTTTTTTTTTAAATGTCTATATCGATAAAATGTGTTTGAAGCAAAATAACTAGAAACTTAAATTTTACAATATTTCATACTAAATTTTATTATTACACATAATGAGTGATTAAAAAAGATATAAATGCTCACCTGGCAAAGTAGTTTTAATTTATTTCTTTGAAAAGAAGGTTTTTTAAAACTCAAAATGTGTCTAAAAAACTGTCTGTAAAAGAAACAGGTCAAACGATTTATTTGGGGCACTACCACTTGCGATGACTTGTGTTCCATTATAGGTAGATGTGAATGTAGAGTGTAGGGTACAACAAGAACATGTTTGAAATTAAAATATTCTATACAAATATTAGCAGATTTTTGGTTCGTAGAAAATTTGCAATACCGTGCAATGAAGGGTTAAGAAACTTTACGGTAAAGAAATCATATTGATTTCTCCAGAAATTATGAGAAATTTATATTCTCGAAATAAGAAAATATCGCGGTTAAATGATGATTTAACTCAAATTGTTTTAAAATCCGGTTTGTAAACTCTTCGCAGAAGGAACAAGTAAGCTCCGGCTCCGTTATCCGTGACCTAAATATTATAAATTTTATAATTAAGGTTTCTCATAACCAAAGAAACAAGATATTCGCTTTGGAACTTTTATAAATCTCGGGAAATTTTCATTTTTTTTCCTTTACAGAATTGTGTTTTTACTGAAATGAGATAAAAGAGTGAAAATAATGATTTTAAAAAGTAATAACCATTTATAAAATGACTTACACCATTTTTTACCTCATGTAGTAAATTGATTACAAATTTATGATAACCAAATATTATTCTTTTGAATAAATAGAATGTCAACTTCTTTGGGAATTAGATTACTATGGAATTCCACAGTGTTAATGCCTTAACTTTCAAGAAGCTTAAATAGAATGTCACATATGTATTATGTGTATGTATGTATGTCACAATACAAAGTGTAATTATATTTATTCAAATGTTAAGTCACAACACACAGTGTATGTTAATAGGGAAGAAATTTTATTTTAACTATTTCGATAATGTTACTTCAATTAAGAGAAATCTTTTAATAATTATATTCAAATAAATGTCTCAATAAGCGGTATGGATCAGCTCATTCCGGTATTTGAAATTTTTGTGTTAGAATTATTTTTTCGTATTTACTAATGTAACAATTAATAAATACATTTTATTCTGAACGGTCATAATGAACTGAAACTAATTTATTAAAATTAAAATTGTAACAGTATTCTTTAAATTATCGAGGAGACGAAACAACAGAAGTTAAATTAAAATAATATTTTGGGAATATGCAAATATTTGAAAACAAACCTTTTTTATCTGGACAAAGTTCAATTAAAAAATATGTTCTTTATTAATCAACTGATATTCTACAATTTACAAATATTAAAGGTTAACAACCATTAAAATATGATATATAAAATTATCCCTTTTCAGTTGTGTTTTATTTAAACCAAATCTGCACCATGAAAAAAAACCTTTTTTAACATCTCTATCATAGTTGTATAAGAAAATGAATTATCATTTTTCGAGAATATTCAATTAAAAATATAATGATTTGTATCACGTGTCATATTTAATGTTCACGGGTTAGAAATATATAATAGATAAGAGAGAATATTTTCTATCAAGAATTTTCATTTTATGGTTTCATATTCAGAAAATTTCTCATCCTTTCAACCGATCTCCCGATCTCAATTCAATTTAAAATATATTACCCCTGCACGTGCATCGCCTTTGACATTCATTCCTCTGATGCATTATAAAGAACTACACACGATAAGCCATGCATTATATAATAACGCAGAAAGATAATTCAATCAATTATGTATGTAACGAATTAACATTGGTTAATATCTATTATTTTAAAAGGAACATTAAAATAAGATCATCATTATATAGAAAATTCAATAAAAATTACATCGGAGTAAGACCTGCTTAGACCACGCTTTACGGATGATGTTCTGGCTAGGTTGGGCGAAACGGACTGCTGGGAGCAAAAGAGGCAAGATCGAGGAGCTTGGAATAAAATAATCAAGGAGTCTTAAACTATTAAAGAGTTGAACTGCTATAGAAAGCAAGTAAAAAAATACATGGAAACTAATTTACTCGTATATAGAGAACATGATTGAATAAATTGTCAAACCCCTTTACGTACTGAATACAAAACATGAATTCTATTTAATGAGATCGGCATTTCAAATTATGTGTTCGATTTATGTTTTTGCTTTGTTTTACAATATTTTTGTTGTTGTTGTTGTTGCTATAATAGTCAAACACGCATTTATTTTTATGGCGCCTTGTGTCTGCGTAATTTAATTAAAAAATAATAAAATGACAACATAATGAATGCACACAAGCATAAACAATAAATTAATGTATGTTAAAATAATCGAAAATATCTGTTTTCTATAATTTTCAAATGTTTTACGGGAATGACACATTTCGTCTTGCTAAGGAAAAACGTGTCATTATCATATAATATAATAAAACTTAAAGAAAACAAGGCGTTTTCATTTGTATTCATACTTTAACATTGATTTCATAATTGTTCAAGAAACAATTGATACGTAAAATATGGTTTAATATATTTAACTGTACTATAAACTGTGAGTTTCATATGAAAGAAAAAAACGTGTAAAATATTACCATTTTGAATGATAGTCCGTATTTGAAATGGTGGGTGATACTATTTTGTTTTATTATAAGATGCTGGTTGTGTACCGACTGCACAAATAAAATAGTTTTAATCCAAATAAACTGGAAATACTCCTACATCTTATTAATTTTGTAAAAAAAATGCGTCACTCGGTTCAATAAATTAACCCTCTCTTACAAAAAATCATAAATAATCTCTAAACGCATGTAACTTATCCTTTTATGATTAGTGAATAAACATTACACCCGGCCTGTATAAATATTTGCATATTTAAAAGTGTAATGATACGCACATAAAGGATATTCATTTTAATCTATTTGTTTTCACCAAGGTTCGCACTCCAGATGTGTGTATTTCGTTACATTCCGGCACTTAAACCATTGACCCAAAAACCGACGTAACTGGATGAATTAGGAATATTATTAGAATTCAGTACCGTACAATGTAGGTTACTATAATACAAATGGGTGTATAAGAACGAACGCAATGAATCAAAGTGAAACCAATCCAGTTTTGCGCTATAGGTTTTCTCTATAAACGCGTGAACAGGGAAACTATTTTAGAATTGGATAAATATCAGACTTCAAAAGATAGGCCCGTGTTGTTGCGTCAATCGAAACACTCATATACACGGCCGCGGGTATTTTAATATGTATCCAGTATAGCACATCAATACACGTCAGATGTATTGTGTTGTCAGTAATGGGTGATGTATACAATTTTGTATGGAAAGGGATATTTGCAAACAAAGGGATTGTCAAATATTGGTTGATTATTTAAAAAAATGCAATCTGAAAAATGGTTGACTTTTTGAATATTGATTTATTTTTACAATAGCAGGTTGAACCATATACCTTCTAACTATCACGCCGTTTCACCTGAAGGGTAGACAGAGAGGATGAACCGCTATACTTCTCTTTACTGATATACCTTTAGTGATTCCTCTACATTCATACATTCTCAAGACGCACGCTCGTTTGGCCTTTTTTCTTTGTAATTAATTAATTTGGTAATGTCGTATTTTCCTCGACCATCTTCGGCTTATTTTTTCATTGAGACTGCTTTGTATGCACTTTTTAACCATTTCTTTCTTCATTCTTCTCTCGTCCATTCGATTCATATGGTATATTCAAATTATCTAAGTAATCCCTTTGTGATTCTGCTTAGAATGCAATCATCTGATTTACGTTTCTTCCTAATTTCGTCGTTTGCTTTTCTATCATATATCGTGTTAGCAGCTCCAAGCTTCACTTTGATACATAAATAGTATGACTTCTATTATACAAGTATATTATAAAAAAAAAGTTAATTTTATGTTGTCTCTTAATGAAGAACATACATTGTCCACATATAAGATAACGGGCTCAATGAATAGACCGGATCAGGCACGCATCCGGATATTATACGATAATAATGACATAATTTGAATTGCACAATGCCGAGGGAATTGGTGAAGACGTCTACCTTGGACTTTCTTAATTTAATTCGTCTCGGGGTTACAATATAAAGACCACCACATATAATTGTAAGCAGTTTATTAACATTTAGAAATACGAGTATACGGCATTTTAATTAGTATTAAATAAATATTATTGATCAGTTTAATATATGATCAGTTTTCCTTTTAAACTGTATGCATATGCGCGCGCACACAACTCGCGCACCGAGTGCGTGCACATTCATTACAAGAGGGCGCACAAAAGTTACACCAAAGTTAGGATGAGAAAAACTGTGAGAACGAAAACTGATAACGTTACGCTAATTCTGTTTATCTATTTATGTACTAAATCAAATAGAATTGACTATTTTAAATTAATAAATTAATTGACATTTTATAGTGTTGTTAATAAATAATAATTATTGTAATATATTTTAATTAACTGCTTCGTATAGTTTCCCTGAACACCGTTATGTGACGCACAAAATTTTAAATTTCCATTTACTTGCACAGCAGATGTTTTTTGGGCACATAACCTAATGAAAATTAGAGGGAAAACTGTATATGATTGGTGAATAAATCATTGAATTATAAATTTTATTTCTTAAGTTTTATTTGTTTACTTAACCATTCACATCAGAAAGTGTACGCGTTTAGGAAAAATTAACTATTAATCCAAAATTGAGGTTATGTTAATAAATGATCCGCGAATCTGTATTTAATGTAACGAATGAAAATAAAGTAAACGTTTTTCTAAATATGAAAGAACTTACAAATGTAAATACTCGCAAAGTGTGGGAAGAGAGCTCATTAAATTTAAAATTACTAAAAGTTTCAGCAGTTGTCTACTTGATTAAAATTGAAAGCGCCAAGTAATGGCTGCGTAGGCTTAATGAAACCCAAAAACATTTTTAAATTCATAATTCAAACCGAAATAAAATCCTGTTTTCATCCTGTGAAATATTTTTTTAGCTTCCCATTAAAAAAATAACCTCAACATGTACCTACTATGAATAAAATAATCAAAACTTGATCCGGGTCGTGACGCAGTGGCTAGAAAGCTCGACTATAAATTAAAAGGTCGTGGGTTAAATTCACATTACACCATAGGAACTTTCAGAATTAAGTATATTTCTTCTAAATTATAATAGAAATAATAAACAGAAAGAAATTAATAAATATTATTATTATAAATATAATAATAATATTAATAAAATGGTGTACATGAATATTAATAATAATATAATATTTTTCGACTTATTGAAAGCTAAGGCATTAAAACTGTGGAATTCCAACTTAGGAAATATAATTAATTTTTATTTTTTTAAAATATTTTGTGGATAATACACAATTTTTTTTTTCAATTTCCTAAGTGTATTATATTTGTCGTTTATTGAACAATGATGTAAAATTTCATATCAAATATTTTTATTGAATGTGGTTTAAAATGTATGTTTTCTTAAAGTTTAATTTTCTTGAATGCGATTAATATTCGCCTTGCTTAGGCGTGATAAAATGTTTGATATTGTCATAGCGAGGCGAAACAAGTGATTCCCATAAAATATAATAAAATATAAAATATAAAACTTCTAGAGAAAGACGTTATCATTCATTCGTATTAATTAAATAATATTATGGTTATTTTAGTAGCACCGTTTTTGTGATAAATTGACCTCTAAGACTTATAATAGATTTAAAACAACATGTTTTATATCTATTATAATAGTTGTATTTTATATCCGCTATCAAAATACAAACAAAAAAAAAATCAGCTTATACCTGAAATACGTTTATGACATGCCGATAGTTCTGCTTTAATGAATATTCGGTATGTATAAAAAATACCATAAAAAATATTATATTTTTTTAAAATAATAAAAAAGTAACGAGCAAATTGGAAATATTATGGAAGGTTGTAATTACTGGTAATTGATCGGTTATAGTTTCAAAACTATTATTATAAAATATACGAATAAGATGTTTATTTAAACTTAGTGATCTGTTTATCTTTAGAAAAACACATTTTCTTGAACTTGATTATTACACATCATTGGCAGTATCGCAGAAATCTCTCATTAGTCATCTTGGATCTAAGTAAAGTAAAATCTTTGAATGAGGGCAAAGGCTGTTGTCAAGTGTGAACTATTAATGCGTCACTAATTATCTCTGATAGTCGGATGGTCAAAATGGTATTTTACTCAATTTCCCTTCAAATGAATCCTTCAATTAGTTTTAAACATAAGAGTTAACACAATACAAAACTTGTAATACAAAGTAACAAACAATACAAAGTGTAAAACACTAGAAAAAAATAAGTTTTTTTATTGAAATAACACAAATAACTTCTGTACAAAAAACCTTATATTCAAAATTCTAAATTGAAAAAATAAGTAGTCAAATTATTTTAAAGAATAACATTATTATTCAATCAGTAATACATCTAAAACAACATTATTTTTTGACTAAAACGCACACACTTTAGCAACATCTTTTTTTTCACTTTTGATTTTATTTTACTCGACATGTTTTGAAGGTGTAAGTCTTCATCATCAGGAGGAAGATATAAACTAACCAAAAATATATATTTTTAACCAAATACAAAACCTGAGAAAGTAACAAGCGTTAATTAAAATTAGACAAAGGACCATGGACAGATCAATAACAAGAGCTTAATTAAAGAAATAAAATACCTGTATCTCCCCCCCCCCCCCCACAGTGTAAATGGAGCACTTTATGTTGTAAAAAAGCTAAGATGGCAGTGCACAAGAGTGTTTTTGTGTCGACTTTTATGTATGGAAGTGAAGCATGAAATTGGCAAAACAAACATGAAAGTAGAATAAACGCAGTAGAAATAAGATGTCTAAGACAAATGTTTAGTAAATCTGTGTATGTTTGTAGACATGGAGAAATGAATAAAGACAGAATGGTGAGGAAAGTAAACGTTGACGACGTGAACGGAGCTAGAAATAGAGATAGGCTGAGGAAAACATGGCACGATCAAATTAATCAAATATTAAATTACGGTTACGTAAGCAGTCGAAAAAATCGACGTTCGACGACACGATGCATGAATGTAGAGAAAGTCATAGTAAGTGATAGTTAGTTAGTTAGTAAGTTAATTAAAAATTTACCCATTTAACTCGAATGTTCTGTTACTAGTACTCATGTATTTTTAACTTGCACATGTTATATTATACCTGTATACTTAGTTTACTTGTATTATACATATTACGTACTAAATTCCAGTGTCAACGCCTTTAAATTATCAGACATTAAGCAGCTTCTTCAAATCGTTAATTTGAGGATAATGGCTATTATGTTAATCCATAATGTGTTCGTAGAAATCGTTGTAATTTATTTGCTGATTTTAAAACCGGATAGCAAACGTTTCAACGAGATTCATGCATTATATATGCTACAATGCATTGAGTTTATCATGTGTTATAGATGCTATGTATAATACAACGGTTAAAAGGACACTTCAAATTGAAATCATTATCCAAGATCACTTTAAATTGCTAATCCTATGAACTACGAACAGGGAAGGGCAAAGCAATTGGATGCTACATAATAAAAACGATCTATGTCCAACGAAACCTTGTCCTTATGAGTCGTTTGATTGATTTGACACCGCTTAAACCAGGGTCTAGGTTGAATACCCATTGATAACACACGCGACAGCAACATTCTCCACGCGATTAGCTTTACTTGCAAACTTGCGTACATAACGATGCATTCATATAAGCCGTGAGATGTTACGTGCTCACTTGTAATCGTCGATCACAATGTTTTCGAATGATCTTAATAAACATTAAGATTATAACATGATTTGTTAGATATTTATTGAATTACATTGATCAATCTCTAAACCAATGATTAATTATCCTTTATTGCAATATCAAGACCTATGTATGGAGTATCTTGATGTACGGCTGCGAGACATGGTGCCTGTCCGAAAGAGAAAAACGGAGACTTGAGACTTTTGAGATGTGGTCCTATAGAAGACTATTAGGAATTTCCTGGAGAGACCACATCACAAATGAGGAGGTTCTCCAAATAATCGGAGGAGGAGGGCACCTGCTCAGGACCTTGTCCGAAAGGCATGCAAGATGGATCGGCCATGAAATATGACAAGAAGGCCTCTTGCATGCCATAATGGAGGGTATGACCGAGGGGACAAACTCCAGGGGACGCCCACGCCGAGAGTACCTGGAGGACCTGTTGGTGGACGTGCGCTGTTCATCATATGCAGATTTCAAAAGAGCCGCACAGGACAGGGAAGAATGGAAGGGAAGAATAGAGGAAATTGCTGCAAACCAATCCCAGGATTGAAATCAGAGAAGAGGATTGCAATATAACTGTTAATGTATATAAAGATTCGTAAGCGAAAATAATTGTAAGAAATAATAAATTTTAAAATAGTCCATTGTTTTGGCCGAAACACTATGATACTTATACAACATTATTAACTGTTTTTCTATGTCAATTTTGAATTGACATAGGAAAAAATACACATAAAGGTTCGAAAAATTACGAAAATTTGACATTTGATATAATTTTATTGTAAAACCAGATTCTGTCAAAATAGGTTGACGAAACAGCTGTCGTGAAAAACAAAAATACAATTGTGATACATATAACAAAGTTTTTTTAATTTAGCAGTTTATTATTTTAAATTATTATTTTTTAAAGTTTATTTGAAGTGTCAACATCTCGAAATCATTAAATAAATCATAAAATAGTATGTTATTCTAATGTTACACACCGTAGTGAAAACTGTGATATTATATCGTGTCGGAAGTAATAATTGAATAAACTTTGTACTGATATTTTATTATATGAAATAGAAAAAAACCTTCCAAGATGGCGAAAATAACGATTGTATTTGTATTATAATGTCAATTAATAGAAAAAATAACTGTAACAGAGATTTGGATGTGTACGTGACTTTAATAAAATAGACACGTGGCAAGATGATTCACAGTTCCCAGACAAGCGGGAATCAACACAGAACGCTCTATGGGACACGTAGCGCTCTGTTGTTCGCGTTTCTGAATGAAATATTGCGGAAAAAATAAACATGTGACCGCGCAATACGTGAAAAGCAGTTCGTGGTTGAAAATATTTGTGAAGACGGATTTATAAGCCGAGATACGAGCGATTTACGTGCCAATAATTGCTTACGCTAATAATAGAAGCGATTTTAGATCTTAAAAAATAAGAATGTTAAATAGGTTGGTTTCGAAAACGATAAAGAAACATTCAAGATTATTGGAAAAATAGAATTTTTCTTCAAACTAAAAATACTCGTAGCTAAATTAATATGCATATTTTGAGGCTAATATTTAAAAGAAAACAGTTAAAATAGTGTAAGATTTACTTTAAAGTCGCAACAATTAAATAAATATTTTTATGAACTTTTTCCACTGAACAAGTAATTGATGTTAAAGTTGGCACATAGTTTCATAGTCGTTTAGTAGTAAATACGACAGCAAAATAAACTACATGCCTAAGTATGTTTTTTTGCAACGATAGTTTGAATAATCCTAAATAGTGTAAGGATCAATAAGATGACTTAGACATATGGAAATAGTGAATGAAGAAATAATTTTATAGGAAATATGTGTGAATGACGTAGACAGAACTACAAATAAGGAAGACTGAGGAAAACGTGTCACGATTAAATAATCAAATATTAAACTTTGGCCACGTAAGAAGTTGAAGAAATCGATTTGCGTGCATGACACGATGTATAAAAATTGTGGTAGCGAGAGAAATATATCAGGAAAGAACAATGTTGCGTTTCATTATTTTTGCCTACCCCTCGGCATGATGGTAAGTTAGTTAGTTAGTTAGTACGGTGTATAATAATTATAATTGTTTCGTATAATAATTATAAATCGACGTGCGTGCATGACACGATGTATGTATGTTAAGGAAGCGAGAGAAATGTCAGGAAAGAACCGTATTGCGGTCCATTATCTCTGCTTATTCCTTCCTTCGAGAAACGGCGTGATAGTTAGTTAGTAAATTTTACTTATCAATTTTAAATAATGGGTTAATGATAGTCCACTTAGATTCATAAAATATTTTCCTGGAATTTGTCAATCATTAAATAAAGAGACGCGATCTCAATAGAACATAACACAAGAAAAACCGATTTTCCGTTTACCTACAAGTGAATCACCACACGTAGCAAGATCTTTCGATGAGTGTTTTTATACGAGAATCATTCATATAATTAATCAGTGTATATTAAATAGATGAATGGAGGCTTTTTGTTTGAATATTCCATGTTTAACATGGGTATCCTTGAATACATTATTTTTATAAAAAACAAAGCTATAAGTTTATTTTTTTTATGTGAAACTGTTGTTTTGTGACGATTATTTAAATTTATTAAAAAAATACTGATAAAGTTTTTTTGTTTTAATTACCGAGAAAGCACGTTTTAAATTTTTAAACACAGATATTTTCTGAAAGTAAATTATTTTATTTTGTTTGGACAACCTAAGAAAGCGTGTCATTCTCTTGTGATATATTATAACTTCCAAAATGTTGTCTCCCATATTTAATAAATTTAATATGAAGTTATACATTATAGTTTAATTTCAATTATATTTTGATTTTTATTATTAACCAAAAATTCAATAAATCGTATAAAATATAGTGATTTACTAGTTAAACCCGAATCAAAGTGCTTTTAATGAGTTTATCAAAGGCAATTTATATGTTAAATATGTTAATTGCACCAGTACAGAGTTTTTCGATTTTCTAATTGACTCTTGACTTGGTATTAACCTATTTCTAGTGACCGTAATGCAAATGAAGATTTTTCCGTAAAAGGAATAACGCTAAGTGATTCTCGCTTTTCAATTAAGTACAAAGATTACACAGGAAAATATTACATATAATATTATTTGCTTTTAATAATACAATTGATTGATTGTCAATATTTAAATAAAATAAAAAATCTATTTTGTTAAGTAAATAAAGATAAATTTGAAATTTAAAATTGTGGACACAGTTTACAGATCTGCATTATTTAATTCTAACCACAATTTCAATACTGAACGTATATTTGTATGACAATATATTTGCTTAGAACCTTGATAAAGGCGTTGTTTATAATAAGTTTTGGTAAAAATAAACTAACACTAGAAATAATCAGGCTCATTTGTTAATAATGTAGACCGAATAAGATATTTAATTTACAATTAAATTTTCAAGATATTTCGAAAAAAAATACATAATTTCGATTGGAATGTAAGTTATTATTTTTAAATTCAAATTTCATTCTGAAAAATAAAATTGATAATACCATTATCAAAACGCGAGTCAAGAGCATTACTAAAAACTATAACTGTAAATGATCTTTTTAAATAAATATTGATATTGAAATCTTTTGCATTATATGAGTATAATATAATAAGAAGAGTCATACAGATATCGAAGGTCCAAATTACCGTCATTTGTGAGAGTAACTGTTTTGTTACAGGGGTATGAATTATTGTCCATAGTCATATCACGTACTTTAATGAAATTAAGTTATTTCTTCCGTTCAAATACTCTAAAATCACTTTTTTGCAAACCGGATTGGTCTAATTCATTTTTATATTTTTGTTCACTTGCTCAGCCTGATGTCGATGTCAATTAAAACGAAACACGCTAATTTTATTCGGCGTAAAAAGAAAAAAAAATATGACAAATGATTTAAATAGATAAGACATTAAATCATACGATGAATGACATTCAAACAAAATGCCTTCAAGTTCAATTAAAAGATAATATTAAGGCTGTATTAATTAAGTATTGCTAAATTGTTTTTATATACTACGTACCTAACAAAAAGTCATAGGGAACGTTTGAAACTACATTATTAATTTCTAAATGAATAGTCCGTTTTTTTTTATCTTATTTATTTACAGATAATGTAGAAAAAATAATACAAAATATCAGGAATAACCCGCGTTTTAAAAGATTTCAGAAGAATTAATACAAAAAGAGTCATTTTATTACTGAATTTTAAAAATATATATTATAATTATATTTATAAGAAAAAAAAGACATCAAATACTTTATAAACAGAAATACGTATAAAATTCTTAAGTATTATAATTATTTTAAAACGAAATTTTAAGTACGTACGTTATACACATTTTTTTTATTGTTGAATGTTAGCCCTAGAAATGTAATTATTTAAAACGTTTCCCAAAAATTCGAAGCGAAACTTTTTCGAGGCGAAATTGTTTAAAAAGCTTTTTCAGTATGCTTCAAGAAACAACATCCACCTCTTGATTAAGGGCCGTTAATTGAAGGAAATTTATACCCAATCAGACAGGGAGACACGAGGATAACTCGCATCTCGGCAAACAGAAAATAAACGGGAACCTTCAATACGGCTAGATACAAACTCAGTTAATTAGAAGCCTTGAACATAAAATTGATAATTGAAGTTTACTTTGAGTTTGCTTTAGACATTTCATTATTTTTAAATTGATGGACGAATTAAATCTTGCCCTGAAAAACATTTCACGTGAAAAATAAACGTAAATCTTCCGACATCGCGCATCGGTCAATGAACCGACGTGAGCTTAACAAATTCAAGTACGATATTTTAAAAACGTGTGCGTAATACTATTTCTGCACTGTACAAAACATTGTAAAATGCGCTTGTATAAGAAGGTCATTGTATTTGAATTAGAATGAGAAAATTTCTTTTGCATAAGCGCAACATTTGTATATATTTAAGGTCGGTACAAAGAATAAAGGTTTATTTTTTACGAAGGTAATTTACAATTTGCCATATGTTAGTAGAAGGTATATACTTAACATTGTCAGTGTAAAATATTACAAAAAATAAACTCTTCAGACCATTCATTACATTGCCACCAATTGAAAAAATATTTTAAAAAGTTTCAATCCTATGGATAGATTTTCAGCAAATTGTAATATTTTTACTGGTTCTTTGGATGCCACTTGGCCCTTTAATGTGGAAGTTTCCAGTTAATTTTCACAAGTTTGTATACATCAGGTTATTTGAATCCAATTACTGTATATACTTTTTAAATAATTGATTCTAATGACTAGTTAGCTAGTCTATTGCCATTTTTATTGCCACGTGAATTCTACCAGACCAAAGACTGAGCGAATTTTATTTCACACCTTTATCGCTGGGACTCGAACCCGGGACCTTCGGTGTAGCAGTCACAGATGTATCAAAACAAAGGTCGTCAAAATTATAAAAATATAAACAATGAAAAATTATAAAAAATAAGGCCTAACATTTTATCAGCAATTTTAAAACATATATTTTTGTAATACTGGAGGCTAAGGCTCAATATGGGCTGTAGGGCCATCGAAAAAGAAGAAGAAGAAAACTGTCTGATAAGTAGATAGTGATAAAACAAGTAACAGTACATAATCCCTTAAATATTGTAAAAGTAAAACGAAAAGTTTAATCTGGAAAAATAAAGTTTAAACGGTTTAAGTCCAACACCCAAAAGTCAGGAAGTATATTTGGTCCACGGTGAAATATTAAGGATGTTTGAACTCAGTAAAATATTGACGTCCACATATTCAATGCAATATTTACACTCGGTGTAAAATGGAATGTCTGCTCGCTTCTTGGACACTCATTCACAATATATTATTCACGAAGCTGCTGAACATTTGAGCAAACAGCCGAACAAAGATATTTCAATAAAGACATTTCAACAGGAAATATTCTTTGTCACTTATTTTCCCCCATAAAAAAAAATAAATTTCGGGAAAAATATAAAGCAAGATCCTTTGTTTTATCGAATAAAAACATTTGATTCATTTATACGTATCTTACAATACACATAATAAAATAAGCTTTATTATACAAAATATCTTTCAGAGTATTGTATTTCGAGCATTATTCATATTAATCACGTTTCATATTAAGACGTTCAAGTTTTGTATTTCGAGCATTATTCATATTAATCACGTTGTTCTTCACTTATACACGCAAAGACAAAAGAGCGTAATATACCTGCCTACACATAAAACATCAATTTATCTTAAGATTATCTTGGAGGTGCGTTCACTGCTCAAGTACAAAGCGTTGATAAATATTTTATAGAATTGCGGTAAAACAAGAAAACATCCCAACAATAATTGTAGACGATTTTGATTTAATCAAATGGAATGTTGTAAATGCGAAAAGCTCGAGTTGAAATCAAAATACAATTAATTGTATCAAAAATATCTACACACATAAATGCGTCTACACTTTATAAATACAATTCTTCGTAATGTCAAAGGTTAAATGATGACGCACGTCTCTGTTTTGACTTTTGGAAAATTAGTGGAAAACTCGTGACGTTCAAAGGGCTATGATCCATATTTTTTGCCGTTAGCATTTCCAATTAGTGTGATACAAATGTTTACCACAATTGCAGAATCGATCAGATATAAATAAGCAATACACTCATAAATATTATATGTAGGTACTGATAACCGATAATTTGAATAGGCATATTATTTCTAGAAGCCACTTTCAAATGATAGACTAAACAAATCGTATAATGCTGGTATCTAATGTTTCTAAGTGGGCTCAAAAACAGTAAAATCTGACACGAAACTTATGTTCGGCAGTTAGGCATTATTAATGTCAGTGAATAGGTTCTTGCGTATTACTTTATAACTAGTTCTAAACTATCTAACTAACTAACCATCACGCCAAATAATGGACTGCCACACTTTTCTTTCCTGACATATTTCTCTTGCTTCCTCAACATTCATATATCGTGTCAGGCACGCGCGTCGATTTCTTTGATATATTTGATCAGGCCACGTTTTTCTCGGTCTTCCTCTATTTCAAGTTCCATTTATATCGTTAACATACACTTTTTTACCATTCTTTCTTCATTCATTATTTCCAAACCATCTTAATGATCTTTTCACCATTTTGTCATAATTCATCATTCGCACCAAATTTTCTTCTTATATTTTAATTCGACACTATGTCATAAACAGAGAATCACACAGTCGTCTAAGAGATCTCATTTCTACTGCATTTATTCTACTTTCATTCTCCTTTTGCTAGTTCCATGCTTCGATTCCATACAAAACTAGTTTTTACTAAAAATAAATATTTTTACTAAAAATAAATATTTTTGTATGTGATTACGTGTGAAGTTTATTTTTGTTGTTCCAAAGAAATCTCCGATTATTCATTATTATTCGAATTTCGTATATTTTGAAGTGTCGTAATAGTCGGAGAAATATACGTGCTTGCATGACATGATATATGAATGTTGCGGATGCCAGATTAGTATGTCAGGAAAAACAATGTGTCGGTCTATTCTTTCTTCTTACCCCTTTAGCGAGACGGCGTGGTGGTTAGTTAGTTAGCTATTTGAAATATCAACGAGTAAAAAATAAATATTCTAATATGCAATCAAAAAGCAATAGAAAAGTATAACTTTTCAACATTTCATTTCAAGTACTATATGTATATAAAATATTTTTAAAGAATTGATAATACATGTTTATTCATGTAATAAGGGTTGTGGAAACTTAATAAATTCTAGAAGAAAATATACGAAAGGTCAGAAGTTGAACATTCCACATGGGAAATAATTTTTATAACGGAAGTATGATGACGGGTATTCGTTTCCTTCGGGTCCGAAAATTGGTTTTGCGAAGGCAGATAAAAATAAAAGCATAATTTCATTGTGAATCAAGTGAAATCCCATTTAATTAGGACCTTGGGAGCTTTTTGTGAAAACAACGTCATAACCTTTGATCGATTTTTAGTAAATACTGGCGTATTTTTAGCTGGTATATGCGAAATCAAGTTACATTTTACCCATGAAGGGTACTTCAATTTTTTCCTGGAATTAAAATGTTCAAAAGTGAAGTGAACTGTTTTCCTTATTTTTCGACAAAAACATTTTTAAAGGTTCAATACATTCTTCTTATCTTTTTGCCCTTTTCCATTTATTTGGGATCGGTTCTCCTAATAAAACAGTGTCAGGCTTCTTGATCTTGGAATATCTTGCTGTCATAATTTCATGCGGTTTTTGATGGTTGATAGTCAAGTTGCCGATGGCCGACTGGGTTTTCTCCTTCAAGCGTTAAGTTATAGGGCCTTTTTGAACAATGTTGTCTTTGCCCCTTATGCACACATGACGTAACACCGTAGGCAATCCTTCTTACGTCTTTCCCTCACAGGGACTGCTTTGAATAAACTTTACACACAATCAATTTAAAAAAAACTACATATTCACATAGGTAGAATTTAAACTTCTGATATTTATGGTTTAATCAAATCGTTATAATATTATTCTTTTAGTTAAGAGTTAAAATTATTTTTGAAAAAAAAAATTGGTTTATGCCAAGTTATATTTAGTATTTAAGGAGTGACTGTTTTGTCTTTTTGGGGCATTAAAAGAGAAATCCGTGACACCTTTAAAATATAGTAAAACTTAAAAAAAACTCGTATATTTCTCATAATATTAATTGCTTCATATAAAGTTTTACGTCATTATTCAAATCATAAATTATGTCTCTGATTTTTTTAGGAGCCTTTTGTTTAATAAAGTAATTTCAGACACATTTCATATTTTTTAATTTAGAACAGGAATTTGATATAAATAGGACAATGTTACTTTCCGTTAACCGCGATTGTGGGAAATTAAAAAAAAAATTCTACGTAGAGGGAACACTCATCTAAGCATGAGTCACAGGAAACTCGCGGGAACGCTATTGTGTGACAGATTACATAAGTACCAACAGGATCAGATAATTAATTAATTGGTAAAATAATATCACGTCACATTTTTACTCACAACAACACGAAAACAAAAATTAGTCACAATATTTTGTCTCGTTTACTAAAGTTAATATCAAACATTGAGCTTGTATATTATGATACATTTACTAAATATCAAACAAATTTTTACCATAAAATCAGACTGCAAACCTCGGGATTTGGATTTAATATCGATTTGAATAATAATCAAAACAATAAATTTTTAATCTTTCCTTTTAATTAATCTATTCCAATTCAATACATCCAAAGAGGTATTTTTACGTCTGGGCATCGATGTAAATGAAATCTTCATTGGTAACTTCGTAGTATAATAAAAGAAGCACCTATATATCATACGAAAGCTATGTGTTCGGCATCTCAGCATCCACGATATCTAATATGGTTAGTATAATATTTTCATTTAATTTCTCAACATCTAGCTCCCACAGAACGCGAAGCACCCCCTTGAAAGGTCGACTGGAGTCTGAAAGCGGGGGAGGTAAATTTGACGATTTTCGTTTCGTCCTTTGAGCTCTTTTACTTCAAAGTAAATACGAGTATGTTATTAAAACTTTCTTGGTATCGCACTTTACTTGAAACGACATTTTCTATTCAAAGTCATCTTTGAATAAGTATTTAATGATAGATATGAAGGTGCGTTTATTTATTTATTGAGATTTTAATAAGCTATACGTGAGCGTGATATGCTTTAAAAAACTCGATTAAAAAAATGTAATACAAAATTTTAAAGGATTAGTGTAGGAAGACATTATACTTGTCAACAGAGTTAATTGAATTACTTTGTTTATAATTTAATTAATTTAATGGTTAGTTAGTTAGTTATATTTAATATTTTGTGGGGTTTCAACAATATTTTAATTCGTTTAAGTACTTCAACATTGACTTTTAATTCTCCAATAAAAAATGTGGGTTGTTTGTTAACTCTGAGTAATTGCCAAAAGTAATCTATGGTGAAAATAAATAAAAATATTACACATTTTGCAATGTTTTTATTATTTATATTAACTAACTAACTAACCATCACGCCGTCTCCCCGAAGGGGTAGGCCGAAATAATGGACTGCCACACTTTTCTTTCCTGACATATTTCTCTCGCTTCCTCAACATTCATACATCGTGTCATGCACGCGCGTCGATTTCTCTGACTCCTCACATGGCCGACATTCAATATTTGATTTTTTTGATCGTGCCACGTTTTTCTCGGTCTTCCTCTATTTCTGGTTCCATTGACATCATTAACACATAATTTTTCTACCATTCTTTCTTCATTCATTCTTTCCATATTTATATAATATATTAAAGGGGTTTATTTATTTTATAAAATATATCCTCTGTCGTTAATTGATTACAGTGCACTTATGTGCATATAATGTATCTTAAAAACTGAACTATAGTATAGTCAATAATAGTATATAATTATATGCCTATCAGAGTAGTATATCTCAATGCAAAGCTTAATAAATGTGAATGAAATAATAAGCACTATAAAAAATAGTAAAACAACAATCCGTTTTGGGGATTTCCCCTAGACATTTCTTAATTCCGAGTAAGTACATACGTAAACCAACAATAAATCAATATTATGTTCGAAAATATAATAAAGCGCTTTGTAGAAATTTCCAGAGATTGAATGAATTTAGATGCCTACATTATAAAATGAGACAACTTCTAGGTACTCTCCACTTCCTTCGGAAACTGGTCGGAAATTTGAATCCACGGAAACTCGGCGCGCCTATTTCAGTTCAGGCGCTCGAGGTGTCGTTCGGAGTTTTTCTAAATAATACATTGCAGGCAGGCTATACATTATTAAGAAAACCTCAGAAATATTCGTGGTAGGCCGAGTGTACTTTCCTCGTAAAAAGTCTCGAGTCAGGCATTTTTTTCAGCGCATGCGTGAATTTGTACTAAATTACAGGACTAATAAAATATCCGCCTCTGAATTTGTTTTCGGTTACTTCCTTTAGGGTCATTAAACTTGAAATGTGTTATTTCGTAAAATTTATTGGAAGACTTCCGGTAATAAAGGACATTTTTGGCAGCTTCGGATATCATGCGGAGATAATATTTGGTATATAGTTGGAATGATATATATTGTCTTCTGCAAAAAGTAAGTGAAAATCCTCTACTCATTTACAAGTGACAATAAAAACATACTAAATACGTGAAATAATGCAAAAAGAGTAGATAGTTTTATTTTAAAACAATTCGTTTTCGAAAAACCTCCATCTTCAGTAAAAATCTGTAAAATGTGTAAATTTTCACGGATAGTAGAAATATATTCTTTGGAAAGAAGCTATTACTTGGTGGTTTGACATATTTAAAATTAGAATTAAACACTTTTAAAACGTAAAAACCCACTTTATTTTGAGTCAGGAGCGTCAACCGGTTTCACTCTATAACGAGATTTGTCAGGGCTATACACAAACAGTTTGTGTATAGCCCTGACGAAGTTTGTAACAGAGTGAAACCGATTGGCACTCCTGACTCAAAATAAAGTGGTTTTATACAACGTTTTAAAAGTGTTTAATTCTAATTTTAGAAATATATTCATTGTTATGGGTACATCCGTGGGTTTTTGTAATTTTTTTGGTCTAGATTAGAATATCTTATTAGTATAGATGGGTACATCCATCTACAGGGTATAGATGATACCAAGAGACATTGACATACCTAAGATCCCGTAGATAATTATCATATATTTATTTTTTCTTTTAAATTGACGTTAAACTTAATTAATCAATTAATATGGATGTGAACGTTGGTTTTCTATAAGTTTTAACGTATTTTATTGGAATGATATGTCTCGCCTAGCTTCTTCGGGTCATAAGGAAACTCTGTCAGATAATATCGGCCCAAAAGTCCGCCAGCTGAACTGCACTACGGGACGCCCCAGGCCAGATCCTCCTCCGTGTATGTTACAGGGAAGCAAGGATACTCCGTTATTTCCAGCATGGATTGCTCCATCCCACAGAGTGTCGTATCGCTTGGAAGCCCCCATCTCGTTACGTTGTCCCGCCTTGCTATGGCATTATCAAAAATTTGATAATAACCTAACACAAGGCGAAACTTGTCATTCCCATTAAACATTTAAAAATATCTATAAAACAGATGTGTAAATTCATATTAATTATGTAACATAAATATCTGTTCATATTAAATACATAAATAGATAAACTTTTGTTCAAACAAGGAAACTAAGAATAATATATACATAATTGAATTCGAAAACATGAATTAGTTGATAAATAATTAATCCCAATGACGTTGTTACAATGTGAGCAAAGGTAGTGTAGGGAAATTCCATTCAAAGAATTAAAAAATAATCTTAATACTGTAAACATAATATTGTTATTTTAAAATAGGTATATCTGATCAAATTATTAAAATCAATCTAAAAATAGTGTATTACAATGTCATATATCATGGAATTGTATATTTTTGTAGGACAATAAATGGCAAAGGTTGATTTTAATCTTCAAATAAATTATTGGCACTTGATTGGTAATAGTAATACTTCGAATTAATCCAAAATATTAAGGTCTTAAAGCGCTCAGCGGGAAAATTCTATTATCATGAACAAAATAAAGTGGTTTGTCAGCATGGTTAAAAATTGTAAGGCTACGTCCAAAGCTTACTTAAGCTTTGCTTGGTGCTTGGAACTTCACTGCAAGAAACCTAACAAACCAACTTACGGCGAATGGCCACACTGCACACTTCACGTCACGCTACGTGAATCTACAGTGAAAATTAATATTACTCAGCTTAGCACCAAGTGGTATGACTTTAACTTTATACATTTTAATCTTCAAAACAAAGAAAAACAGTCAATACTTAAAAAAAAAAAAATTTAATTGAAATTTCTTGGTAGAAGATCATTTTCAGATTAAACTGAAAATAAAAAGAATTAAAAAAAAAAATCTCTATTATTATATTATATTAAGTGGGATTCCACTTGTGTTTAACGTCGACTGGTTTTGGCAGCTTGCTGCCATCTTCTGTTCTAGTCAGCAAGCTGCCGAAACCAGTCGACGTTAAACACAAGTGGAAGACCACTAAATATATAATAATAATAAAAAAATGTTTACTCTTTATTTTATATGAATTATTTAGTCGTTGTTTTCATTCAAAAGTAAATACATTTTTATGAGAAATAATTCTACTATATTCCAATAGAAAGCGTTATTCATTTTTAAAACTGCATACTCTACTAAACATTTTTACTTGCCAAATAAGATAAAAAGTTTATATACTTATAAATAAATATATATCTACGGTATTCATCGTTAGATAATTATCTTTCTAGGGCACCGCAGTGCGATGTATTTAATACTTTTGAGGTCCATAAAAAAGATACAACAATAAAAATTGTTCAGATGAAGATGTCAATATTTATATTACATCTGTTATATATAAAACTGAATTAAAATATTCGGATAAATCGATGTGAATGAATGACATGGTGTATGGAAATTGAGAATATGAGAGAAGTGTGACAGGAATAAAAAATAAGGTGGTCCATTATTTTCTGCTCATCATTTTTGGAAAACAGAGAATGATTCGTTGGTTAGTAATATCAATTAAAACTCTGTTATATATCGTCATTATGATTTTATAAAGTAACGCTTTTACATAAGTTAAACAGAAAGTCAACTGATTACATTCTTAAAATGACACATCGTGTAAGAATTTAAATAAATAGGGAACAAACTGAAATTGTCGAATTAAGCATATCATACCGAATATTTTTCTGATGAATAAACGGTTATACAAATATTGTTGTGGTTAGTACATATTTGTAATAAAATTTATGTTGCGATTTCTCATAAGCGCATGGCAGGTGTAAAACAGAAGATATTATTCGTAAGAATTTTGCAGTCATATTTATGTTATGATTTATTAATACTTAAATAAAGTAGCATATAATATAACAACACAGAAGAATTATTCGAAAATGTTCTCTAACACATGTCTTAGAGCTTAATTTTGTTATCACATGGACGATAACGATGAATTATGTTCATATTTGATATACCGACGAACCCTCAAATCTTCAATTCAACCTGTGAAAACTTGTATGCTCAAATGTGTGTCACAAATGATAAATAAGCGGTCTTACCTTGAGTGATGCCATGTCAGATACAGATCTATGAGTCTGGATTGCCTCCAGTTGGTCTAGGCACCAGTCTAATTCTTCCATCGTTTCCAAGGCAAGCTTCATGTAGGCATCGTCTTGAACAAGAATAGTAACAAAAATTAATTTCAACTCAGTCACAATCAACTACAACATTTTGATTTTTTTTAACATATTCATTAAAATATTCAAATTAAATATATTAATTTATATCTATATATATTCTGCGAATATGTGGAGTACCTTAAAGTTTTTTTTATATATGAACTTAAGAGGTCATAAAATTGCCAATATAATTATAATAAAAAATATAATTTACTGTTATGTTTGCATATTAGAGTGTGCGAAATAAAAAAAAAATCATTTAATTGTGTAAACAATGATTTGAACCTGTGTATTAAATAATTTATACGAATAGAAACGTCTGTTTTCTAGAAGTTTTGTTAAAATTTATGGGAATGACACGTTTTGCCTGTCCAAGGCATCAAATGTCATCAAACAAGCTTCTAAAAAAAAACTTTCATAAGTATTAATTAAATTAAATATTATTTTTAAACATAGACGATTTAAAACCAAGCAATGAAATTTTGATCGACTTGTTTAAAATAAACTTATACGTCTTGTATAAATAGTTAACAGTCTATCGATTTTAGTGAAAGAGACTAAATCTGAAAAATTTTCAAACATTATAGGTACTATATAAGATATTCGAGATAGATTTCTAGAAAAGCTTTAAAAAATTCAAAAAAGTTCAATCTGACATTTAAAATTTTATGTGTGTATAATGATAATATATTATTATTACTCGTGTTTTTATTAATTTGGTGAATTGTCACTGCGATCCACTGTTATAAATAATACCAACAGGCAACGAATGTATGATTTTATAACTACAAAAGGTAATATAATGAATCTATTTTAAAAAGCTCTAGTAAAAAAGATTCATCGCATACAAAACGTGCGGAGGAGACCAACTGGAAGGGAAAATAAAGGGATAAGATTTAACTTTATCAAATGAAAATGGGGCGAATTTCAATGAAAAGTTTGCCGCTTCAGGAAGCCAGTCGGGAAACTCGAGTTTGTATTTACTACCCACTGCCATTCGGACGTTACGTTCGTTGAAACTTGTTTGGATTTTTATAAATATAACTGTGTTTATAAACATGATTTTTTATCTTGATATATTATAATTGCGCTGGTAATTACGGAATTCCAAGTTCATGTTGTAAGAAGGTGACTGTATTATAATTTTATTTGCAATATGACAACATTAAAATCCGCACATGATACGCTAGAAACGCTACAAATGAAACTAAATAAATTTGAATAAAGAATAACATGGTTTTATTAATTTCTGAGATTTTCTGGAAGTTACACATCGCATTATTTTTCAAACGTGAAATGTGTAAAATAATTAAATGTCGCATCTATCTAAATTTAAAGTTTATCATTGATAATCTTTCAAATGCTCAGTTCTAGCTTCAATATTGCTTGTATTGGAATTATATGGTTATTTTTTCCGTATACATGTAAAGACACACACTGACCTGGGATCTTATGGTTTATGATCACCTGTCCCCATTGACCCTAATTCTCTTCACTGTATAATTTGGTGTATATATTTGATAAAAATATATGATTTTAAAATATTAAATGTTTAAATGCACACATCATTCAAATTAAATATCTACCATGTGAGGAGTATAGAGAAGAATTTTGTGAATTTTTAACTACTTAGTTTACTTTTCAGGAAGATGAATAGTAAATTAGTTATGTGCATATATATATAAATGCGAACAACATTACGATTTCAGTCAGAGCAAATAAAGCATGTTACTACAATCGTGCTTTTAGCGTTGCGAATCCATTGGCGAAGAATAGCCTCCATGTTAGTATTAAGTATGAGGATAGTGACGTTAAGTAAAAAAATAATACTAAAGATTGCACTGTTCGGTCAGTCTTTTCTTAGTGCGCCCGTGGAGTATGATTTTGTAAAGCGGTAATATGTATTATCATTAATGTTTATTTTTTTATATACTTAGTATGCAACAATCACTTTATTAAAAAAAAGTTTAATACCAAACATGTTTTGGACTAACAAGCGCTTCATCAGTGATATTGTATAAATATTTTAAATATTATAAAGAATGTACAAATGTGGTCAGTTTTGGCAGATGTTAAAATGATTTATTTTGGAAGTTGATGCCTGCTTTTGTTTTAACAAATATTATGAATAAATTTAAAATAGCCCTTCAACAGTGATATTATATGAATATTTAATATATTATAAACACATTTACAATTGTGATCAGTTTTGACAGATGTTAAAATGATTTATTTTGAAAGGTTTATGCTTTTGTTATAACAAATATTATGACTCAATTAAAAATAATAATTTAAAGTACTAATTGGGGTTCAGGTGTTGACTAACAACAAAGGAAATAAATCAAAGACTGGACTGTATCATCATTAATTATAGTAATAATCATAACTAAGGATACATTAAACAAACTAGGTATATTACTACACTTGAAATCACAAGCTCTTAAACAAGTATTATTTAAATGTTTGAAACTGTTTAATTGAAATTTTGTGTCAACATTATAAAAGGGAGATACATATTTTTGGGGCGGGCAGGTACTTATGGCGGTGATTTTAGCTGATTGAGCCCCGATAAGGGTACCACTTTTGCACAACGACAATTCCCAGGTAAACCATTGTTCGTATTTACCCAATCAAGAATGTATGGAATAATTTAAATTTTAATGAAATTATTCTATTTACGCTTCTGCTTCGGTTTCCCGGAGCCAAATTAAATACATCAGATGACAAGGGTCTAGTTGTATTGAAATTCCACGTTTAGGTTATGACAGCAATACTAAATACAATCATGAATTTCTGCCGAGTTAATTAATTATGGTAGAACAAATTACGTTACCGAATACTACTCAATTATTGCGTACGGCATACAAAGATCATATTTTAATATCAATGTTTCTAATAGTACTACAGATTTTATTAACATTGTGTCACACATAATAAAATACACTTTAATATATTAAGTTTGTTTTTAATCACAGATGGTCGTGATTTTTTGTGACAAAAAATTTAACAAAATATAATTATAATAAGACAAGATAACATAAAAGACCAAAATAATTACGTAAAAATTACGAACATAACGATATACATTTTTAAAGTTTTAGTTCAGGAGCTTTTCAAATAAGACTCGCGCTGAATCTACTCTTGAAAAGTTCTTCATCCTAAGTATAAACACTCCAATACTCTTTCACGTAATTGTGCGATGAAAAATGGAGAATATTAAATAAGAGTTTATTTCATATGAATCAGAATGAAGAATAAAATCTTAATTGAATTATTTTTTATATTTTATTGGTTGGAAGTATTTCTGCAATTGTTCACTGTTAGATTTAAGCCATATAAAATAATCGAACCATTGTGGGCGTGTATTATTTTATGAAGTATAAATTAAAACTACCAATTACTTCAATTTCTGGATCAATTACTGGAAAAACTCTCGGAGATCGTGTCCGCAACGAAGACATAAGAAAAACTTGCGAGATATCGTTCAGTGGAGTAGATTCAGGAGGAGATACTGGAGGGGCCAATGTAGCCCGAATGGATGGTGACAGACTTTCATATACGGCCGCTTATGAAATCCCCTCCGGACACCGCCTACCTGGAAGACCGCCTAAGAGATGGAAGGACAGCTGGATCTCATCATCCGACGAGACATGATTTCTGTGTCACAGATCGTCAGATCTATTAGAAGAAGAAGAAGAAGACCAATTACTTTCGAAACTTGTTTATAATCTATTAACGGAAAATTGAAAAGTAAAAAAAAAATCTAATTATAATAAAATAAATGAAACAGATTGGTTAAATCTACCTATAAAACAGCTATATATTTTTAGACATAGATAAACTAAAGTCGTTTAGAAAATATGTTAGACCAGATATGTAAGAAGGCTTGGTGAAACCGCGTTATTTATTTGAATTGAAAACGTAGAGAAAACGCCTGTTGCCTGTGAATAGAACTTGTATAATTGTTGCAATGAAAAGCTATGAGCCACGGAAAAACTTATAATAGTATCGTGATGTTTCCACAAAGAAACGCTAGATGGCGCACGAGAGTTATTAATATGAATTATCAACAAGGAAAAAATATACATATACTCCACTAGCAATGGTGAGTGTTTATATTTATCAAATAATAGAAAAACAGATATCTTCTTCTTTTTAAAGAGCCCTGTCAGGTCCCCCCGACGTTGGCGATCACTCTGGTAAACTCTTCCCTATCCTGCGCTGTCTGGAATAGCTCCTCCACAGTTCCGATTCCCGTCGGTTCCCTCACATTGCGCAGCCAAGAGATCTGCCTTCTCCCTGCCCCCCTGCGGCCATCTATTTTTCCCTTCAAAATTAGATGCAGCAGGCGATATTTTTCTCCTCGTAGAACGTGACCGAGATATGAAATCTTGCCGACTTTGATCAATGTCAGCAGCTCTCTATTTACTCCTACACGATTCAGGACTTCTGTGTTCGTCACTCTGTCTGTCCATGGGATCCTGAACATTCTTCGGTGAAGCCACATTTCAAATGCCTCTAACCGGTTCATTGTATTTACTTTTAATGTCCATGTCTCACACACATATTACAGAACAGACCACACATAACACCTTAACATCCTCTGTCTTAGTTTTAAGTTGATTAATTAAGTTTTAATTAATTTATCTTAGTGTTTCAACATAAAACAGATTTAATGATTTTAATATTTCATCCATTTAATATTTAATTTTGAAAAGTGGGTAGATTCATACAGTTAAAAAACATTATTAAATAAAATAAAGAAAATTATTTAAATTAAACAATATATTTGTTTTTATGTTTGGTGTGAAGAATTTTTTTATTTTTATTTTATAAAGAGGACACGAATAAATTTTTGAGAGACGAGTCTCCTAAAAGATTACTAAAGATTAATTTGAAAAATTATCAAAAAAACAATAAATCACCCCTTGTCATCGGGTGGTGTATTGCCGCTCGAATATGGGTAAGAAACTTTGTAACTGGAAGTTGATTAATACATTCTTGCTTGAGTAATTAACTTTAGGAGCATACCTGAAAATACGTGAAATATGAAAATTTCTACTGGCAATATCTCAGCCGTAGCACGGTTTCCAGATCAACTTTTAGATTAAACTTGAGGAAACTGTACCTGTTTTTCCGAATAAAGAAAAGAAAACAATTAAAATGTTTTTCAATATCATATAATTTTTTTTTTTTTTTAGATATAAGTTGCTGAAAACTTTGCTGGTAAAGTGGCATTTTATCATATTTAACTGTCGTTTCTGAAGATATAGTTGACTTAACTTACTAACTAAATAACTAAGCATCAAGCTGTCTCTCCGAAGGAGTAGGCAGAAATAATGGAAAGCCACACTGTTCTTCTCTGACATAATCATTGTTTTATCTACATTCATACATCTTGTCATGCATACACGTAGATTTTTCCGATCCCTGAAGTGGCCGACATTTAATTTTATTTATTTGATCGTGATTCGTTTTCATCGGTCTTCCTCTATTTTTAGATTTATTTAAATCGTTAATATACACTCTTTTACCATTCTTTCTTCATACGTTATTTAAATAAGTCCAAACTATTTTGTTCGCAACACTTTCATTTGTACTGCATTCACTTCTAATACAATATTTTAATTCGATTCTCAATCATACACAGATTTTTTATACTTTCGTTAAAGGGATCTCATTTCTACTGAAATTATTCTACTACTATCCTTTTTATGTCAGTTTCATGCTCCACTTCCATACAAATGGTAAGCGTCGGTACAAGAACACCATTGTGCATTTCCATTTTAGTTGACTTTATCAGTTTAATCTAGTGTAAAAATCTGTAAAATCATATTAATATTTTTTTTGTTCTAAATTTAAATTTGTTTTCTTAATTGAACATTTGTCGAATTGGGTTTTTTATGCATGAGATAAGCTCCTTATAGTAAGCCATTTATTGATATAATCCTCACAGTAAGCCATTTATAGAGGTTAACGTACACATGTATTAAAAAAAAAGGAATTTGTCATAGTGACAAGATTCGAAATATTAATATGGATTTTATTTTAATTTGAATGTACGCAAAAATATTTTGATAGTGTAAATAGGAACAACTGATTGTAGTATGTCAGTTAATCATTGATATAATATCATAATATTAATATTTATATCAAAAAATATATTTACCTCCAGGCGCCAAATTCCTCGGTTGAGGCGTCGCTGAAGTGGCTGCGCCTGACGAGCGCCGAGACCTGCAACAGGCGTGACTCCGTGATATTCATATTGCATAAACTGTGTGTGTTCATATGGAAAATGTTTTGTGGTAACATCTATGCTGCGTAAATTATACTATCGATAACCTAAGCTTTAAAATCGCAATTTACCTATGTAAGTAAACTGGTAGAATACTTAGAATTATCCTGGGACCCAGACCCGGTGTTGCAGCGGGAACTTGGAGGCATATGACCAACCAAGAGATCCGTACGATGACCCAGCAGCCTCTTATAACGAGCACTCTGAGAGCCGGTCGTCTAGAATGGATTGGGCATGTATGCCGAGCCAAAGAGACCAGAGCATTCAAGACCCGGTATGCGTCTAGACCGACTGGAGTAAGACCTCTCGGAAGGCCTAGACAGCGCCTAACGGACAATGTTTTGGCTGATCTGGCTAGGTTGGGCGAATCGGACTGCTGGGAGCAAAAGGCGCAGGATCAAGGAGCTTGGCGAAAAATCATCAAGGAGGCAAAAACTCTTCAAGAGTTGTATGGCCATTGGAAGTAGTTAGTAAGTAAGTAAACAGGTCCAGAGTGCCATAAAATATATTCACACAGCTTATTGATTTTATATAAGATTATAAATTGGGTCAGAAAACTACGATATAACGGTATTTTTCAGATTTTAATAGCTTGATAATATGCTAATAAATTATTTTGATAAAGTCGTATTGCGGTAATAAAATTTTGTAGTTTTAAAATTATAGTTGGAAAATGCTTCGTATAATATTCAGCTAATGCGATTATTTAAGATAAGTTTATTTTATTATAATATATAAGAAACAAAAATCTTACTGGAATTTACGTTTATTCAATATTTTTTTCAAGGTTTGATAGGAATTGGATTATTCAATTTGATTTCTAAGAATTCAAATAAATTGGTAATTTTATACTCACTTTCCCGTGGGCACATTGGTTAGATTGAGGAAGTTATTCCTTACACTCCTGAGGCTAGCTAACACCTGAGCGAACGGCGTGACAATGAGGTCCTCTCCATGGCTGAAAAATCAAAGACAAAAACAAATTATTATACGATACAAATATTTAATAAAAGAAATACAATCTTATAGTAATAATCATATGTTTAGGCATTCAGTAAATATGGTAAGGCTAGGCAGTTGGGTGATCTACATTACACAGGATTTGATCAAGATTGATGAGTGGTAAAAAATGAGGAATATTGAATGGAAATGAAAGAAAACATAAAATATTTCAAACTAATTCCAAAATATAATATTTCTTCGACGACATTTGAATTTTCGTTATTTCCCCGAGTATATTAAAATATTATATTATTGAAATGTAAAATACATTATATTATAATACTTTATCGCTTGATGACCTATGGATGCCAGACATGGACGTTAACTAAAGCAGCAATGCACAAAATCAAAGTTGCACAACGGGCCATGGAAAGACCATTTAATTAATTAAATTACCAGTTTATTGTAACACATGATGATGCCAAAATCGGTTGGCGAAAAAGCTGTCGCGACACTCCCAGTGAATAAAAATAAATTGTGATATTATAGCAGCGTTACAAATTTTAACACTAATATTGTTGAAGTATCATAGTGTTTCGGCCAAAACAATGGACTATTTTAATTAAAAATATCTGATATAATGTATCATGTGAGAGTGTCATGTTTCACCTTGCTGGGGCATTATAATACCTGAATATGAAAATAATAATAATTGATTATGTTCTAGTAAGGCGAAATATGTCACTCCTATAAGTGGCAAACCTTATAGAAAATTGATGTTTTTTTTTAATCAATATTAAGTATCATTTTAAACAATAGGTGTATAATGAAGTGAACGCAATACTTTTGATCTGGTATTAATAGTTTTGTCAAATGGCTTTTAACATTATTTATACCTGTCGTTAAATATATTTGTGAATTAAAATATCACCCCAAAAACGTATATTTCTTATTACATCGGATTATCGGATTCAGCAAAATTAAAACACTACACAAGTATGCTGTAAGCGATAATGCTGAAAGATATAAGAGTGGTAATTGCATATGATTTGTTGATTATTCTTGCAACATTCATAAACGTAATAGCAATAGCGTTGCAGCATCAACGACAATAATAAGACGATAAATCTTCTATCTCTCGCCTCCGGAGAACTGTAGACCTTGCAAGTATTGCGTTCAATTCCCTATCGACCGTTGCCAGACGAGTGTTTTGGCGTTTTAATATTCTTTGTTGGCCTATTCGCTCCCAGACCTACTACACCGTTCCCGCCAGATTATTATTCACAATTACGTGTCAACGGTGAATCACCAAACAAAATCGGTTCATTAATTCAGAAAACTGGATTTAATGTATTCAAAATGAGGTTCAATTTTTAACGCAAAACAATGATTTTGCATTACGTCAATTTAATTATGTTCCAAATTAAAATAAAAAATTCACACTCATAAGAACAGTCATGAATCAATACTGAAAAACAAAGTTATTTTAGAATAATTTGATTTAATGTCAAAATTGTTTCCGTACACTAAATATCGCATGAATGCAAAAATATATAATTAAAACCATTTTTTCAGTTCTGAGTTTATTTTTCTTTGCATGCACTGTTGATATTGTACCTTATAATTGGAAGAATGATTCAATTCAGAGGAAAATCGTAAATCAAATGTTTCATATGTATTTTAATTTGCTTGTGTTTTCTTTAACACCAAGGATAAAAAAGGCCACGTGAGGAGTCGAGAAATCGACGTGCGTGCAAGACACGATGTATGTATGTTGAGCAAGCGAGAGAAGTATGTCAGGAAAGAACATTGTGGCGGTCCATTCTTTCTACCTACCCCTTTGGGGAGACGACGTGATGGTAAGTTAGGATTCAAATACTTAATTCCAACTAACTAACTAATAATAATGATTTATTTTACATTCTCCAATGTTAATAGAAAAGTTCATATTTATTAAAAAAAAAACAGTGTGAGGATCATGATTGCAACCAATCCCCTTGGATCAGGAACCAGGCCTTCTTATCCACAGACAACTATGCTATTAATATTTAAAATATGTCTTGGTAATTTAAATATATTATGTAAATGCCTTAAGTTAAAATTAAATTCATTTCTAATCATAAAATAATTGTCAATTTAATGGTGTATTTTTAAAACCTCATATAAGATTTTCAGATTATTTCTGAAGACCAAAAATGATCGCGAGTTGACAAAGAACATCTGAAGATCATTTTCAATGAAACCTCTATGATGGTTGTCTGAATACTTTATCAGAGAACTAACCACCTTTCGAGACTTCAATGAAAAATAACGCTCATGACGGACAAAGTTATTTGAATAACTTCAATACTTTAAACTTATGAGCTAGTTCCTTGAATATTATATAACGTACGGTGCGCTGAGTATAAATGGAAAACTCTTGAAAGTAAAGATTACAATTTTTATTTGCAACAAATAAACTTTCAAATATTATAATTCGTTTATAAATAATTGAATTCGATTATTTTACTTTATTTGTTGAATACTAGGGGAATATAAGATGACTATTAGATGTATATCAACAAATTTACGTTAAAAAAACCTATCTTACATTTATTATAAACATTATTCACGAAAGGCTTAAAAATCAAGAGTGTTCATAGTTGTCATTATTACATAACGTCATTACAAAAATACCACGAACTTATTGATTATATAAAAGCAACTTAATTGCGTAAATTTTCATGGTTGGTAGCAATATGTTTTTTTTTTTTTTTGAAAATCCTTGTAGCTCGTCTCTTCCGACCGACATTTCGGAGATCGTTCCATTTTCCATCTTTAGGGTGGTTTTGAGTAATCATAGCCACCCTGAAGATGGAAATCGCAACGATCATCGAAACGTCGGCCCGAAAAGATGAGCTACACAGATTTTCCCAAAATCCAAAAATACATGAAAGCCACATATATTTTTATTAATTTTATTAACGCCGCCAAGAACTCTAATGAAATAATTCAAATATTCTATATAATTTGATTAAAAAAAAATTCCAAAATACACTTTACAACTGTCAAAATATGAAACTGAATATTTTTTTTTACTGTAATTTAGAAAGTTTAATATCACATTTTTTAGTTTGTTTCTTTAACCCTGACGAAGCTCCAGCGAGAATGAAACCGGTTGATTTGTTAAAACAAAAAAGTGGTGTAATAAACAAAATATTAAAGTCTTTTTAAATAAGTTGTTTATGTAATTTTGAACGTTCCCTGTTAATCAAAGGATTACCAACTGCAGATAATCTGTGTCAATGATTAAAACCTACAATGATTGCACATTATTTCATGCAATCATGAGAGTCTGTAGCTGATATTAAATCATCATTACCTGATTACAAGAAATGGTTAACCCCTTGGTGAATGAATTATATATTGTAATCTTATTTTAACGTTGTAATAAGATATAGGAATTTTTGATACGGGAAACTAGGAATTTCATAACTGAGAAGGGAACGTTAATAAGTGGCGTTTTGTAAAGCATCGTGTTTTGCGCTAGAAAATATGTTCAATATAATTAAGCGCTACCAGCTTCGCGTAAAGTGAGATGAGCATCCATGACCCAAAGAACCAACAATAGCAATTCAAGTACACGTTTACAGCAAGATACCCACTAGATTTATTATTGAGAGAACGTTGGTAGCCTTTTGATGTAATTAATATTGCTATTTAACATTAAACACTTTTCCATAAAATCAATTTTTATACATCTAATTCTGAAGATCCTTTTATTAGAGCTGGTTTACGACTAACAAAAAAAAACATTTACATACATGTATCCATAGAAATATATTGCCTACAAATTAAAAATAATATATATGACACATAATTCAATGGATAAAGAAGTTGAAATTTAGAAATTTAATTTGTTCTTTTTCATTTCAAGTTCAAACAGTAAAAAGAATTAACCTTATACAATACAAAACACAAAATCTATACTGCGATCAACTGCGGTTTTTGATTCAAAGAAGAGGTCAAAAATTGTATAAACTACAAATGTAAAAGAATTTTCACTTCATGTACTATATATCTTAGTTAAAGTTTAAAATTTTTGAATACTGATAAAAAGCGATTTCATTTAAATTGTAATGATGATGTTCGTTTGAGATTTTGTTTTTTTTTGTGCATATTGTTATCTTCTTCGACCGACATTTCGGAGACTGTTGCAGTCTTTATTTTCAGGGTAGTTGAATACATACTCGTTTTGCTACCAACCGTGAAAATATACGCACCTAGGTAATAATGATATCGAAATATTCCCGAATTCAACGAATTCCAGTCACTTAATTTTTTCTGGAAGTATAACATAACATTTTTGGCTCAAGAACATTCCATGTCTGCTTATTTGGAATAGTTCGTATTACAAAGATAAACGAAACAAATGCATATTGTTATATATTTTTTTCTCCTCTATTAATTGTAAGATGTAGAGTAAAATCTTATTTATTATTCGTGTTTCAGATTATTTATACTTATAATTAATACTAATTTTAAAAACGTCTATAAAAATTAGTGTATAGAAGTTTTTATTTTTTAGAAGCATTTTGAATACTGCTTTCATAACGAAGATAAGTAGGTAAAAAGTCTACTTCGCCATTAACACGGAACGTTTACGTTCATAATTTCCAATTATAAATTTCTAACTTAAGGCGGAGTACTGACCAAACTTTATTCTTAAAATATTAATTGTAACAGACTGAAATTTCTACGTACCAACGTAATAAGAGCTTTTCTGGATACGCCTTTGGGATCCATAAACATAACGTAAAAAAAATCGTATCAAAAATATATCATCGTTATTAATGCGAATTAAAAAGTCTGTTTCCTTTAAGTTTTATTATATTTTATGGGAATGGCATGATTCGTATTGTTAAGGCACCACCAAATGATTGCATATAGTTGAACAACTACTAAAAATACGTTTTCATTTGTTTATTTATTTAATATGTAATTTTACATCAATGTTCAAGAAATAAGATATACGGGTCTTCTACTTCTTCTTCTTTATGTTCTGTCACACCTCCGTGGTGCATAGGGCCTCAAGGAATCTTCTCCACCCGACTCTATCGCATGCCTGATGCTTAACATCATCCCAAGTGAGGCCTGCTGCCTCAACCTCGTCCTGCAGGGTTCTTCTCCAGGCGGCTCTAGGTCTGCCTCGCTTTCTCTTTCCCCCCATAGGGGACCAGTCTAGCGCGCCCTGAGCGATGCAGGCTGGGTTCCGTCTCAGTGTGTGACCGATCCACTGCCATTTGCGCCTAGCGACTTGTTCTCTAATTGGCTTTTCGCCTGGCATGGTCCAGAGAACGGCACTTGACACTGTTTGGGGCCAATAGATTTTGAATATTGAGCGAAGGCATCTATTTAGAAACACCTGGAGTTTATTAATAACGGATAATAAGATATATAGGTCATTACATTTAAATGTAATTTATTTAGTGAATTGATAAAATATGCAGTTTTCTATGAAATGACATTTGTGGAAATTTTGTGTTCGATCACAGATGCACCGCATCAGTGAAAACATAAAATGCATCAGAAGTGTTATATTGTCATCTAAATGCATTATTTATTAAGTTTAGTAATGAGATATTAACGTAAAGACCAGTTTGTTAATTGGAGATAAGCTTATCAAGTGAATGTGATGCATTAATTATAATTAATTAATTTTATTTGCTTATATGCTTAGATTGCGGTAAAAAATACGCAATTACATACAAATATTCCCCTTTGATAATCAACATTTAAAAACGAAATGTTTTCCAAAGAAAATGATTATCTCATTAATATATAAATGATTAAGTCAAGAGCACTATTCAGATGTAATCTTGGTAATGTGATTACGCAATAACGAACTGTTTGAATGATTTTAATTGATTTTAGAACGCACGCATCTCAAATTATTTATGTGGCGACCTCGCAGTACGTTAACCCTATCGCGTGCCAAAATGGTTCAGTATAAAAATAACCGATAAATGCGCCTGGTCGAGAAAGAGTTTAAAAATAAACTGATTAGCCTGCATCGCCCGACAAGTTGAATGCGATCACAATTGTGACGTCAGATGCAGTAAATCCGACAACGACAGGTGCATGATTCCTATTTATTAACAATGCACTCAGATAATCGCTTCGACATACTTGGGTTTGGTGCAATCGGATATGGATGAGACGCAGTCTCTGTGTTCGTGTTTTGCCTCACGTATAACGTACTCGTACTTTACACCATATCCTATTAATTAACTATTTGTCCGTAGCGACTTACTTTAGTAAACTTAATAAGGCGCGCGCATCAGTTTCTCCAGTTTGTGTTTTTTGATTCTTTAATATACGAGTTAGATATACTAATATGCTCAATTATTGCTACACTAATTGAGATTACCAAAAAATATCATTTTACATTCTAACGAAAAATGTGCAGCGTAGCGATGATAGATATCGTAGGGTTCGCTTAGCGGTCTAAGGGTTAAATTACGTATTGACGGATAATAGTAAGGCATGCTTTGCTAATAACTTTGCTTTGGGATGCATGACTCGTGATAGGTCATGTTGTAATAACACCAGCAGCACTATTGCCAAGTCCAACTCTCTAACATACACAAGTGATCTTTTCGACCTCACAAAGCCCAGGTATTATGACCACTGACATTACCATCAGTGTCATACAATTAAGTCATACATCAGTGTCATATATTATTACAGAGCGAACAAATGGCGATTTTCCGGCGGTACAAAACTGTATTCAATCGGCTAAGGGAAGGCAATCCCAATAAGAAATCATCCTAAAAAGGCAACCACTAAACCATTCTGGATTTCATTTCCCAGATCATCACTACGATGAGGAATCAAGGAATGGGTTTGATTCCCGGACGACCCTAGAGCTGTTTTGTGCTGCCTGCGGTAGAGATGTCTACTCTCAAGTTACAGTCAACTATGGGAGGACTTGACATGACATCGGTAGAAAAAGATATTTAATATAATTTACTTACATGTCTTATATAGATATGGAGATTTTGTAATATATAAATTACGTTCATATGGTTTGGACTCGTGAAAAAATAAATGAAAGCAAAATGGTAAAGAAAGTACACTTAAACGATGTGAATAAAGCAAAAAAAAAATAGAGAAAGATTGAGTAAAACATGGCACGATAAAAAAAATTAAAAATATGCCGTTTCAGATCAGAGGAGTTGGAGAAATCGATGTGCGTGCATGACACTATCTATGAATGTTAAGGATGGGAGAGGAGTTTATCAGAAAATAACAGGGTGGCCGGCCATTATTTCTGCCTACTCCTTTGAGGAAATGAGATGATGATTAGTTTGTGTAAATAATTTTTTTTAATGTGGCACTTTAACGTCCGTCATTAAACCTAAAAATAGTTCAGTATAAGGTTCCATATTAGATTCAGGTATTTGTATTATTTTCATAATAAAAAAAATCTTAAACAGAAACTGATATTCTATGTATAAATTATAATAAAAAAGACCGTTTGATAAACAAAAAATATGTACAACAATGATGAAAAAAATCTCTTCTTCTGCCCGTCCCTTATTTGGTTTTCAAAACTTTAATTATCATATAATATGTCCCCGCTACCCAGTGAAATTACTTCACCACCTTCTCAAATTGCTTACCTATACACCATTGAGCCAAGATCAAAGTTGTTTTACCACTGAAGAAGGGCGGTGTTCACCCCAACTATGTTTATTTTGTAAAAACAGTGCATGTTGTTTAAATAACAATGTTTGTTTGCTTTCAATTATAGCGTAAATTTGTAACACAAAGTGTATGCGAATGTATGTAAAAACTACTCTAAGCGTTTAAAGTAAAAGAAAAAATAAATATATTTGAAGAATTCTTGCGAAATGTGCGGGTTTATAATCATTATTAATTAGTTTAAAAATACTATTCCCATAAAAAAGTCTAGTATGACAATGTAATAATAATAAAAAAAACAACATTTGAAATAATTCATTAATATTTAATTATTAACAATGAACTTCTACCAAATATTTCAATAGATAAGATATATTTTGGTAGGAGAATTTTAAACATTGTATCCACATTATTAAATATTTTTACAAAATAAAAATATTATCTACAACATGTTTCGAAAGTGACATCCTTCATCCTCAGGTGTAAATATAATATAACAGTTAGATTTACACCTCAGGATGTAGGAGGTCAAATCTGTAAAAAATATTTTTAATTTGTAAAAATATTTAATAAATAAAGTAGATTATAAAGAGTTTTAAATTCTAATATTAAATTTCAAATAGAATTCCACAGTGTTAACGCGTTAACCTTGAATTAAGCAATTATATTGTATTGCATCTGTTTTAATTCATAGCAGTCTATGCATATAATCTGATGAGATTTATTCTAAATGCAAATTTGCAGCGTCTAATTACGTAGTATTTGAGAAATAACGAGAAATTATGTTTAAGTGATTAATAAATGTAGTTATATTTAGAAATCAATACAAAAGGATACGCTCGTGAAGATCAGAATCATTTAACCTTTGTGAACGTTTAGAAGAATGTTCAGGATCCCATGGACAGAGTGACGAACACAGAAGTCCTGAATCGTGCAGGAGTAAATAGAGAGCTGCTGACATTGATCAAAGTCCGCAAGATTTCATATCTGGGTCACGTTCTACGAGGAGAAAAATATCGCCTGCTGCATCTAATTTTGAAGGGAGAAATAGAGGGCCGCAGTGGGGCAGGGCAGATCTGCGCAATGTGAGGGAACGGACGGGAATCGGAACTGTGGAGGAGCTATTCTGGACAGCGTAATATAGGGAAGAGTTTAACAGAGTGATCGCCAACATCGGGGGGACCTGACAGGGCACTTTAAGAAGAAGAAGAACGTTTAGAACAATGTCTTAGTAAAAAGAAAGCTTTGATACGAGTATATAATGGTTCATTTGAAAGAATGACAATGATTGATTATGTAAAATACGCGAATCGGTTCGAAATACAAGCAACTACATTAAGCGGCGTGTTCCTGGATTAGAATTGAAATTTATCTAAATTGAGAACGCTGCTGTCGGGATTGTTCGGGATAATGACATCGCTGCATTGAACGGATCCTGGATTATATATGTATGACATAACTACTGACGCACGCATACTTCGTTACGTAACCGGTAGCGTTGACACACTTCTGCCTGAATCTCTCAACTAGCGAGGAACAAATTCATAGAGATTATGCTTGATTGGTTGAGCAGTGTTATTTAAAACTGTAAGTCTAGTTGACCTAACTACTAATAGTAACATAAGTTGAGTTGAAGGTTGTTATTTAATACATGCATACCCAGAATTGGATACCCAACAAGGAAGCAAGAAAACGATGTACTTGTTAAACAATCAGCAAACACATATTTTTATAGCCGCAATTAATATGAAAGGTCTACAATATGAAATTGAAGAGTGACGTGTGATTCTGATCAATTGCTTAAAAGTTATATTGCCAATTTTAAGACCATAAAAAATAACGCAAAGGAAATTAGTCAAACAGTTTGTTATATACAACGTTTGTACTTTGAAATTAACAAAAAAATTGAATTAATACAGTGGTATAAAAATTTAAAAAAAAAAACCAAATGATCAAAACTGCAAATTTTTAAAGAGCATTTGACTATCTTTATTTAATGTTTCTTGAACAATGGTGTAAAACGGCATATTAAATAATAAATATGAATGAAAACGTCTGTATTATAGGAGTTTTGTTAAATTTTAGATGGAATGACATGTTTCGCCCTTCTAAGACATTATCAAATGTCATAATGACTTAGAAGGACGAAACATGTCATTTGGCTATCGGAAGGACGAAACATAGAATTTGACTATCGACCTGATGATAAATAAATATACTTCTTCGCATCGCCCTACTCTCAGAGGTCTACTACATTCAGATAACTTAAACTTAACTGAATGTAGTAGACCTCTTCAAATACTCAAGATTTTCTTCTTTCGTACGATACTCTTTTCCAACTTGTTCCCCGACTGTAAATATATCGTCAGCCTATATTTTTTGGGGTCGATCGATGCTTCTTTTTCCTTTCTATAGTCTCCAGTCCCAGAGTCTTGAGTCTTGATGTGGAGATCACGGGAAAGAAGATAACTTGTTTGAAATAGTATTATTTTCATCTTCATTATCAACCATTAGTCATCTAATGTTGGACGTAGGTCCCCCTTCTCGGCTTCCGTGTGTCTTTATCCCTCGCCGCTATATGCCATGGTTTTATAATGTAATCTAAAAATGAACAATTGATGTAATTAAATAGTTATTTGCGTAATTGTCAACTTGAACTCATGGAAAATCTTGGACTGGGATATTCTTAGAATATACTCAGAGGCTAATGTTTTCAATCTTTATGCGCAAACTAATATGCCATTATAATCTTACTTAGATATTACACCTATAGTTTCAGGTTGCCAGTGGTGACGCGTCAATATTAACGATAAGAGACTACAAAATTATCTATGATGCGGCTATTGAGTAAATAATTAAATCACTCTAAATAATCTTATACAAAACTCGTCTATACACATCAGTTAAACTATTCAAACAAAACGAGACATCAAAAAAAAATTCATGTCATTTAATAATGTCAAAGTAAAGAATAAAATCAGATAAATATATTGTGGGATGTTTATCATTTGAAAGCTTTTTGATTTAAACTAAAACTGGTATTTTATTAAGGAATGATTTAAATTTAAAAATAAGTTGTTGAACATGTTTCTAACCACTTTAGGAAAAATATACTTTCTTACGTTTTACCACAGTTTGGCGATAGCTTTAATTGTTTCGGCATGAGGATTACACATTTTTTTTATTAAAAAATACATAAGCCAAGTATTTAAATCAATGATATAAGAATTGATTAGATCAACAAACTAATTAGTAATAGCTCGATATAAGGAGAAAAAAATCGGATTGCGATTGATTCTGTTCCCTAGAAAACTGATTTGAAATTAAATTCACTTCCTTAATCATTTCATAATTCCGCGAGTAGTTATTTAAACTTATGAGAATTCAATAATTTATATAGTATATTATGATAAATAAAAAATATATAACCTGTCACCTAAAAACTGACTTTAATATAAATCGCGATCAATAAAATGAGACACAATATTTTTTCTAATAAATGCGAAAGAAAACGTCTGTTTTCCAGAAATTTTTTCTATAATATTTTATGCGAATGATATGTTTCGCCTGTCAATTGGACAGGTAAAACACGTCATTCATATAGAATATAATAAAACTTTAAGAAAACAGACGTTTTCATTTGTATTAATTATTTAATGTGAACTTGGATCTTCTGGCTTACAGAGGTTCAGCTCATGTGGCTATTCCTATTCGTCTAATGGGAACATTGTTGGAAGATGATTTGGTGGGTTATTGGTTTATGCGGGGGCATGATTTTTGGTTTCTCTGAAGGAGGATTGCCTTGGGGCTGGAGGTGTTTGGGTCGTAATTTGAGAGATCTTTTACTGTGGGGTTAGGTTAGGTAAGATTAGTTTTACATCATTGTTTAAGAAACAATAAATAATAAGAATTTTATTAGATTGCTCATCGTTTGCTTGATCAATAGAAACAACAAATGTGAATATAATCTCCATTAGTATCCGGTGCACGAATATGGTTGTTACAATAACAATAAATATTGATGATTATGATGCGTTAATGTAGCTTGCAATTACGTATTTATATTAATACGACTACTTCATATGGAAATCTTTGGCTTCGACTCATAACATTGTCACGCGCCAAATCACATTTGTATTTCGATTAAAATGCTAATCAACAAAGACAGTTTTGGTTTTGTCTTTGGCGTGCACACGCTACGTGCTTGTGTGTAGCAGCAGAGTGAAGAACACTTTGTTAAGTAGTTTAATTTATGTAATAATCATCATATGAATATCAATCTACATGTAAATAATTTTTTTTTTAAATGCAAACAGTTCCGAGATAACGAAATTCAATTTAAATAAATAATGCGCCGATCTATTTTCGATATCGTAACGTTGTATAATAATTTTGATAAATTGTTATGTCAATCTTAGAAATTCTAATTTCATATTGTTTACAAATATTCAAATAAATTCTGTATAAAAAACTAAATTATGAGATAAATTAACACATAATTAATACGAATGAAAACGTCAGTTTTCCAGAAGTTTTATTATATTTTATGAGTATGACATATTTCGCCTTTCTAAGGCATTATCAAATGTGGTATTTAATATACATTTGATAATGCCTTAGATTATATTAAAACTTCTAGAAAACTGACGTTTTTATTCGTATTAATTATTTTATATGGAGTTTTACATAATTGTTCAAGAAACAATAAATAAATTAACACGTGTTTTTCTGTCTACAGGTATGCGTTTTATATTAAATAAACTTGAGGCATTAACTGTGATTGGAGTGTACTTCTTTTGTTTTTGAAAGATGTCGGGAAAAACAAATTTATCGCTGGTAAATGATGTATCAGATGCATTTTTTGTATCACTCATAAGTCTGAAAATGAAAAATATCTACCTTTTCACCCGGGCTTGGGACTAGCATTATCTGGTAAGACACTACGCAATAGAATTAAGAACTCAAGGATAAGGAAAATATGCGAGGTCGAGGATGTCGTTAGGTAGGGGAGGCAAAGGAGATAATACTGGTATGCACACGTGAGAATAATGGATACATCCTGATTCCCTCTCATTGTGTTACACGGCCAATCCAAAGGTAGACGACCCCCAGACAGACCGCCAAAGAAATGGATCTACAGTTGGGAGTCGAACTCGAAGGAGACCATTTCCTTTTAATAAACATGCCACTGGCTCTTCTAAGAAGAATATGAAAGCATAGACAAGCACGGTTTAAAGCTTGTAGGAGAATCACGCCTTCGTTCTTAATCAAACCAACTAATAAGTTTTGTATGAAACAATATGCAGATTAGTCGAGATTTAGGAATCTGTATTTATTTTAAAACACATGGTATTATTGCTTAGTATTTTTTTTTGCTGAGAGTAAAATATTTACGTTTTTACTGTTTTGCTGTTAAAATTGTATTAGTTTTATCATTTTTATAAAGAATTTTGACAGGTGTAAAAATAAATTTTTCATTTGTTCCAATGACCCTTTGAATAATTTCTTCAATATTATTTTTAAGTTCTTGCTGGTAAAGTGCCTAATTACAGCTAATTTAAAAAAAACGGTGGATACGTGTAGCATAAATTAAATAAACACAAAAGTCCGGATCGTCCACGTCAACATGTGCAACATCGAAAAAAACATTATGTGCTAAATTAAAAAAAACGGTGGATTCGTGGAACTTAAATTAAATAGTCAATATGTGCAACATCTAAAAAGAACATTTTGTGTTAAATTATATTTATTTTGTTATTTTATTTTATATCATTGTATTTTATATTATTTGTTTTAGATTTATTTTGTGGGTGTCAGACGATCGAAGTGTGCGCGGGAGATGCCTATTGGTGGCGATGAGGTTCGCAACCTATCACACCGCGTCTCCCGCGGGGCGAAAAGAGAAGGATGGAGTGCCGCATCAGTAAAAGTGTGACAGTCCATTCTTTCTGCCTACTCTTTCGGGGAGACGGCGTGATGGTTAGTTAGTTAGTAAAATATTTGAGATTTAAAAAAGAGTAATGTGGACACCCTGCAATCCGTACCATTATATTTTATTAGGAGCTATATGTACACAGGTAGAATCGAGTGTGGCACAAACTGTAGTTAAACTGACGATTACGGAGTACTTTACTCTGAAAAATCGTGCCTTATTTTTCACGCGCGTGGTTTACACTCGCGCCGAGCTGTGGTTTCCTGCTAAGCATCGATTAAATGCGGCTGTAAAACGCTGAGCGGCCCGAATAATAAATATCGGACACAGTGTGATTGGAAAACCGTACCAATTTTATTCTGCCAATAAAACACATAACTGCAGTCTAATTCTAGAAGTTGCGGTCGGGCTGCTCAGATTTAATGAAGCTGTATTAAGTAAATAATTAACTTAACACCCTGAGCTATAAAAAATTTCAGTATAAATAAATATTTAAGCAAGTGTAATAATACTCGTTGATTCACGATTAGAGACATCTGATAATGATTTTTTGCTGGTTACAAAACATAACAATTTTCTGCCTTGGGAACAGACTCTTTTTATAAATACCAACTCAACCCTAACTGGTCTTCCATTCCTCGACGATAATGTAAGACTTTATCATAAACCCTAAATCCCCCCTCGCCCTCTTTCGAATGGACACTCGGGCCATACATTTAGCCCCATCATTAAACAACTACCAATTCACATTCCAACAATGTTTCCTACAGACGTAATAGGAATAGCCATTAGAGCTGAACCTCCGTAAGCCCGAAGATCCAAGTTTCCCAATCTTAATAGATGACGCTAGTGTAGAGTGAACTAAAAAATGTTAAGATAAGTGCAGCATTCTAGAATATATACATCTTCCAAAAAAAATATCAGACGTGGTGGTCGTAAGAAGGGAGGAATGGGGAACGTTGTTAAACATTAAGCGATCGCTCAACCCAACCAATGACAGGTCATAAGTCCTGTAAGCGCCTCGGCCACCATATTCTGTTCCCAGAAAACAATTTACATCTTCGTCTCTATTAATATACAATTAATCCTTATAAAAAATACAATAACAGTGTTTTAAATTTAAACATTTAATAATGTTGAAGAATAATATTGTTTCGGCCAAAAATGGATTATCTAAATAATTATTCAGTTTCAATAAATCCATTCAGATAATGACAGCGAGCTGTTGAAACACTTATTCTATAAGAAAATTAGGAAAAAGAAAGCTGATTATATGACGTTGAAATAGTTTGACAAGAAAATTACGAAAAGAAGTTGATTGTATGATGTATGTATTAATTATAAAACTAACTTACTAACTAACTATCACGCCGTCTCCCCGAAGGGGTAGGCAGAAAGAATGGACTGCCACACTTTTCTTTCCTAACATATTTATCTCGCTTCCTCAACATTCATACATCGTGTCATGCACGTGTGTCGATTTCTCTGACTCCTCACATGGCCGACATTCAATATTTGATTCATTTGATCGTGCCACGTTTTCCTCGGTCTTCCTCTATTTCTGGTTCCATTTACATCGTTAACATATACTTTTTTACCATTCTTTCTTCATTCATTCTTTTCATGTGTCCAAACCATCTTAATGATCCTTTCATTATTTTGTTCATAACCCCATCATTCGCACCGCATTCACTTCTTATATTTTCATTAATTATTTCCCCCCATAATAACGAAATACTATGAGAATATAACAGAAACGACTGTATAGAAATAATAAAAAAAGGTAATTTATCTTATCATTTGTATAACAAATGACATTTTAGATGTAAAATACAAATTTTATTTTTCATTCGTAGTAAAAAAAAAATACGTGAAATTGTAATATGAGTCTTATTTAAAAAAAACACGAAATCTTGAAACAACTGTAAGAACATTTGAAATATTTTACGATTTACGAATTTTTCAAGCAGATAGCAATTCAAATTAAAATTTCTTAAGTATCTTGGTTAAAAAGATGGGTTTTTCCTAGTTTTCGCAAGAGGTAGCGGCACCCGGTTCACCCGCTTGAGCGGTTGGCGCACGCAGGTCGGTTCGCCTTTTGTTTGGAGAGTCACGTGGTGCCCACATTAAGGTAGCGGCTGAAGGGAATGTGGGGCAACAACCCAAGGTAGTCACGAACATGTTGTGACGTCAATAAAATGTAAATACATGTGGCCGGTTGCATAAGCACCCGAACAAAAAAAAAAATAGTCCTAAAAGCACCACGGCCAACAGTAAAAACTTTAATACTGAAAAAGTAATTTAAGATTATATTTATATATAATATTTAGGGTGTGCTGAAAGCAAGGGCTGAAAAAATATTTAAATATTTTATTATCCCATATTCGAAATGTTCCCGTTACATCTCCCCTCTTTTCAATCCTAATTATACCACCTCCACCTTGTGATGGTATTGAACCATCGTAGAGAGAGATACGTGAATTCAGATGTACGAAAATAAATTCAAATGACTAGAAAATATAACACCTAACCAAGTGGGATGGATGTAGGGGTGCGGGAAGCAGAGGGGGGCGAGGGGGAAGATTTGGGGATGGGTTTGGGGCGCGGGGAGCGGGGAAGGGTAGTGGGCCAGGGAGAGAGGTAGCTCGGGGCAGTTGACTTTTGACCTGACGGGAAGCGGTCGCTTTTGGTATTAAATTCAGTGGGTGTTTGTTGTTTTGATTACCAAGAACTTCAATTTTATTTTGTATAAGTATAGTGGTACGAGGGTGCGGCATTTGCAGATTTAAAAATACTTTAGTCAATTCGGTGTCCAGAGCTGATCGACGGAAAGCTAAGTCTAGAATTAAGAATTTATATTTCAGGAAATTGGAACGTATGCGTTCGGCTTACTCCATGATTATACTATGCTTACGTTTATGTATTACATACATGTACCTAAATATATATATGTATATGATATATTGATACCTTTCCTATACTGCACGTAATATAGTTCACTAACACTCGGGCCAACGCATCGCGCCCGAAACAGGTATTCACTAACTCATCGAATACTGAAATCTTAGTTATGGACATGTAGCGTTCTAACAAAATTTGCCATCTTCTATATAAATAAACATATAAACTTCGACCCATGCAAATTATGCTACATAAATATGGTTGACTGCTGATGAATGAAGACAGTTAGAGAAGTTGGGAAGCTCACTTCAAGAGCCCGCGCCATATACAGACTCCTATAGATAAGTAGGTGGAAGACCCTACTATCGCGTCTGCGGGAATTCTGTCGTGGGTGGGCTAACTTCGAAAACCCCCGATAGGGTGATGGCCAGGTTCATGGGTTTGAATCCCCAGGTCCACTGATTAAGGGTTGGGAAGTAGGTCGTCTGGTTACCAGACGATCCTGCTGTGGAGCAGTGGAGAAAAATCATCAGTCTGACGAAAAGACTGGTTCCCCGCGATACTAACACTATTAAATCCGAATCCCCTACAACTCCTTATATACTTAAAATATTATATTTTGACACTGAATTGCTATATAATTGTACCTTTCAGAAAGCTGTTCTTTATTGCATCATTATTACATTACGCTCTGATTTAAATTACTGTACATTGTATTTGTTGCATATTGTTTGTGAATGTTTCTTCCAGGGCTGCCACATTTTCTAGAGATAATATTTTGAATTTATGTTTTGTAAACTTAGAGATATTTTAGGTTGTTTGGTTTAGATGTTCCTAGGAAATATTGAGTGACATATAATTTGATTACCCGTGGGTTTGTCAGGATTGCATAGAATATTCGGAAGGGTTAGGAACGATTAGCTTTAGAATGAAATTATCAGTATTCGCCAAATAAAAGGGCTTGGATTACATCGGTCATAACGAAGGGTCATACGGTATTATTTCTAGACGATCACGAAGGCCAACTCGCGTAAGGTAAAACACCTGTAAGCCCCGTACAGGTGGATGAAGAGGGAATGACTGGAGGAAGCTCCACCATTCGCGGAGGAAGGTTAGGAGGGAATCTGCTTAGGGTCCTCACGGACTAGGAGGATTGCATCACATTTGGTGCAGTGACCAGGATCAACTACCATAGTAGTTGATGATAACTTGGAAGGGTGGGAGGCGATCCCATCACAGTTAGGTTCCTCACGGACTAGGGCAATCCACCACAACCTTTATACATAATTCCACTCCTTTTAAGTGATCACTCTCTTTTATTTCATTGTTATATTTTTATACAATGATAAGGTTATTTTATAACCGAAACATATCTGTGTTAAGTGAAATAAAGTATTGTATCATAATACGAAGTGTAATTAAATTAATTCAAATATTTTAATTTAAATCATCATTGCTATCTTATTGACGAAAAATGGCAATAACGGAGCGCCTCTGTGAATTATTAATCACTGATATGATGAACGTAGCTAGTGGAAGAAATACCTAAGTATTATAGCAATATAATAAGATCCCAAAAAAATTTTTCAAAGAGAAAAATGATGTATGGCACATTGGGAACGTAGATTTCGATTTTTGGAAATATATAAAGAATGCATTGGTCACAATAATCGAATGTAAATAAGAGTAAAATCAAGTTCATTGTCAACGAGTGTGCGTGCGTTTGTGCGCGCGTGCAACAAACGACGAACGTGAATGATACGATGCATAGATGTAGAGAACAAGTTTCAAGTTAGAAGTGCCCGGTGGTCTCTCTCGATGGGAAACTACACGATGAATGGTTAGTTATTATACATTGAAAATAAATTGAAATCCATATTTTTTTATATATAAATCCAATATCAATAAACATAATAATAAATGTTCAATTTATAGGTTTAAGATTTTATACGTGACTAAAATAATAAAAATGCATATATTAAAAAATACAATCAGTTTTTTAGATTAGAAAAATAAACACGTATTCCACATTTTTATTTTAAAAACTCGTAATTTAATCCGTACTAATTTCGTTTGGTCAGGATTCAGGACTTGTAAAATCTAGTTGCATACTTTTTCCTCAACTCGTTATTAAAGTCATTGAATTCAAAATCTGGTTAACATATTACACGTTTATTATAAAATTGAAAAATATATTTACCAGCTCGCGTGGAGATAAATCTGATGTAATATTTGCCTTGGGCAACAAAACACAGAATTATTTAGAATATTACACATTCTATTTTAATCAGTCAAAGAGAAATATGCGAAACAGGTAAAGTACATAATAATGTTGAATTGGAAGTCCCATTTCAAGTGAAAATAACAAAGTACCCTCTACGGCCATATGGCTCCCTTTTAAATCCCCTGCGAAGCGTGTTTTTTATATTACCATACAGAAAAAGGTGAAAAAGCAGGAATAGTTTTTAAAAAAATATTCCATTTTTCTCATTTTTTTCTACCGGGGATGATCTGTTTTCTCTCTCAACGTGCGAGAATAAATCCGCAAAGAGGAGATTCTTTTGTCAAAAAGTGTTGAAACGTGATTTTACGTTGAAATATAATCCATAGATTTTCGCATTACACAAACTCTCGCGGGACCTACTTGTGGGTATGGTGAAGTACGTGTTTAGGTGTGAATCTTTTACATAGAAGTATGTAATTAATGTCTCTTTTGGCCAGTTACAAAGACATTCAAATGCAGAATACAAAGCTGAAATTCTCAACCATTAATCAATAAGGGTCACGGGTCATATTTGGAATTTAACCTTTTACGGTTTACGGATCTGTCAGATCGTACGTAATTTAATGAGAACGTAATAAATATACAGCTATTGTTAAAATAAAAATATAAAAAAAATATCAATATGTCGGTAGAGAGTCTCTAATGGATGATATCTCTGCATATACGGCGTATGCCTTAGAATTTAATAAATTATTACGCAATAAATAATTGCTGGTCGGGTTAACAAGAACATATGTCGGTAAAACCATTATTCCATTTAAATGTATCATAAACTCTGTTTTCCAGCTAAAAGAAGCTTTTTAGATCGTTTAAAGTAATTTATAACAAAATTACATATATATTTTTGAATAAAATCATTGAAGCATTGATCAAATAAGTATTGATTATCTTCTTCTTTCTCAATGACTATTCGCGTTATTCGAGTTTCTTTTTTATCATTTGGTGCCAAGCGTTTTGGTAGTAGTCATATTTTTCCTTAAAGCATATAATTTTCATGCATCTTTGGACATTCATTACGTAGGTGGTTAAGGAATCTCCGCTTCTCCTCTTAGCCGCCACAGAAATACATTTTTTCATGAAATGGTCATGGGGTCTTCTTATTACATGATAGTACCATCGAAACCTTGATAAGTTATTTCTGTTATATTTGCAACTTTCAAATTTCCTCTCTCCCATAACGTCGTTTAATGTGACCTCTACCAAAACCATCTAAATGCATTCATAATTTTTATTAAAAAAAAATTTTGCTCACTTGTGTTCTATAAGTTTTATTGTATTTAACAGCAATGACTCGTACCGCCTTGCTGAGGCATTATCGAATGTGTACATGTACTTAATAATGCCTTAGCAAAGAGAGACATGTAATTCACATTAAATATGATAAAACCTTTAGAAAATATACGTTTCATTCATAAAAAAATTACAGGCGGATTTACGAACCTTTACACAATTTGCAATCGAGTTTAAATCATTGTTCAAGGAACAATGAAATATTCAGCCATTATTCAAAGGTACCCTAATTATCGGGAAAATGAAATTACCTTTTGTACTTATTATTTATATTTTATACATTTCGAGATAAAATAATGAAACAAACGGCGGTTCCAATCCTTTGCTTTTATTTAAAAACAAATGCCTTTCGTGTTGTCGACAAATAAAAATACCCCATCACGTTTCATCTAAAAATAATATGATTACGTGCAAAGAACAAGTAAACTAAAACGCTATTGAAAATTTAGATTAGTTGAAGTTTTTATTTAAGAAGAAAAAAATAGCTCGCGTTTCTTGACACAGTTTTATGTATGGGTGGTACTTCTTTAAGTGACACAGTGAGCCAAAAACATCGGTCACGTGACTCGTGAAAAACATGGCGCATTTCTGTAGTAAACAGCTGAATGCGATTTCAAAACCCCCCCTCGCGGCAGAGTACGCTTCTCCCGTGCGGTCGGAGTCCCGGCTGGCCGGCGGCCCCTCGGCCCGGTCACGGGGGGCAAACTTGTCACGCGGTGGTGGCGCCACTGCGTCTGGTGACGTTGCCCGGCCGGGGCGTACACCAAGCCGGTCACGTACGGGATAACCGATATGGGGCCCTATTCCGAACTTAACAAGTAAATTTTTAGCAATTCAATTCATATTAACCGATGCACCTTCCTCATTTAAGGGGTTAGGTGGGTTTCGAGGGCTCAAAAAAGCATATTTAAGAAAATTCTAATATACTCAATGATATATTTTAATAAAAAAGTTATTCATATCAAATATACATATTTGATAAGTACCTTGTGAATTTTTCATTTAATTTTTTTGTGAATTCAGCCATTGGGACCTCATTTCACTCGACCCCTCGAAAAAAGGTCTCTCGGCGTTGTCACGGTAACTCCTGTTATCCTGCCAACGCCGAGAGACCTTTTTTCGAGGGGTCAAGTGAAATGAGGTCCCAATGGCTGAATTTACAAAAAATTCACAAAGTACTTATCAAATATGTATATTTTATTTGATAAGTACATATAATTTTGTTCTGTTTTCATAAAGAACGAAACTGCAAATAGATATTTTTTTGATATTGAGTGTCTTTATTACCTCAACCAATCAATTGTTTTAGATTTTTTTTTAAATTGACTATGAAACAAAATATAATACAAGAAAATCTGTTTAAAACTGTTAAATACTCGGTAATATTTTAATATAAAATGTTTTAATTTTACAAGACTGTTATTATACTTATTACAATTTGTTTATTTATTTTTATGAGATTGTGGCAAAAGCTCAAACAAATCAGCTGATGACACCTAATGATGCCAATGTAGGTTGGCAAAACAGCCGTATCATAAATCTCATTATAATAATAAATATTGTGAAATGTATAATAACAGTATTTCAAAATTAAAATATTAAATAATGTTGAAAAGTCAGCGTTTTGACCAAAACAATGTATTACTAACTAACTAACTAACCATCACGCCGTCTCCCCGAAGGGGTAGGCAGAAAGAATGGACTGCCACACTTTTCTTTCCTGACATATTTCTCTCGATTCCTCAACATTCATACATCGTGTCATGCACGCGCGTCGATTTCTCTGACTCCTCACATGGCCGACATTCAATATTTGATTTATTTGATCGTGCCACGTTTTCCTCGGTCTTCCTCTATTTCTGGTTCCATTTACATAATTAACATATAATTTTTTTACCATTCTATCTTCATTCATATGTCCAAACCATCTTAATGATCCTTTCATTATTTTGTTCATGACACCATCATTCGCACCGCATTCACTTCTTATATTTTCATTCGGCAATCTATCATACACAGAGTATCCACACATTCTTCTAAGAGATCTCATTTCAACTGCATTTATTCAACTTTCATCCTTCTTTTGCCAGTTCCATGCTTCGCTTCCATACATAAGAGTCGGTAGAAGAACACCATTGTGCACTGCCATTCTAGCTGTATTATCTATATAATAATTCAATAAAATAATAACAATTATCTTTATAACAATTCAATAAATAATAGCTGTATTATCTATATAATAATTCCATAACAATGTATTATCTATATAATAATTCAATAAAACGATGTTTTTTTAATAACAGCTTCTTCATATGCTTTTATTTCGACCGGTTTCGCCAGGTTCGCTGGCATTGATTATCATTTTTTAAATTTGAACTTGTGACTTTTTACATTAAGAAGTATCTCATATTTTTGTATTATTGTATTATGTAACCATGAAGAATTTTATTTTAATAAAACAGTTTCACTGCCACTGGTCACGTAAGTACTTATTTTTATCCGATAAAATGAATTAAGTAGGTACACAACTTCCCTCTAGGGGTAAATAAATATAGAATTATGTTAAGCATTTGTTATTTATAGATAAAAACAGGAATTAGATTCGAATGAACCGGATGAAAATAAACTTGATTTAAGAAAAAAACATTTATTACTTTTGCCTGCTGTTTACAGATAGTGTTTTGTTATGAGAAAAAAATATTATAGTAGCTGGATTCGGAATCGGCACCCAGCCATTGTCAATGGCCCAAGTAGGTACCCGCGTGACTGTGAGGAGCGATAGTGAGATGCATGACAGCCGCCGTCAAAATAGCACATTCTTTTATTTGGCGTCGATTCAAATTTCGAAATTCGGATATTGAACGGGCGCCAATTCATAATTCGTCAGTCGCGCGAATCGAAATCGTAAAGGCGTAACGCAATTGGAAAAATATGTTCACGCGTTACATGTTTTCAATTTACAATTCCGAATATGTATTGAAAAAGTCCTTTTTCTCGCATCGACAATTTTTTTGCGGTAAACGTGTGATGTTTAGAATGATTTTGGTCGCGTTCGGTAGGCAAAAGCGTGTAATTCAAATTACCCCGTAATACGAAAATGTCAAATGTCATAGAAATATTTATTTGACAAGACCGATTTTTAAATATTCCTTATTCAAATCCGAATTCAATTATAAGCTTTCTTCTTTCGACATATGCTTACATTCAAAATATTATGTTGTAGTGAGTAAAAATTACAATCGAAAGACTCATATTGAGTTTATTACATATTCATACAAATAAATTAGAGCTATATCTTAGACTTGGATGACTTAAATCCTGAAAACGATAATTTTTAAAATATGTTCCTTGCCGAATACGGCGCTAGGCGCGCACTACTGAAATCCGTTAAGTGCTCAATACGTACTATGCGCGTTTGTGGTTTTTGTACATATTCACCGACGAGCATTATATACAAAAATAAATAGTAATTATTTATTAGCAACATTTTTAATTTCTTTAGATTATATTTCATAATTAAAAAAATATGATTTGAGCATCTTCCCAGATATCTGAAGATATCTGAAAATGTTGGGCAATAAAAAACTATAGCTTTTTGGGTGAAAAATTGTGTGGAAATATCAAAAAAAATGGAATAAAAAAGCTTTGCTGTTTATATGTATAGAATATTAAGGCCACAAAAATCCTAATTAACATTTAAACATTTTAAAAATATAGAAAACAGAGATTTTCTTGATTCAAATTATGCTTTTGTTTTGCGTAATAAGAGGTAAGTAAAATGTCTGTTAACAAAAAATACACAAAAAGATATAGTTATCTAATACCTCTATGCATCACGTCGTCTGATTCTTCTAAATATTTTACGATATTCTGATCACACAGATAAGACGTTTGGTTGTCAGATATGACAGGATGATTATAGCCCATCAGTCAGTATCATAACTCATCTCAATCACTCAGTGACTCAGTGACTCGCAAAACATTGAAAGAGAAAAATAGCTTTTCTTAGAGAGTCATGTGTTTGAATTATTATATATATAATCACATTTGTTTGGTGTTTACAAAATTGTGATAATGTTGGGTTTAATTAACTTATAAATTATGTTGGCTTAAATAAACTTTCAAATTATGGAAAGCTCAAATATTTTACAAAAAAATCGTGAATGGTTTAAGTTAATCATTTACATGACATTAAAAATCTACTCTCGTACACAATTCACATTTCAATCTAAAACCAGCATACGACTACAATAGAGCTAGTAATGGCTACGAGCTATATATATTTCCACAAAGGACAGGATTTGCGTGTAGGTGTTCTACAGCGTGCTGGATTCAAGTAATTTCAGATAGGGAAATAGAAAAATATATAAATAGTTCAGAGTGGGATGGGAGACATGAAATTGAGATCTTGCAATTTATCTAATGTTTTGTTAATTTTCGCAAAGTTATTCAAAATAAGTGTTGCAATTGAGTTTAACATAATTAATAAAGTGACAATAAAAATATATTTAATACTATAAAATTTTAAATTATTTACTTCGAATATTCTCAAAAAATATTATTGACGCTTTAATGTTTTGTACAAAATTGTATGTTATTCTAAAATGTAATTTGTTTCTGAAATATTTTTGTATTCGTATTAAAAAAGGCAATTTTAACAATAAGCTAACGAATGTTTTTTTATATATTTTAAAAATTATAATGTGCAATAATATGTTTTAAAACTATGATGTGTAATAATAATCCAGAATTTTTGTTTTTGTTTTGTATAGGATAGTTTTACATATTAAAATGTGTATTGATGTGGGTTAATGCCTAGAGACGGCGATGAGGTCCGCCACCCATCACGTCGCTTTTCCCGCGAGGGCAAACAGAGGAGAGTGGAGTGCCGCATCGGTACTTGAAAGATAATAGGAGGTATGGAAGGAAAGTTAAATGAGATGTGCGATGAATTTTATAATAAATAGTTAGATATTCTGTGTGTTATCGACGTGCGTGTATGACTCGCTGTATGAATGTGGAGAAAGCTAGAGAGGTATGACAGGAAGAATAGTGTGGCGGTCAATTCTCCCTGCCTCTACCCCTTTGGAGAAGCGGCGTGATGGTTTGTTGTTGTTAATGTGTATAAATATTTATAATATTTGTAATAACGAAATTTTGTAGAAATAGGTAGACAATTAAATGTACACTCTTTGCCTCAAAAGCAAACCAACTTAGTACTTGCTTGTTGAAGGATACGATTGTTCCGTTCAATGTCAAAGTTTTCCATGGAAAGATTCATATATTTATAAATTTCCCAGGTGGTTTTTCCTCCTCGCGAAACTATTGTATCCCCTTTCATTCAAGGTCCTACAACTGCTCCAAACAAATGGCGAAGTGAAGTGAATAGAGTTATTAGAGCAACGGATCTGCTCGGGTTCCTTTTGTCTCCCGTCGGCGTCGGGTAAATCGGGACGCGAGCGCCACGGTACAACCCCGGCGCCGTGCCGGTCCGCCAGGGAATTATGATTTACAACCCGATGGGAGGGTGGCCTGGGGAGATGGAATATGAGAATATTGTAAATTGCACCTGCAATATTACACTGCACTTGGTGGACCAATATCATTATGGCAAAAATAGATGCCTTCGTAATTAATGAGGGTAATAAAAAGTAGTGTTGACCGTGAGATACTAGATTGGATACTAAGAAATATAAGCTACGAACATACATATGAAGCTAAGCTTGGTGCTTAAAGCTACGCTGCGAGCTTAGGTGACGCATTCTAGTGAGCCAACGTACACCATCCTATCGAGATGACCACACTTAACGCTTTTCGCCACAGTACATACCATGTAGGATAGAAAAATTAACAAATATTATATTTTAAACTGTTAATGAATAAACTTTGTGATTTGTATGACAATTGTATTTTATTTTACGCGACAGCTGTTTCATCGAACAATGTTGACATCATCAGGTGTTACAATAATATATCAAAAATATATTATTATACTTTTGATATATTATTGTAACACCTGATGATGTCAACATTGCTTGATGAAACAGCTGTCGCATAAAATAAAATACAATTGTGATACAAAAAACAAAGTTTATTCATTAACAGTTAAACAAGTTAAGGTATCATAGTGTTTCGGCCAAAACAATGGACTATTCAGAGTTCGCACTGAAATTATTCTCCAACGGAAGAAAAAGCATCTGAAGTTTCTCGACAGTGTAAAAACAAGGAAACTGCAATACTTTGGTCACGTCATGAGAGGATAAAAATAGAAAACATCAATGCTCGATTTTGAAAACAATGATTGTTGTATTTATTGTTTCTTGAACAATGATGTAACACTCCATTTTAAATTATTAATATGTATGAAAAATCGATAGTTTTCAAGGAGTTTTATTATAATATTTATGTATTATATAATATGTTTCGCCCTTTTAAGGCATTATCAAATGTCATTTGATAATGCCTTAGAAGGACGAAACATGTCATCCACAAATATTGAAACTCCTTGAAAACTATCGTTTTTTCATACATATTAATAATGATTGTTGTTGTAAGATATGTAAAATAATAATTTATTTTTAAAAACTTGAGGAGTAACATTGTGGAATTCAAAATTTAGGATATTATTCCAAGGAATTAAAACACATTTTTTTATCTTTTGTTAATTTTTTTGACACGTGATGATGGTTGACACACGCATTTCCCGTTTGATTATATAAATAAATTCAACGGTGGTAATAACTTTGTATTAATTCTTAAAAATTCAAACATACATGTATATTTTGTTATTATATGTACTGAGGTAAAGGAGCGAATATGTTCAATACAAAACTACTATAAGAATCCCTTGTGTAAGATATAATATTGAATATTTAATCTGCCCGAATGTTACATCATTCGGCGATGATACAGAGTGGTGTATATATTATACTCGTACATGATGCAACATTCATTTAGCATATATTTTTACAAGTGGCACTCGGAGCGTGAAAGTGTTTCAAGATATCTCCCCTGATAATGTCAATAGATCGAATTGGTAAGCAATAAATAACATAGGCAATACTGACTAGCTGATGTAATGTCTACTGAAAGTGATCATTACCGTTTTCATTTATTTTCGGAATGTTCTTGTTTCGTTAAACATTAATCCCGCAGGAAGAATTTTATTCTTGACTGGAATATTTTATTTAAATTGAGAGTTTCGGAGTAGGACCCCTCTTAACCGGCCTCGGATCAACCGGTCCTCGGATTAACCGGCCTATCATATAAATCGATATCGCCAGTAAGGATGACTGCGAATGCGTAGTCAGTAGCAAAAATGCAGATGTGAAGGACAAGAAATAGGTCACGACGAAGCTAAAAAAGCTGCAGACATTTTATTGCAATATGTTGACTAGCAACAAGATTCAACGGCATTGAACGTGATGAATATAAGAAAATGGAGAGACCTGGATTTAAAAAAATCTTTTACAGGTAAAAAATAGCAAAAAATAATTGATATTATCAAACAATGTTGCAATATGTTCATTAAGTTTTCAAAGTTTATGTAACTTCGTAATGATATTTTTTTTGTGTTTGTTTATGTATATACAGTACATATAATAAAATAAGTTGCAATAACGCCTTATTTTTTTTTTATTCATGACACTTGATGCAATATGTAGGATGTTTTTGATTGGTTCTATTTTTGGGAACCTAGGATCAACCGGCCAGGTCCCGGTCCCGACCAGGTCGGTTAAGAGGGGTTGCACTGTATTCCCTGTATCCTGTATTGAGTTTGAAATCTTTTTTATTTAAACTTCATTAATGTGTTTTGGAAGTAGTTGATAACGCAAACCCTTATACATTAAAATTAAGCTTGAACTTGACACAAGAGAAACGGAAGGGTGAATGAATAAAACCTGAGAAGCTAGACATAATAATAAATATAAATATTATAAATGGATTATTGAATTAACGAAATGAAAATATTATAAATGGATTATTGAATTAAAGGATTATTGAATTTGAAATTTGAATTAACCACCCTTTGGTGTAAATCCAGGATTTGTATACAGGTATAAGTATACATTCACAAATATTTGGTCTTCAAATATTCTGGTCAAAAATTCTCTGGCATATAGAATGGAATAATACTCCTAGCGGCTTCTAACAATATGTTGGTCAACAGCCTTCACATTGTGTTAATAAGGTAGTTTGCTAAATGCCGAAAATCATTCTCCATAGATGGCGTTAGTGGGTCGGTTGTATAGGTTAATTCTTGAAAAAATTCACTAGTGCAACCAAATCTACATAGATGGCTGACTGAAACTGCCACGTGAAGATAAATATGGATTTTGAAGTATATATACATCTTCCAAAAAATTTGTCATGCATGATCACAAATAACAAAGGTGGAATGGGGAATGTTGTAATTACATAAAGCGTGCGCTTAACCCAACCAATGACAGGTCATAAGTCCTGTAAACACCTTGATCATCCATGTTCAGTTTCCAGTTTGCGTCTTCGTCTCTATTGAGATACAATTAAAATTTGAATTAACCACCCTTTGGTGTAAATCCAGGATTTGTATACAGGTATAAGTATACATTCACAAATATTTGGTCTTCAAATATTCTGGTCAAAATTCTTTGGCATATAGAATGCTCCTATATATGTTGGTCAATGGAATAATACTCCTAGCGGCTTCTAACAATATGTTGGTCAACAGCCTTCACATTGTGTTAATAAGGTAGTTTGCTAAATGCCGAAAATCATTCTCCATAGATGGCGTTAGTGGGTCGGTTGTATGGTTAATTCTTGAAAAAATTCACTAGTGCAACCAAATCTACATAGATGGCTGACTGAAACTGCCACGTGAAGATAAATATGGATTTTGAAGTATATATACATCTTCCAAAAAATTTGTCATGCATGATTACAAATAACAAAGGTGGAATGGGGAATGTTGTAATTACATAAAGCGTGCGCTTAACCCAACCAATGACAGGTCATAAGTCCTGTAAACACCTTGATCATCCATGTTCAGTTTCCAGTTTACGTCTTCGTCTCTATTGAGATACAATTAAAATTTGAATTAACCACCCTTTGGTGTAAATCCAGGATTTGTATACAGGTATAAGTATACATTCACAAATATTTGGTCTTCAAATATTCTGGTCAAAATTCTTTGGCATATAGAATGGAATAATACTCCTAGCGGCTTCTAACAATATGTTGGTCGACAGCCTTCACATTGTGTTAATAAGGTAGTTTGCTAAATGCCGAAAATCATTCTCCATAGATGGCGTTAGTGGGTCGGTTGTATAGGTTAATTCTTGAAAAAATTCACTAGTGCAACCAAATCTACATAGATGGCTGACTGAAACTGCCACGTGAAGATAAATATGGATTTTGAAGTATATATACATCTTCCAAAAATTTGTCATGCATGATCACAAATAACAAAGGTGGAATGGGGAATGTTGTAATTACATAAAGCGTGCGCTTAACCCAACCAATGACAGGTCATAAGTCCTGTAAACACCTTGATCATCCATGTTCAGTTTCCAGTTTACGTCTTCGTCTCTATTGAGATACAATTAAAATTTGAATTAACCACCCTTTGGTGTAAATCCAGGATTTGTATACAGGTATAAGTATACATTCACAAATATTTGGTCTTCAAATATTCTGGTCAAAATTCTTTGGCATATAGAATGGAATAATACTCCTAGCGGCTTCTAACAATATGTTGGTCGACAGCCTTCACATTGTGTTAATAAGGTAGTTTGCTAAATGCCGAAAATCATTCTCCATAGATGGCGTTAGTGGGTCGGTTGTATAGGTTAATTCTTGAAAAAATTCACTAGTGCAACCAAATCTACATAGATGGCTGACTGAAACTGCCACGTGAAGATAAATATGGATTTTGAAGTATATATACATCTTCCAAAAATTTGTCATGCATGATCACAAATAACAAAGGTGGAATGGGGAATGTTGTAATTACATAAAGCGTGCGCTTAACCCAACCAATGACAGGTCATAAGTCCTGTAAACACCTTGATCATCCATGTTCAGTTTCCAGTTTACGTCTTCGTCTCTATTGAGATACAATTAAAATTTGAATTAACCACCCTTTGGTGTAAATCCAGGATTTGTATACAGGTATAAGTATACATTCACAAATATTTGGTCTTCAAATATTCTGGTCAAAATTCTCTGGCATATAGAATGGAATAATACTCCTAGCGGCTTCTAACAATATGTTGGTCAACAGCCTTCACATTGTGTTAATAAGGTAGTTTGCTAAATGCCGAAAATCATTCTCCATAGATGGCGTTAGTGGGTCGGTTGTATAGGTTAATTCTTGAAAAAATTCACTAGTGCAACCAAATCTACATAGATGGCTGACTGAAACTGCCACGTGAAGATAAATATGGATTTTGAAGTATATATACATCTTCCAAAAAATTTGTCATGCATGATCACAAATAACAAAGGTGGAATGGGGAATGTTGTAATTACATAAAGCGTGCGCTTAACCCAACCAATGACAGGTCATAAGTCCTGTAAACACCTTGATCATCCATGTTCAGTTTCCAGTTTGCGTCTTCGTCTCTATTGAGATACAATTAAAATTTGAATTAACCACCCTTTGGTGTAAATCCAGGATTTGTATACAGGTATAAGTATACATTCACAAATATTTGGTCTTCAAATATTCTGGTCAAAAATTCTCTGGCATATAGAATGGAATAATACTCCTAGCGGCTTCTAACAATATGTTGGTCAACAGCCTTCACATTGTGTTAATAAGGTAGTTTGCTAAATGCCGAAAATCATTCTCCATAGATGGCGTTAGTGGGTCGGTTGTATAGGTTAATTCTTGAAAAAATTCACTAGTGCAACCAAATCTACATAGATGGCTGACTGAAACTGCCACGTGAAGATAAATATGGATTTTGAAGTATATATACATCTTCCAAAAAAATTGTCATGCATGATTACAAATAACAAAGGTGGAATGGGGAATGTTGTAATTACATAAAGCGTGCGCTTAACCCAACCAATGACAGGTCATAAGTCCTGTAAACACCTTGATCATCCATGTTCAAATCCATTGAGATTTGAATTATACAGGTATAAGTATACAGTATACATTCACAAATATTTGGTCTTCAAATATTCTGGTCAAAATTCTCTGGCATATAGAATGGAATAATACTCCTAGCGGCTTCTAACAATATGTTGGTCAACAGCCTTCACATTGTGTTAATAAGGTAGTTTGCTAAATGCCGAAAATCATTCTCCATAGATGGCGTTAGTGGGTCGGTTGTATAGGTTAATTCTTGAAAAAATTCACTAGTGCAACCAAATCTACATAGATGGCTGACTGAAACTGCCACGTGAAGATAAATATGGATTTTGAAGTATATATACATCTTCCAAAAAATTTGTCATGCATGATTACAAATAACAAAGGTGGAATGGGGAATGTTGTAATTACATAAAGCGTGCGCTTAACCCAACCAATGACAGGTCATAAGTCCTGTAAACACCTTGATCATCCATGTTCAGTTTCCAGTTTGCGTCTTCGTCTCTATTGAGATACAATTAAAATTTGAATTAACCACCCTTTGGTGTAAATCCAGGATTTGTATACAGGTATAAGTATACATTCACAAATATTTGGTCTTCAAATATTCTGGTCAAAATTCTCTGGCATATAGAATGGAATAATACTCCTAGCGGCTTCTAACAATATGTTGGTCAACAGCCTTCACATTGTGTTAATAAGGTAGTTTGCTAAATGCCGAAAATCATTCTCCATAGATGGCGTTAGTGGGTCGGTTGTATAGGTTAATTCTTGAAAAAATTCACTAGTGCAACCAAATCTACATAGATGGCTGACTGAAACTGCCACGTGAAGATAAATATGGATTTTGAAGTATATATACATCTTCCAAAAAATTTGTCATGCATGATTACAAATAACAAAGGTGGAATGGGGAATGTTGTAATTACATAAAGCGTGCGCTTAACCCAACCAATGACAGGTCATAAGTCCTGTAAACACCTTGATCATCCATGTTCAGTTTCCAGTTTACGTCTTCGTCTCTATTGAGATACAATTAAAATTTGAATTAACCACCCTTTGGTGTAAATCCAGGATTTGTATACAGGTATAAGTATACATTCACAAATATTTGGTCTTCAAATATTCTGGTCAAAAATTCTCTGGCATATAGAATGGAATAATACTCCTAGCGGCTTCTAACAATATGTTGGTCAACAGCCTTCACATTGTGTTAATAAGGTAGTTTGCTAAATGCCGAAAATCATTCTCCATAGATGGCGTTAGTGGGTCGGTTGTATAGGTTAATTCTTGAAAAAATTCACTAGTGCAACCAAATCTACATAGATGGCTGACTGAAACTGCCACGTGAAGATAAATATGGATTTTGAAGTATATATACATCTTCCAAAAATTTGTCATGCATGATCAAATAACAAAGGTGGAATGGGGAATGTTGTAATTACATAAAGCGTGCGCTTAACCCAACCAATGACAGGTCATAAGTCCTGTAAAACACCTTGATCATCCATGTTCAGTTTCCAGTTTGCGTCTTCGTCTCTATTGAGATACAATTAAAATTTGAATTAACCACCCTTTGGTGTAAATCCAGGATTTGTATACAGGTATAAGTATACATTCACAAATATTTGGTCTTCAAATATTCTGGTCAAAAATTCTCTGGCATATAGAATGGAATAATACTCCTAGCGGCTTCTAACAATGTGTTGGTCAACAGCCTTCACATTGTGTTAATAAGGTAGTTTGCTAAATGCCGAAAATCATTCTCCATAGATGGCGTTAGTGGGTCGGTTGTATAGGTTAATTCTTGAAAAATTCACTAGTGCAACCAAATCTACATAGATGGCTGACTGAAACTGCCACGTGAAGATAAATATGGATTTTGAAGTATATATACATCTTCCAAAAAAATTGTCATGCATGATTACAAATAACAAAGGTGGAATGGGGAATGTTGTAATTACATAAAGCGTGCGCTTAACCCAACCAATGACAGGTCATAAGTCCTGTAAACACCTTTATCATCCATGTTCAGTTTCCAGTTTACGTCTTCGTCTCTATTGAGATACAATTAAAATTTGAATTAACCACCCTTTGGTGTAAATCCAGGATTTGTATACAGGTATAAGTATACATTCACAAATATTTGGTCTTCAAATATTCTGGTCAAAAATTCTCTGGCATATAGAATGGAATAATACTCCTAGCGGCTTCTAACAATATGTTGGTCAACAGCCTTCACATTGTGTTAATAAGGTAGTTTGCTAAATGCCGAAAATCATTCTCCATAGATGGCGTTAGTGGTCGGTTGTATAGGTTAATTCTTGAAAAAATTCACTAGTGCAACCAAATCTACATAGATGGCTGACTGAAACTGCCACGTGAAGATAAATATGGATTTTGAAGTATATATATATCTTCCAAAAAATTTGTCATGCATGATCACAAATAACAAATGTGGAATGGAGAATGTTGTAATTACATAAAGCGTGCGCTTAACCCAACCAATGACAGGTCATAAGTCCTGTAAACACCTTGATCATCCATGTTCAGTTTCCAGTTTGCGTCTTCGTCTCTATTGAGATACAATTAAAATTATAAATGGATATGGTATACGGATTCTAAGTTTTACGGAAATATACGACATGTTAAATATTCAAAATTGAAAATAAGTCATAACTAATGGAAATTACATTGAACCTCCTTTAACAAACATAAAATAAGATAAATCGTTGGGGTGATCCTTGGAATTAGAAAGGGATGACTTTCTGACTAATGTGAGTACTATAAGTACGCAATTTGCGGTAACATGAGTAGAAAATTTATGATTTCTTGTGACATACGAGAAGTATGGTTTGAATGCTGTAGAAGAGAAGAGGGATATTTGATCATAAATTTTTTTGTATAGTTTCATATATTATAATGACGAGGCTTGAAAGGCTTGAAATCAACGTGGACGGCAAAAGAATTGAGAATTTCTAAGAATATACATACTTGGGACACAATATTCAATTGGGCCGAGATAACCAAACTGAAGAGCTAAAAAGAAGAATTGGACTAAGCTGGGAAGCTTTCGGAAACATGAGTTACATCCTTAAAAACCGGAAAATACCGATCAACCTGAAACGTAAAGTCTATGAAGCCTGCGTTCTGCCAGTTGATACTTTTGGTCTTGAAACTGTTACATTGTCCAAACAAAGTGCCGAGTAACCCAAAGAGCCATGGAAAGAGCCATGTTAGGAATAAGCCTAAGAAACAGAGTCAGAAACGATACGGTGAGAGAAAACAAAGGTCACTGACATCATCCACCGGGTGGCGACTATAAAATGGCAATGGGCAGGTCACGTAGCCAGAAGCTCAGATGAAAAGTGGACAAGAAGACTGCTGACTTGGAGACCGTGGGCGGCGAAGAGAAGTGCAGGGCGACTGCAACTACGGTGGAAGGATGATCTGAACAGACACGTCGGAATAACCTGGATGCAGTCTGCTCAGGACAGAGTGACATGGAAGCGAATGGAGGAGGGCTTTGTCCAGGAGTGGACGGGAATAGGTTGAGGAAAAAGAAGAAGAAGGTAATTACGAACTACAGGCCTCTTTCGATAATTTAAGTTAATATTGTACAAACATATAATCAAACAAAAATTGTATGATTTGAAATCAATTTATTATTTACATTTTGAATGTGTTATTCAAAAGTTGTTTGTTTGATAAATTTTCAATAAAATATGGTACCATGTACTGCAATACACTATCAATAAATCTTTTTGAATGTTATTACATATCAATATTTCAAAATGTAGAAAAATGCGAAATTCGGCCTTTGACGTCATACATCAACGAAACGGCAGATTTATAACTTACAGTCTACAATGTAAACTCTATGAAAATGTCATCGATTATGATTTAGGAGCTACGTTCAAATGCCTACATAAATTTGAATAACATAAAAACGGCCGCGGATCTTTTGTTTTTATATTTCTATATATAGTTTTAAACTTTTGCTTCGGTACATGTTTTATGCAAATTAAAAAATACTGTTGCCATGGAAAAAATATAAAATGTAAATGATCGTGTTATTTAGGTTTTCAATGTAGTACAGAAAATATAAATAAAAATTTTTTGAGACCAAAGGCTCTAACCGCAACAATTGTGGTTTTATTTAATAAATAAGATATACGCATATTTTTAAAAATAATAATGAAATCAATTTTTTTTAGATCTTTAGTTATATTTTATGTTAGTGACACGTTTCGCTTTGCTAGGGTATTATCAAATGCAAACATTTGATAATGCCATTGGAAGGCTAAACATATCACATCAACTATAATTAATATAATAAGACTTCTATTAAACGGGACCGATTCATGAATATAAAATATTTTAAGTGTTTTAATTGAATTTTTTTTTTACGTATATTAAATAAATTAGTAAATTTAAATGTTATTTGACTAAATGAAAGCGGTTTTGATTACCCTTGATTAGATAATTTAATTGCAATCTTTAAAAAAAGTTATTTTGAATAGATATTTAAATTTATTATTTAATGTTGATGATAGATAATAAAATTATCACATTTTGAGAGAAATGATTCTCTAAAGTGATTATTTTGTGAGTTTAGTTTCATGTTAATATTTTAAATATTTTAAAAACATTTTTAATAAAACATGTAAATATTTTTAATATTTTTATTAGTGTGTTATCTTATTTTGAGTGGAACTGATAATTAGGAAGTTATATGGGTAATATCAACTAGGGTTACGGCAGAAATACGTAACTACGTTACGAAATGAAAGCTATAATTTTCTGCGTGGCTGACTACGGTTATATCCGTGAACCCCCCTCGTCTGTAATAAGTACCCACGTATCTCAAGTATATCCCAAGATCACAAATTTAACGGTAAAACGTAAAATGTTTTATTACAGCACAATTTGAAATAAAAATATCTTAAACGAAAAATGGTTCTACAACACTTTAATTTGCACCATATCAGTTATGTAAAAATAATCGTATTCTTATGATAATGACCATCTGCTCCTAATATCGTTATTAAGCAAATCGATGGCATGAATTCCCGAAACATATGACGACCTTCATGGTAAAGTGGCAACAGCTATGACTGCCACACCAAAGGTCCCGGGTTCGCTACCCTGCGATGAAAGTGTGATTCTTAAACCCTCTTCGGTCTGGTGTAGAATTCATGTAAAAAATGGGGATAGATTAGCTATCTATTAAATGTAATGAGAATCAATATTATAGCTGTATACAGGAAATCATTAACATTGATTTGGCTCAAGCTGTAATGATGTAAAGAGTTGTTCAACAAACTAATAAAAACAATTAAAATATTCTCCATAAATCATTCTCCATAGGCGTTAGTGGGTCGGTTGTATAGGTTAATCTTGAAAAATTCACAAGTGCAACCAAATCTACATAGATGGCTGACTGAAACTGACACGTGAATATAGATATGCATTTTGAAGTATATATACATCTTCCAAAAATTTGTCATGCATGATCATAATACCAAAGGTGGAATGGGGAATGTTGTAATTATATAAAGCGTGCGCTTAACCCAACCAATGACAGGTCATAAGTCCTGTTAACACCTTGATCATCCATGTTCAGTTTCCAGTTTGCGTCTTCGTCTCTATTGAGATACAACTAAAAATACAATTAAAATAATTTGTTTCGTCCGAATGGACGCGATTTTACTTAACATATAGGATAGGAAGATAATAAGAAAGTAGGACATAAAAATATATTGAGAAGGAAATATATGGATCGAATCAAAAGGTTTCATCAAATTTACAATAACTACCAAATGTCACTAATGTACTGACAATTAACTTGTTCATAAAATAACAATAAAAACAGCTTTGTAAATAAAATGTGGTTATATTATACATTAGATGTTTTAACATTATTAAGAAGACAATTTTAAGGAGGTTGACGTAATGTTTTCGTCAGTTTATTCTGTTAATTACTTTGTTAACAGGACGAGCCAACATTATTCTAGTTGTGATATTTGTGTTCGCCCGCATAATACCCCCGACTGCACAAACGTGTATTTTGTATACCATGCTTGTCTACGAATATTCAGATGCCCGGGGACATCAGCATTGTAGAGACAAAATTTAATTACTTTAAGCTTTGTTATATTGGGGATACAGTTACAGCGCCATTCGCGGCGGGGACATGTGTGAGTGCGCTCGAGAGGAGGCGGGAGAGTGGAGGGCGGGGTACAGTGGAGGTGAAAACAAAAGAGATTTTCCGAATAAGACGAGATGGGCTTCCTTTGACGTGAGCCTTGTTAGGGTTTCGTAAAATGTTGAGACCCGCAAACCTCTTAACAACATCAAGAAGACTTTTAAGTAGGTTTTAGTTATTATTGAATGTAGCTACATAGATAACAGCAAACTGTTTATTTGCTGATGTTATTTATTTGTATTCAACGACATTAAAGAGTTTACAAACGGGCTCTTAGTTGTGAAAATAGTACAATAAGTTGATGAGCTATTTGGATTAAGAGTTTTATTTGTTAAATCTTTTGGATTTTAAGGAACGTACGTGTGCGTTCTATCAATTAGAATTAATTGTTTAAGTTTCATAATTGGATTGAAGTTAGTTTTATCTATCATCAAAGGGCCGCATTTTACGGTTGAAAGAAGTTTTACGGAGAATAAACTACAAAAAAAAACTTTTAAAAAGCATAGCCCAGCGGTAGCTTTAGTTAGAACAGTTTTCTATTATTTATTTATTTGATCAAATCGTGTATTCTAATATAAATCAATATATTCCATTGAGTATAAGTAACGCATTATTTATTATATTACTGATCATTTATTTAAAAAAACTTCATTTTTTTAAATATCATAAGTATCATTGATGAAAACGTCTGTTATCTAGAAGTTTTATTATAGATTTTTGGTAAACATGAAGCGTTAACACTGGTATTTCAAAATGACGAATTTTTTAAAACTATATTTTGTCAATTTTTTAGGTTTCAACTTCAAAGTGGTAAAAACAGAGTTTTAATTAATAATAAAAAATGTTTTATTTAAAATATTTTATGGGAGTTACATGTTTTGCCATGCTTTAACATTAAAAAAATATGGTATAAAACTCCACATTACAATTTTAATACTGATAAAAAAAAAAGTTTAATTATACATATGCGGTAATATGTTTCGCGCCTTGCTTGAGCATTATAAAATATCATTTGATAATGTCAAAGCAAAGCAAAACATATTGTTCCCGATAAATATAATACGATTTTATGAAAACACAATTTTGTGTTAATATGAATTAAATAGTAATTATAGCATCACGTCATGATAATGAAAAAAAAACGAATTATGGCAATTAGTTAAATTTAAATCTTTGTCGGTTATTGATCATAAATATAGACAACAATGATGTTAAATGATTTAAATTGTGAATGCATGGAAATGTTGTATTTCATTATTTTAAAATTTATAGTAAGATTGGGTAAATGTAAACATGTAGTCTTTCAAAGAAGGTTCGGAGTTAAACATTTGACCTGAATGGAATAATCGAGGGCCCACAATACCAGCACGGGGCGGTTTACCTCAAGGAAACAGACATTCGGGATGACCTCCGAAAATATGGAAGCATAGGTGGGAGTCCACTTCCCAAGAAGAAACCAAAAGGTCTATATATCAAAACGAAAAAGAATACGTAGTCATTCAACTAATAAATAGACAAGTATATAAAATGAAATGGGTGTAATCTCACCAAAATCAAAAAGATTCTTTCCTTACAAGGCATAATACATCGCTCCTATAAAATATAATATCACTACTAGAAGACTAACGTTTTTATCAATATATTATACATATGTTTTTATTATATATAAAAGGTACAACATTATTTATCTCAATTTACATTTCAAAAATAAAGGAGAGAAGTTTCTTGAATATCACTTAAATGTAATTTATGTCAATAAATAGTAAATGAAGCAAGTTATATACGTAACATTTAAATACGGATATTCCATTTTCCAGATGGCATTAAAAGACAGATAATAAAATATTATTTAAAATGTTATTGGATGGATGTACTTGGTAAATAATCATGTAAAAAATTCAAATCCACAATTGTTTTTGGAAAAAAATATTGTCGACGAAATAAAATACACAGTATCAAATCTACTTCCACGAATGTAAATTTGCCATACATAAACTGTATGATAAATAGGATGGATTCCAATGAGTGCAGTGAGTGGGTAGTGGGAGTAGACATTTCCCATAATCCGCACGAAGTTTCAGTGAGATTATTGTTTTCATTTACACAAACAGGTTCGTTTACGAGAATGTTCTACTATTTTACAAAGCAATTTTATGGAGTGTTTGAAGTATGTGTAGTCTGTTGCCGCTAATGCTCCATAAAAGTTGAAGATTAGGAATGCAGACAATTTAGTACAACTAACTATTTTCAGTGTTATAAAACGATTTTCTCATTATTAAATGTTTTATTATTATCATACTTTTTTTTAAACGCAAGTGTTGTTCAACATTTTGAATGTATACAAATTCTTGTAGACAAATACTGGATTTTACCCATTGCGGATAAATTATTTTTTTATAAGGATTAATTGTATCTCAACAGAACGAAAATTTAAATTGTTTTCTGGGAACAGAATATGGTGGCCGAGGCGCTTACAGGACTTATGACCTATCATTGGTTGGGTTGAGCGATCGCTTTATGTTTAACAACATTCCCCATTTCTCTCTTTTTACGACCACCACATCTGACAAATTTTTGGAAGTTATATATATGCTAGAATGCTGCGCTTATCTTCACATTATTTAGTTCACTCTACACTAGCGTCATCTATTAAGATTGGGAAGCATTAAGCACTTAGCAATGAATGTGTGTCATAAAGTTTTTACTTAAAATATCAAAAATATGTGTTATTCAAAAGAAGCAAAGTGATTGTTTTATTAAAAGACTCTGCAGTCCCTTTTCTAATGCTTATACGATTCTTGTAAAGCGTTTTGAGGCTTTTGAAGTAAAAAAGCCAATTTTTACGGTACGTCAAGTTAATATGACGTAATACGGTAAGACGGAAATAATTACTTTACAAAGGATTGAAGGCTACTCATTTCTGCTCTCGGCTGCTGTATTATTTTCCATGATTCTTTTGCCAGATATATCTCGGCTTATGACGTTGAAAATACATTCTAGTTGGTAAAATATACATGTATAAAAATCATCAAAAATATTATTATATATATTTTTTAAAATATATATTAAAAAAAATAACCACAAATTTTAGTATTTAAAAACATGGAACATATTTCTCTTTGCCTCTCAACTATTGAGTCATTGCATACACTAAAATAATACACAATAAAATGAATATTTAACTATCAAAATAAGTTTGTGCTATAAATTTATTTTCCTATACACACCGTTGAAAGGCACCCGTGTCAACGGAACATATGTTATACATTGACTTATACTAAGCGTCAAAAAAGCAATGAAAAATAGCTATTCAAGATATTAAAAAAGGAAAATTACAACATGCTAACACCATTATAGTGTTTCCGTGATTGAATTTCCGAGTTCATACATATATCGCACAAGTGTTTCTATAGTGTTAAAAGGCAAAAACATATTTTTGACTATTATCACTTAAGAAATACTAGTCTTATATTGTATGTGATGATACGTAATAAAAAATACAATAATGAATACAGAATATCATACCAGTTTACATAAGGTCAAAAAACGTTATTCTGTAATGTATCACTTTTTAGATACTGGTGCCAAATCTCTGCTGTTAATAATTAAAAAATAATAATTATCATTTAAAAAAATATGATTTTAATTATAATAAGGGTGACAATCGAATATAAAAAAACTTATTCTGAGCAATATTTTTTTTGAAATGTTAAAAAACATATTTTCCCACTATGGCGTATCATTAAAAACAAAACTTTATATTATTCAAAAGAGTATTAATTATAATTTACTTACTAATTACCGTCTCGCCGAAGGGGTAGGCAGAAAGAATATGTTACTTATAAGGTTAAATATATGTTAAACTAATCATATAATATTTGTTACCATAAGAATATTATTCAAATTAATAATTTTTCTAAAGAAAAAACTAACTGACCATCACGCCGTTCGTCCGAAGGGATAGGCAAGAAGAATGAACCACCACACGGTTTTTCCTTACATACTTTTCTCGCAATCTCAACATTCGTGTATATCGTGTCATACACGCTTGTCGATTTCTCCGACTCGGGTGCCCGACATTCAATATTTGATTTATTTGCTACGTTTTCCTCGGTTTTCTTTATTTCTTGTTCCGTTTTTATATACATTCTTAACCATACTTTCTTCGTCAATTCTTTCCCCGTGTTCAAATCATCTTAATGATCCTTTCATTATTTTGTTCATAAAACTTCATTTGTACTTTTTTTCATTATTGATTATACATATAATAAATACATAGGTATATAATATACGGATATAAATTTAAATTGGATCCGTACTTAAAGAGTGTGATAGGTAATCCTGTCGTTTAGCCTTCGTATTGAGGGAATATTCAGAATAATTTATACTTCTCTGTTCGTAAAACCAATGAGTGGGTGGCCAGGACCATGTATTGATAATGGAATCCTGCTATAAGTACGAACCAATATGTTCAAGAGATTATTTATTTATAAACCGGCTGAATTTAATGGTTTCGCATCAAGGGAAATAAGAATATTGTATTCAATGATAATAATATAAGAAAACAATTTGCGGTCTTATAGGTAAAAACTATATTATATTTAGAATATATATATATTTTTTTGAATGTATACAAATACTTGTAGACAAATACTGGATTTAACCCATTGTGGGTTTATAATTTTTAAGGATTAATTGTATATTAATAGAGACGTGATGTAAATTGTTTTTTTGGAAACAGAATATGGTAGTCGAGGTGTTTACAAGACTTATGACCTGTTATTGGCTGTGTTAAGCGATCGCTTAATGTTAACAACATCCCCATTCCGCCCTTCTAACGACCATTCTTACACAGGTTAAAGGCCTCTTTTTTTTAGGTAAACTGAAGGCGTTAACACTGTGGAAATCCAAAATATCGAATTTTTATGAATTAAACACTGTTTTTTAAACTTTTAATCAGTCAATTTATATCGTTCTCCCGACGATGAAGGTGTAAAGCCTTCAAAACACGTTGAGAAAAAAAAATCTTTAAAGTGCCAAAAAAAAAAACTGTGTATTAATATAATACATAAAAAATCTTCGTATGTTTATTGAATACAAATAATTTTGTAAGTTCAAATGTTTCAAAAGATCAAAATTAATTTATTATGATATAAAAAGAATGTGCTATAAATAATACGAATGAAAACGTCTGTTTTCAGGAAGTTTTATAATATTGTATGGAAATGACATCTTTCGCCGTTCTAAAGCAGTGTCTTAGAAACGCGAAACATGTGTTTCTCATGAAATATAACAAAACATCAAGAAAACAGATCGTTTATTTCATTTAATGAATTAATATGGAATTTAAAATCGTTATTCATAAAATAATAAATAATAATGTTCTATGTTTTATAATATTTTATGGGAATGACATCTTTCGCCGTTCTAAAGTAGTGTCTTAGAAACGCGAAACATGTGTTTCTCATGAAATATAACAAAACATCAAGAAAACAGATCTTTTATTTCATTTTAATGAATTAATATGGAATTTAAAATCGTTATTCATAAAATAATAAATAATAATGTTCTATGTTTTATAATATTTTATGGGAATGACATCTTTCGCCGTTCTAAAGTAGTGTCTTAGAAACGCGAAACATGTGTTTCTCATGAAATATAACAAAACATCAAGAAAACAGATCTTTTATTTCATTTTAATGAATTAATATGGAATTTAAAATCGTTATTCATAAAATAATAAATAATAATGTTCTATGTTTTATAATATTTTATGGGAATGACATCTTTCGCCGTTCTAAAGTAGTGTCTTAGAAACGCGAAACATGTGTTTCTCATGAAATATAACAAAACATCAAGAAAACAGATCTTTTATTTCATTTTAATGAATTAATATGGAATTTAAAATCGTTATTCATAAAATAATAAATTATAATGTTCTATGTTTTTTAACCCAAAGTGGTACTGTTCATTGTAGACATTTCCTCCCGACGTTTTTCAAAGTACACACTCGATCGATTTCATGTCAAAAATACAAAAAAAGTGGCATGTAAATTTAGTAGAACGTAATTTGGAAAGTAACTTAAAGCGTTTAAAACTGAGCGCGAGTCAAGTCGAGCCCTCTGGATTTGACAGACGCCAAATGATTGATCCGGTACAAATTTATTTTCAATTTCAAGACTGAAAATTGTAATTTCCTGAATATTGAATACTCGAGGATACGCTAAGCCTCAAACAACAAAGAAATCCAGTTTTATTGCTAATATCTTCGCATGCTTGGGGAACATATTATGTACTAAAGTAAAATATACGGATTTATATTTTGAACATGTATTCGACAAATACATGTTCGAAACCGTTATATGAAAAATAAACATATGTATACACCTATACTATTTAAATATTACAAATCATTTTAGTTATAATATTTACTTATACCATCATATTTAAATTAAATAATAATTATAGAGTGTCGAATGAAAATATAAGAAGTGAATGCCGAGCGAATGATGGTGCTATGAACAAAATAATGAAAGGATCATTAAGATGGTTTAGACATATGGAAAGAATGAAAGAAGATAGAATGGTTAAAAATATATATATTTTAACGATGTAAATGGAACCAGAAAAAGAGGAAGACCGAGGAAAACGTGGCACGATCAAATAAATCAATTATTGAATGTCGGCAATGTGAGGAGTCAGAGAAATCGACGCGCGTCCATGACACGATGTATGAATGTTGAGGAACCGAGAGAAATATGTCAGGAAAGAAAAGTGTGGTAGTCCATTCTTTCTGCCAACCCCTTGGGAAGACGGCGTGACGGTTAGTTAGTTAGTTAGTTTTAATAATTATTTTTGAACTAGAATTTCCATTTAAGACCAAAGTCAATAAATGATAGGTCTTAAGTTTAAACATTCCTTTTGCATTCTCATCTGTATTCCATTTATCCAAATACGGTTAAATAAATAAAAAATAATTAATTGAAGTAATTTTATAACATCATATTTTTTACAATATTTAGTCATTTAGTCAAATTGCTTAAACTAAATTAAAATCTTTAAAGTAAATACGAATTCCTGTGTATAAACTCTTCCTTAATCTTTCGTTTAAACACTTCTTTAATGGTGTGATATTATAAAAACTAAATTAAAATGTCAGTTTGTCTAGTAAGCCTGACGAAGCGTTGGTGGGAGCGAGCCGGTTGGCACTAAAAAATCCCAAATAAAATGATGTTCAAACAAATTAGGTAAGTGTTTTTTTATTTACTTAAATATTTTAAATTATTTGGTTACCATTTTGTTTCAATAACTTTTAAAATGTTCACTATTCAATCATCCCAATATGGGATACAGGTAGAATTACAAAAGAAATCGCCTTGCTTAGTGGTTAAAACTATTACTAACTAACTAAGCATCATGCCATTTCCCCGGAGGGGTAGACAAAGAGGATGGATCGCCATAATGCTCTGTCCTGGCATACCTCTCGGGTTTCCTCTACATTCATTCATCGTACCATGCACGCACGTCGATTATTCCGACTTCGAATGTGGCCGCCTTTTAGTAATTGATTAATTTGGTCATGTCATGTTTTCCTCGGTCTTCCTCGGCTACGTTTTCCACTCAAGCTGCTTGTGTACAACTTTTAAACCATTCTACTCTCATCCATTCGTTCCATAATGCCAAACCATCTCAGGGATCTTTTATTAATTTTATCCATGATGCAGTCATCTGCCTTACATTTCTTTCTTATTTCTTCGTTCGGTATTCTATCATACAACGTTTTCCCGCACATTTTTCTCAGTGGTATAATTTCTACGGCGTTTATTCTGATTTCATTCTTCTTGTGCCAGCTCCAAGCTTCACTTCCATACATGAGGCTATATTACATACAAATACATACACTTCCATACATGAGACCATATTACATATAAATTCACTTCCATACATGAGGCCATATAACATACAAATACATACAAAATAACTGTGTAATAAGCATATTGAAAACATGTTAATATATCAGCAATAAATAATTCAAATGTGTATATTTAAATGATGAAGCATTTCCTAAATGAAGTAAAAATTGAAAAGGTTTGCAAATTATATATTTTATGTGCGAACGCTCTTGAACGAACGAAATTTTATTGATCAGTTTTGTACTAAGAAAATCAATTAATTAGTCTGCGCTCGTTTATATTTACCATTTTCCAAGCAACGTTTGATCTTCTCATTAAGATTCGCAAAAGCGAAATAATTTGAAAGCATCAAAAACATGGAATATTACAATATGATTTAATACCCCATTACGACCCAGTCTTAACACAATAGTAATTGAGAAGGCAAAATACTACTCGCAACGCGTTTTCCATAAGGACAATATGATTAAATCATTTATTGAAAATCAAATTTTCATTGATATGTGTGTTTTGCGTTATATAGAATAATTAAACACGTGAGATCTTTTGTTACAAGCTGTCTAGGAATCCATTTTGACGAGTTCTGCGAGAGTTATTTGTTGCGATTGGATCGGCCATGTTTGCCGAACCATAGCCATTAAGCCCTGCGTGTGAGACCAAGATAGCATTACATATAAAATGTGATGGCTGATTTAAAACAGCGAGGTGAAAAAGGGCGTTGCGATCGTGGAATCGTGAATGATGTCACGAAACATAATTAGGCACTGCAAGAGTTCACAGCCTTCAAAAGAAACCATTTGTTGAAAAATATACTCGTACTTACGGTTAGAAAAATACTTATATAAAGGTTCGAGAACACTTTTGGAAAGAAAATCCATTTTAATAGTCGAATAAACGTTTCCAAGATAGACAACAACAACAACAATAATAAACCATCACCCCGTTTCTCCGTACGGGTAGGCAGAGAGAATGGACCGCCACACTACGCTGGCACACCTCTCTAGATTCCTCCACATTCATACAGCGAGTCATACACGAACGTTGATTATTCCGACTTCTAACTTGACCAACCTTTAAAATTTAATTTATTTGGTGATGCCATGTTTTCCTCGGTCTGCCTCGACTCATTTACATCATTAACGTATACTTTCTTAACAATTCTTTCTCCATCCATGCGCTCCATATGTCCGAACCAACGCAGCGATCCTTTCATAATTTTGTTCATAATACCTTCTTCCGCTCTTCATTCGATTCCCAAGATAGAGAATTAAAAAAAGACTAAATAATTATTTTGTTCATAATAAAACTTCGTAAATATGTTATAAAAAAGTATGCTTTAAATTTAAAGTTTTGGGATATTTAATTTACAATTTTCTATCCCGATAATCGCCGTAAGCACACATGTGCGCTCTACGTAGACGATCGCCATAAGCGCAGCTGTGCGCGCTACGCAATATTCGAAAGATGTATTTCAAAATTAATTCCGATTTTCTCACAACGACCTCTATGAATATTTTAAAATATGAACAAACCAAAAATGATCGATATTTTTTAATAGTTTGGGAGAAAATACGTACCGGCGCGCTGTTTCTACAAACATGTGGCGATGAATGGGCTATTCAACTAACAAACTATTTAAAGATTCGATGAGTGTCTTTGTTCGAGCACATCTGAGGTTGGCTAAAATTCGTTCCCATAGCGGAAAAGGCTAGGGAACTTCGTCTGCGGTCCATGTAAGCAGATGGGACGATGACTTCATCATCCACAAGGCCCTGCAACTGTAAAATGAAAGGAGAGGATCAGATCGGCCTCCTGCAACTAAAATGTTCACAGTTAGGAACGACCTGAGGGCGCTGGGACTGGACAGCCAGATGACCCAGGATCATGAGACTTGGCGGAGCCGTATAGGAGAGTCGACCCCAAATAACGGGAAATGGTCAGGCGAAAGAAGAAGAAAGAAGACCAAGTGTCCTTGATTATTATATTATACAATTACAAACTCCAAGAAATTGTTAATTGTGATTATTTCCAGACACTGACGATTTGCTAATGAATTTTGTAGGTGAGTGCTTCTTTTGATATTATATTGGGCAGGTAAAAATTAACGTCCCGGAGTAAACACCTAAAATGAGAAGTGAAGTTAAGCTCTGGTTATATCTTCGTTATGACTTGTAAGATTAAATTCAATACAGGGAAACATTTTATATAATATTTAGCTAGTGTAACGAGGAACGTAATTATTACAAGGGGGTCGGAAAGATCCTGTCTTGCTTCCACTGAGTAATCTTTGAAAGTAAATTTGAGGAAGTTCCAAAATAATTATAGTACGCGACGGCTTGGATAATTGAAAGGCTATTTCAGACGCTTCCAACTTCCGTGCGATTATAACTCATCACGATATTCAAGTTATCCAGCTTTTTAGATCCATCTCCACAATATTTCTGTTATTCAAATACCTTTTAGCGAGTTGCCCCCGGCTATGGCAGCGTTTATACTTTTGAGGTAACTGACTTTCGACAGTAAAAGAACTCTTTCTGCGTGCAAATTATTTATATTTTTGATTATAGAGGCCAAAAGTTGAGTAATAATATTTTCAGAACCTTAAATTGCAAGAATATAAAATAGTTTTAATTTTTAAATGAAATTAAATATTGAAAGTTAATGTGGCTTGTTAAATATTATAGTCGACTTTGCAATATTTTTTTCATTTTCGTTTGAATTACACGTTCATACAACCCAACCATGTAAATACCAGGTACACCATTCTCAGGAGCATTTTAAAGCTCTGTCTATACAAGAGAAATTTAATAAACTATGAGAAACAAGTAAAAGCATTCACCTTTATTTATTTGACTATTAAATAAATAGTCTAAAATACTGTCATTTTGCAAAGCCTATTTCTAGTAAAAAGAAAAAGAAATGCATCAATTGCGTGCGAGCAACGAATGTTATTTGATAAATTTATTGGCACTATCCATAACTTTTTTCGCACTTTATTCAGTTTACACGAATATTTTACCTTATTATAAAATTTCATATTATTAAAAAAATTGTGTTTTTTATTAGTCTCGCGGTCGTGCTCTGAATTTAACATAATTAAATAAAATACAATACTAAAATCCAAGGATAAAAACTAATAAAAGTGGAGCACTTATATTATTATTATACATGCACAAATTATGTTCATTTTGTCAATAAAACATCAAACGAATATAAAAAAATGCTTGCTCAAGAAATTATAAAGAAATTTTGGCTTATGGTATGAGCATATCATTAAAATGGTAAGTCCAATGTTCATTTTAGTATCTTGAATAAAAATAGAACTTATGCCTCATTGATTGAACTAAAAGCTTCCTTATAATGGCAACAAGGTAATAAATTATTATACAATAAAGATTAATTCGAATGTTGGAAATACTCCTTAAAGAGAAAATTTCGTTGTCTTTAAATACGCCAGAAAAATAATTTCGTTCATTTAAATGTATTTTTTGTTAGCATTTCTATTTAATGTTAAGGTAATCAAATTACTTTACTTGAACTCTTTTAATGGAAGTTCATTTTTAATAATAATTAAATATAACGATGTTTTTTTAACTACTTCCACTTTTGTCTTTATTTCGAAAGCGACCGGTTTCGCCAGGCGCGCTGACAGACTGGTGACACTATTGTAAACATAGTCCTTTATATACATACAGATCAGGGGTGGTAAACATGATTCAAAACAAAAATAATCTTCAAATATTTATGTAAAATTTACTGAATTGAAATATTGGTACAGGTATTTGATACAATGGTTTTTAAATTTTATTATCGCTTACATATTCATATATAATGTTTGGAAAAATTGTAATTTTGTTTTTATTAGTACTGAATTTAAAGATTATACGTTATAGTTCTTGGTCCGTAAGGTTGGCATCGCCTTATTCGGTTTTCCCCATCCAAATGTTAAGGTGTTTTGGTTATTGCAATATGTCAAAACATTTATAATACAGTGAATTTACATATATCATATCTCCGTAGTTTGTTGAAAATCGTAATTTTATATAAATTTACAATGTATGAATGTAAATTTAATGATATTTTATCTGACCCGAGACTGAGAGCACTGAACTTGGAACTTGGACTGGGTTCAATAGCTTTGTTAAGTTTAACTAGTACAGTAGAAGGAATAGTGCTTAAATAACATAAAACCGAGCCAAGAATGTTATCTGCCAACTCCTGGAGCTATTAATCCTTTCTAGTCACTGTAATCTAAAAGTCTATGATGAAGTGGGTTTGCGCAGAGTATAAAATGATTATATTTAAAACAAACTCCATTACTATAACCGTTAAATGCTGGATTTATTACCTTTGAGTAAATTTGCGGTTTGTACTTAAACCACAATATGCATATTTTTTTATATAAACATCTCGTAGCGATACGTGACCTCAAAAATAAAATAAGTCTATTTCGAATTGACGTAGTTTATAATTTAGATAAGGTGATGTATACTGATAAAATTAAGTTATTGAAAATACTTAAAATAGTTGCAGTTATTCATGTGCTTACGAGTATTAATAATAAATTAAAATATTAATTAACTCAAACTAACACAACTGGAACTAACACAACTAACACAAGTGGAAGCACACTAAATATATAATAATAAAGAAATTTTGCATAATCTTTTTTTTGTTTTCATTATTTAAAATGAACTTCTCTACCAAGATATTTCAATAAAAAACATTAATTATTTAATTAACTCAGTTCAGATTTTACTCCTAGTGCGCTGAAACAAAAACTCAAAAATATACCATATATGAGAAATGAAATAGACAATATTTATTTTAAACTGTTAAATTAAATAACTTTGTTTTTTTGTATCACAATTGTATTTTATTTTACGCGACAGCTGTTTCATCAACCTATGTTGACATCAAGTTATTTATAATATATCATTATAGTTATTTATAATATATAATATATGTTCGGCCAAAACAATATTTAATAATATTTATTGTTTCTTGAATGATGTAAATCTTTATATTGGACAATTGCTGCACTTAGAATTTGCACAAACATTTGATAGGGCCTATAGGGCTAAGCGAAATGCAACATTCCCATTAAAAATAATAAAAATTCTATAAAACAAACATTTCAATAAATATTTATTATCAAAGATTTTTTTTTCGAAATCTCTAGTTTTTGGGATTAGTATCGAAACCTATTTATAGTTTCTTGAACCATAATGTAAAATTTCATATTAAATGATTAATAAGAATAAAAACCTCTGTTTCCTAGAAAATTATTTTTATTATATGCGAATGAAAAGTTTAGCCTTACTTAGGCATTATCAATTGTACACAATTTTTAATGCTTTTAGTAAGGCAAAATGTGAGCTTTATAATATACAATTAAGTTGTCTGAAAAACGTAGCATGTTTTTTATGATACACTAAAGTACTTGTAGTACTAAAATACAGTAATGTTTAAGTACCGTCCTCGTTTGAAAATTCAAGCTTATAATGAATTATTATAGCGGCACTAGACAGCGTTATACTCGTATGATATTTTAATGGTAGAACAATCTGGATAGTTAATTTATTTGCGGTGTCAGTGCACACCTGGGGGTGGCGTCTCTTTCAGTCGCTCTGGCACACATTACAGGGATATATTTTGAGTCGTTAGCCGTCCCTTGCAGAGACTAAGCCATTAGAAACACCTGTACATCTATTCTATTCATTCGCTAATTAAACAAGGCACCTATTGGGAATATTAAGAGCATTCGGCTTGTGGTAGTACCCCCAAGCGATGGTAAAGTAGCTTATCATTATGAACATTATACTGTATAATCATGCGCCGATATAAATAATCTCATAATTAATTTGAAAACCTATAATTTCCTTATTATCCTAAACTCTCGACACTAATCAAGGCATTTGTTGTAGGAAATGCTTAATTTTTTATTATATTATAAGCTTTATTTAAGCGAAAGTAATTGTCTTAAGGCACATTATACAAAAATGTGATCTAAAAGTATACATTTATCATTATATTTTTTATAAAATATATTTATAGGACTCCGTATTAACACAAGCAAGATCAATATAATGACGAATCTGATCCTCGGCGATGCTGTAGACATTGAAAATCAGCCAATAGAAGAAGTAAATAAATATAAGTATCTCTACCACATTTTATTCTCCAGACATAACCAGACTGTTGAGCTTCAGAGGATAATCGGTCTTAGATGGGCGGCATATGGCAATCTGAAAAAGTTCTTCGTCCTCAAGGCTAACCTTCATCAAGTCGACCACAGGGAGACTCTGTGTAGCATAAAGGAAACATGAAAGAGCCATGCATTATATAAGACTTCAGACTGGATAAGAAATACTAAAATACGTAGAAGGTGGGGAGTAATGGATGTCGTCGAAAGGAGAAGTTCAAATGGAAATTTGCCTGTCTCTAGTGATGCCGGTGGGGAGAGCAAACAAACTGCTAAACATGATCGCTTCGGATATCAACGTCTTTCATATTCGTGAAAGTACGTTCAGAAGACAAATACTTTTGACTTTGGGTAGTATTTTGTATTCCTTATGTCGAACCATCTCTCATGCGTTCCTGGTATTACATATTTTTTTTATATTTTACCTGTTCTCAATAGATGCCTTAAACTATAAATGTTGTTTGTAATATATTTTTAGAAAATAAACTGATTTCATTTGAAACTTATTTGTTTTGCGAATCATGTTGCCAGATTGGTAGACGATAAATGAATCAGAAAGGTGATGGAGTGGAGACCTAACGAGGACAGATAAAATAGTGGGAGATTCCCTATACGATGGTCCGATGACATTTGAAGAATTGCTGGTGATAAGATGCGAAAGGTACAATATAAGAATCCGTGGAGGGAGGCTTGTGTTCAGCAGTGGACGACAATGACGGTTTAAATAAGTAAGTATAGGTATACTCGTATATCAAGCACTTCAGCATTTTGCTGTATGAACATTTTTGGGTAAAACATCGCTTTACTGTTGTAAACACATAAACCAAACACCTCCGAAAGGGCCGCCCCATAAATGTGTGTACCTAAATATGTGCAGTTTATCAAGCATATTTGAATTCGCTGAATCGGTATTTTAATATCAAATTGACCTAAATTCTACCCTGTCATTATTGGATTTATATCTGGTATACCCGAATGTGGGTGATGGTAAATTCGTTATGCGCTCAAAAACAAAGCTTTTTTCAAACAGTGAAACACGATTATCTTTTTTTGTTATATGTCAATGAAAAGTTTGTATCAGTTAGAATAAATTATCAACTTACTTTAAAACACTTGTGTTATTTTTTTTATTAATAAACTGTTTGTTTTTGTAACCCTGACGAAGCTCCGATAGGAGCGAAACCGGTTCGTTTGATAAAACAAAATAAAGTACTCAAGAATTATACACTATTTTTAATGTCACACCTCAAATTAAGTGCTCATACGAAAGTATACAATAAAAACATTTTATTAGGAGAATGTTTGTCGAAGTAACTGAATGCTACAAAATAATATAAAGAATAAAGCATTGAATAAATTGACCAGAATTCAACTAACAAACCATCCATCCCCCCGTTTTATTAAAGGGGTAGGCAGAAAGAATTGGCCGCTTATTGCTGTTTTTCCCGAATGACTTCTCTCGCCTCTTCATTATTCATATAGCATGTATGCTCGCAAGTAAATTTTCTTCGACTCTTTATATAGCTGACATTAATTAATTTATTTGATCGTACCACGTTCTCTTCGGTCTACCTCTATTTCGTGTTCCAATTACATCGTTTACGTATAATTTTTGCATCATTATTTATTCAAACCTTCCACGTGTCCATTCAATTTAAATAAACCTTTAATTATTATGTTTATAATATTTTTATTCGTTTGGATTCATTTCTTATCTTCTGCATTTGTCACCCTATAACATAAATATCACACCTATGTCTAAGAGATTTCATTTTTACAGCATTTATTCTTCTTTCATCCTTCTATTGCTAGCTTCATGTTTCACATATCTGCGTTTGTTCCGCTTCCGTACTTTCAGCCAGAGTTAAAATGAATATAAATTTTATTTAAAAAAAAATAGTTGTGAAATTCGTGGATACAATGCATTATTAGACGAAATGCCCCTTTGTATGAAAAACCAAATCCCGAAATTTCTTATATTGTACATAAGGCAATACAAATTTATGAGGATATTCCGGAGGAAGTCAGAAATAAAAGAAAAGATTTAAAATCAAACGAGAACTCACTTAACGACATGATGACCTTGTGACCTATGATTCGTTTTTCAAAGTTTTTGTGATTATAAAAGTTGTGTTTGATTTTCTTTGATTTATATGTCTTTTATATAATAGATATGATTATTAAGAATATTGCCTCATATACAATGTAAGGGAGCGATGAACCTTATCTCTTATAAGGTTATTTTTAACCGTCGCGTTGCCATGTGGTCAATTGAGTTTCCACTGCCAATTTAAAGATGATTTTCTTAAAACCTATGGACCCTAATATTATAAAAAAATTGTAATCCTCCATTGAAGTGTTCTCAATATTTCGTAATAAAAAAAAAGCAAAATATTACTTCCTTCATCCCAAAAAAAAATATTTTCTAAGACTGCCCTCACCTTCATTCGTGTTAAGGTAGAATTTGTTTTGCTAATATTTACAACTTTATCAAAAGTGACAAATACTTACTCGCTGTTTTGAACGTATTATAAATTATATCTTTGGCTTTTTCAATAGGTACGTAATAATACCGACTGTTGATGGAAACGCAAAACGCAACTTAATAATATCAGAACTGTGAAAATATTAACACTTTACCAAAAGGGACAAATATTAATACGTACTCGTTGTCTTGAACGTACTATACATTTTGCCTAGGTGCCTTTATCATACGTAAAATCTCGTAATGTCTCGCCTCGCTGGCTGCGGCGCGCAGACAAGTTTATACCTGGTGTCCAGTTGCTCGTATGCTGTGACGCATTCCATATCAGAAATCGCATGGTTCCAGTTAAAAATTAATAATGATATGTTTTTCAAATAATCCATGTATGTTATAGATATCGATCTATTCCTAATGAAATTCCCTACAAGATGACATAAATTAAATTTTGATTCATCTAGTCATATGCTTGATATTTAGATAAAGTTAGCGGTAAACTGAACTTACCACATGGGAGCGAGCGTTTTGTTTTGAACAAGGTACGTTAAGGGTTAAGGAAATAAATTCATTTTAATCATGTTTACATTTACAAATGAAAATAATAATATCGATCCGAGCGAAAGAAAAAAACGTCACCGAAACGATGACAAAGTTCTTCATTTAGTATTCAGAAAACGTCTCTTCCTTTATTGGTTAGTTAAATAAGCTAATTATATTCGAAAAAGGAACAAAAATACAAATTCCAATTACTGTGTGCAGCCTGCGTGAAGTCTACCCCCACGCGAATTTCCTATACACGTTTTATACTGAGGGAAAACTCTATGGCAATGTGGGTAGGTACTCAATCGTTATTCCGAGTTTTCTTTGAATATTTCAGAAAATTATAAATTTGATGTTTTCCATACATATTAAATTAACATTTGGTGTTTTAATGAGATGGTATGGTCACGTCGTGCGTAGAGATGAATACTATTCAGAAAAAGAGGACTCAGCATCCCCACTAGACCTAGGGGTAGAGGCTGATCCCCAGCAATATGATGGTTTAATATTGAGAAGACGATGATAGCACAAAATGTTCCCGTTGTGACAACCCAGGACAGAAGGTCATGGTGCTAACGAATAAGGAGGCCCCACCCTAGATGATCCGGGATATAGAGAAGAATAAGGCATTTGGTGTATTTAAATCTTAAATTATTGAACAAAATGCAGGACAGAATTAAAAAATCATAATGGTTTTTTTTTGCATACAACAGGTTGTTTAAACCCAATTACTGTATATAATTTGTTTTCAACTATTATAATGATTCTCATGACATGTGGTAGGTAACTAATCTATCGCCACCACCAAAGACAGTGTGAGAATTACACAGCCATCGCCGGGAATCGAACCCGGGACCTTCGATGTGACAGTCATAGTTATTACCACTCTGCCACGAAGGTCGTCATTTTTTTCCATCGACGTATTGAATTTTTTATGGTGAATATGGATGTGGGTTAAATGTAAGTTTTATGGAAAATTCATGAAAATAAACTGATATGAAAACAACAACAACAAACTATCACGCTATTTTCCAGAAGAATAGACAAAGAGTATGGACCCACACACTATACTGACACACCTTTCTCTAGCTCTATATTCATACACGTCGATTCTTTCTACTCCTAACATGGCCGCCCTTTAGAATTAGATTTTTGATTAATTAGGTGATGAACATGTTGAATGATGAACATGAACATGTTTTTCTTGGTCTCCTTGCCACCGTACCTCATTCACATCGTTATTATATATCATTTCTTAACCACTTTTTAATAATCAATGCATTCGATATGTACAACTAACTGCGAAGCATTTTAAATTTGAATTCGGAATATAAATACACAAAATTGTCGCAAAATTCATTAGTATTGTTTTTAAATCTCAATATAAAGTATATTATTAATGATAAGTTGTTACTGACGATAAAGTGCTTTCGTATTTGAGAAATTAACAATTTGGATGTGGTGTTGTTGAAGTTTAAAAATATCTGAAGTTTAATAAAACCATTTCATTGTGAAATGTATGTTTCTTCGAAGTGATCTTGTCCAGCAAGAGAAAGATTGATCTGCAAATTCTATAACATTGCGTAATAAAAGTATTTAAGAATCCAATTCACATCTAAATATCATTTGGTCGAGCGCTCAAACAAATTTTTCATCAAACAACCAAACGAAAATAAATATGTTAGTGTGAAAAGTTAAATATTTCCCACCGAACCTTTTAATTTGATCACAGCTTATAAATTTTTCTGGTCTGTTACTTTCCACGTGTAAGTCTATTGACGTCATCTGGTTTTTAAAGTTATCGATTTGGCAAAACATTTTATGTTCAAATTATATTACTAAATTGTAGAATATTTATTTAAACGAACACTTTATTCTTATAACCAATAAATTGCATTCATAACCTGACACAAATATCGTATTTTAAAATGAGATTTAAAGAAAACAACTAGTTATTCCTTAACCAATTTTCAATTATTTTTATTAGCATTCAGTTATTTTTATTAGTATTAAATATTGAATCTGGAGTATTATTACATCATTGCTAAACCAGTGGAATACTTTCTTTGACATATTAATAGACAAAGACTCATTAAAACTTAAAGCTACACCAAAATGCTTCGCATAGTGCTAGGTTAAGTGAACCATCGCAATAGTATTATGCGCGTTGGTTCACTCGTATTATTTTGTTGAATCGCTTATTACAAGATTGTTAGGCAAATTGATGTTAAGGGTACATCTATCGCCATTTTATCGTCTAGTGAATTCTACACTAGACCAAAAACAGTGTGAGAATCACGCTGTTATGGAAGGGAAACGAACTCGGGACTTTTGGTGCGGGAGTCATAGCTTTTTGCCACCTCACGAAGGTCAAACATAAAACTTAGACAAACATGTTATGTATCTTTTCAATCAAACGATCTGCCAAATAACAGAGGTACGTCTCTCTGGACATTAAAATACGTGTTTGTGTGTGTGTATGCGAATACTCAACTATAATATGATATTAATATCCTCTATTGACGTCATCCTTTCATTATTTAATAATATCATGTACATCTCCGTAATACACAAACGAGGAATATTAGATAAGAGATCGGTTAGCTGGGAAACACAATATATCTCTATCGGATTATTTCTTTTTACTCTACCAACATATTTGTTAAAGGCCTTTCACAAGAATCCAGAATAAACCCAACACTGTTTAGGGAATTTAACATAAAGGTTAGTAGGAGAAGTAAAACCGATTATGTAAAATAGGAAAACTTGGTATTTTATCGTGTCCCTTCCTCTTCAATTTAGTCGCAAAATGTTGTTACTTAGGGCCACCAAAAACATTTTATTTTGCGGTGAAAAGTGTATTGTATTCTTTTGTACTTTGCAAGAGTAGACAATTATTATTTGTACCTGTGATGAATTTTTTTTGAGGAAGATAAAAAGTTTAATTTTCGCAAAGTGATATAAAAATAAAGAATTTTCCTACGGGAAATACAGTGCGATCTTCGAGGCAAGCAACACGAAAGTTCGTTATAAGTATTTTATTTATACTTCATTCAAACATATTTGTTAGTATAAACTTGAAGAAGAAGAAAAAATAATTATAAAAAAATGATTCGATAGATTAAAAGTGAAGTTTGTAAATAAAATTACGAAATTGCATTCAATCTATGTTTATATCGAGTATAATACTTTTAATGCCAGCGCAAGAGCGGTATATCATTTAATTTCGCACGTACTCGATGGTAAAGTGACTGTTTGACTTGCAAATGAGTGCGTAATACACCGTGTGTTTGCGCTGGGAGTAGCTATGTACTGGCTCCTGCCCTTTTATCATCCAAACTGAGTGCTTGGTACTGTACACATGCAGTGTACATGTATTGATATTGGTATTTATCAGAGCCGTTCGGTGTATCGTCCCACACAGTAAATTAATTGCTTGCCTCTTTGTACGGCTCAAAGTGTAATAGTTAACCTTTTCGAATCCGAACAATCATTTTATTTTAATAAAATAATTAAACAAAAACTTAGCAATAACAAAAACAGTGTGTTTTTTTATCGATTCCATGATTAAATTAACGCAATTTTAGTAAAAAAAATTAAGATAAAATATATAAAAATTTATGTAATGTTTTGAAAACATTGTATTTTCATAAAACAACACCACAATACACAAAAAAATGTTGTGAAAATACAGTGTTTTAAAAAAAAAACAAACCATCATGCCGTTTCTGCAGGGGTAGGCAGAGAGAATGGACCGCCACACTTCTCTATCCTGACAAACCTCTCTAGCTTCCTCCACATTCATACAACGAGTCATACACGCAAGTCGATTCCTCCGACTTCTAACATGACCAACCTTTAAAATTTGATTAATTTGGTCATGCTATGTTTTCCTCGGTCTGCTTCGACTGCGTACCCCATTCACATCATTAACGTATACTTTATTAACCATTCTTTCTCCATCCATGCGTTCCATATGTCCGAACCATCGCAGCGATCCTTTCATAATTTTGTTTATAATACCTTCTTCCGCTCAACATTCCTTGCTTATATCAGCATTTGAGATTCTGTCATATATCGTTCTACTACACATACGTCTTATGGACCTCATCTATACTGCATTTATTCTGTTTTCATCCTTCTTTTGCCAGTTCCATGCTTAAGACCAAGTAATCGATTTCTATACTTATATATTTAAATTACGATAACACATATATTTCTTAAGCCTAACGAATGGATGAATAAAAATAATTCACATTTAATTATTGTAAACATACTCATTCGGAAACAACAAATTATGTAAAAATAAACCGAAATATTAATAAATTATGAAAACATAAATATTTCTTAAGCCTACATACTTATCCAGGAAATGTTTATAGAGCTACAAAATAAAAATTATTCGAATATAAAATATTCAAAGTTCGTAAAATGGTTTGAAATTTCTGACAGATTCATACGTGGGAGGCAGAATTTATAGCTTGTTAGAATATCTAGGATTTTATGCTGTTACACACTTTAGTGAACGACTCGCTTGTGCGAGTTGGTGAAATATGGAATGTGATATAATAGTTGGTAATATGCAGTTTCCGTCAAATTACTCGGCGTACAACAACACAAGATCTTCAAGTTACATGTATTTTAGAGTTGACATAAAGGTTTTAAAACCGTCCCTGTCGAAGGTAATTACAAAATGTATCTCGAATGAAGTCAAATCAGATGAATTTTACCAAAATGTATTTGTAATATTACTTAATTTATGTTTTGTATAACGGTACACCCGTAATCACCTATGGCCTGGAAACCATTACGCTAACTGCCAATACGGTACATAAACTAAAATGTGCGCAATGGTTGGACAAATGTTAGGCGTATGTCTAAAAGACAAAATAAGAAATGAAGAAATAAGACGCCGAACAAAAATCAAAGATATAATGAACCTTGTCGCTAAGCAGATGGCAGGGGCAGGTTATGTCGCCAGACAGGGAACAGAGCGAGGGGCACCTAGAGTCCTCAAATGGAGACCATGGGATAGAAAAAGAGGAGTGGGCCGACCCCAAAAAAGATGGGCCTACGACATTATCCCTGTCGCGGGTAGAATGTGGCAAAGAAAAGACCAAAATAGAGTGGAGTGGAAGAAAATGGAGGAGGCCTATATCCAGCAGTGGAGAGATGGCTGAGGAAGAAAGATAACGGTACATTATGAAGTAATTCTGTCGTGTTATCACACAATAGTGATAATGCATTTTGTTTTTATTTGTGAGTTGTTGTTAACATCTAAATCCAAAAAAATGAGATCACGCTAAAAAAAAAAAATATATAATATATATATATATATATATATATATATATATATATATATATATATATATATATATATATATATATATATATATATATATATATATATATATATATATATATATATATATATATATATATATATATATATATATATATATATATATATATATATATATATATATAATATATATATATATATATATATATATATATATATATTATATATATATATGTATATATATATATATATATATATATATATTATATATATATATATATATATATATATATATATATATATATATATATATATATATATATATATATATATATATAATATATATATATATATATATATATATATATATATATAGATATATGTATTAAATATCAATTATTTTGATTAAAGTAATACTTTTATATGCTTTTAATATTATGAAATTTTATTGATATTTGATATATATATATATATAAATATATATATATATATATATATATATATATATATATATATATATATATATATATATATATATATATATATATATATATATATATATATATATATATATATATATATATATATATATATATATATATATATATATATATATATATATATATATATATATATATATATATATATATATATATATATATATATATATATATATATATATATATATATATATATATATATATATATATATATATATATATATATATATATATATATATATATATATATATATTAAGTAGAATGATAAAGTGTATTAAATATCAATTATTTGATTAAAAGTAATACTTTTATAATGGAATGCGTTCTTTTTAATATTATGAAATTCTTTTGATATTGATAAAAATAGTTGTTTGGCTTGTCTTTATCTGAAATAGCTGGTAAAATAGTTTCAAACTAGCAAGCGTTTCAACTAAGAATACTTTCAGACACATTTTATAAAATATAATGTTATGTAATTAATAGGAATAGAAACATTTGTTTTTGGGAAGTTTTATTATAGTTTATGGGTATGTCATGTTTCGCCATTCCTTAGGAATTATCAAATATTAATTATCAAATATTAACTTCCAATAAACTTTAATAAACATTCTAGAAAACATACGTTTTCATTCGTTATTGATAATGATATGGAGTTTTATATAATTGTTCGAGAAATATTAAACGATGTTCACGAATTCGTAAGCTTAGCTAGGCTTATATAATAAAATCTAAAAACATTCAAAACAAATGTTGTTATAACGTCTGCTTTAAATAATCATTGAAATCGTCGCCATCCAAATGTAATAAATGACGAAGTACCCGAATCTGTGAATAGGGCAAGTCTCGGCGTGCGTATTAAGTCCGTGGACCGGTTCGTACTCGTGTTGGTTTAATACGTTAAACGTACGGTGACCCTAACAAGAACACAACATGCCGACTACGTGGTTGTATCTTAATCCTTATCACAGAAATTAATGAGGAAATCACTCACTGCGAACACGTTATCTATATTTACCAACTGACAAAGCAAAACACACCATGTTACTAAATATACATGCTCTGTAAATCATAGCCAGGATTTTATGCAGTCATCCATACGAGTTATCTCAGAAAATATTTACGTGTTACCTTCGGTGGATAAAGCGTTTTAAGGGCGGGACTAATGAACATACTCTTTTGATCTGGACTATTCAAAAACTTTTTGTTTGATATGTTGTTTTTAAATAAAACAAATTCGAAATCAACAATGAACCGTTCCAATTTTGTACACTTGTAACATCACCAGAATGTATGAAAATATTTTAGGGCACCTACGTAAAATTTGAACAAAGCGAATATCCAGGAGATTACATGGGCGGTTGCTTTTCAAAGCATTTGTAAAAGGGAAAAAAATATGTCGAAAGGAAAATTCCTACGATTTCGTTTGACCATAGGATGCTTCATATCAAAGAAATATAATAATAAAATACATTCATAATAATTGCAAAAATATTCTCTTTCAAATCATACGTTTTGATAAAAATAATAATGTAGCAGAAAATTTATGACAATATATTTAACATATTTTTTACTCAATTAATGGGAACGCTAACATATTTTGTTTTCATATTACCTTTTAACTGATTTTATATATGTAGTTGTCAACCGGTTTCTGAATTATATCAGGGCAGCAAAATAAAAGCTGCTCGTTACAAATAAATTACAGTGTTACTAAAACAAAATATATTAAATCTTCTCATTACATATCGTAACCCCAATTGGAAGGTTTGAAAACTGATCTTGGACTGGGTAAATGATAAATAAATAAATTAATATCGCATTTTAAAAATAAATCGAAACACTTGCATATTTTTAGGGTTCTCTTTACGGAAAAAATATTCTTGGTGGTCAATAGTAACGGCTAACGGTTTGGTTCAAATAGCTAAAAAAATATTAAAATAATATTGATTCATTTGTATCATATTTATATTATTAAAAATATTATCTTTACCATGTCATACATATAATATGTATGTTTGATATGGAAGAACATGATTGCAATTGAAATGAACTTTGATTTCTCATTATATAATGGTAAACGCTTGTCAAAGAACAGCCGATTAAAAACTAAATAAGTAGATGAATGATTGCTTCATTCATTATTTCATTGAATTAAGGTTTATCTAAAAGCTTTTAAGTAAAGTTTAACGCATTTTAAAGTTGGTTAGACGTAATTTAAATATAGAAAATCAATAGAGAAAGTCGGTTAGCCGAATGGTTTGATTTAAAAATTACTGATTTCCTTTCATATTTTCCAATAGTGACGGAAGGTATTCGCTTGCTAAACCAAGGTCGGCTAGGTATGATCCCCAACCGAGGGATTAGCAGGCTTAGCATACGCCCTATGGATTTACCATTATATTGGACTCCCAAAACCTCAAAAAGCAAGGAGGATTTGTTTGTACGGATAACACAAAGGGATCATACTTTTATTCGAATACTTCTCAACGGAGGATGCATGGCCAATTTCACATGGTACCATTGAAAAAAAAAATCGACATTGATATAATTTATATCTCCGCAAATCCAACGAATAAATGACGAACATACCTTATTTATTGTTTCTTAAACAATGATGTAAAACTCCATATTAAATAATTAATACGAATGAAAACGTCAGATTTCTAGAATACTCGTATTTTATGGGAATGACATGTTTCGCCTTTCTAAGGCATTATCAAACATTTGATAATGCCCTAGAAGGGCAAAACATGTCATTCCCATAAAATATAATAAAACTTCTAGAAAACTGAAGTTTTTCATTCGTATTAACGTAGATACCGTACATATTAATGTTACAATATTTTATCACAATTGGTTTCCATGCCAATCCACTGGAGTAATCTGTCCAGGAAGGCAATTATTATAATGTAGATCCAATACTTCGACGCAAGTTTATTGTTATTATGCATTTTATTAAATACGTTCAATTTATCTAATATATAATTATATACAAACATAATGATTTTTGATGTTACTTGGTTGATAGTGGGTAAAAATAGAATGATAATAATTTTCATTCACTACACGCAACCATGGGCGCCCACAGAAAATTTTCTAGGGGGGGGCAAAGTATTTTTAGTAATGTTTTAATGTAGTTTTAATTTACTGTAGCGTATTTGTATGGTGAACAAACGGACAGGACACTGTAGTAATGAAGGGCATACTGTAGCAACATTTTTTTTATTAACACAATATATGTATATAACATTATTAGACTATTTTCATTCAATCCAGGGGGGGGGGGGCAGGGGCCCCCCCTTGCCCCCGCCCTGAGCCCATGCACGCAACGTATAACACTTGTTTCCATCGTTTTTTATTGCGCTTATATTATTATTATTATTTTATTCTAATATATATAAAATAAATGCTATTTCACAGTTAAGTATCATAATTGATATTCGTAAAGAAATTTGACTGCGTGAATTGATTTAACAAAACTATTCAAGTGAGAAGACAAGATCTTACTAGTGAATTATCTTTGTTTGATATTAATTGTGCATAAACTTTACGCATACGCGTGAAATTAGTCTATTTTTGGCCTCGCGAGTAGGCAATATTGCAGCAACAGGGCACGAGTCTCTTTCATTCTTCAATGCGCTTGCGTACATTAGATTTGCTTTCAAGCTGAACGCGTGCCCTAGGTCGCCTGACAAAGAGGCATTTATTTTGAAACATTACGATGAAAACCGAAAATGCCTCAAGTCTGGAAGAAATTTTAAATATAGAATAAATAAATAATTTTTCCGTTACACAATTACTGATAAAATTAAAATTAAAATATAACATGCGGTGTTTGCATTATGGTAAATACTCGTATACAGAATTCCAAGTACGAAGATCTGAATATCTATTACTACCTTTTATTCCTATCGTCCCAAAACTTGTCCCAGAAGCTGGATCTATGCTTGATCCTCAAGACGCTGGTGCTCAAGGTGCGCGGGAGCTTGGCGGCCGGGGTGGCGGGGGCCGCCCGCGCCCGCCCCGGCCAGCGCGGACAGCAGCGAGGGCGAGGAGCAGTTGCCCAGGGAGGTGCGGCTGAGCGCGCCGCGGTACACCAGCGGCGAGGCGGGCGGGCTCGCGCTGCTGGACGAGCCGGGGCTGCCCACGCACGCGGGACACGCGTTGCCCTGCTCCGCATCCTCGTCTAGCGCCGCCTCCCGGAACGTGACGTACCGCTCTTCGGCTGGCGCGATAGACACCATCGCGCCCACATCACGGAGCGAGCTGAAGCCGTGCTGCACGCCGGCGCTCGCGCGGAGGTCGCTCTCGGAGTGGCACTCCGAGGTAACCTGGAAACTGCCGGGGGCCGAGATGGTGGGTTTGCTGGACGGCTTCTTGCAGTACTGGAAGAGGGATGAGGGGTCGAGGGGAGGGCTGCCATCCGCCGGGTCGGCCAGTTTGATACATTCACTCCTGTCTCGGGTGAAGCGGGCGTCGAGTCACATTCGCGAGAGATCCCTCTCTTTGTGAAAGGAGTTCATGGCGAGTAGTACTCCTTCTGCATTATATCAGAAGCCTGCTTTGACCACAACAATACTATATCTAATTAGCTCGATCGCTTATTTAGGTTTCATTAACCTTATCACATCATTATCACCGCGTGTAACAATAACAATATTACACTTTCACATAAATAACCACTCACTGCTTATTCAACAATCGATTCACTCCTACGTTTTTTACAATAACGACTTAAAAAAGAAACAAATAGCTCTTAATTATATCACTGACCTTGTTCGCGTATGTTGAAAATTTCGTACCTAATCCAATTTTAATTTTTAATTGTAAACTTTAAACCTTAGAGCGACGAAATTCGATTTTAGATAAACATATGTTTAAACATCTTCTCGCAATCTAAAATATTGCGAAGTCATAAAAATCGTCAACATTGAATAAAAATAGACATATGAAATTAAAAAAATCAATTTAAAATTTCCCGTAAAACATAAATGTTTTACTTAAATGGTCCCGTGACATCTTGGGAATAATTTGTCTATGGCAGAATGCAAATTGGAATAACTTGTTGAGTGATAAATTAAAAATTAGCCGGCGATTGAGCGGTGGTCGGGCGCTAAATCGGTTCACGTTATCAGGAGAGCAGAATCGGCGGAGAACTGAATGTGAATCGCTCGGTTAGCGCGGCGCGCGAGCGAGGCGCCCGATACGGCCGCGCCGCTCGCCCGCACCGTGGCGGCCGAGGGGGAGAGACGCGGGACGCGGGCGGGCGGCACACAATATTATGGCGCGATTCCTTTGACAGAAAAATTCAGTCCTGAAACTGTTTCTACTACGAAGCCTCGTTACAAAAAACATTATTGGAATACCACATACTAAATTATCATTTCAGATTTGGGTTTTTATATAATGGTGGTTTTGAAATTTATTTAATTACAATATCATTTTATTACTTTTTAATAATTTTAAGGGCACATTTTTACTTCAATTATGTATGGTGATACCTAGCACTTGTGAATTAATGATTGAATAATACATTAAGAAGCAACAGGTAACTACTTCTTAAGCTCTTAGATTTATTTTTATAAATTTGTTTTACTTTTTGTATTATTAAATTAATCGATCAGCCCATCGGTTTCGATATTATCTATATTAGGTCAGGATTATCACGAAATAGTAAAAAATAAAAAATGGGCATTAAAGAAATATTTAGCTTTGATATTTGTTAACTTGATTCGTATCTTCGTTTTCGACATAATAAAATATAGATAATTTTCCTGAATAAAGGCGTAAAACTCCGTCATAACTTAAATATTCATGAATACATTAGCTTTTTAGAATTAGAAATTTTACTTTATTTTATGGTAGTGACATGTTGACACAATACAGCTGGGGCGAAATAATCAGACAGCAGACCTGAATAGAAGGGTCGGATTAAGCCGTTCAAAAATCTTTGCCACATTTCAATCATCTTATGGTAAAAAGGAGAGCATTTAACGTCTGTGATATTGGAAAGTCACAATGTCCCAAAAAGTGCCAACGAGCTGAGAGTCACACAGAGAGCATAGAGAGAACCATGTTAGGTATGAGCTTGCGGGACAGAGTCAGAAATGAGGACTACGAGCCACAAGCCTCTGACCTCATTAAGTTGGTCGCAACCCTTAAGTTGTATTGGGCGGGACACGTCGCTTGTGTCCCAAATGAAAAGTGGACAAGGCGACTGCTGTGCTGATGCCCGAGAACGGCAAAGCGTGGAGTTGGACGCCCACAGTTGCGTTGTCGCGACGATATCTGAAAGAGTGCGGGAAGTGCCTGGACGTGGATCGCTTAGGATAAAAAGGAGTAGAAACTACGAGAGGAGCCCTACGTCCAGGAATAGACGGCGACAATTGGCTGAAGAAAAAGAAAACATATTTTGCCTATCGATTGTCAAATTTGACAATGTCCTAACAATAAGCACATGTCACTTCCATTAAATATTTAATACGAATGAAAACGTCTGTTTTCTAGAATTTTATTATAATTTATCTGAATGGCATGTTTCACCTGTCTAAGGCATTAGATTTGACAAGCAAAACGTGTAATTTACATAAAATATAATAAAACCTCTAGAAAACAGACGTTTTCATTCGTATTAATTATTTAATATGGAGTAATTGTTCAAGAAACAGTAAATATCCATTAAATATAATATAATATCTATCAAACGGACGTTTTAGTGAATAGAATATAACAATTTAATAAAATAATAATTGTTAAAATACTATCAATTTATTTTTAAATAAATATTACGCTACCATATAATGGCGAAGTAATTTAAGAATCCAACATAATTATGAAAAGCTATGTACATATGTGTAGGATAGCTATCGCCAAATACGGAATCATCTGAAATAATTTATTGGCTTATGTGGACTATAAATTATATCGATATCAGCGACCGTAATATCGACGACTTTTATTAAATATCATACAAATAGTGTAAATTAATATGGACCAAAAATTCTAATAAAATATTCACAACAATATTTGAATAATTCTTAACAAGCTCCCTACTGATATAATATTATTAAATCATATTTTGTTACATAATTAAATTCTAGCAAAACATATTTCACATTTAATGACGACCTACGGGGCCGAGTGGTAAGTACTTTGACTGCCATACCGAAGGTTCCGGGATCGATTCCCGGCGATGGTAGTGTGATTATCACACTGACTTTGGATCTGGTGAAAAATTCACAGGAGAATAAAATAGCAATTAATTAGCTACCTATTCTATTCACACGAGAATAAAATAGCGATAAATTAGCTACCCTTGAGATGAGTAATTCATAAAAATGGCGCTTTATAAATTATCCAATTTATTATTATTATATTATTATTTTTTATTTCGATTTGGCTCCCGCTGTAATGATGTAAAAGCGATTCATCAAAATAATAATAAGTTATAATCATACAAACATCTTAATATGTCATTATTATAGCTTGGAGATTTCATCTAACTTTAAAATAAGTTGTTTATTTATACAGATTTAAGTACCAACACATGTCATATGATGCCAAATTTTGTATATCGACGTAATCATTAAATTTAAACATTTTTATATTGATTATATTGATTATTGGCGACTTTTTTTTGGCTCATTTCGGGAAATCGAATATCCGATCTTTGCCGAATGAGCAAAAAAAAGGTCGCCAACGATTTTTCGATATTCGTTTTGCGTTTCAATATTTGGCTTCAATTTAGTTGAACCATCTCGTGGACCCCAAATTTTTTTTTTACAATTGTCATAGACCCCTTGCAAGTTGTCGTAGACCCCTGGGGGTCTATATAGACCACTTTGGGAATCACTGCTTTAAACGTTAATTACCCTGAATATGTAGACTGCAACGATCTCCGAAACGTCGGTCGAAAAATACGAGCTTCACTTTTATTCTATTTTAACATGACGATATTTTGTTTTATTTAATCAACCACCAGGGTGACAAAAATAAACTGTTTGTTTTTGTAGCACTGACGAAGCTCCAGCGGGGGCGAAACCGGTTAGTTCGATAAAATAAAATAAAGTGGTGTTAAAACAAAATAAACGCGCTTTAAATTATTTTCAATAATGCCACAAAACAAATGAAGTGCTTCATACGAAAGTATGAATTTAATTATATTTAACGTATAAAACAATAAAATTGTGAATCTGAGAATCTTTTGCTATATTACACCCAATGTCAAAAACCTTTTTTACAAGTATATTTGATTGTTAAAAGGCACTATTGCATTGTTAATATAAACCTTAAGTAGAAAAACATTTTAGTAAAAAAAATCGTAGTAAAATTTGAAAAGTCCTTTGATTTCGTATATGTTTTGTTGAAGTTATCAGATGAGGTTTAATATTTTTTAATTAATGGATTAGTCTAACAGCTGCATGTCTAACATTTGCATGTTCTTTGGATGACACTTAGATTTATTAATGTGGTAGTTTATTGCTGTTTTTCAGAATTTTGTATACAAGAGATTATTTGAACCCAATAACTGTAATTTTTTTTTGGATGTTGATTCTCGTGACAGAATCAGGTAGCTAGTCTATTGCCATTTTTATTGTAACGTGAATTATACCAGACCGCACACTGACATCGACGGAAATCGAACCCGGGACCTTCGGTGTGGCAGCTAAAATGTTGCCAGTCTCTTACGGAGTCGCCAGATAAGATAAGGTTAATAAATAATTAAAATTAATGCATAAATAATATAGTAGGCAGTGTTCATTATTTATTTACAAAGGTTTAAATACAAGGAACCAAAATAGGTTACTTAGATATATATAATATACATTATTTGATTTTTACAATACCGTGCCCACCATTAGGACTCAAAGGTTCAACACCCTTTGATGTCTGGACGAAAAATAAACTCAATCCCTTCTATGGACTCCAAAAGTTTCTTAGTAACGAGAGAGAGTATTTTTATTTTGGGAAAATTTATTGTTTATATTTTTACTGAAACGTTATTTCGGAAGCAGTCACGTGCGCACGTGTGCCAGAGTTACGTTAAAAGTTACGTGTATTACGACATAAAAAGTTTTGAATTACGTAAGAAAATTCTCAAATTAATCTGAGGGTTTATTTTAAGGTTAAAGAAATTAAAATTACGCAAGGTTTTGATTTATTTGAAGTTATTTTTAAATTCCTTGCATTAATGAATTAAGATGTAAAGCTCACGTTTCTTTTACACACGTTTAGAAATTTGCAATATTTCATAATACTTTGAAAGAGTTAATGTTGTTTACAAGTCTTTTGCAAGATTATTTTTACAAATGATATGTGAAGAAATTCTTGAAAATCAAAGCTATTAGGCACATCAGACACATAAAAAAAAACATACGTAATGTTTTTTTTAAATAAAGAATTACACCATTTAGTTTTTAAATCCCATATTAAAACTATATGACATATTCATACCTAGTTATTCTTTAATAATAATGATATTTATTGTTAATTAAATTTGAATTAGCTATATAAGCATGACGAACTTCAATACGAAAAATTACAATTTAAACAAAAAAGATTTCTTTCCAGTTATAATTTTTTTTATCTCGAAATATTTTAAATTAAAAAAGAAACCTAATTGAAATAAACGATTCTTTTTCATTTCATTCAAGAAAGTTGTAATTTTCATTTAGATGATTTGGACACATGGAAAGATTTAATTAAGAAATTATCGTAAAGAAAGTATACGAGTATGTAAACGACGTAAACGAAGCTGGGGAAAGAGGAAGGCCGAGGAAAATATGTCACTTTCAAATAAATCAAATATTACATGTCGGTCATGAGGTCGTGAGGCGTCTGAGAAATCGACGTGCATGCGTGACACGAAGTATAAATGATGAGGAAAGGAGAGAAGTATGCCAGAAAAGAACAGTGTGGCGGTCCATTATTTGTACCTACCCGTTTGGGGGGACGGCCTGATGATTAGTTAGATAGTTAATATCGATAAAAACTTGGGATTTATTCACCGAACTGGTAGAGTTTTCAAGAATCCTTATGTTTTGCGAATTCTGTATAACTCGTTGGTCTGAAGCCGGCTTGAGTGTGGCTCGGTGATATGAAGTCCCAACGAGACGAGATACTCGCTCATATTTGAGATTGTTCAGAAAAGATTGATCTACATGAGAAAGTTTGGTAGCTATCGGTGGCTTTATCCCACTGCATTCCTTTTAGGCATACTGAGGATCAATAGTTTGCAGATGAGGGATGGGTGCACACTTACCCATTTCTTCAGACTTGTCAGGGGATTCTTTGAGAATTCCGTCATCTTGGAGGCTATTCATCTTTACGTTCCAGATGGTTATCTTCAACAGCGTCAACACACACTGTTTTATCTCTCAACATGCATAATAAACCTGCTTCTGGAGATGCCGGTGGGGAGAGCAATCAAACTGCTGAACTTGAGTGCTTCGGAGATCGACGTCTTTTATATTCGTGAAAGTACGTTCAGAAGACAAATACTCTTGACTTTGGAGATTATCTTGTATTCCTAATGTGGAACCATCTGTAAGTATTTCATTAAGTACCTACCATGTTTTTGTTTTGATCAGATTCATACACATTTCTATTTTTTTTTTCATAGCATATTTGAGGTTATTTGTTCACAATGATAACGCTTAAGTATAATAATGATCTGTGATGACAACATTGCTTTGAAGCTTCAATAAAAAATGGTCAAACGCTACGTCTGGTCACACTTTCATATGGTTTTGAATCACAAAAAAGTTATTATCATGAACCGGCCGGAGAGGGTTGAAATGTGGCTGCATCGCAAACTGTCGCGCACTCTTTGGATCTATATAGTCAACAACATTAATATTCTCCGGAGAGCCAGAGCGGTTAGAGAAATGTTGACCAACATTTAAGCCCGTAAGGTATCACGTTTGGATCATATAGTTAGGGGCGAAAAATATGAATTAATGCACATGATCACTAAGGGTAAAATAGAGGGTCGATGAAGTATTTGCAGGAGGTGAATCTTATGGCTTCGCAACATAAGGGAATGGACTAGCTTTTATTACTTTGAGAATCTGTTTCGTTGAGGAACTGCCAGGGATAGATGCCTACTCTCAAGTAAGTAAACTTCAGGGGGACCTGAAGCGTACCGGGAGAATCAGAAGATAATAAAGAAGCTTATTGTTATCAAGAAACTATTGTTTAAAGATTATGATTGTTATATACCATAAGTTCCCAACGTTTTCTGGACCACCGCTCTATAAACAAGGAAACAATTTCCAACGCCCCCTGTCCCATAACACTAATACCAAATGTTGTAATATCGTTACACACTCGTATAATCTATCTATCAAAACACGATTGATTTTTATGAATTGCATCTTTGCTTACCAACTTGTAAAGACTTGTCACTAACAATTCTTTTAAAATTTTGTATACGAATACCAAATACTAATTTTAAAAATATAGTTCTTATTTACGTGACAGTTGCGTTGGCGCGACGATATCCGGAAGAGTGCGGGAAGTGCCTGGATGGATAGAAGGGAGTGAAAACTACGTGAGGAGGTCTACGTCCAAGAGTGGACAGCCACAACAGGCTAAAGGAAAAAAAAAAAGGAAGAAGATTTACGAGATAGCAAAAAGATGATTGTTATTATTAATTACAATTGATATTCGCGATCCGTGTTTATTTGTGAAAATAGTATTTTCAATGTATTTTAGTATTAATTTATTTTAAAAGTACGTCAGCGGCGCTCCCTTACACTTTCTTAACGCCTCCTATTTGCATCCGGATCCGTTAACGCCCCCATGGAAGTCTCCAGCGTCTACTGGGGGGCGATTCTACCCCCATTGAGAACATTATCCTATTATGGACAAGTAGTGCATGGTTGAGAGAAATTTACAAATTACGAATTGACAACATATTGACTGACAAACTTCAAATGTTCAAACTACAGCACCTATGTTTTTATAAGCTCCCAATTGAATTTATTAAACAGGTCGTGATTTATAAAATTAAATTAAAGCGATCTTTAACCCCGGTGGAGAGTTTAATTTTGGAATAAGATTTCATGAATGGTAATATATTTCCTCAGGGACTATCCTAAGGGTACGTTTTAAGCAGTACCTACCCACTTGCGATCCGCCGTATCATGAAGTTTTAATTTATTCTAAGGGAAAAACGTATATATTTTGATGTTCAGCGAACTGACATTTGTTTTATTATGAAAAAAAAGTGATGGAAACAAGCTTACTATTTTTATAAAAATTGAGTAATAAATTATTTTTTACGATATTGTCACACAAAACATCGGTCGTCGTTTATATTTGACATAAAAGTTTTCAATAGATTTATTAGAAAAAATATCCTTTAATATTTAGTTAAACTACTTTATAATGAAGATCAGATAAATAAAGATAAAATAATATTTATTCGACTTAAAAACTTCACAATTATAACAATAAAAATATTCTTCATCGTGGAAAAGTGTTGGCAGGTGTTGTTTCATCACGAAAAAAGTGTTGTTTAGTTCACTTATCTCGGTACGGTCATGACGGAAGCCAACGATATGCATGCGGAGTTGGAACACAGAGTTCAAAAAGACCTACGAGCTGCAGCCTCCTTGCGAACGTTCCTAAAGTCCAAACTTCTATCCAGAAACACCAAGCTACATATTTATAACACCATCATCAAGCCAGTGGTGACATATGGTTCTGAGTCATGGACAATGACTCTTAAAGAACAACAAAGAATCTACTGGTTTGAAAATAGAATACTTAGAATTATCTTGGGACCCAGACCCGGTGTTGCAACGGGAACTTGGAGGCATAGGACCAACCAAGAGATCCGTACGATGACTCAGAAGCCCCATAATACGAGCACCGTAAGAGCCGGTCGCCTAGTATGGATTGGGCACGTATGCTGAGCCGAAGAGACCAGAGTAATCAAGACCCTGTTCGCGTCTAGATCGACTGGAGTAAGACCTCTAGGAAGGCCTAGACAGCACCTAATGGACAAGGTTCTGGCTGACCTGGCTAGGTTGGGCGAATCGGACTGCTGGGGGCAAAAGGCGCAGGATCGAATAGCTTGGCGAAAAATCATCAAGGAGGCTAAAACTCTTCAAGAGTTGTATGGCCCTAGGAAGTAAGTAAGTATGAAAAAGTGTTACTTGTTCATTGAATAAATACTTAGGTTTGTTTGTTTGGAACGAATTATAAAAAAAATCAAATGTAAATCAATAAAATCTCAAATACATCAATAAAAGTTCTCAAATACTCAATCCACAAACAATAATTTAAATCTCGGAAGCTGTGAACATATAATATTTTTGTTGATTATTAATTGTAAATTAATATCGGTTATTTACTCAATTTAGAACCATTTATTTGATAATAAGAAAAAGCGTCCGATATGAAACATTATTCGAATAGCTATTTTCCTTTTATGATCTCATCAGAGTCCACCAAACCGTGTAGCTTAGTCTTAAAATATTTCAATGTGGAAATTGGACGAGACTACATGGAAATGAAAAAAATGTTTTCCCTATTGCCTAAACTGAATAAGACACGCTTGCCTGAATACTGTTCGGGCAGAAGGCTAATGCGGCGTAAAGTGACGAGAGCTTACGGAAATAGCCGAAGTTTGAATACTGTTTTTAATATTATGGTAAGGAAAGGTGCAAACTGTGAAACGCGTTCAATCTCCCTAATAAACTAGGTAAGAGTGGACATGCCACATTTAATCGAAATATTTCCAAAAGCAAATATTCAAAAAATTAATTAAATTAAGCTAAAAAAAAATATAACGTTCGTTTTCTAGAAGTTAAATTATATTCTCTGGGCAGGAACAACAAATCATTTTGGCATTTTCCCAGGGGTAGAGAGAGAAAATGGATCGCCACACTATTCTATCCTGACAAGCCTTTACTAGCTTTCTCCACATACATATAGCGAGTCACGCACATTCTTCCGACTTCTAACATGAAATATTATCAAATATCATTTCTTATTTGAAGATGATCTAGCTAGGCGAAACATAACCCATAAATATAATAAAATTCTGGAAAACTGATGTTTTTTCAATATTTAATAATTAAAAGTAATCATTATTATTAAATATTGATTACTGCCGAAAAATTGTTTTGTTCGATTTGAGACCTTTGCAGGTATGTGGATGGGGAAAACCGAATAAGGCGATGGCAACCTTACGGATCAAGAACTATAACATATTATATTTAAATTCAGTAATAATAATAAAAAAGCGAATTTTTTTTCAAACGTTAAATATGAATATGTAAGTTATAATAAAATTTAAAATCCATTATATTTAATATGAATCTTCTTGAATACCTATAATACCAATATTTAAATTCAGTAAATTTTACATAAATATTTGAAGATTATTTTTGTATAGAATCATGTTTACCACCCCTGATCTGTATGTATATAAAGGACTCGGTTTGCAATAGTGTCACCAGTCTGTCGATGCCAGCGAGCCTGGCGAAACCGGTCGCTGTCGAAATAAAGACAAATGTGGAAGTAGTTAAAAACATCGTTTTATTTAATTATCATTTATAAAGTAATACACCGTAGCCACAAGCAAATATTATATTTAAATGTTCGTTTATATAAAATGACACTTCACTTATAAAAATAATTTAAATCTTTTGAATGTATTGCAAGAAATAATTTTGTACATTGTATATTGGTGCTGCAATCAATCTTTAATTTTAAAGTTTAAAAAACGTTAATTTTTCGTGAAAAAAAAATCGTTAAATAATTGCGTAGATATTCATGGTTGATAGAAAACATATTTTTGGGATCTTAAATATGGAGCCTGCAACGATTTTTGAAACGTCGATCGAGAAAGACGGGCTACACAAATGTACCCAACATCCCAAAAAATATTTAAAAATTGTTTTATTTCATTGTAATTTCATAAGATAATTCACAAGTGCTAAACTAGCTATTTTTTTTTATATATCTCTTAAGATATTTCAGAAGTGGTTAACTTGCCCTTAAAACTCATTTTTCAATAGGAAGGCATATTACTCAAATTATGTTTTTACAAAAATCCCACCATTTCAAAAATTTCAATTATGCAGAAAAATGTTAACGATTACATATTTGTTATTTTCATTATTTAAAAATCATCTTGTGATTTAAGAGTCAGGTATTTTGAAAGAATTCTATGAATTTATTAATAAGACAATCGATTTTATCCGAAACAAACAACAAGAACGAAAAGAAAATTGAAATATGTCTAGACAGTAAGCGCATTACATTTTTGACGAGAAAAATTAGTAACTTAAAGATTGAAATATTAAAAAAGTATCGTATAGAATTATCCGATAATACTGCTAAGGGATGACAACATGTTGAGTCATTTGGAAGTTTCATTAGAAGAGTGATCTCCTTTATTGCAAATGGTTCTGCAGAAGAAAGATTTTGATTTGTTTTCTCCTCTTAGAACGAAGTAGTTCGGATCATCGCCCATAGTGAACTCACTCCGTACAACGGCCCCCAGCCTGGACACTCTAATAACCATATCCACAACTGCCACTTCATTGTTCTCGGCGTTTCTGATTGTATATATTCCCTGCATGGGTTTGATTACCTCACCCTTATGGAGGGCGGTAAACTTCTCACTCAAATCAATATTTGTTGTCCCGATCGATACCATTGACGTTGAACTACCATTCGTTTTAACACCGACGTCTATATTTAATGGAAAAGCTTTCGTTTTCTCCATCAAGTCTTTGGTGAGTGGAAATAAACAAGACGCACCTTTAAGTACTTTTAATGGCACATCCTCGAGCGCGCTGCCTGATTTCGAGTTGACGCTGCTATTACATATAATTTCACTTGAAATTTGTTGCAAAAGTTCGAAACTAATGTATATGAGATCGTTTCCTTCCGCCCAGCCTGCGGATTTCATACGTCTTATTTCTCTAACGTACACATCCAATACATAATTCGATGGCAATGATTCGATCGACATTATTATATATGCTACTAAAAATTTTATTCACTTATAATTTTTTAATAAACTTGACAATAGATCAGTCAGTTGATTAAAAAAAACAAATTGTAAATTAGAATTCAAATATCGAAGGTAAATTTAATTTCTCATTTTAAATCCACTAAAGGTAAGTACTTTAAAAAAAGAAATCTACAATTTAAATGTGTTATTTGAGTACATATAAATAAATGTTTTACTAGTACAAAACAAGTTATTTTTATTGGTGTGGGGAAAATTATAATAATCGATTAATGATATATTGCATTATCACTATTAACTACGAACTCTGGTTATTGTATATAGAAGCATGACTCTCCGAATTGTAAATTTCCCTCGAATGATCAAGCAGAAAATATAATCTCTTGGCAGATTCAACCACAGGGTTTTCTTTATTCTCAGTGTAATCTTGTACATCCATAAAATTGTCATTATCTATTTCGATTCGAAATCAACTGTTGCCGTTTAGACATACGAATTTTGGTATATATACCGATTAACACTCGTTTTTTTATATACACTTATGAATTTATGTAATATACTTTTAACTTAAATATTGATTATTATTATTATTATTTTGTGGAATCGCTCTTTACATCATGACAGCATGAGCCAAATCGATCTAAAGGGTATTATAGCTATCATAGTGATTCTCTTGACATGTGATAGGTATCTAATCCATCGCCATTTTTTTGTCACGTGAATTCTATACCAGACCAAAGACAGTGCGACAATCACACTGCCCTTGCCGGGAATTGAACCCGGAACTTTCGGGGTGGCAGTCAATGCACTTACCACTCGGCCACGAAGGTCGTCAGATTAAGGCAAACTTAAACAACTTAAGATGAATTTTAGAATAAAAAAATATGTAATAACAAACTAACTAACTAACTAACCATCACGCCGTCTCCCCAAAGGTTTGGCAAAAATAATAGACTGCCACACTTTAACTGATGTATTCAAGGTGTACTTGTATAATCAATTAACTATATGAATGTGATTATTTAAAGAAAATCTTGAATTTGACATTTGCCAGTTGTATAATAAACCAAATTAAGTTCATTAAGCTGATTTAAAAATCTCAGTCAAAAGAAAATTAAAGTATCGACTTTTTACATTTATTTTAAATTAAAAAAAATAATCATTTAAATGAACGATTTCTATAGCTTCATATAGTTATAATATAAACAAACAAAGTTATTTTATCAAATGTAAAATATTTGTTATTATTAAGTTTATGTGTATTTTGTAAGTTAGCCATAATCGGTTACTTGAAATAAATGTTCAAATCATAAATATAATTTACAAATAATAAGTCATACTGCACTTGACCACCAGACAAATTCCTTTGGTCAGTGCCTTTAAAAGTTATGCTCTCACGAAAATGACGCTATTACGAAAAAGTGGCTCAATCAAAATATTTTATTACAAAATACAGTTTTTTTCAGGTTTTCTCTAATTATGTTTACATAGAAAATTAATGCTTCGTATGAAATTAAAAAAATAAATAGTTATTTTAATAATTTGGCAAAGGAACAGATTTTCGTAATGACGTTTATATTGTAAATCAAAGCATCCATTATCAAGAAATTTCAGTAATTTACACTTTTCACAAACATTCCCTGAAAGAGACGTGCGCAAGTAGCGATTCGGGGTTACAGCCACACCGGAGTGCCAGAGTAGGAGTCAAGACACAGGTGGCTTGTAATTTTGCACTGTGGCGCGAAGTGTATAGTGTGGCCGGTCCCATACGTACATTTTACATAGCGAACCAACATACGTTGGTTAGCCAGGTGTTCATCTTGACTTCTACTCTCGCACTTGATGTGGCCGTACCCTTAGCGAAAGTAGACTTCCAAAATATGTATTCAGTGAAAGACACTTGTAGAAAATTTCTTGCTAGTGGATCAAAGTGAGTACGATTCCCCAACATATGTAATGGATCAAAGTTGTTTTCAACAGGACGGTGCTACGGCCCATACTGCTCGAGTTTCGATGACAAAACTGCGATAGATGTTCCCTGCGCGCCTCGTCTCTCTGAGGGGTGACGTGGGATGGCCCGCGCGCTCACCTGATTTAAGCATTTGCGACTTTTTTCTGTGGGGCTATCTGAAGGAAAAAGTTTTTAAACATCGACCTCACACCTTGGAAGAACTTAAGGATCGAATTCGGGAGGAAATCGCCGCTATGCCCATCGAGATGTGCAAAATGCAGCCGAAAACTTCAGAAATCGTCTTCATAAATGTATCGCTGCTGGGGGGCATCATATTTCTGATGTCATCTTCAAGACTTGATGCGTAAAACGGCATGATGTACCAAATAAAATAACATTAATCTCATTTCTGTAAATTGCGCCGTTTTTCAAAACTGCACTGTCTGTTTTGCCGCACCTTGTACAAATGAAGTTATCCTAAATCTGTAGTGTAGTGGAATTTGACTTGCACATTGCGAATCAAAGAGGAACATATTTTATTTATAATGACGACAATAATGATTAAATAAATTAGTACAGCTCTATCTTGGATGCGAATTCAGAAAACAAAAGTAAACACGAGCTGTGGTAATTCTAACATCGGCCAAAACGTGATTCTGGCATGGGGAATTAGGCAGCGAGTTGGCTGTCACGCGTCAAGATTATACTTATCATTCGAGAGTGGTACTTATTTCAACGAATAACAAATTCCAAAAGGACATGCTAATACCCGACGTACGATAGAACAAAGACATAGCACCCTTGATATCATAATTATTTTTTTTCTCTTTAATGATTGTGTTATTAATTACGAGTGTCCACAGAAATAAAACTTTAAATGTATCGATTTTGACACGCATTTGTAGAATACTAAATATGTAAATTAAAGTGCAACATAGTAATAAAAGATTTTAAAGTACACCTTTTCAATTAACACCTCTTTATTTAGTCTAAAGGCAGAAACATACTATTAACACGCAACGTGGCGTGTTTACTCCCACCATCGCGCTTTTGGCATCGCGGGAACAGGCTGCCCTACAATATCCGCAATCAAGACGACGAAGGAGTGTTCAGAAGCTCTCTTAAAACTTTAATTTTTATGAGAAGCTTTCTGGACGTTGAGCGCCTTTGAAGTGAATCTTTCACAAAAATGGCGCTATATAAATCATCATCATCATCATCATCATCGTCGGCAACACGTCGATCTAACTCGTCTGGATCGGGTGGCGTGTGCGCGCGTCGGGTGTTCATAGTGTGATTCTGTTCATAGAAAACAATACAATTTGATTCGACTCAACACGCAACACGTGGCATCGGGTGGCGTGGTGTGTTAATAGTATGTTTCTGCATTAAGTGCATTTTAAAACTTCTGTAGTGCAATTTAAAACTTCTAGAAAACGTTCGTCTACTAGAAGTTTTGAATCACACTAAAGACTAACAAAATCAAATTTCAACTATGTAGGTAAAAAAATCACTTAATAGCAATCTCTTTTCTTACAAATGAAACATTTTTAATATACTTTTTTACTTGAATAGTCCGATTGGTGTTGTATTTGTATATAAAAAAATAAGTAACATTTTATTTAAAAGCGAAAAGTTGTCACGGTTTTATTTTTAATCGATTTATTTTATGTTATATTGTATGAATAAATAAAAGTATGTTATCATCCAAGATTAAATGTATTTTTTGCTATAGGTTTAAGGAGATTAAACACCGTTATTATTTCATATTAAAACGTATACACATACTCGTTTTTACAAATAGATGTAATATACGAGTACATATAAATATTCTTGATTGGTGCACATGTAATTAAAAAAAAATTTAATTGTTACAAAATGGTGTGAAAAATAAATCGTAAATTAGTTAACCGCCATACTGTTCTGTTCTGACATACCAATCGAGATTCCTCTACATTCATACATCGTAACATGCAGACTCGTCGATTTTTCCGACTTCGAATGTGGCCGCCTTTTGATATTTGATTAATTTGGTCATGCCATGCTTTCCTTGGTCTTCCATAGTTTCTTTTACTATTCACACTACTTGTATAAAACATTTCAACTATTTTTTTCTCGTCCATCCGTTCCATTTGTTCAAAACACCTCAGGGAACCTTTTTCAATTTTACTCATGATCAAAGCAAATCAAATCAAATCAAATCAAATCAGTATATTAACCCAAAAGACATGATACAATCATCTGCCTTACAACTTTTCCTTATTTCGTCGTTTGGTGTTCTATCATATATATTTTTTCCACACTTCTTCTCCATGATCTAATTTCTGCGGCATTTATCCTATTTTTATTATTTTTTTGACAGCTCCTAGCTTTAATTCCATACGTAAGGGTTGACACTAGGACTCCATTAGGTACTGCCAAATTTGCTTCAGTGAATATATTTATATTTGCTGTGATGACTTTAAGAGAGCAATTTATTGTGTTTCCAGCACCAAACCTTCTGTGGATGTATTTCACCATCTCTTGTAAACGGTAACTTACTACAATTTCTCAGCGTTCGTTCTTATGTCAGAATATGTCTTATATTCTGACATCTCAAACAACAATTACAAGGTCAATCTTCTTTCTTACTTCATACGTTTTTGATACAAAGACTTGGAGAATTTCCATATTGTCAGCGGTTAACACAGCATCGCTTGCATATAACAAACAGCTGACTGTCAAACTGTTAATCTTATTATTAGCGTTTATGCCCTCTGTAGTTCTTGCACGTTCTTATCCTTAATAATTACAGATTGTACAACCTTCTATATAAAAAAAAATATTAATTTTAAGAATTAATTGTATCTCAAAAGTGACGAAGATGTAAATTATTTGGAAACAGAATATGGTGGTCGAGGCGTTTACAGGACTTATGACCTGTCATTGGTTGGGTTAAGCGATCGCTTTATGTAATACAACATTGTATGGGGAATGTTGTATTGAATAAAGCGATCGCTTAACCCAACCAATGACAGGTCATAAGTCCTGTAAAAGCCTCGACCACCATATTCTGTTTCCAAATAATTTACATCTTCGTCTCTATTGAGATACAATTGATTCTTAATGATTAACCCGTAATGCGTAAAATCCAGTATTTGTATACATAAAAAAACATAGTTATTTTATTTAACCATATAAAACTCAATTGATAATGTTCAAGAGAGGCGTCACTTCCAAAAAGTATTAAAAATAATACATCTTCAAGAAAATTCGCTATAAAAAGGCGATATTAATTTTTGGTTCCCCCAGGCTACCGCAAATATAATATAACAATGATGAATTTTGTATTATTAATAAAGTGTAATACAAATTATATATAAAAAACGATGTTTGAGATTTGGAAGAAAATAATTCTCAAAATCGTTTTTGCTAACACCAGTAAGCTGTACCAACTAAAAATATTCTAAAGCGTGAGAAAGTCTTGCTAACGTAACACGTGTCATAAAAGGGCGAATTCTACTACATGTATGCATAAATACGTACCTACCTGTATACGTATTTATTTTGAATTCTTGTATTCCAGCAGCTACCTACATAAAACACGTCTTTCTATGCGAAAATCAATGATGTATTCTATTATAGGTACCTACTCAATACACAATAATTGGAAATAACAAGAATCTGCGTGGGTAGGCGGGTAGGCAGGTACGCACCCATAGACTTTGTGCGAACGTGAAACAATATTTTTAGTTTATGTATTTTTCAATTAATTTAATTTATTTATTTAAATATTATTGTATATTTTGATTAAAAAAGTATTTTATATCAACAAAATAAATACATGTTATACATTATATGTATTTTGTGAACAAATTGTAATGTTCGTAGAAAGCATTCCAGTTTACATAATTGGTCATCCATGAAATATGTTTTCATAAAACCATAAAAAAAATAATCAGACTCATTAAAGTGTGAATGAAATCTTGAAATAAAAACGAATTACACGAATGTCGTCGAAGTAAAAAAAAAAGTGTTAAAATAAACCAAAATCACGAATAAAACTGAAAAGCAAGCAATTAATGATGACATAAGAATGAAAGATGGCAGCGAAACATATCAGGTAGCCGATGGAACAAAGTACAGGTGAATCCAATGAGATGTGAAACCATGATGCTCAGGGGCTATATAAAAGGTGCTGAGAAAAAGTCCACTACTTTGGGCAGGCCAGCAGGCAGGGAGTATATTCTCTACAAACTCTACAGGGACAAGGTCACACAAACTGCGGTATTCAGGTATACATACGATCGGTCCACTTGCACCGCCTCCGCTTCTCTGAATCTGCAAGAAAGAAAATAAAAAGAAGAAGAGAACTTTAACATCATATCCCCCTTACACTAACAGAATCTGACTACTCTACTTATATAAAACAAAAAAAATTGCTACTTTAAAAATGATTTTTATAAACTGCATTTGATAAATAATTTTACACGAATACATATTTTTGATTATAAACTTTGCATTAAGTAATACCTTCATAAATAATGTATCTGATTACCAGTGGAGTGCATCTCATAAGAGTTAAGCTACGATAATTCGTTTATCGACGAAATATTAAATATTTCAAAAAAACAAACTGAAAATTTAGTAATTTAATGAGGCGTATTTTCGTCAAGTATTAAAAATCATTAAAAAAAAATATTTACGCAGAAAAGTTTTTCTTGTCGATGTAGCCAATTGAATACTACAAAATAAAAACATCTTATTTTCTACACCGTTCATCAACTGTTTTTAAAAGAAGATTTATTATGATTTTTTTTAAGTATTCGTAATAATATGATAGTTTTATTTAAATAACTAAAATATTTGGACTGCAAATTACAAGATATCTTTGAGCGCAAATTAAGGGGTATGTATTATAAGTCCTTGTCCTCAATGCGCTTTCAAACACTTGTCATTTTTTATATTCACTTTTAAAACATCCTTTTATATTACATTATTTATTTAAAATATTTTGATAAGGTTTAATTTGATAACACAAAAAGTTCTGGCTAATAAATAAATATATTTTATACAATACTTCACAATTCATATTTTTTTCCATCTTTAACGGTATTAAATTATTTTGAAAAACTATTTACTACAAACTATTTCGTAGATATTGAAGGCTCCTAACAAGTACCAAAGTATTAATAATTAATCAAATTTAACATTGATTTACAGATAATATGAAGTTTGTATTCTCAATAGATTCTAAAATCATTACATTTCGTAGTTGATGAATTGGTTCTTTATATTCCGTTCATTAAAAGTCTTATTTTAAAATGTCTATGATGTTGAAAGGTACAAAACAAATTGACAAGTATTTACAAAAGCGAAACCTTGGAAACATTTAAAAGTTCGGGAGAAAAGCATCTTGAAAAAATATACTTATATTTTTATGTGCAAAGGGCCTCGGACATAAAGTGTATTAAATGTATTCGAATATTAAATAAAAAAAGTGTCAAAGTACTTTAAATACGTAGATAAGTAAGAAGGTACAATTTTAAATGAAAAGCGCAACATCGAAAGCGTCCAAAGCTTTTAGCACGTAAGAAAAGTTGGTAGTCATCTCAAATTTCGACTTCGGATAAATGTGTAACGTGACCGCTCCATTCACCAGAAAATGGTGCTCGTGGCGCTGACACTTCGTTCATTCAATTGAATTCAAAATTAGAGACGAAAAACAACTTTAAGGGCGTGCGTAAACGCTGTAATGGATGAAATAAAGTTTCACATAAAATAACGTTTACGACAAGAGTATAAAATATCATAAATTTTTATATTTTACAATACATTATTTTATTTAAAATACGGTGCCAGAAGTCAAAAATATTTACTCATTTACAGAATTAATCAACTAAAAGCAAATATAGATATGATAGAAAATTAAAAAACAGTATTAAGAATGAAAAAAAATGTTTTAAAGATCCATAGAACTTATTTTATCACGATCTTATCTAAATTTTCTACCATCTTGATGCTGTGAATGGTCATATACTACATAAAATAATTGACTTTTGAAGATGACTCTAGAACTGAAAATAGAATAAAATTTTCACAGATGAGATCGTATTTGGTATGTCGTATTGTATACTATATTATATTGTAGTAAAATCTACGTGAACTAGTTTATACTAGGGAATGTAGCATCATTTCACATACATAATACAGATTACGTTGATCAATATTAACACAAGAATTAAAATGAAGTAATTTCTTATTTTATTGCATTCATCTAATTACGTATCAAATTAAAGGATATGTTTTTGAAACTAATTCAAATTAACTTCTTCCAACGTTTCCCATTCCATAGAGAGCGATAAATAGTATATTCATCATATTCGTATTAGGATTACGAGGAATGCATAAATGATACCTCTGAAGAAAATTCCATTATGGCATCCATTGGGACCGTACTTCGTACAAGATTCCTTTGAAAGATGATTATCATTATTTAATGTGAGGCATATTCAATAACACACGGAAACCTTTATCGTAGATCTTTAAAGTACGCTAACCAATCTTCGAGAGAGAAATGATTAGGATAAAAGAGGATACATTCGCTTTTTTTAAATCAAATTTCCGCGTTATATAAAACTTTAACAGTTTTATCCTAATACTCGATCTATCAAACTTGTTTGATTTTAAAGAAAATCAACAGGTGGATGCATTATTACATTGATGATCTCATTACGCGTTAATTAGAAGTATCTATTTAAAAAAAAGTGAATACGAGTAATATATAATAGAAAGAAGAAAAAAAAAAGTATAATCTAGTTTTAAACACAATAAAAAAAAATTAAGCGACTTTTATGTAAACCTTATTTAGTACGGGAATAAAACATGATGTTAACAATATATTCATTTGTATGTTTACATCGTGTATGTAAACTATTGTTTGAAATGCAATATAACTAATTTACTAATGAATTAATAGTAAAAAAATCTTATATTTATTTATAAATGAGTGACATAATTGAACATTGAATCCTAATTTATTAATCACAAGCGATATTGCGGGTATTAATACAAACGCGGTTTCTACTAAGTGGCTCCCTTTTAGCAGATTACCAGGAGCTGTATGGAACACATTTAGATTCTCCTAGACGCTTCTTTTGCGAGAGGCGACCCGGCTGGCTGGGACCTTTTATTCGCGATCGATCCACCTGGGGAGAGAGGGACGGCGATATAACAACCCCTTTCCCTTCTACATTCGCGAGCAAGACAGGGCTATATCAACAGCCCATGCTTGAGGTCTACGTGAGTGTATTTCACGTTAAAGTAACACCGAACTTCATCAAAATGGAAAATACTAAAACATGAAAGTTTTATGAATATTCGATCAAGAAGTCTTCCCTTGTACTGAAAAGCTTCATTTTGCCATTCAATCGTTTAGTTTATTGATTTTGATGGCTCTTAGCATTATTACTGGGGTACTCGGTAATCAATCCTGGAAAGCTAAGTCAATGTCGACATCGTGAAGAGTAAATAAATATTAGATATTTGGTATAATTAGGCGATGTCTTATTCATTACATTTTATTTGTATTCCTTCTAACAGAAATTGAACCTCTCTCCGGCTTGCTCTAATTTAAATGTTTGATTCGAACATTTTAATATTGACCAATAAAAAGGTTCATATTAAACACAAAACATTTATTATAATTTTTTTTTTTTTTTTAATGTACGAGTACCTTGGTTATATGTTTCGCTCCCAATAGTTTCACAAACAAGTATCTTGATTATGAATGATGCGTTTTTAATGAATACTGTTTTATTGATATCTCATCTTTGGAAAGTTTTATTAGATATATTATTCAAAATCACTAGTTTTCAAATAAATGAATGAAGGAAATGTCAAATGAAACATTTTTTTTTATAAAAAATTTATTATTGCATAAATAAATACACATATGTTTATGTAAGTACCACATAGCATAAAAGAAAAACTAAATTTTTAAAAAGTAATACTCGCTGTCTTTATAACAGGACAGAAAATCGTAAATCATTGTGAGAAGAAAAAAATAGAGTTTAAATTCTAAATAGTATTTTTTTTATTACATGAAATATCAAATCATTCCAAATTAATAAGAAAATAAACCCTTTGAAAATAGCCCAAAATAAATATTCTAAGTATTTGTAAATAAAAGCAACTTGTGATTCCACTATTTTGTTCAAAATCAAAGATAGAAAATTACAAAATCTTATCGATAAGGTATTTAAAATATGAAACTGGTTAAGAATACTAAAATTTTACATCTCATTATGCACAAAATGTTACTTGTTAAAAATGTGCGAGAACTAACTAAATAATAATACGATTAGAAAATTTAAGTAACATTAAACTATAGGGTTATTATTTCATGTCTTGTACGAATCATTGTAAAGGATTTTGAGAGTTTTACTCACTAGACATATGGAAGAACACAGTGTATTATGAATAAAATCTTGTAAGGACAAAACGTTTTCGTTTTACGACATCGATGTAGTCTGGAAGTGTACGGAATGTTCCATCTATTTTAGTGATCTTCTCACTGGGTATATGGGTGTTTCATCACAAACTTTAGTGCCAATTTGTCACTTGCCGTTCTAGCAAAATGATCAGTCTTTGTAAACACTTTTATCAAAAGCAAATCAAGTTTTACTTTGAAACGAGATCTAATATATTTGAGATATCTATTCAATATATTTAAAAACAAATTTGAAACGTAATAATCGAACAGAAAAAGATATATTCGTAAATTGACTGATTTGATTAGTTTTATTGAATTTTTTTGGAATAAGTCTTGAAATCGTTTGCCGTAAAATGTGTTGAATCGCAATCATATACAATATTTTTCGTTTTAAAAAAAATATCCCTTAAAATTTGGCAATCAAAACTATATGCCGTTATTTAGAAATACCAAATCAATTTCTTAAATAATTTAACAAGTGGTTGAATAGTTAAATTATTTTGATTGATTTTTAAATAAACACATTAAGTGCTCAAGTCATTATTTTAATTGCCAAACGAAAATGTTACTTGAGAGACATCTGAAGGATGAATTCATTAGTACGAGTTTCTCGGGAAAATAAAATTTTTAACTGAATTTTCCGACGCCTGTTGTCGGAATAGCGAAACATTTTCTAGCATTAACGACATTAGCGTAGACGCACACCTATCCAAGATACAAACCAAAATATTTAGTGGATTTCTTATCGCAGCTTTCAAAAAATTTACATAGGCGTGAAATAAAATATTAAAAAAATCATTATAAAAAAATAATGGGCTCTAATTTAATATTTTGTTGAAAGAAAATATCATTCTTAAATAAGATTCTAAAATGTAATATAAAACCTTTGCAATAACCTCAAGGTTCCAGAAATCTTACTTCAAATATGAATAATTCTGTTGTGCAGATGAGATGAAACATCTTCACAATAATGACAATATATTTGCTCGTAATAAGAATTGTTTAAACAATTATTATTAAAAACTGAAAAAAAAACGTAGATTTATCAATCAATGTTGATATTCTTTGAAAAGTGGATGCTATATAATTATAAACTATACAAACTATTATACTGTTAAAAATTAAAAAAAATTAACCGTAACACTTTAACCAAAATTGAGCAAATAATTTTTTTTTTTCAAAACTTCCAAAACTTTAAAAAATTTGCTTTTATGGGTAAGTATTATATTATGAATTTCCATATTTATGAAATAAAACACAAATTTTCCACTTCACAGTTTACAATTTACGTTTCTCGATATAGTACATATAACCTTACATTATATCAAGAACTTAATAAATTAATAAATGGAAAATAATATGTAGGTACATATTTATAATGAACTCGTTTATTCATTTGATTTCGAATTTAATTCGCATCGTGTTAAGCTTAATCGTACGTTTCAATTTAAAAAATATATAAGCGAGTGTGAAAAGAAACTGGTTAATTTAAAAGCTAATATGAGTGATAAGTAAAAATGATTATTTAATTATTGTGTGTTGACACTCACCTCTCGCTGGCGATAGAGCTGTTCCTGGACATGGACTTGGGCGACATCTCGAAGTCGCTGTCCGACCTGTAGAGGAAGCTCTCCCGCCGCTGGGGGAGGTTCTGCAGGACCAGCCCCGCAGACGGGGACGCAGCCCCCTCCAAGGGACTGCGTCCTCCCACGCCGGATCCATTCTCCACATCGAAACTGAAAAAGAAACACAGAAGACATTAAAATCTATCATTATTTCAAAAATAAAATAAGAATATTTTTCAATCAGAACATCGCATAATAGACTAATGTCTTTAGTAGATCAGCGATACTAGTCCTAAGCCTAGTTAAAGAAAGAGGGTTCCGACGTAAGGTAAGCTACCTGCCAAGGATAGAAACCTTCTGTAGCTCATAGTATGGTAGAAATTTGCTGTCACAAATAGATCTTATGACCTAAACCAAGAGGATGACGATTAAGAAGAATACTAAAACAAAAGTATGGATGGAAATATTTCTGTAATAATTGAGAATGGCGGTAAGAAATGCATCCAAGAATCAGTCTAGAATTAAGGGACATATAATTACAGTATCAGTATTGAGAGATATTATCTTTTTATAGATCTAAGTACTAACGGGGCTTAGAGCGATTTTTGAATGCCATAGGCATCACTATATCACGGACTGCCAAATCTTGGACATTTTAATAATACATATATTGACTTTATATTTTTGAATATGCCAAGTATCCGAGTTGATACATAAAGTAAATTATTAAGAGATAGCCTAATGTTTTTACTGACATCTCTTGATGGTATTTAATTTAAAATGATAATTTAAAAAATAAATTTGTTTTGTTAACTACTTCCACTTATTTCGACAGAGACTGGTTTTGCCAGGCTATCTGGCATCGATAGACTGGTTGATTGATGCCAGCTTGCCACTAGCCAGCAAGCCGGAATAAAGACAAAAAGTGGAAATAGTTAATAAAAAAACATCGTTTGATTTCATTATTATTAAAATTATTTTTATTATGAACCAATTAAATAAATACGATACATGTAACATCGTTAAATTTTCTTCAATAAACTTATTACACATTTACGGACTTTGAGAGCATAGCTCATATACGATATGGTTTTAGGATAAAAAATGTATCACACTATATACGAGTATGTAATATAATTGAAATAAACAATAGTATTTTATCGCTCTCTTAATTTATATATTGAAGATTGTCTCGTGTTTCGAAGTGGATTATCTTGTGAGCTAGCAATGGGGCTAATAAAGTTATTCAAGAAAATGGACTAAACACAATAAAACTGAACGTCGTTGTTATTAAGCTAACACTGAGATTTCAAAAAAGGATGGACTTCAATATAATGAATATTAATCATGATCATATGATATGTAAAGGTTTGTTCTCTTACCGAAACATTACCAAAATTTACCGAGACTTATGTCTCGTTAATTTCGAAATAATTTTGAAATAATAAAAGCAAATTAAAAAAATATTTTGTAGTAGGATAAAGCATTGTTACATAAAGGAAGTAGTACCTAATTGAGGTTATAAGAATTTTGTACGTTTTATGGATCGCCTTAGCCCCGAAAAAGCGCCATTTTCCCAACACGTTCCGTGTTTTTCAATAAAAGTTTTTTAATTGCAATTTTACGAAGTTTTCCTTTCTCGAGTGAAAAATGTCGTCCTTGAAACATTTACGTAAGTATTATAGTAAGAAAAAACCCCTCTTCTTTCCAAGATAAGATATATTTTTGGTTTATTCTATGTTGTATTTACGTTTTTCGGAAGGCCACTCGAGTATTTTCGTTGTATTATAGGAATGGAGCTTATAATGTTTACCATGCGTGCTGAATAATGATACAATATTAAATGAACCAAAGCATATTCGTAGATACTCGCTAATAAAAAATAGTTAAAATTTTAGTTCCAATATAAATGTTTACTTTGTAAAATAAAACAAAAATTCATTTCACAAGTGTTAAATAAATTATTAATACGAATGAAAACGACTGTTTCCCAGGTTAATTATGTTTTATGGTAATGACATGCTTCGACTAGCTAAGACATTATCAAATGTCTTTTTCAGTTTTAAAAATAATATGTGTTTAAGAAAAAATAAATGTGATCAATAAGTGTTAGAAATAATTAAACATCGGAAATTATTGTCATAATTATGTAATTATTATTCGCAAGATAATCAATAATACATTTTTCAGCAAATATCTATATGTAAACGTTAAATTTAAAATATGAAAGGTAGGTAAAAAGAAAATGTGGAAAAATAACAATGAAATGATTTGAACAAAACAGTTACGTCAGAATTTTTGCTATCTATCTGACACCTGTCACAGTATACGATTGGGAAGAAATTCGTTTTCAGTTTTAAATTTTCTTTCTTTAAATGTATGATTGAAAATACCACAATATATATTTTTTTTAATAAGTTTTTGAAAACTTGCATATTTTGATGTATATATTTTTAAAAATCAAATATTATTATCCATCAATAAAGAGTAAAGTAAAACAAAAACAAATAAACAGATTTTTATTTTCTTGAACAACGATGTTAAACTCCATATTAAATAATGAATACGAATGAAAACGTTTGTTTTCTAGAAGATTTATTATATTTTATGTAAATCACACGTTTCGCCTGTCTGATGCATTATCAAAAGTTGTTTATGTAATTTACATAAATATAATAAAACGTCTAGAAAATAGATCTTTTCATTCACACTAATGATTTAATAAACTGATGACGTAAATCTGGTAAATAAACTGAAGCCCCTAGAAGGAGCAATGTATTGGATTACATTTAATCCATTACGTTTTTATTTTTAAATTTAAAGTAATTTACTTCGAGCAAAACAATAAAATGTAATCACATGAGCACACGAGGAATTGTTTAATGCCGAGAAGTACTATTTGCACTCTGGACGGGTTTTAAGAGTTATTCTTTTGGAGATGGCTACATGATGAGTCGGAGAATTCGACGTCGTGCTTGAATAACACGATATCATCATCATTACAACCGACTGTTGCTCGTATCCGAGATAGACTTTCCTGCACGGATGAGGGTCCTCATGAAACTATAAAGTCTAAACCCGGATCCACTCACTCTGGTATATCAAGAGCAGGGGAAAACGTTGGTAGTGAAACCACCAGTCTCTCCTGGTGGTCTCTGCCATCATCCCCTCCTTCTCTCTGCGCTGTGCTTCGAATTCTTGCTTGCCTTTATGTATTGTATTTCTTCATCTAGGTCTATCTTCTGCAACCTTGTCCTAGTGTTCACTATCAATGTAAGTCTTTTGGAGGTTCACTTTCAGTGAGTATTTGAAGCGTTTCCTCAGACCCCCATGAAAACCTTTTCCCAGAATCAGCTGAGTCTAACTAATCTCAGGTATTCTTATGACATGGTCATCCCAAGACAGTCATCGCTGAATAATGACAGCCTCAACGCTCGTCATATAGATCTCAGCAAATATGTTGTCATTCATCCACTAGTCCTGGCATTTCGCATCTATAATAGAATCCTGACACGATATATGTATGTAGAGAAATCGATAGAAGGTCCAGAAATTAAAGTTTGAGGGTCCATTATTTCTGCTTACCCTTACGGTAAGATGGCTTGATGGTATGTTAGTTAATACAATAAGAATTATATAATTATTACAATTAAATATCTGTTTTCTAGACGTTTTATTATATTTTATGTGAATGACACGTTTCGCCTGCCTTTGACATTATCAAATGCCAAGACATTTGATAAAGCCTTAGACAGGCGAAACATGTCATTCACATAAAATGTAATAAAACGTCTAGAAAACATACATTTTTATTCTAACAATCAGACATTTGATAATGACATTCTAGAAAACGTGCATTTTAATTCGTTTTAATAATTTGATATTAAGTTTTACATAATTATTCAAGAAATAATATTAATCATTATACATGGAAGTTACAAGTTTGACCATGGTACGCAATACTTTGATAAAAAATAATTATTCCTGCTAGGTGATACGTGATTTCATCTAAAAAATTATACATAAAAAAATATTTATTGAAGTATAGATATTATATTTGGATTATCTCGATTTCGTGCACATTTAATTATATGCATCAATGCAAATTAACAGAGAATCCTAAGGATAGTTCGGACCCTTAAAATAATGATTATAACCAAATGAATAATACTAAATATCAACGATTCAAAAGAAGTAAACAACGAAAAAAAATCATAGCTAAAGTAATAAAATACTTAAGATTAATTACAAAAATAAATGTTTATTTTCAACTTGCATAAATTGACTCTTGTTTTCTTGAGGAGAAAAAAACAATAAAAGAAGTGAAGATTGACAATTGTGACAAATCATTCTCTCTCCCAACCTTAACGGAGACACAATGTGTTGTTTAGTTAGATATTTGGTATTTATAAAAACTCAACCATGTTTTCATATGTATACGTTTCAGAACCAACTTGATATCAAATACAGAGAGATAACTTTTGGAAGCATTTAAATGAACACAGTTTAAATGGGGGGATTTTTTTAAAAACATTTTAAACGGAATCGAATGGACGTTCTTCAATATTCGTACTCTTGCGTAACATCTTTTGTAAAAAAATATGCCATTATTTGACATAAAAATATGTCTTGCAAAACAGCCGGAAAGAACCTTTTGACTGTGGGACCCAAAGGGCGCAGTAAGCGCGAGTAATGCGATTTGAAAATCGTACCAGTCGAGCATGTCTCACTGTCCCGGTAGGGAAGTGCGGGGGCACATTATAACAAATTAAGTCAGCAGATCATTCTTTCCACCCAAAGAATCTGATGAAATAACAGCATTGTGACAACAAATCAAATCTTGCCATCGATCCCACTGACACGATTATTTTTTGAAGTATATTAAATTTGAGTATTTTAGTAAATTTCAATTCTAGGGTTTACAACAAAGTGAAATAGTAGCGCTATTTCTTGGGATGCCATTAGGGCTTTAATGTGATAGTTTCCCGTTACTTTTTACATGTTTTTATATATCAAGTTATTTGAAACTAATTATTTTATATATTGTTTTGTTATTGATTCTCGTGAAATGTGATAGGTAGCTAATCAATCGCCTTTTAATTGTCACGTGAATTCTACATCAGACCAAAGACACCGTGACAATGACATTGCCATTCCCAGGAATTGAACCTGGGACCTTCGGTGTGGTAGTCATAGCTCTTGCCACTCTACCACGAAGGCTGTTAATTCCACACACACAGAGGTTATTTGGACCCAATTACCGTATATAATTTAGTTATTGATTCTCATGACATGTGAGAGGTAGCTAATCTATCGCCATTTTTATTGTCATGTGAATTCTACTAGATCTGGCAGCGTGATTTTTTCCACACTGTCAACACCGGGAATCGAACCCGAAACATTCAGTGAGGCAGTTATACCTGTTTCCACTCTGCCACGAAGAACGTCATAATACACATAAATATATTATGAATAATACAATATATAATAATTTAAGAACGTCCTTATTTAAACAATAGTTTCTTCTTAATACCGATCACTTACTAACCAAGATTTCGCTACTATCCGCATCTACGCTAGTACAATCAGTCGTGTCATTTCATAAATGTTGTTTTTAATTTTGGTATTGAAAAATGGGGGGGGGGGCAATTTTATAAATGTCATTGACTGTTTATGTACGAAGTTTGATATTATACGAGTATTACTGGAAATAATACCAAAAACAAGGAGTTGTAAAATCTCTTTGATTTTTGAATACGTCATTTTATTCAAGAATCAATTGTATCTCAATAGAGACGAAGATGCAAATTGGAAACAGAATATTGTTGATCAAGGTGTTTACAGGACTTATGATCTGTCATTGGTTGGGTTAAGCACACGCTTTATGTAATACAACATTCCCCATTCCACTTTATTTTTTCTTATGACCACCATGTCTGACAAATTTTTGGAAGTTGTATATATGTTAATCTCCAACACCATCCTTTACATGGTAGTATATTCAATCTACACACTAACGTCATCTATGAAGATTGTATTTTAAGCATTAAGTAGAAGATCTTTTTAACGCAATGTGAAAGGCTACCGCCATTTACCGCATTGCTAGAAACTGCCTGGAGATGTCACTCCAATCTATATGCTATAATTTTGACTAGTTTTTGTTTCATCTTCATTCATTTTATCTTCATGAAAATTAAAAATATTTCTCTATTGTCATAAATAAATACTCTGTCTATGCAATTCAATATTAAAGATATATTAAGTGACTTTATTATAGTTACAGGGATTTGATGTATTTCAACTTTCATATATATTTATGGGGAAACATTGTCAATAATAGATATACTCAGATTTATATTGTCAACTAACACAAGCAACAGTGAATCATATGATATTATATTGTTTCTACAAATTTGAATCGAATGTATATATAATATTAGTTAATTTAAAAAAAAATACAAAGAATTTCAGGTATTGTGTTTTTTACGCTTAAATAATTTTAAGAGTAATATAAAAAAAAGGCAAATAATTTGAAATTTATCGTATAAAGATAAGGTATACAAAACATGACGGAGAAATCCTTCGAAAGCAGCGAGCATCCATAAACCAGAAAACTGATTCATTGGCTTCCTCTCTCTTAATTGGATTCTAGAGAAATGTTGACTATAATAATACTTCTTTAAATGAGATTCTTTATACGTTCTCGTATATTTTAAAAATACAAAGTTTTATATCAATGCGCATGCTTTTCTAACAATGTTGTAAAGATTTTAAATAAACACAAAATTGTAAAAAAGTCAAATAACCACTTTTATCAGAGAAGGGGATGGAATAATTTGAGAATGGAAAAACAACAACAACAATAACAAATTTAGATTATTTCACCTGCCACTGTGTAGAACCAATCTACCTAAGGTAATGCCCGTGGGCAGGGCAATAATCCTATTAAACCGCATCTCTTCGGATGTGGACATTTTTCACGATAGTGAGGCTACCCTCAGAAAGCATCTATCTCTTATGTATTAAATTACTATTTGCTTCTCTACTTATTGTACAAAAATGTTAATCTTTACCAAACTGTTCTCGAATATATATTTTTTTAATTGTCTTCTGTTTTCCTTTTTTCTGACTTACTCTCATTTATTTTCTTGTTATATTATTTGTAAATATGTTTTTTTGAATTGTTAATTTTATTTTTATGATTATAAACGATTTGGATGTGTTATTCTGTAATGTTTATAATTTTTTGAATAAATTGAAATTGAAAAAATTGAAACCATCATACCGTTTCCCCGTAGGGGTCGGCAGAGAGAATGGACCGCCATACTACTCTATCCTGGCATACCTCCTAGATTCCTCCACATTCATACAGCGAGTCATACACGCACGTCGATTCTCCAGACTTCTAACATGACCAATCTATAAAATTTGATTGATTTGGTCATGCCATGTTTTCTTCGGTCTGCCTCGACTCCGTACATTTACATCATTAACAAAAATGATTAAAACATTTATAATGAAAAAAAAAAGAAATCATAAAATATTATAAGCTTGGTCATATTAGTGAAAACAAACAAATAAAATAGCATGGTTTGTTTCTTAAACAATGGTGTAAAATTTCTATATTAAATAATGAATTCGAATAAAAACGTTTATTTTCTAGATGTTTCGTTACATTTATTGTTTATTCAACAATGATGTAAAACTTCATATTAAATAACTAATATGAATGAAAACTACTGTTTTCTAGAAATTTTATTATATTTTATGGGAATAAAATGTTTCTCCTGTTGAAGGCATTATCAAATGTGACTATAGCAAACATTTACTGAATGGCAAGAACACTAAATACTAAATACTAAATACTAACACTAACTGGTAAAAAAATTCGATGCTTTTGCTCAATCAGATGCAATAAACGTTGTACAGTTAAGTATTTACGTGTAATAAAGCATATGTACTTCAAATTAATACGAATGAAAACGTCTGAATTATAGAAGTTTAATTATAATTCATATAAATGACATATTTTGTCTATCTAAGGTATTATCATATGTTACATTTGTGTTATGTGGAAAGTAACGGGAAACTACCACATTAAAATTGCCCAGGTGGCATTCCAAGATTCAGCAAAGATATTAATACACTTTGCTGCAAACTAATCCCAGGATTGAAACCTAAGATGACACTTGATAATGCCTTAGACAGGCGAAACATGTCAAACATAATATAAAATGAAACTCCGTAAAACAGAAATTTGCATTCATATTAATTTTTTAATACGAAGTTTACATCTTAATTAAGAAAAAAATATTATAATGCTGGTAACTAAGTCGATTTTTGTAGGAATGTACGCAGAAAATGTTGAGATGGCATGTTACGAATTCATTTCAAAACTTAATGAGCAAATTTACGTACTCAGAAGACTTTCATACAACCGAACGCGCTGCGGTATTACAATATTCAGGCGGGGGAGCAAATAATGCTACAATTGTGTATTTTCTATTCCTCCGGGAAGTTTACAGAGTAACAAAAACACGTTACAGACAAGACATATCTATTAGACTTTCACGATACTGTTCTCGGCGGGGAAACTTCTCAATTCGTCCCCGGGGAAATTCAATGATACAAGTTTTCTTCCTTTGAAGTACACAGGACGAAAGCCTTAATTTATTAATTGTCTTCAGTACTTTAATGTATTCAAATATTGCATTATTTGACGAAAAATAAAAACTCTATTAGAAGATTCACCAAATTACTTTATTGATTAATAAATACGCCTGTTTTTTAGAAGGTTTAATATAATTTATGGGAATGACATGTTTCCCCTCTCTAAATCATATAACATTTGATAATGCCTTAGAAAGGCGAAACATATCATTCTCCTTCATTATAATAAAACTTCTAGAAAGCAGACATTTTCATTCGTATTTATTATTTAAGATTGAGTTTTAAATCATTGTTCAGGAAACGATATAAGACTTTATTGAAGTTTATGACGTTAACACTGTGAAATTTCATTGTAAATTTGGATAGTAAGAAGAAGAAAATACTGTATTATCCACTTTATTTTTGCACTGTGTTAGTCACTAAATAAATGGAATAATAGAATGTTTTAAATTCTCCCTCCAAATTAATTAACAAACCAACACGCCGTTACCCCAGAAGGGTAGGTAGAGAGAATGTACCGCTATACTATTTTATCCTGACACACTTCTCCAGATTCCTCCACATTCAGACAGTGAGTCATACATGCACGTCAATTATTCCAACTTCAAACTAACATGACCGACCTTCAAAATTGATTTCATTTGGCTTTCCTCGATTATGTACTGTTTAATGTTAACGTATACTTTTTAATCATTATTTATTCATCCATGCATTCCATCTCTTCAAACCAAATTAACCAACAAATGCTCTTAATGTTTTTTTTACGCTATTAATAATAAATTTATCCACTTGAGATTGTATGCTGTATTAAATTTACGAACCAAATAAAATAATAATTATATCAATGGGTTCATATTTCTAAAATACATTATAAAAAACCTTTCAATACTTATAATTAAAAAAATTAATAATAAAACAATATTACTGGAGCTCTAGCAAATTCAAAATAATACTCAACAACAATGTTCAAATTGCGATGTCATCAAAATTAATAAGATGACTGAACCGTGAAACCCAACGTGTATAAATCTAAGCAAATATAAACATTCAATAAGGCCATACAAAATCCTGAGACAAATATACGAGTACATGTTGGGTAAGCAGTTTTTCTTTAAAATAATATGTTTACAGGTGAAATTTCATAGTATCACACATATTTTAATTAAAACATGAGTCAAAAACGAAATTATCGTACGCACTGACATTAAAACATTAAATCTATACATAGACCACGCTCAGAAATTTATTATCATGCAAGTATTAATATAACCACACGTGAGCATTTATATAGGTATTATGGGATTTTTAAGATAATTTTTTGCGAAGCGGCATTTTTGAGATAATTTTTTTTAATTGTGGTTAATTTCAGACGTTTTTCCTGTAAAATGCTTCTATAAGCAGGTACTACATTTTTAATTTATAAAGATAATTATTTTTTCATATTATAATATATGATGAAACTTAGGTGCAAGTTAAACAATTTTTTTCCTTTGTTCCTTATTTGTTCCATGTTTTTGTATTTTTTTTATTATTATTCTGATTATATAGTGTTAAAAATGCCACCCTAGAACGAGTAACCCCAGTTGGGAAGTATTAAAACCATGTACTTGATATGATAAATATTTTTTATATATTTAAATATATCATAGTTATTTGACATAAAATTATTGCAATATTTAGGTTGCTGTTCAAACGGAAAATTTACAAAATCTAAATACAAAATATGTAAGGTGATTTTTCTAAAATTTCCCGCCAAAATTTGCGCGGGCGATCAGCTGTCAGTACTCACAATGGCCGGCCGGTGAGGTAGATGGTGCCAGGGGAGGGGACTATGACGGAGAGACTGCGCGATGGCCGGCGCAGGCGCACGACATTCCCACCCCACGTGCGCAAGGGGGCTCCGTCGTTCCCGATCATCACCATTTCGTGTGGCATGGAATAATGATACTTGAAGCGCAATTGATACTTGATTGTTTGATTTCATACAATTTTATGTTTTAAATATATATTAAGATTTTGAAGTATTTTATACAGGTTTTTAGCTTACTTTATATTCTACTGTTTTTACATTAAGATTTTCCCTGATTTTTACTACATAAGGATTTTATGTTATTTCAATCTCAAAGTTTTTTATTTTAATACATAAATATTTTCACTGCGGAAGCCGCATGAAAAAAACACAAGATAAAACAATGTGTTTTATTGAAAATCAGAATACATTTACTTATATGCTGGATAATTCAAACATACAAATTGGCGTATGTATATGAAACTGAATTAAAAGTATGATTTACATATACCTATTAAACATTTTAAATTTTAGTCCATTGTTTTGGATGAAACACTATGATACCTTAAAATTTTAAAAATGTTAAATTAAATAACTTTGTTTTATGTATCACAATTTTAACAAATGATCAATTTGAAACACTATGATAACTTAAAATTTTTAACTGTTAAATTAAGTCACTTTGTTTTATGTATCACAATTTTATTTTACTTTACGCGACAGCTGTTTCGTCAACCTATGTTGACATCATCAGGTGTTACAATAATATCTCAAATGTAATGATTTTTCGAACCTTTGTGTTTATTTGTTCCTATGTCAATTTGAATAATTTAAAAATTATTCAAATCGACATAGGAACAAATAGGTACAAATAAATAATCATGAAAATTTGACATTTGATATATTATTGTTACACCCGATGATGTCAAAATAGGTTGACGAAACAGCTTTCGCGTAAAATAAAATAAAATTGTGATACATAAAACAAAGGTTTTTAATTTAACAGTTTAAATTTAAAAAAATTATAAATTCTAGTATATAAGGGCAAACTACTACGGACTTTGGATTAAAAAATAATTCGAAAATATTTATCCGAAAATTGTGTTTTTTTTTTACTAAAACTTTACCCAGCAGATTAAATAATTAAGACAAGTGGTGAGGTAAGAATCCAGCGACGGAAAATTCCAACTGTTGAATCACACAAAAAAACTACACTTAAACTCTTTGTGGTTGCACAACACAATAATTGGGATTCGGGATTACCGACAATCGCACACGAGCGCCGGAATAAAAACGTTTAAGAATCACTTATTGGGTTACAAAAATAGCGGTTACTCCTTTGTACCACTTTTTGTGATGATGCCGTATGACGTATGATGAGATTGCCACAATACACGGATCCCGCAACTAAATACGGTATTGTGGGATGTACCTATATTGTACGAAATAGTATACAAGTATGTATCGTTTCACCGACGGACAAAGGCCACTCGTTCGGACGATGCGAATCGCACAGACTGAATGATACGAGGATGACACGGACACTATATATTATTCCAGTTTCTGGAAATTAGAATAGTTCCGTCGCTGCATTACGATGGTCTAATTGCGCTGTCAATAATATTACAGCCGCATTCGCGATAGAGCAGACACAAACTGAAATATTATATTAAATTTTATAGCTTGAAAAATAAAATACTACGTTAAATCATAAAAACAGATAAGAATTTGAGATATAATCGTCACATGTTAATCAGCGCAAAATAGCGGCAGTGTGTGATATTTTCTAAAGGAATATTTTATTCTTCTGTACGAGATAACACAAAATCGAAATTTCCGAATTTTAGTTCCAATGATTCCCTGAATTATAAACTTTTCTCAATCATAAGTGAAGTGAAAATAGTATTTTTTTTTTAATCGTAGTTAATGCAATAAATTGTTTTGAATCAATATTATTTGATATGTTTTATGAAACAATATAAGCTGCTCATTATTTAATAACGAAGAAACGCAATTCGCTGTCACGAGCGGAATTTTCCGAGATGAGACGTTTCGAAGTAGTACAAATAAACTTATTTAATTGCCATTAAGTGATTTTAGTTGTAATTAATTTCATTACCTATATTATACCTACATTCTCCTATATTATAAAAAATATGCTGTTATTAATATTATATATGATAATAAAAAAATGATAAATATTCAGGTTTAAAAATTGTCAGACGTGGTGGTCGTAAGAAGGGCGCAATGGGGAATGTTGTTAAACATAAAGCGATCGCTCAACCTAACCAATGATAGGTCCCGTACGCGCCTCGGGCATCATATTCGGTTCCCAGAAAACAATTAACATCTTTGTCTCTATTGAGATACAATAAATCCTTAAAATAAAATATTTTTAATAAATTATTTACAACCAGGAACCAAAAATACAATAGGCAAATTGGTACGTCACTGTCTTTTTATTAAATTTGCAAATATAAAATAACTTTTTATTATAAAATATATTTGTTGGGTTAGGTTAGGTTAGGTTAGGTTAGGTTAGGTTAGGTTAGGTTAGGTTAACTTTTTATTATAAAATATATTTGTTGGGTTTATCATAATCACTCTTTTCAAATAGATTAAACGACACAATCATATACCTACTATCTCTAATTTATACTTCAATTAATAAAATACATAATGTATAACATTGCTTATGTTTTAAAATACATTATTAATTGGTGATACTACAAGTGGTCATGAACGGCAAAAATGATAACACTATTCATAAAATAGTACCCATTAAATAGAGTAAGTTCGTTTGAACAACACCATTCAATGCTTATTATATACTCGTATATTGTTATCAAGCATTAAAATAATCATTAGATTAAACGTTGGTCGTTGCAATTTCTTCGTAGATGTTCATTGTAAATAATGAAATTGGACGGAACTATAAGAAGAATAAGTGAACCATAAAAAATATTTTTACATTTTTTTAAAGTTATATTTAATTATGTAATATTTATATGTATAATTCATCTGTACGGACGTATGTTTATGATAACATTTTTTGTGTGTATAAAATGTATTTAAGTATGCCCCTGGAAGATTTAGATTCACAATTCCTTCTGAGAACAATTTATAGTCATGTTTGTTTACCATATATGGCGCTGATGTCAAATTCTGTGTTTATGCGTGCGCAAATCACTTGCGTTGTAGCGTTGCGTAGATTTAAAATTCTGTTCGCTGTGTTTCAATATTCCATCTACCTATGGCATGTATTACAATTGCGTGCATGTTGAGTTTATTATTTAACAACAAAACATATTGAAATAACGTAGCGGCAACGGTACGGAACCAGCCGACTGAACCAGCTAATAGCAGGCAAGCCAACGTTCGGGCGGGACAACGTCTGACGGGTCCTCTATAATCAAGGCAACATTAAACATATTTTCACTTCCAGCAAGCATTGCAAAACATGAAATTTCGAAAATACATCAGACTGTTATTACTTTTTAACATTTAAAATTGATAACTTTATTATGCGGCTTCTTAGAATATTTAATTTTTTTTCTTCCCCAAGATTTTGAAAATACATTCGATAAATTAATATGTTCTTTGCTATTTCTTTATTTATATAATAACGTATGTTTTTGATTACAAAGAGAAACATGGATTCTTGTTGTTTTTTTATGTTAAGACATTAGATTAAGATAAAAGAGAGAATGTGTATGTTTGGAAACAAAAAGCATCCTTTTAACAAGGAAGCTCACAACATATTTTTCGCCAAATAATCAGTTCGAGATAATAACACGCCGAACGCTGCTTGTTCCTTGCTTTGTTATATTCAACGTCAAAGCCTTTTAATTAGTTTATTAATGTATCTAATTATGAGATTCTTACATAATGTGATTAACTCTGAATAAATTTAAAATAAGTAATACGGCATCATTTATTTTTGTTGCCAACGTTCTTACGAATAGAATACGGTTGTACTCGTCTAGAATACAGAAGATTCTCGATTTTTAGCATTAATAATTCGATGATGGGACCAATGTTCCCTCTAATTTTTCGAGGGCTATGTGCGCAGAACATATTGGGTGTTGTCCTGGATAATGCAGTTGTCCTGGCTGCGAAATATAAGAGAATGGACAGGAATGAGGAGAGTTGAGAATCTGTTCCAAATAGCGCAGGATATAGATGCCTTTGCTGCAGTGATTGCCAAAATTAGGAGAACCTGACAAGGCACCAGAATAAAAATAAGAAATGAAATGGTGTATTTCTAATAATGCCGATAATTAACAACTGTATATATATATATATATATATATATATATATATATATATATATATATATATATATATATATATATATATATATATATATATATATATATATATATATATATATATATATATATATATATATATATATATATATATATATATATATATATATATATATATATATATACATATATACATATATATATATATTTTTATATATATATACATATATATATATATATATATATATATATATATATATATATATATATATATATATATATATATATATATATATATATATATATATATATATATATATATATATATATATATATATATATATATATATATATATATATATATATATATATATATATATATATATATATATATATATATATATATATATATATATATATATATATATATATATATATATATATATATACATATACATATATATATATATATATATATATATATATATATATATATATATATATATAAGATCCCGGGTTAGATTCCCGGCGATGGCAGTGTGATTGCACACTGTCATTGGTCTGGTTTTAAATTCATGTGACAATAAAATGGTGATAGAATAGGTATCTATCACATGTCATGAGAATCAATATAATAGCCAAATTAAATTGAATTGGGTTCAAACGACCTGTATAAAAGATAATTATTTATTAATTACGTTAAAAAATGTGGATAATTTTTTATTTCTTAAATTTTAAAACATCCGTGTTAACATTAGTTTAAAAAAAAAACACTTATTTGGTTAGATAATATTACATATTGTTCTTTACCCAATGGAATTTGGTAAATCAAATCCCTCTAAACCAGGGTCCAGATATTCTTTCCTTTCAAAAAATGAACTCTCGAAACAACGAGAAAATTAAGATAAAACCACAATTAAATGATCGTTTCGTAAAGTTGATTTCCTATGAATTAAATCAAATAAATAATATGTAATAAGTATGACAATGCAGGAACATTATCGCCATCTCTCAAAAAAATATTTAAACTTTTTCCTTAATTGGCTGAAGAAATGAAGGAAAAATATATTGTATTATACATGCATGCAAATTTACTAATTGTTTTTATGAAATTAATAATACTCGTTTATTGCACTTACTACAAGGTGATTGTGGTAACATCTTCCTGTTATTAATTTATGATACAATATAAATAAAAAATCGAAATATTTTAAATTATGCGAATCACAATTAACTTGTTAATTTTTATATCACTGTTTCTAGAACTACATCAGTTGTTTTATCCGTTACTTGTTATCGCTTCCCTTCGTGAGACAATTTAGTTCTCTGTTGTATTTACACTTCCTATCACGGTGCCTGTTGTAATGGATACTAAGACAAAGAGTAAACACACTTTTCTCGCACAATAAAAATTATACAAACTTTTCTAGACAACACCTGAGTAAAACTAAAACTTCTTAGAAATGAATTTAAACACATTTTGAGCTAGTTTTAAGAATTTATTATTATTTATCGTAAGTCATTTTTTATTAATACACATTGCACAACGAATACATCAGAATATTTATATTCACATATTATTATTCTAAAAATAGTTTATTTGGATCTTTTTGTGAGACTTTATCTTTCTATTTTACTACCTGCAAAACTCGCTCATTATGAACTGGACTAAGTCTCGCATCTATCACATCTATCAAATATCACCTGTTATTTAAATATGACTAGGAAAAATACAAAGAAACGCTATTAGCCTTAGTTTCGAGATGTGTGAACGAAATGGGTTTTCTTTTAATATAGTTTGTTAGTATCTCACTAGGATCGACTAACAAGTTAGTACTTGTTCGAATGCAACAACTGAGGTTGCATATACACATAGTTTAGTTAGTAATGATATTATAGGCCACACTGCCGAAACCACTTTGTGATTTTTTTTGATTTTATGATATACGTAATCAAACGTTTTTACGATAAAACTTTTATAAATTATAAGCGTGTGTCTATATCTAAGAATTCATTTAATTCGATTTGATCTTGATTATTGATCTGTTCTTAAACGGGGATCATCCTCTCGGGAAGTGGTACACCTGCTATCTTTCCGTATCTTTGGCGGTTTTCCTGGCAGGCGATGCCCATAGGGTATATCGTGAATATGAATCGAGGTGGAGAACAACAGTACATAAAGGCACGCAAGACTTTGAAGCACATCGCAAAGACGACGTCGCAGAGAGGAGAAGGAGGAGAAAGGAGAAACTACTGGGAGACGGTGACGGCTCCATTACAAGCGCCTTCCCCTGCCCCAGATGCCCCAGAGTTTGTGGGTCCAGGATCGGGCTCTTCAGTCACATGCAGACCCATAACCGTGAAAGACAGTCTCTCTCGGACACGAGGGACAGCCGATGATTGTGAATAACAACACCGGGAATTCTTGCATCATCCATCTTTTCTACCTAGTCTATCCAGTCCCGTCGTCTTTTCCTGCCCCATCTTACAATGTCTTTCGTCCAATAATCATCATCATTAAGGACAATGAAAAAAAAAATTATACAAAATTTATTTATTATGTATTTAGTGTGCTTCCACTTGTGTTTATTTTCTGCCATCTTCTGGTCGACGAGACACACCACCAGAAGATGGCAGCAAGCTGCTGAAACCGGTCGAGCATAAACACAAGTGGAAACACACTAAATACATAATAATAAATAAATTTTGAATAAAATAATAAGGTGAGAGAATAAACTGAAGTTTATTCTCTCATCCTGACGAAGCTCCGGCGGAAGCGAAACCGGTTGGTGTTTCCAAATAAAGTGGTTTTCATACAAATTACTAAAAGTTTATTATTATTTTATTAAATAATGTCACACCACAAATTAAGTACTTTATACGAAGGTAAAGAGATTTTGTATCAAATTATTTTTGTTTTCATTATTCAAAATGAACTTTTACCAAGAAATTTCAATTAAAAATATCAATTATCATCAAGAGTGTTATATAATTTAATATATATTAACAAACAATAATAATTGGCTTATATAATCTATTTCATAAACCCATTCTCCAGACCTTAAACTCAAATACTACTTTTTCGTAAGCTAGGTCTAATATTAATGGCATTGAATTTTTATTTAAATAAAGAGGCTCGAACTAGAATCCATAATTGTGTATAGTTGGTATCACTGTGGTGAACAATTTACACCTATTGTTAACATATGTGTTCTATAAATAAATTCTACGATTCTAAGTAAGTCATGTTTTCCAATGACGTATTGATACGTCGACATCGTGACACAAAACTTAAACTCTACGCATCTATGAGTCACACTGTACATAAAATAATGGCGTGTACTAAGACGGCATCTTTTTTTCCGTTATTGGTTTCTATAATATCATCCTTGTTGGGGTTTGACTGCAGTTTATTACAAAGTAGTATGTAATAATTTATCCAAATGAAAACGTCTGTTTTCTAGAAGTTTTATTATATTTTAGTGAGTGACGTGTTTCGCCTTTCTAAGGCGTTATCATATGTGTCATTTTGGATCATGTCTTAGATAGGCGACGAATGTCATTCCCATAAAATACAATAAAATTTCTAAGAGTGTTACAACATTGTCCAAGAAACAAAACAATTATGTCAAACATTCTACACATTTCAAATCTCAATAACAGAAGAAAGAAAAGAAAAACATATTTTTTGTATGTATCACAATGTCTGGTCATATCATCAGAATATGACTCGTTGTTAATCAGTGGATTATTAAGTTAATTCAAATATTATTATCTACAGACGTTATTGATCGACACACGTCGATTTCTCCGACTCTTTACGTGGCCGACATTTAATATTTGAGTGATTTGATATTACAATATCTCTTGAATATTATAATCTTTCATAAAAGCATTACATATTAATTTATTAAAGAGAGAAAAGTTGTGATTTCTAATTCATTTGTGCATCTTAAACAAATAAACCCCATAAATAAAATCTTATTGGTTATGCATTTTATATTTAGAATTCGATTCAATTCGAGTCATATAATATTGTACATTTGTATCCAATAATATTATAAATTGCGGGAGTTCAGACAACGATCGCCCGACAGCTGAATGGCATTTTCTCGAAGACAAAATAAATTGTATAAAATGAAAACTTTTATACCATAATGAATATACTAGAAGGCGACGATTACAGAAGTGAACAATGTATAATAGTTCAGGAGCTATCCGTTTCGTATTTAAATAAAATATGACACTGACTGAAGATAAACTAGTGTAGCAATCAAATATCTAACTTTTTATATATATTTCTTCAATACAATAATAATGTCGTCAAGAAAGAATCCGATAATATTTTAAATACAAGAGAGCGAGATAGAAATAGTTCTCTCCGAAAGTAATTTGAAATATATTCGATGCGCATGCCCAAAAACGTTTCTAAAATTATTATAAATTTGGTTCTGATTATTGGTGTATGCCAGTAGTGTAGAAAACAAGTAGAACAGTTTGGCGTTGTTAATTGTAAAAAAAATAACGTTTGTGAAAAAAAAAAGATTAACGTTAAAAGTTAAAACTTATGACTGACTACGATTGTACATTAAACTAAGTTTTTAAAGGATAGAAAATGTTTATTTCCGTTAATATTTCACGGGTGGCAAAAAAAATTGTATATCTAAATAAAAAAGTATTTTTTAATGGTCTTAAATAGTTTATCTGTAAGCGAAACGTTTAAATATTGAAAAATAATATGTTATATTTTATGGTTGTATATTTCCTTTGTTTTTTCAACTGGAAATAACCAATATACCTTTATTCCTATAATCTGCTTTGGATATTCACTCATAAGTATGTAAAATAAAACCAATATCCCATTTCCGCTTTTACAACCCATGTTCGTGTATTATATTAAGATCTTATAACCAATCGTGTCTTTGCATTAATATAGATAGTTCATAGCATATATGATATACAATATGTTTTATTTATTATGGAATGTGAAATTTTGACAAAGTAAATAGTGAACTACGTATACAATTATTTGTGAAATAATTGCTTATAATTTTGATGAATAGAATTTTATAAACAAATATAAAATTTTGACAGATGACATTTTATCATTAATAACATGCCATAAGGCCAAATAAGATATTTTTAATGACAGAGAGGCGGCATGAAAAGTAACTAAGTACCACCAAGTCGTCTCTCCGAAAGGGTGGGAAGATTGAATGGACCGCTACACTGTTTCCTGATATATTTCTCAGGATTCCTTAATATTCATACTTCGTGTCATCCACGCATGTCGATTTTTCCAACACCTCACATTGCCAACATTTAAAATTTGATTAATTTGATAGTACTACATTTTCCTTTATTTCTTGTTCCGTTTACATCGTTAAAATATAACATATGTACATTATTTATTCATTCATTATTTCTATATGTCCAAAAAATCTTAATGACCCTTTCATTATTTTGTTAAAAATAATTTCATTCGTACCGCATTCACTTTTCATTTGACACTCTACCATAAACAGATCAACTCACACTCGTCTAAAAGATCTCATTTCTACTGCATTTATTTTACTTTCATCCTTCTTTTGCCAGTTTTTATTGTCTGTATTCATTTTGGCAATGTATGAATATGTGGGTGTTTTAATATCTACGTTAACTTATACATTATATTTTGTATAATAACTGTGAATGTATAATGTAAAATAATAAATTAAGTGTTTATATAATTGAAATGTTTTAGTTACATAAATGTTATAACAAATATAATATATTGTAAACAATTTTGCTCACAAAGGTTTTCTTAGAAAATAATATAAGTATGAAATTAACAGCCAAATGTGTGAAAAAACACCTGCAGAATAAATATACAAAAGATGTAAGATTAAATATTGAAATTTGCATATATTATAAAAAAAAACCTTCTATTCTTTATATTATGCCAAATGTATTTGTGTATTTTTTAAAATTACCTTTAAGATAATAAAAATAAATATAGGCAGATTATGTGTAAAATGTGATTCATGTAATAGCAATGATCATACTTTATGTTCTAAGTAGGGAAAAGCTTAACCCAGTCCCAAAATAGCACTTGCCTAAGTGAATTAATTACGTTTTAATAGCATAAGTAAAGCATACAAATTATGATCGATACTTGTTTACATGTCGGTCGAGTTTCCCGCCATCTTGGCTCAATTGAACCGCCGCAGCCAGATTCCTTCCTTCCGGTTTTCAGCAATATCCGGTCTATTCACGCGCCAACATGCGCCCTTAATACAATTACATAAAGAACGTCCGCCGAAGGCAGTATTTGTCGTGTATGTCATTACCGCCAGGAGATTCACTTTTCATGCTACATAAAACACAGTTTCATTTAAGCGACATTTCCTCGGTGAAAATGATGCCATTCATAATTTTGTTAGCGAGGCATTAAGCTTTGTAAACCAATTTATCAGCACACACAAAGCTACACGACTATGGAAACAGTTTCAAATTGCTCGTAGCTTTTTTCGTTCCGAGATTTTAATACTTTAAATCCTTGCTGTGATTGATATTATATGTAGTAACATAAATAAGGGAAATAAGCTGCTCTTATTTTAATACTCGTAACATCTTTTATAAACGTTTCTAATAAATATTATATGTATTTTTATACATTATCAAGGAAAATACAATATGTCCTAGGAAGGAAAATAAATAAATAAATAATATTGTATCAAATTCAAATATAATTCTTCTGTACGGGCGTATGTAGTTGAACTCCTAAACGGCGGGACCGATTTTGATGAAATATTTTGTTTGCGTTTGAGTGGGTCTCTGGATGGTTTAAATTGGACCTATTAGGTGACCGTTAAAATTTATTGGGAAGTTCATGAATAATTTACCTTCTGAAAATAATTCATTCTTACATTTGTTTTCCATAGATGGCGCTGATGTCGAACTCTGTGTATTTTGATTATTTATGTAGCCAGCTAATAACAGACAAGCCAACGTTCGGGGAGGACAACGTATGTCAGGCAAGCTAGTTTTTATTTAATATATAATACGAGTATATAAAGTGTTTTTCAACAAGTCACTAATATAAAAACTTGTCTAAATAATAGATAACAACACATATTTTCATAGACATCGAAAATAAAACTAAGAAGATAGTGGGGTTATTTCTAATACTACACATTAAAAAAATATTTTTGAACAATTTAAAATATGTACACAAGGGGTCTTTTTACAAGTTTTTGAGGGCGTAAATATTCATTATGATTATATTCATAGAGAATTTTTTTACAATGAATCCATAAATTGTGTTTGTGTAACAATGTTTAATATTAATGCAAATTACGCAGTGATATATCAAATTTAAATTGACATACGTACAACACAATTTTATTGTTTTATTCATGTCGTTAGTGATAAAATGGAAATGCGATTTTCATAAAAAAGAATATCGCTATATTTTTAGTATATTTTTGGAAAAGGAGTGCAGGAATTTGCATAGTGAAATAAATAAAGCCTGAAAATACTTTGAATATATTGCATGTATAATGTTTGTCTTACTATGTAGCGGAGGTATAAAAATCCGATCTATACATGTGATATAAGGGTTATGTTTTGTATTAAACGAAACAGCATAAGCGCGTCCGAGTCGTTCACATAAACTTCTAAAATCACCGTGGTGTTATCCACTTAAAAATACACTGCATCACTAATTGGAAAATAACAAGCTCACACAATACACGTTCACATCATTACGTACTCGAAAACAAGAAACAATTGTTATATCTCTCGACGAGTGAGAAACTCCTAAGCGTTTACATATAGACGCAACCATTTCGGGTGGTGTCCGAGGCTGAATTCTTTGATTATGGTATGGTAGATAATAAAAGATTACAGTGTAAACTCAAATGAACATATAATATATTTCTGATGTTTATAATATGAATATATTTATTATCGTCGACTTTATCTTGTAAATCCAATCTTAATTCAGCCATGTGAGATTAAAGTCATTTAATCTTCAGAGCATTGACTCTGCACCGAGAGAATACCCCGTTAATGCCACTAAATCCGTTTTGGCATTAGCCATATTGTGCTCAGACAACAAAGTCATGAAAAATTACAAATGGATAATTAGAAAATGTTTTTCTAGCAGATAAGTATCTATCTACGTAAATATACAACGCGTCTTAACGTGTTGATACAATATCATGCCATAATAATAGTACGTTAATTGCGTGGGTAATATAATAATTCTTTAAGTAGCATACGATTTATTTGATGATTTCATTGTTAACGAAGATAATATTGAATTACAATTTTACAGTTGTCGTATATTTATATAAAAGTCAAAGAATTAGAAAGGCAATCGTGCCTTTATTTGGAAATACGTGGTTTAAGATTAATTGTTAAATGACGATTTTTTACGTCATAATTTTTTTTTATGGAGAATCAATTTCCCTTGCTTCATAATATAAAAATAGTACAACAAGGTAATGTTATTTAGTTAAATATATAATATTTGTTTGATTTTCTTTATTACAAACTAGCTTCTATTGTCACTTCGATTTGTTAAATATTTACCCCGAAGTAAATAATTCTACAATATTTTAAAACTCCTTAAAAATACAAGCTTTTTTCATTGCTTGGGCATAATATTTACGAAAACGTAAGTTTTTCTGAAACGTTTACGAGGTTATAAAAGAGTGACACATTTTTCTTTAAAGTGTTTATTAAATGTTTACTTTATATTTAAAGTACACGCTTGTAATCGAATATTAAATTTTTTTTAATACGGAATTTAATTGTTAGTTTTTATCTAAACCTTAGTCGATCCTATAGAGTTCATTTGAGTTTCTAAAAAAATATCAAATATTAGATAAATCACATTTGTTTAACTACGTGTATTTTAACGATTTTGAACGAAAACTTCTGTTTTCTAGGAGTTGTTATTTATTAAATGTAAATAACATATTTTGCATTGCTAAGGGTTTATCAAATGTTTTATGTTTCCTTTTTTAAGGTGTATCATTTGATAACGCATCAGCAAGGTAAAACATATCATTTCAATACAATATTATAAAGCTCCAAGAAAACAGACCATTCTATTCGTTTTAAATATGAAATTTGAAATTAGACATCATTTAACAATAAAAAATAAATATTTTATTATTAATTTAAAAAAATATGATAGGATGAAACAACTCAAGAATGTTGCAGCTCCTTCATTTCATTCGTGTATTGTATATGGTGCTAGTAATTAAATTAATTTCTTAAAACGGTATCTCGGTGACATTTTACCTTCCGGTCGTCCTTCGCCTGTCTGCCGGCGGTAATCCCCGGCGAATGTAGCGACGGGCGGCGCCGCGGGCGCTGGAGCGTCGGCGTCCCGCCTCGATGCGTCGCGAAGCTCCTTCCGAGAACCTACACAACACACGACCACCAAAAAAACACTTCACTCTCGGTACACGGGGTGCGTGATTGATCTGCGTGCGCAGTTTGAGCATCTGAATCCTTTTCACTGAACCCTCTTCGAATAAATCAAATAAATGTATATATAAATATTATTTATGAGCATTTGGTATGTGCATACATCGATCATGATTCGAATATCTTGAGTGGACCTAGGTAGAAACTTTAAAGTTGTAGAAGAGGCGAGTGCTGCAGCACAGATTTTTGGTAATATTAAAATATGATACTAATTTGCTTCAGATCAATTATAAATCAATATTTCTTTCGACGTTATGGAGACATCAGATGATTTATGTTTTGACTCATTAATAATAGTAATTTAATAGAATCGCACAAATAAGGTAGATGTGCTATGTTCAGATTAAGCGATGTTCAGATTAAGAATATTTTTTAATACATGACACAAAGGAAGAAAATATGTTAAGAATATTTTGCTAATACTGAAATGAGCGATCAGGAGTATTATATCATCGAGGGAATAGATCATTTCAGCAACGTTACAACATTGGTTGGTACGGCCATGTAAGCATGAGAGACAATTAATACACTGTCTATAAGGTCCTGCAACTATAAGATGGAATGAGGGGACCGGGTCGGCTTCCTGCTAAGTGGACATCCACAGTCAGGAACGACCTGCGGGCGCCGGGACGGGACAGCCAGATGACACATTCGCAATAGCGAATCTTGGCGGAGCCATATCAGTAGAGCCGATCCCAATTAACAAGAAATGGCTAGGCATTAGAAGAAGAGACATATTAGAACTCCGATTATAGGACTTGCGAAGATACTAAAGGCAGACTTTTCTAAGCATTTTTACATTAGAGGTTCGAGGATTTTCGTATTCAACTGTTATTTGTCGCCATCTCTGGTAGAAACATGGTATCACGAGAAGAGTAAGAAATGCATTTTTGAAACCAGAAACATTAAAACTTTGTGTGAAATAAGAAAAATAGCTTCAAAGAAATTGATTTTGGGTATTAGCAACAAAAAATATGTATGTCGTAAGGTTCAATCCAGGACACAGTATAAATGATGTTAAAATTGTAGGTAAAAGTTTAAATAAAAAAATAGGTGATGGTTTACTTTACATATAATTTCTCAACGTTTGATTCAAAGTTTTTCACTCAAATCTATAAATGATTGCCGGCAGAGATCTTTAGAAAATAAGCTTGTTAAATGGAAGGCAAGAATGATGGCCACGAAAATACAGGTATAATATCCGATCTCTACGACATACATTGTAGCCGCTGTTCATGCGTTGCTATTTATTACGTTAAAGTTCACATGCAATAGGTCAATTGCTCGTAATGGGGAGAGTCACGCAACTGTACATGTTTAATGAATCACCGGTCTTTGTTTAGCTACTACAATGCTTTGTAACTTCAAGAAAACATTTTTTTTGAAATATCAATGCTACTATTGAATTTCTTGTTATGCTAATAAGATGACTAAGTTTGATTGCATCAAATTTCACAAAATAACGCGTTGATTAAAATTGTTTTGAATATATAAGTTCAATTATAATTTTTTCTCAAATCGCTATTAGATTTTGATTCAATTACTCATTTAAATATTTTTTATATCTTTACATTCAATTCTTAATTATTTTATGGAAAAAATATTATAGTTTCCAAAACAACGGACTATTTAATTATTTGATATATATCAGATTATTAAAAAGATGAACATTTAAGGAAAACTAAACGAATAAGTAAATAACTATGGATTGAATAAAATAAATCTGAAGAAAAACTTTGAATAATATATTTACACAATAAAATATTAGTTTTATGAGAAATTAGAATATTATTAATAAACAATCCGTACTAATTGAGAAAAATAAAACCATTTGAGTTTTTAAAAAAATATTCAAATGTTCTTATCTTAATGGATCAAGTTAAATATGCACTAAATAAAAAAAAACAAAGTAAGCAGTTTCGTTTTATATGTCACATAGAACGAAACTGCAAAATAATTTTTTTTTGGTATTTAGGGCCTATTTTGCCATTCATTTATATTAGACTGAAAACTAGTTTGTTAATACTATTAAAAGTAATTAAAAATTCACTTCGTTTGCTTTCGTATTCTTAATAACTTTAATCGAGTGATGTTACTAAGATAATATAATGTGATATAATTCGTGTATTGATAATATTGGGCCCGTAATTTGGAACAAATATAAAAAGGATTCAAATGCTCGCTATCCCCGCACGCGTCGCTTTTCGCTTCGCGTTGTATACCTCCGGTGAGGTTCCTCCGTGGCGGAGGGTGCGCTGCCATAGCTGCCCGTGGTGGTGATGCTGCTGCTGCAGTTGGAGGACGTCGTGAAGCTGGAGAGGGTGGAGAAGTCGCTGTTCTCGCGCGACTTGCGCATGCGGTGGTAGCTCGGCCCGTCGTCCGGCGAGGGCGCGGGCGAGCCGGGGCTGGACGGGTGCTCCAGCTCCCCGTAGACCGCGTGGCCGTTGGGCCGCGGGCTGGCGCTGTCCCGCCCCGCCTCCGGGCTCGGGCTAGGGGACCGCTCACGGCTCGACATAAGCTCTCTGAGAAGGGCCCATATCATGAACACGAGCGCCAGCATCGTTACCTCGGGAGTGGCGACCACTCCATTTCAAGGGCCCCGTTTCTATTCTTTTCTCCGAGGCATTTTATTTTGATGTTTATTTAACACATATTTATATATTTTTATTTAAGACACGTCCCAATACTAAAATGTTTACATCACATTAATGGCACTTTAAAAGTTATCATATTATTATTATTTCATAAGTAGCAGTTTAAAAACCGACCACACATAACTTTTTGAATTTTAAAAATCGTTTTTATTGTTTTAAATCACTTTTCTTGATTTCATATGACACATTGTTTTTTTTCTACATTTTTTCAGTTTAATTTTGATCTATCTACACTACAATCTCTACACATACATTAATAAAGTTTATAGTACGATAATTCATAAGTCGCCGACATGTCCTTGGTTCGTAAGCGCTTCATAATTTCAAAACGTCATTTTTATCCAAAACTGTAAACGTTTCCGCGAGGCCACAAAATCTGAAAATATTGAATTTCTTGTGAAGGAATAACGACCCATGTTTTCTTTATAAACAGTATGCAAGACTTTGCCGAAGTTAAGAGAGTAGAAAACCCCGAACCCTCACAAACACTTAATTTAAGTAGGTACCCGCTGCGATTGTTTCCTTGCCAACGTTATCCATTACAATATTCTCGAAGAGCTAAAGGAGAGAGATAGAAAATCTATCGTTCTTTTATTGTAGGCATCTATCTACCTTGTCTCCGCAGTCACAGGTAAGAGAGCCTCTGAAAAATCAATGTTAACGGGAACTATACTTTGCCCAAATCAAGTTATAAGGGCAATAAAATAATTTGGGTCAATTTATGTCGTTTATTGTTATAAAAAAACAAGATAAATAATGATGTTATTTTAAAGTAAATAATATACTATATTAAAATTCACATTTAATTGAGAAAGCAAATAAGTAAAAAATATATCCTTTGTTCTAAAATATTAATTTAAAATTAATATTAGAATATGTGCATAAATTTTCTCGGTTGCTAGTAATATGTTCCCTGGGATCTTAGGTTTATTTATATCTCTCGGTATCCTGTTTCGGCCTCTTCATATAATATCGTATATACGGAGGACTGCATCGGTCTTTGAAATATTGGTCCATGAGACACGAATATAGCAAAGATAATTCATGGTAGAAAACATATTCTTGTTAGAAGCTTATTATCTCAAGTGATATTAGAATGATGAAGATTAGCATAAAACAAACTGGACAGGTTGGTCAAGATTAAACTGGAGTATTCCGCCAATATAATTTAGTACTATAAATATAACAAATCGGATGATAATACATGATTCGTCAAAACGTCCATGGTTCGATCTTACATTTGAAAAGATCTATATTTTTACTCAATTCGTTATATAAATTGCGACATTTTCGAGGGATAAATAAAAAATAACTAAGTAAACTTACTTGATATCGTTTCAATTATATATCTTAAACATTAAAAAAATTCGTTCAAGATGAAGTAGCATAATACGAATATATGTAATTACGAAATACAAAGTAGTTCTATATAACTTATTTTATTCCCCATTATCATAAATTATAATATTATATATCGACTGTAGAGACAATACGTTTGAGAAATACTTAATTAATAAAAGATAATTCGCTTTATCGACAAAACAACAGGCATTGTTTTTCTATTCCATAAATTCTTTATACCATGTATAAAAAAATGTGGTAAGTACGACATTAAAATATTATGTTGTGGTTATACATTTTATTCTTCTATGTAGATATAAAATAAATAAATAAAAAACACTTGGTATTTAACCACGGTATGATTTTTATAATTGATGCTAACTAGTTTCGTTTGCAGCCAAGATTCATCAGGGCAGTATAATAAGTAAACTTTTTTTGTTCAGTTATTATATTGTCCTGATGAAGCTTGGGTCCAAGCGAAACTAGTAAACATAAATTAGTATATCCATACCGTAGTTTACAAAGCGTTTTATTATTTTACCATATATCTACGAGTATAGATTTAATTATTTAAAAATCACATATAATTGTATATAAGGAATATATAATAGAAAAAAATAAATGTTTAAAATTGCCATCATTTATTTAACCATGTGTATTTGGCTTTTGCTTATGTAGCTTTCCAACAAACGTGTAGAATAGATTTCGTGTTGAAAGGCCTTCGATATCCTCATTCCGAAACACAACGATAATGGGTTGATCTAATTTCCTGCAATGAATGTGTTCTTAGTTCAGTGCGAATTCTTTGAAACAGACCTAATTTTCGCGATCAATAATCGTAATTTTTCAAGGAACTGCCAATCTTTTCGCTGATTTGACAATATTTTTGCTGACATATTTTTTCTTTGATAAATTCAAAATAATAAACTTATATCATATAATAATAAGTAAGTCTCTAAAAATCTCCAAGGTGGAAGATATTGCCAGTTGAGCAGACAACGCAGAAGACACTGGCATGCGCACGTGCAGAGAATGGATCCTTCCAGAATCCCACACGTTGTGATGCATCAGATTCTTGTTGGCTACCATCCCCGCGAAAGACCGCTAAAGAGATGAAGAGATAGTTGGGATCAACATCCCAAGAGAGGCCAGCCTGACAACAAAAAGAGACCGAGAGTCTAAAAGGAGAAGGCGAAGAAGAAAATCGTACATTGTCACTGCTGTTTCGTTTACAACAATTACTTAAACATGCAAATGGTTTTAATTTTGCTTGTGTTTTTATAAGGACAAATACCTCAGCAAACGTAAGAGGAATAGTCATTAAAGCTGAACCTCTGTAAGCCAGAAGATCCAAGTTCAAGTCCGGTACAACACTTACTAGTACTCTTACATTTTATATAGCGAGAAGTATAGACGAAGAGCTTAGAACATTTCTAAAGTGAAGCGTCCATTAACAAGAAAGCTTGGACAATTCGTCGCAATCTGCTAATGTCAACTTGCAGTTGATATTTATACAGTGAATGGAATTTCCGCAATTAATTGCGATTGTTTTTTTGCAGTTGGCTGCTTTGCCTCTTAAATAAGCTTTAAGATCTAGGTACGATTATGAAAATTATTTTTGGTGCTTCTATAAATTGAATAATATACTCATTATCCAAATATAAGCCGTTCATTTTTATTACTTCCTGGTGATGGGTACATATAAATTTAAAGTATTAATATTCCAACTAGTGGTAGATTAACTTACAAAATGCATATATAATCGATTGATTTTCAAAAGAAAAAAACGCAACGACATTGAAATATTATAATTTTGAAAAAATATATTCACTCATGTGAGTTTATAAATCATAAGCTTAGATTTTTCGAAGGTATTTTAACCAAACAAAACCATAAGTAATTTATTATATGGACAATGAAGGTATATTTTCTTCAAAATATATAGAGATGAATAAAATAATATTAACAGAAAAATAAAATGTTATATTTTGATAATGCCTTAGTAATGCGAAATATGTCATTCCCATAAAACATAACAAAAGTTCTAGAAAACAGACGTATTTATTCGTATTCATTATAACTATATTGTTAAAAATAATTTGATTGAACATTAAAAAAATAATTAAAAAAAACTATAATATATTATAATATATATGAACATAAGAGTACGTATGTATATTTAAGTACTTTTAAAATGACATGATTTATTTGTTGACAATATCAGTCTTAAATGATTCGCATTATTAATGTATAAACAAATTAGTATTTGGGAGTCGCACGGATTTTATACAAATTGAAATTTAAACAAGGTACAAACATTTTGGGGTGGTCATAATGTCAGACCAAAAAATATGCTTATATTGTTAATTTTATCAAAAAATGTCACACGTAGATTATAAAGCAATACAACAATAACATCTGACGCCAAGCCAAAATAGCCAAATACTAAGAATTATAAAATACAGTGACTATTATTATACTAAAATGACTTCAAGTAGGTAACTCTTGAACTTAGCTTCTTCCGCTCGGGCGTCCTTGTGACATTACGGGGTAGGAACTTAAAAGGATATATTCAGGCTTCCCCTGGGAAATATACGGAGTAGCTATTTTAACCACCATCATAAAATGAATATGCAGGCTAGGACGCTAACTCGCCGAATGTCACAACGATTTATATCATTTTTTGTAGTAGTTTGCGTGATGTTTTTAATACGAAAACTTTGCACTTATATTTCTTGCAATAAATTTATGTTTATGGATTCGAAAAAATCAACGTAGCACTGATTTCAAACTGGATAAGAAAAAAATGATAACAATTCAATTTATAATATATGTTTTTAAATAGTTCCGAAACGGATCATAAGAATAGGTATATCCGTATTTTGTGGTTTCTTTTGCCGACATTTAATGTTTGGTTTCTCTAAATAAATGCGTCAAAATTATATTTATTAAATAAATAGTTCTTTTTAATATGGTGGTTAGTTAGTTATTAAAATAACAACTTATATGATATTTATTGTTTCTTGAACAATCATGTAAAACTCCATATTAAATAATTAATACGAATGAAAAGTCAGTTTTCTAGAAGTTGTAGTATATTTTATGGGAATGACATGTTTCGCTCTTCCAAGGCATTATCAAATGTAACATTCCATAATGACTTAGAAGGGCAAAACATGAATGAATGAAAACGTCTGTTATCTATAGAATTATATTTTATGTAAATGACATGTTTCGCCTGTATTAGGCATTTAACTAACTAACTAACTAACTAACCATCACGCCGTCTCCCCGAAGGGGTAGGCAGAAAGAATGGACTGCCACACTTTTCTTTCCTGACATATTTCTCTCGCTTCCTCAACATTCATACATCGTGTCATGCACGCGCGTCGATTTCTCTGACTCCTCATATGGCCGACATTCAATATTTGATTTATTTGATCGTGCCACGTTTTCCTCGGTCTTCCTCTATTTCTGGTTCCATCATTAACATATAATTTTTTTACCATTCTTTCTTCATTCATTCTTTCCATATGTCTAAACTATCTTACTGATCCTTTCATTATTTGGCATTTAACACATGTTGATAATATCGATAATGCGATTCTGACAAAATATCTTATAATAAGACTTCTAGAAAATGGACATTTTAATTCGTATTAATTATTTTATACGGATTTCTACATCATTCTTCAAAAAATAATTAAAAACTTATATGATCTTTGATATGTTTATTTCTTAAATGAGGGGATGAACAATCATAACTGTTTATGTATTATATATTATATTTAAAGCTCATATACTCAATTTAAAAAGTTTGTATTATTGTTCTTATCTAACTACAATATGTATTTTTAGCATTGAATATGGTGTCTGTCATCCGAAACATATTTGTTTAAAAAATGTGATATAAATACAACGCGTTATTCAATATTTTCAAATATGAAATATTATATATCTATATTGTTATAATAAATCCATAAATATTCGAAAAAAAACCATTTTATTATCTGTCCAAACTGACCACATTCAAGAAAAACTTGTTGAAATATTTATATTGTATAAACAAAACACCGATGAAGGGCTTGTGAGTCCGAAACATATTTGCTTTTTTTTTTTTAATGAAGTACGTGATGTTTACAAAGATTAAAAAAAACATTGTTCAATGAATCCGCAACACACAGTTATGGCAAATATGGAAGACTAGAAAAAAAAACTATTTTCATTCTAGAAAGCATAAATACATAATATTACACATATCACGATATCATTCGAAATAACAAGTATTTTTCCTCAACCAATTTGAGTTCTTTGAAAGTGGAAGGCTCGCTGCGATGTAATACGTGACGATATAAATTTTGACGGAACCAACGCAAAGAGTCTAACTCGCACTGGGCACTTTATTATTATTATACGTCGACGTGATTTGTGCTTTTCTTTATTAACCACATTTACGTTGTAAAAACCTTTATTTGTTGGCACTCCTACGTGACATTATTCGAGAATATCTCTTCCCATTCAATGAGGGTTTATTATCGTTTGTACGTCATTAATCCTAGCGTCTTGTTAACACCGATTAAAGTTCATATCTTGCGTTGTATGCTTAGTGTATTACATAGTATCAATATTGTGAGTTAAATGTTCAATATTGATCGAAATATCAATAAATTTTAAAGATTATGTATCTATAAATGCATTAACTTTAAATTAAACTTGTTAATATCTTTTTTATAAAGGAAAATACATTAACTACGAGTAAAATATGAAAATTTAAAACGCGTGGAATTAAACGGAGGAGACCTTTGTCCAAGAGTGGACTGAAATAGGCCAAAGAAGAAGTAGAAGAAGACGGCGTATTTATCGCCACTATTTTATTTCAATATATAAACAAATACATTTTATTTTTAAAACACGAATGTGGACATTTGTATTAACCGCCTTGTTTACAAATTACTGACTGACGTAAGGAAAAATAAAATCTGATTTGGGAAATTCATTTAAGCAACCCTCACCTCACCTCACGTAACTTATATAAGCTAAACCTAATCTATCTACAGGATGGGTTTTGCAAGCGTAACTAACCAGCTTAGCATTAAACAAACTGGTTTAACTTAATCAGAACTAGTAAAATTAAGAATTGCATATGTTTTTTGTCTCTTCTAACTTCCATTCAGAAGTATCTGTAGAATTAAGATATACTGAATTTTTATATATTTCTAATGGAAGCATTCCTACCTCATATACTAAGAAGTGAAACGTCATGTACAAGCTACTTCAACATATAATTAAAAGTCTTTAAAAGGTACAACGCGGAGAAAGTGGACAAATTAATAAATATATTGACTAAGAAAAAAAAATGAGTATCAGCGTAAACAATTCAGTAGATATAGAAATTTAATAAGAATATGAATTTTTCCTTTAATTAATGAGGGAACTGTTGGAAAATGAGATTAAATGACAATTTTTTTACGAAATATTTGATTAATTAGGTATTGATTACAGGGTTCTGAAAAACTTTTTTTTACCCCTAACTAAAAAATGAACTTGTTTTTTTTATGATTTTTTACATTTCGTATTGTTCTTCCGATGATGAAAAATTTACAAAAAAATCTGAATTAAATCCACAATAACAACAAAACAAAAAATCACGATTTTTTTCATTTCCAGATAAATTCAATTTTAAATATTTCACTCCAGTTCGAAAATTGACGACCTTCGTGGATGAGTGGTAAGTGCTTTGACTGCCACCCCGAAGGTTCCGGGTTCAATTCCCGGCGATGGCAGTGTGATTGTCACACTGTCGTTAGTCTGGTGAAGAATTCACGTGACATTAAAATGACGATAGATCAGCTACCTATTACATGTCACGAGAATCAATATGATAGCTATACCCTTTACATCGATTTGGGCATTATCAAATGTTTTGCCTTAGAAGGGCAAACATGTAATTCCCTTAAAATATAATAAAACTTCTAGAAAATTGACGTTTTCATTCGTATTAATTAATTAATATGGAGTTTTACATCATTGTTACAAGAAACAATTGATAATAAATATAATAATAATTGACGACTTTCGTAGCCGAGTGGTCAGTGATTTGACTGCCACCCCGAAGGTCCCGGGTTCGATTCCCGGCGATGGCAGTGTGATTGTCACACTGTCGTTAGTCTGATGAAGAATTCACGTGACAATAAAATGGCGATAGATATACTACCTATCACATGTCACGAGAATCAGTATGATAGCTATACCCTTTACATCGATTTGAATCTTGCTTTTATATTGTAAAGAGCGATTCAACAAAATAAAAATAATAATATTAACAATTAACGACCTTCGTGGATGAGTAGTCAGTGATTTGACTGCCACCCCGAAGGTCTCGGGTTCGATTCCCGGCGATGGCAGTGTGATTGTCACACTGTCGTTAGTCTGATGAAGAATTCACGTGACAATAAAATGGGGATAGATATGCCACCTTTTACGTGTCACGAGAATCAGTATGATAGCTATACCTTTACATCGATTTGTCTCGAGCGCGATTCAACAAAATAATAGAATAATATATATAGTTCGACTCGGGAGAATCTGAGATTAATGGTATCATTCGCAGTTTCTGCAGAGTGTTGCAAAATCTTAATACAATTTTACGATTCGAGTCTACTGGGAAAGCCCTCAGAGTAAGCTGTTAAAAGATGTAGTTTGAATGTAGGTCGCAGAATAAATTGCTTCTATAAATGGTGTAAGCCGGTAGCTACGGGGGCTCCGCCGCTACACGCGAAATACAAAACAGGTCTCCTCGCGATCATCTTGTCAGCTCGCCGCTTTGTTACACGATACAAGCTTTGAAAAATGCGTGGATATCTGCTCAGCACTAAAAATTGGCATACAAACTTGAAGTCCGAGCGATCGATAAGCAAATTACAACGGTTTATCAAGATGTATAAGTCACGTTCGGAGATCTAATGAAATGGAAGAGGGCAAGGATGATAGATAAAGTTAGTTTAAAACTAAATTGAAAAGATTTCAAAGGCCGTTTACTCCACTTGTAATTTCAATCCTTATATGCATATTGTTATTAAAGGGTATAGTGCACAATGGTGTTCTTGTACCGATCTTTATGGAAGTGAAGCATAGAATTGGCAAAATAAGGATCAATATAGAATAAATGCAATAGAAATTAGATCTCTTAGACACATGCGCGGAAAATCTCTGTATGATAGAGTGTGGAATAAAAATATATAAGAAACGAATGCTATGCGAATGAAAGTGTTGAAAAAAATAACCAAAGGATCATTAATATGGTTTAGACATTTGGAAATTAATAACGACGAAGGTATGGTAAAAAAAAGTATGAGTCAACGATGTAAACGGAACTAGAAATAGAGGAAGACCTAGAAAAAGTGGCACAATCAAATAAATCAAATATTAATATTTGTTACATGGAGTGATAGATAAACATTGAGCAGCGCAGCCATCAAATCATTGGAACAGCATTTCTATTAATTTAAAACGCATTTAATTTTACCTGGGCAAATAAAAAAAACTTTGTATCGGTTTGGGTTTGGCAGCTTGTTGCCATCACTGACCTAATAAGACATCGACAGCGTGCTGTCGAATCCAGCCAGAAATAATAGAAATACAGGTAACAATAAAAACTACAATATTATATATTTACATGTACTACAATGATCTGTCAGAAGAAAAACAAATCATTATGATTTATATTGAAAATGCTTAATGATTTATTTTATTATTAAATTTATTTGTTTTTAGTGAGAATGAAAAATATTTTTTTCACAAAATTTAAACACCATTTGTTTTATTTCTTCGACACAAAATGACAGATTTTGACCCACCAATGTTGCAAAACACCACATTATAAACATATAACTATAAAAATCATTTTATTGAACGCTAAGGCATTACCACTGTGGAATTCCATAGTAATATACTTAGGAAATTGAAAATAACTTTGTTTAATCGACAAAATATATGAAAAATATCAAAAAAACACAACATGTTTCGGAGAATACCTCCATCTTCAGGTGTTAAAATATAATAAAAACTAAACAAAGAAAGACTAATATAAAAATCGCATTTAAAATTCAATACAATAATTTAAATAAAACTTTTAAGTTAAAATTATTGTATCGAATTTTAAATGAGTTTTTTATATTAATCTTTCTTTGTTTAGTTTTAATTATATTTGTACACCTGAAGATGGAGGTATTCCGAAATATGTCGTGTTTTTTAATATTTTATTTAAATATTTTGTGGTTAAACAAAGGTATTTTCCATGTCCTAAGTATTTGAAAATCATTTCTTTTAATGCTTTAACTGATAAAGTATTGGATAAAAATAAATAAAACATGACTAAAAATGATAGTCAAAATAAAGAGTACGAAACTGATTATTTTTTTACTACACATTGACACGAATGTTATTTTTGAATACAAATAAAATATATTATTAAACCAAACAACTAACTGACTGATACAAACGCGGCAGAAATTTACGCTTAATTAACTTATAAACACAAAAGCACACAGTTAAAATTTATAAACAAATCAGCAGTTATAAAAAATATATATTCAAGGTAGAAATGATCATAAAAAAAGAAATATAAACATTTTTTCTCGACAATGCTTAATTCCTTAATATGCGTATATCTTTTGAGCTTTATCCATATTGTTTCAAAGGCTTTTTTCTTAATAACGCCGGCAAAGAAACCTTTAATTGCATTGGATTGAACGTAGCCCATATCATTTAAGTAAATTAGAAAAATAGATGAAATGGCAGTTAATTTAAAAGTCAGTTTATACGAAGCTTAACTAAAAGAGTAATTCACAAATGATTTGAAATGTAATCAAACAGGCGATGAAAAAATAAATGTTATTTTCCGTAATGAAATTTCGAATTTCCTCTTATTAAATTACTTTTGCTCTCTGGTAACGTTGCGAATGATTAACGGGTCACCCCTCCACCCCTACACAAATAAATTTGATATATATTACTCAGGTTCCAACAAAAACCCCTCGTCAGTAATCGTAATTAGTTTTAAATAAAAGGGAGTCCCGATAATCCGGTTGATTTATAAAACCAATATGAGTGCGGTGAAAATCGCATTTGCCGCGAAATAATCGAAAAATTTGATCATAAAAAAGGATGCGTGATTTATTTTATTCCTCTCATCCGGGGCCCACCTTTCACATTTCACAGATCCGATGTGTTTCGACATATTAGATTTAGTAGATTCTGCTAGGAGAAGGAGCTGAGCAGTCCTTGTCTGGGGTGAGTCGCGGTTCCTTTTACCGTATTTTCAGCACACGTGAATATCGTACGCCTATTCCGAACGTATTCAGACTCGGAAATTAAAATTGATATTCAATATCTCTTTTTAATATCGCAATACGAATATTGAATTGTCAATACATTTGCGGTTCCATCCTGAAAGTACACACAATACATGTTGACATTTCTGCCTAAAGGATCTCACGAACAAATACCATTATTCATCCGGGCTATTTATATTGCCGATGCGACTCGCTGCTTATTTACTATCGGTGTATATTGAAGTTCTCGCTGCTATTAATGGATGTCGAGTATAAATTAGTTTTAATGCGGGTAAAGTCAAACACTATCAGATCACTCGTGTACAAGATACTTGTCAGACTTTAGAATTAACAACCTTATTATTTACCTAATCTCAGCATGAGTTTGCGATCGGTTTAATTATGTTGCGCGCTAGAATTCTACCGTTATAACTAATATCTAAGTAACACGAAACTAATCAAATAAGAAAATATGATTATTTTGTAAATACATATGATTGGAAAATTTACGTTTCGAAAATGATTTTTTTAACCCCATCAAGAAAACTATAACGAATTTAATTAATTATAATTATTTGAAAATATAAATATCATCTTATAAGTGATAAACTCATGCGTTTCTACTCAAGCACTCAAAATTTCAGTCCTGAATATGGCCTTGAGAACGGATGTTGCGTAGATTTTCGCGGTTAGTTGCAATTCGTTTTTTAGGATCTTTGGAACATTCATGTAACTTCATGATTTACATTTCGGAGATCATTGCAGTCACAATCTTCAGGATAATTTTTTTATTTTATTTATTAATTTAATAAAGTTATAAAATTACAGAAACATTTTACAACTTATAAAACAAAATTTTATAAACAATTAATAATGTATAAAAAAACACAAATGAAAAAAAAAACAAAAACCTTAAAAACATCGGAACTTACAACAACTTAAAACATCGGTACTTATAAAACAACATTTTATAATCAATTAATAATATTTAAAAAAACACAAATGAAAAAAAAACAAAACAAAAACCTTAAAAAATCGGTACTTACAACAACTTTAAACATAGAAGTTATAACACTACCCTCAAGATGTTGACTTCAACGAATTCGAAACGGCGGTTAAGAGGGAGACAAATTACATGAATACACCGAAGATCCCAAAATACGTTTTAAACTATGATAAAGTAATACATTTATGTTCGTATATTTTATGTATTTGTTACTAATGTTATTCTGTTAAATTAAAATAAAATACAATTCTCATTTTTGTCAGTTAAAAAATAAATATGAATATGGAATTAAGAGTAATACCATATCACAATCCAACACATTTGTCAGCCGACAAATAAAATAATTGGGTTGTGAGAAGAAAATAATATTAATGTTTTTAATCGATAGCTATGGTCGAATTTTTATGACTGTTTTTTCCACTTTTGAGGTGGAAAAAGTGAATTCCACAGTGTTAAAGCCTTAAGTATATCTAAAAAAAAATATCTGTTGTATTTATTATTGTTTCAACAGTGTTGTAAACTTCATATCATATATATGTTTTTTAGAGTTTCATTATATTTAAAAAATATGACATAGACATAAACAACTGTACTAGTTTAAAGGTATTATAAAATGTCAGACATTTGAAAATGCCTTAGTAATCACTCTCTTAACACATTAAGAATCTCTCTGAAAACATAAATTATCTTTGATATGGAATAACTTCTACATAAGCATCAAACTGTTATGAATGGAGTAGACATTTTGTTTATAATTCTCAGCACTGGAAGACGTGAACAATCTTACATAATAAAACCTCGTAAAACCAATCACAGTTTGCGAACTAACACACTTTAAGGTTATTTTCAGATCAACTGAATTGACTAAATCACAATCTTATGTTTCAATCACGAAAATCAATGAATCGCGGATTAAAGCCATAGAAGCGGCACACACGAGCTTTCGTAACTTACGCAGGTCAGCAATGTAATGACGTCTAAACACGAAATGGCAACTTTTCTACGGAACAGTGATAAAACTACACCAACTCAGTCTTGTTGTAAACTAGGTTATTCCGTACTAGAAAAATACTCCTTAGTATACGAAAAACACTTGACTGTATGTATGCATAAGTTTGTTTGTACAGGTTTTGTCTTAGTCTCACTCATTCATCTTTTTCGGTATGTGGACACGGATAAGTATCGGAGTACGGCAGAAGTATGCGCGGTCCGATGGAAAGAAATAGACAGACTGGTCTGTTTTCATCCTACGCGCGAAAGTTTTGAGTACCCACCTTTTGTCAAAGTTTTTCGAATCCTATTACCATAATCTTCTAGAATGACCTTAACTACTTCTAACTTTTATATTGAAGACCTTCGAAAATATTTTCAAAGGAATAATAACTCGGTAAGATAAAGTAATTTAATTTTCTTTTCGGGTGTCATCTAGTGTGACAAACAATAATCGGTTGATGTTAACACGTTTTTGGTATCTGGTGTATATTATTACTTACAAATCAGACCGAGGAAAACGTGGCACGATCAAATAAAAAAAAAAATATATATATATATATTGAATGTCGGCCACGTGAGAAGTCAGAGAAATCGACGCGCGTGCATGACACGGTGTATGAATGTTGAGGAATCCAGAGAAATATGTACGGAAAGAAAAGTGTGGCAGTCCATTCTTTCTGCCTACCCCTTCGGGGAGACGGTTTGATGGTTAGGTAGTTAGTTACAAATCAGAAAATATGTTTACGGTATATTATAAACCATATAAGTTTCAAAGAGTTCATAATGAAAATGATATTTGTCTCATCATATAGAAATGTAAGGCAGACGATTGCATCATAAATAATATATAAAAAGGATTCTTGAGATGTTTTGGACATTCAGAATGAATGGATGAGATAAAAATGGTTAGAATATTAAATTCAAGCAGTGTGAGTGGAAAGAGAAGTCATTGAAGACCACTGGAATTCTGATATGACCAATTTAATCAAATACTAAAAACCCGGCACATTCGAAGTCGAAAAAATCGACGAGCGTACCTACGTGTTGTGATGCAAGCATGTACAATAGTCTCGAGAGGTATGAAAAAAATATTGGTTTTACCTTGTTTGAACATGTGATAACGGTAATTAAAACTATGTACACCATAGAATTAATCAAAATTTTCGCCAATGAACGCGAAATGAAAAATATCAGTCTGTTGAAATTTGTGTACGAGTGTTATTTATAACGATTGTGATTTTATAAAAAGCTATATTTAAAACAATACGCAATGTTTATTTCTGCTTTAGAAGATTATTTGAAACAATATGGAAAATGTTTTATTGGCGTAATCTTTCATACAATGATGCAATATGCGTGATTTATAGACGCATTGTAAATTTGTTTTTGAAAAAACAGACTAGCAAATTTCCAACGTGTGAGGTTTTGAAATGTTAAGAAATATTTAAAATACTGTACAACCAAGATAAACATACGAGTTTTTCTTATTACTGCATGATGTTTAGCAATAAATAAGCGATAATTATACATGATCTCATTAATTTTGTTTAAAATGATAATTTATGTTTTTCTATGTTTTTTTTTACGTTTGAATAAAATTTGAATGCGCCATTGAAAGGATATGTTAATTGAAATTATTAACGGTATTGTCAAAGTAAAGCGAGGTATTGGCCGAAATATTATAGAGCATATGAGTGGATTTGAAATAGCTTACATTAGAGATGGTATTGCGTCCTCTGTCTAGTTTTACATAAATTACTACCATTGTGATGTCCCAGTCGCGGTCGGTGAAGTAAATCAATAAAATGATTTTTATTTCAAGTAACTGGAGTATACTCCCATAAACAGATCCCTTTTGCTTTGAAAATTTGGATGTTAATCTTTTGATGTCGGGTACTTGAGGAGTCGGGGAAATTGACGTGCGTGCATAATACGATATATGAGTGTTGAGGAATCGACAGAAGTATGTCAAGAAAAAAACAGTATGGCATTCATTCTCTGTACCCCTTTGGGGAGACAGCGTGATGTTTATTTAGTCAGTTTTTCTAATAAAATGTAATTTTTTATTATGCATTACGAACTTTTGAAATGAAGATCCATATTCCTCATACGAATTGAATAATATGGAAAAAAATTAATTCTACAATATGGAAAAATAATGACATGGACATTAAGAGTAAGATGAGAATCTGTAAAGCATGCGTAAGACCAATAATAACTAATGGTGTCCAAGCATGTGCAGACACAGTAAGGACCAAACAAGTTTAGAGAACTTCCGAGATGAAGACACTGAGGACGATATAGCAGGCAAGACACTGAGAGACCGCGTGAGAAACACTAGAATAACATAGATTTGCGAGGTTTAGGATATTATAAGATGGAGCAGATAGCGAAAATGGGACTGGTACGGTCATGTTCAAAGAATGGATACCACCAGACTCCCCTATATTGCATTACATAATCAACCTCATGGGACATGTCCTCGTGGAAAACCTTCTAAAAGATGGAAGGACAGCTGGGAGTCTACCTCACAAGACGAGCAACACTCTGGAGAAGAGACCACATAGGTATAAAATAAGAAAGAAGAATTGAACTAGAAATAAGCCATTTTACGGCTATTTCGTTCGTAGAGGGAAAAAAAATTATAAAAAAATCTCACCAAACGCCATTTTGACATTTCTTTGCGGCACTTTGTCGAAAAGTTCACGAGCCAGCACTGGGCCCCGCTATACGTGGCGTGCTTGCCGTGGCATTTTCAAGCGTACTCGCTGATCCGTGTTATTATTGTCACGGGAAGCGTGACGTCATACTACCAGCTAATTATAACTCATGCAACTTGAATTCCATTTTCCATGGGTCTCGAGGTACAATTAAGGCGAATCAAAGCTGATTGTATCCGCTGTTTATGTGGTTGCGGGCGGGTAATTGTATTCAATTTGTAATCTAGTTTGACTCTTAAATTGTTTACAGAAATCGTCAAATGAATGATTACTTATACTTTTTAAAGTTTCAATACTTAGTATTGATTTCCATCAAAGTCTAACATCTTTGCTGGTTCTTGGGATGCCACTTGGGCTTTTACTGTTGTAGTTTCCGTTGCTTGTACATGTTATTTGAACCCATTACTGTACATTTTTTAAACTATTTATTCTCGTGACACGTGATAGGTCGCTAGTATAGCCATTTTTATTGTCACGTGAATTCTACCAGACCAAAGATAATCTTATTTTTAATTGAAATTTTTTGGTAGAAATTCATTTTAAATAATGAAATCTGCATGCGTGACACTGCACTAAGGATGTTGGGCTTTATCGTCCGGACCGGAAGAGTTTTTCGAAATCCCAATATTCTAAGAGTAGTATACGACGCATTGGTTAGGAGCAGACTCAAAAGTGGTTCTGTGATATGGAGTCCTCATGAAGCGAGATATTCCGTTATGCTGGAAAAAAATCTGAGGTATCTCTACATAAGGAGATAAGTAGCTATCCGTGGCTCTATCCCACGGCATTTCTTTTGAGAATGCTTTGAATAGATGGGCATCTCATAACCCATTTCTTAAGATTACTCAGGGGATATTTCGAGAACTCGGCCGTGCTGGAGGATGTTTTTTTTATTTTTATTTTATTTTATTTTTTTTTCGTTTGGCTTTTTGTCCCTGATAGATATCTACGACAGCGACAGCATAGATTGTTCTACCTACCGGCCGCCAGAACCAACCTGGAAAGAGCAATTAATCTGCTGAACGTGGTATCCTCGGAGATCGACATCTTTCATATTAGTGAAAGCTCGTTCAGAAGGCAAATTTGCAGGCACTTTGGAGAGTGATTTGACTTCCTAATGTCGAACCATCTCTCATGCGTTTCTGGTATTATACTACAAACAATATATTATTTTACCTGTTCTCACCTCAAACCTTAATTTTGTTATGTCTATTGATGAAATAAACTGATTTGATTTGATTAAATTTTCTTTAAATCTTTATTTTTTTAAACGCAATGAACAATCACGAAAAAAATACAACATTTCATCATAACTTTACCCATGAACTGGTTTTTAAAATATTTTTTTTTTTACTGATTATTGTTGTTGGAGATCCAATCATTTTTCTTTTGAAGTACAGGGAACACGAATGAGTATACAGCTCCCCCTCCCCCTGGATTCTTCAAATTATAGGGTGATTGACGTTTCATCTTAAAAAAATGTAGTGATTTTTTGTCAAACTTCATCCGAGGAACCATTCAAGAGGAAATACTGACATGTTATGTGAATTCAGTTAAATTATATGATAAATGATGTGACAATATGTGAGGCTGAGTATATTAAAAATGGAGTAGACAGCTAAGGAGGGACTGGTATGGTCATGTTCAAAGAATGGACACCACCAGAATCCCTTATATTGCACTACATAATCAGCCTCATGGGACTTGTTCTCGTGGAAGAACTCCTAAAATATTGAAGGATAGTTAAGAAACCACCTCACAGCAGGAGCAACCCTCGAGAATAAATAATATAGGTGTATAACAACGAAGAATAAAAAATATATATACCATACGATTCCCTTAAGTTTTCTTAATATTTCAGTATTTTTTCTCATGTGATGTCTTTTTGTAAAGATTTTTTCAAGTATAAAAGTATACGTTAACGATGTAAATGTAACAAGAAATAGAGGAAAACCGAGAAAAACGTGTCACGATAAAATCATTCAAATGTTAAATGCTGGCCACGAGAGGAGTCGGAGAAATCGTCATGCGTACCTACATGACGCGATGTATGAATGTCGAGGAAACGAGAGAGTACGGCAGGAAAGACGACTTGATGGTGAGTAAGTTAGTTAGTTAGTTTTTACTTTCAAACGAGATAAATGTTTAATTACGTTTATATTTCCCCAATTTTTTAAGCTTTAAATTACGGTATATAGGTATATCTAAACTTAATTCACGTTCAATAGTAAAACAGGCTAGTTTTATGAAATGCATTGTATTTTATATATACGTACAAAACATAGATTTGTGTTCACTGACTAACATGTTACTGACATGATGAGACTGATGTTACCTTTGTTACAATTTATAACTTCAATACATTTTTGATACCTAGTATTAATCACATTAATTTTGGTGGTCTAGACGATAGAACGCTAGGCTTCTGATGCAGAGGACTTCGGTTCAAGCCTTGAGACGACCAGATTCCTTTTTTTTATTATTGTAGCTATTTTCAGATCATATTGAAGATTGTAAAAAAAATCTAATACCATTGATGTAAATCCATGGTCCAAGTCTTTAAAAAACATTTTTAGTTGATGATAATTTAATTATTTGCATTTAAAAATAGTCTAATCGATTGTTAAATATACGTTTATGCGTAGATTACACAAGTTAGAAACGAATGTTTAATTATATTACCGAAAATATTTAAATCATACCTAGTTATTGTTTGAAGTGCTCGTTAGATAAATTTGATTTCAGTTATATAATTATTTCTAAGAGTTAATGAATGCATGTCAGAAAAGAAACACATTAATTATCGATTGCATTGCGGGGATTATTTTAGTTTTTTGGCAAGACGTTATATTGGCATAAGTCTCTTAAACTTCAAGGCCCGATTCATTGCAAGAACATCGCGTGTTATTTTATATTTGCACGCCATCAAGAAATTCTCTAATTAACTAACTTATACCCGTTTTTCTTAGAGAGGTAGACAGAGAGGATGGGCTGCTACATTTTTTTACCCTGACATATATCTCGCGCTTCTTATGTAATATATTAATGGATTCTGAAACGCAAAATAGACGTTTTTCTGACTGCGAACGTGGTCGACTTTTAGTATGAAATTATTCTACTTATTATGTAAAGATGGGCGTTGAGGAGTACTGGGAGAAATAAAAAAGGTCTGGATCTGGATGGCCAGGGACAGGAGCCAGTGGAGAACTGTTGTGGAGGAGGCCAAATCCCACGCTGCGATGTAGCGCCGAGAAGAACTTTTAACTTGTACCACGTTTTCCTCGGACATTCTCGACTTTTTTTTATCTTCACACAGTACTTTACGTACAACTTTATAACCATACTTTCCTCATATATTTACAAAATATTGTTAAACCTTTTTACTGGCACTTTCTTAATTTTATTAAGAATTGTTTCATATGAGTACTGTCCCTTTTTACTTTTAAGTTTGATAACTATGTAGTAGATATCATACGTAGTATTTTTACACATCTTTGATATATGTTCAAACATTTAACACTCCTGAATTTTATCCATAAAAAGGATTGACTGTAGAATATTAGAATATTAAATAACAATAAAAATATATTCATTCTTTATCTCAACACAGTTAATACAGCAATCCGAGAAATCTGCGAGATCGAAGATGTGGTCAGATGGGGATGTCAAAGACGGCGATACTGGCATCAACATGTAGAAAGAATGAGCTCAAATAGGACACCATATATAGCTCTCCATGGAACGTCAAACGGACAACGCCGACCAAGAAGACCCCCGAAACGGTGGAGAGAAAGCTGGAGTTCAGCGTCTCAAGAGGACCCGCCTGAAATAACAGACTCCTAAGTCTACCAAAAGTGAAGAAAAAGTTAACAATATACATCAATACTTAAATAATGTCATTATTATGTTTTTAGAGAATAATCACAATTTCATTCGTTTCGTTTAAAATTTTCCAAACAAAACAAGAACATAGATTATAATAAATAGGACAATAAAAACACATGTCTTTAATCAGGATATATTGTTATTGTTTCCGAAATGGCGTATTTCAAGTTGCTTTAGAGGAAGGACAATAAGGAGGCCACATTTATTTGATTCATTCTTAAAATAAAATAAACCAAATTTAGAACCATGTTCAAAAACCGTATATAAGTAATATTTTAAACCTTAACCTACAAATATACCTTTTTTTGGACCCATCTTAATACTTATACTAAAACACTGACTTTCAGGTATCATGTTAGTTTGAAATTGATTTATTTTAAACACATTTTACAGTTAATATTTACTTTTCAATATTATAATATGTTTTAGGTGCTCCGAAAAAGGTGTTGCCATTTTTTTTATAAAATGTATGGAAGTGAAGCTTGGAGCTGGCAAAAGAAGGATGAAAGCAGGATAAACGCCGTAGAAATGAGATCACTAAGAAGAATGTGCGGGAAAACGTTGTATGATAGAATACCGAACGATGAAATAAGAATGAAATGTAAGGCAGATGACTGCATCATGGATAAAATTATAATAGGATCCCTGAGATGGTTTGAACATATGGAACGAATGGATGAGAGTAGAATGGTAAAAAGTTGTACACAAGCAGCGTGAGTGGAAAAAGAAGCCGAGGTTGACAGAGGAAAACATGGCATGACCAAATTAATCAATTACTAAAAGGCGGTCACATTCGAAGTCGGAATAATCGACGTGCGTGCATGGTATGATGTATAAATGTAGAGGAATCCCGAGAGGTATGCCACATCTCCTCTGCCTACCCCTCCGGGGAAATGGCGTGATGGTTAGTTAGTTAGTTAGTTAGTTACAATTATCAAAGCAATAGTTATAAATGCGGTTTACGTGAACTTATTTAATATTTAGAAAAAAGAATATTTTCTAGAAGATTTATGATTCAAATGACACTTGCACTCAAATGTTTAATTAGTCGTTTTATATTCCGATACAAAGGGTTAAGAAAAGTACACGTTATTGGTGATAGAGAACCCAAATGTAAATTTTAGAACTCGTTTAAGTCTAAACATAGAAAGATCATAATATAGTAAGAAGAAGAGTTTATAATCTCTTAATAGTATCTTCACGAGGTAGAAGTTAGATGCAAATTTTGAGATAAAACAATGAAATAGAGAATGCTCGTGTAGTGTTTTGCAGCGATAGCTTAAATTTAATATTGAAGATAACGAAATATTACATAAAAGAGTAGTTTAATTAGAATAAAGACTAGGAGCTTGAAATAAAAATGTGAGGAGTCAGAGAAATCGACGCGCGTGCATGACACGATGTATGAATGTTGAGGAAGCGAGAGAAATATGCCAGGAAAGAAAAGTGTGGCAGTCCATTCTTTCTGCCTACCCCTTCGGAGAGACGGCGTGATGGTTAGTTAGTTAGTAAGTTAGCTTGAAATAATATATAATAAACTATTTAGATATGTTATTTTTGCGAACACATCATCTGATGCTTCGAATATCCTGCACAGAAGTCCACGTATAGGCAAGCATTCCTGGAGTAATACTTACAATTATTATTTTCAGAAATGTGTTAAAAGCCTTTTTCGAACGGAGAGTTAAAAATCTTCATACAATATTATGTATATTTTATCGGACACATGAAAATAATGGATGAGGAAATAATGTTGAAGGTAGTGTATGTTTACGATGTTAATGGAATAAGAAATAGAGGAAGACCGAGGAAAACGTGGCAAGGTCATATAAATAAAATGTTCAATGTCGGGAGAATCTGAGGGGAGGCGAACAGAATAAGAATTTTATTCAATTATGATATAATAAATAATGGGGTATCAATAAGAACGACCTTCGTGGCCATGTGGTAAGTACATTGACTGCCACCCCGAAGGTCCCGGGTTCGATTCCCGGCGAGGGCAGTGTGATTGTCACACTGTCTTTGATCTGATGTAGAATTCACGTGATAATAAAATGGCGATAGATTAGCTATCCATCACATGTCACGAGAATCAAATCAAATCAATCAAATCAAATCAGTTTATTTCATCAACAGACATTACAAAATTTATTTTTAAGGCATCTATTGAGAACAGGTAAAATAATATATTATATATAGTATACTACCAGAAACGCATAAGAGATGGTTCAACATTAGGAAGACAGGATACTCTCCAGAATTAAGAGTATTTGCCTTCTGAAAGTACTTTCACTAACATGAAAGACGTCGATCTCCGAGGAGACCGCGTTCAGCAGACTAATTGCTCTTCCCACCGGTGTCACCAGAGGCAGATTGGTTCTGGCGGCCGGTAGGTAAAACAATCTGTGCTGTCGCTATCGGAGATATCTAAGAATCACAATGATAGCTATAATATATCGATTTGGCTCATGCTGTCATGATGTTAAGAGCGATTCAACAAAATAATAATAATTATGAGAGTCCTCCCACGATACGCCATTTAAAATTAAATTTTTTTTTTTCCGAATTTTGAATGTAATTATAATCCTCAGAAAAACAAATACGAGTATACTCAATTTTAAAACACTCGAATGCCCAACACATCCACATACTACCAATATCATTATTGGGTATTCTAAACATATTACTTTATCTCGATAGAATCTGCTCGAGATTCTATTTATCGTGTCATAAATTGTCTGGTTTAACATAAATAATGAGAACTCATTTGCAAAATGTAAATTTCGCATATGGAATCGATAGCGAATTTCTCATTACATCGGATATTAACATAAGTTATGTACGAATATAGGATCCGCCCACCCGAGCAACTAAGTTTCGTAAGCTATTGCTGGATTTTTTTCGATTGAATAACGCAATTCAAAGAATCGTTCTCTCTCTAAAATGAAAAGCGATAAAGAATTAAACGTTTAAATAGAGAATTATGTAATATTAAATTGTATCTTTATTGTACTCACCTAATAAAACGAATTTATAAAACTAACTAAATAACTAACCATCACGTAGTCTCCCCGAAGTGGTAGGTAGAATAATAGACTGTTCTTTCCTGACATACTTCTCTAGAATCCTCAATAGTCCTTTATGTTTGGAAGAGTAATAAAATACAATATAGAATTAAATCACATGCGTTTAAAAAACTATTTACCATAAGAATATAATTTTTTTTTTAGGTGAAAATATGATTTTATAAAATTTAAATATTTAAAAACCTTAATGAGTTATTAATATGTTTGAAAAAACGATAGTTTTCAAGGAGTTTTTTTATAATATTTATGTATGACATGTATCACCCTTCTAAGGCATTATCAAATTTGATAATGCATTAGAAGGGCGAAACATGTCATACATAAATGTTATAATAAAACTCATTGAAAACTATCGTTTTTTCATACATATTAATAATTTAATATGGAGTTACATCATTGTTAAATAAACAATAAATAACCTCAATAAGCATTATTCCACGTTGAAAATTGCGACAATTTCAAGTTTTAAAATATTCATCGCTCTTATTGATTCGAAAACGAAAATAATTGTTTAATTATATTTTCATCTAATCAATCAATATGCATTAAGCGTTTATAATTACTAGTTTTTTTAGTAATTTGTTGCAGTTAAATATTGCGTTTCATTAATATATTTTCCGTTTGTTTAACCAACAAAACATTGCTATGATTCGAAATTAAAAAAAAAAACTAACTAACTAACTAACTAACCATCACGCCGTCTCCCCGAAAGGGTAGGCAGAAATAATGGACTGCCACACTTTAATCGATGCGGCACTCCGTCCTTCTCTTTTCGCCCTCGCGAGTGACGCGGTGTGATGGGTTGCGAACCTCATCGCCACCAATAGGCATCTCTCGCGCACACTTCGATCGTTCAACGTCTACATAATAAATCTAAAACAAATTATATAAAATACAATGATATAAAATAAAATAATAAAGAAAAATAATTAAACACACAATGTTCTTTTAAATGGTGCACTTGTCGTAAGCTGGACGATCCGGACATTTAATCTCTTTTCCACGTTATCCACTGTTTTTTTAATTAACTGTAATTAGGCACTGTAAAAAAATCATTTATCTTAAAAGGTTTTCTTATATATATCGTACACTAGTAAATGCACTGTATAACGCATTGAAGTGCTTCATCCAATTTCGGTGAAAGGAAACGAGATGTAATCCACAAAACTCCGTTCGAAATACTTTCCATAAAACGAGTTTGTTTTTGCGAAATAGTGAGCATACTATTTGACCCAAATTAAATACCCACACATATTGAATATTTATATTGTACAAACATTTTATACAATAGGAGAGCTGTAAAATAATATTAACAAAAACAGATGCTGAAATTTGAAATTCAAAAATTTTTATACAAGCTTTATTTCACGGAAACGTATATCTCGAAAATACCTGTGTTCAACGCTTTTAAAAGTTATTTAAAATATAATGAATTAAAAACTGTTAAAAATTAAAGAACTTTGTTTTATGTATCACAATTTATTTTATTTTACGCGACAGCTGTTTCGTCAACCTATATTGACATCATCATAGGTTGATGATTGATGATGTCAACATAGGTTGACGAAACAGCTGTCGCGTAAAACAAAATAAATTGTGATACATAAAACAAAAGAAATTAAATTTAACAGTTTAAAATGTTAAGGTATCATAGTGTTTCGGCCAAAACAATGGAAAATGAATTATGTTATTCGGAAAAATTTCTGATTTGCAACAAAAATATTCCTCTGCATGCAGTGCCATTATAAATTATTTTGAGACAATTGATAACGTTGTATTTAAAAATATGATAATACTTATGAAATATATTTAGGATTAAACCTTTAAATAATACAGAAATAATATTTGACAAACAATTCCTAAACAGATTGAAAATAAAGTATAATTATATTTACTTATTGTTTCTTAAACAATGAAGTACAATATAAAGTCTCTTCCTTCTAAATACATATAATAAACTAAAACAAATAGATAAATTATGTAATGATAGTCAAATGCATCAGAATGCACCATTTTTTTTACCATTTCGAATAATTGATCAATTTAGCGATATTTAAATTTACAAAAAAATGTTTTAATTATATACTAAGGGGAATGTCTTTGAAAAATATATTGTATGTTTCTGTATATGTCTTATTTTGTTATAAAAAAAAAAATATGTCAAAATAAGGTCAAGTACATAAAAACTCTAAACATAGCATCTATATTATATATCAAACAAATTGTCATATATGATTTAGAAATAAGAAAAATAGTAAATAAATTCATGGTTTTCTCAAATTTTACTACTTATTTTAGTGTTATATATTCAATTTAGATTAATCTTTAGAATGTTATATAAAACACACATTATTAAATTAATTAGATCAGTGCAAATACTAATATATTCCCGCATAGATTTGCCATAGAAATGTGTTTTATATGCCAATGAAATTAGCATATACAGAAAAATGTTTATAATGGAACCCGCATAGTTTCAAAAGATAAATGAATATTTAACAACCTACATCTATTTTGTTAATGAGCTGATAGTATGGTTGAATTAATTTACTCATGTAACTATTCACGATTGCTAGAGAATTTAGTAAAACATAAAATTTTCAGCATTACGTAGAAGTAAAATATTTGTTTTACATATTATAAATGAACTACCTGAACTTTCATAAACTCGAAATCAATTTCATAATTCAAACAGAGTGAGTAAAGTTTGAAAGTTAAAAAATAAACAGGGTCTATTGAGTGAATTACAAACACTTCGAATTAAATTAAATTTATATAACGTATTCGTTAATCGCAAGGAGTATTTGTTTGGGGTATTTTTTCTTACTTTCGGTCACGTGCTTGCACGCGAAAATTTTATGATGCTGTTCGTAAAGAAAACGTCGCACAAACCCTTAAATTGAATAAGCACATTTCGCGCGCTGTAAACCCTTAATTGCGACCGCCATGTTGCGGCGGCCATTTTGGAAAAGTGCTCGCCACCTGATTGGCCGCCGGCGCAGACACGCGGGGGCCGCTCGCCGATTCCCACCCCCCGTCTCGCACCCCATACGACTTCACGTTAAACCACGCACTGTTCACGACTCACATTTCCCACAATCAAGATCACTCACTGACATTTAAGAGTCGATTATTTACGAATATTTTTCACCGGGGAAATATTCGCACGCATGTCATATACTCGGAGGCACGGATGCCGGCGAGATACCGTCCATTTTCCACTTTTTTTAAAAAAGAAAATAATTAAATCGTTTTGCGGGTTTTACACTAGTGGAGCGAGTCTTTTTGGAGGTTATGTAGTCTTCAGTTAGATATGAGAGTATCGATTGTGAAGTGAGAGTACGTGCGAGCCGGTTAGGCGGCATCTACCGACTACGGCATGGGGCATGCGACTGTTCGCAGCCGGGCGGGCTGTCACACCAGTTGTTGCGTGCGCCTGCAGCGCCGGGGCGGATACTTTCCGCACTAGAGTGCACAGGTGTACCTGCCGGAACATATGACCGACTGACCCCGAGTGAACCTTTTGTTTACGTCTGGTGACAATTAACGTTATTTCCCTGTCTCATTTCACAGGGGAATAGGCTTCGATACCACCCCCATTGACGTGACTCAGAACGTACGTCGTCCGTAAGTGCTACAGTTGCATTTTAAATATAGCTATCAAACTTAATCGCCGAAAGCTCTGCAGTAAAAAAGATTAATAAAATTATAAGAAGTTTTTAATTTATTTTAAATTTCAATTCTATGGATTGGTTTGCAGCAGTCTATTAACATTTCTGCTAGTTCATGGAACGCTACTTGAGCCTTTTTCATATGGTCGTTTCCCATTGCTTTAAACATATACATATTTAAAAAATGTTGTGTTTGAAATTTCATGATGGAAGTTCATTTCAAATAATCAAAATTTTTTTTTTCAATACACATTTAGGAACAAAATTTAGGTGTAGGCTTCTCTATCATCTTCTGGATCTTCTTCCAGAAGATGGCAATAAGCTGCCGAATCCGGTCGAAGCTTTAAACCTAAGTTGAATTTAACAAAATTTTAATATATACTTACAATTATTTTTCATTATTTATACATTAATAAAATATATATTTTTAAATGCTAATCGAATTGTTTCTTAATACAACTGCAGTAAAGCCTTAACCAAATGAAAAACTTTATAGGGGCCACTCAACTATAATAAATGAATTATCATAAAAACTGGACTCTGGAATAAAAACTGGAATAAAAACTGATAATATGTATAACTAATGCTAGCAGTGACGTCATATCTTTTAAAAACCAATATTTTTCTCAATATTTATTCGTTTATTAACAATTTTCCTTTGTATGGAGAAAACATCTAATTATCAAAAAATTAATTAAGTAAAAACGACTTGTCAAGACAAGGAGAAAGTATTCTTTGCTGGTAGAATGAGGATCTTTATTTATTTTTCAAATAAATGTTTGTTTGTTTTAAAAACTTCAGTATTTTTTATTAAAAAATATGTAAGATTGAAATTAAAAAAAATATTCATAAGAAAATGTTTTGATACGAGTATAATTTTATACCGAAAAAAAAAGTTTTTCATGAGTTGCATGTATCGTTTTGCTAGGGCATTATAAATTTTATTGATATTGCAATTGATAATGCTATTGTTATGAAAAACATGCCACTCTCTCAAAATAGTTTCAAACTAAAAAAAAAAACAATATTTAACACGTCGATACACATATGAATATTTTATAACTTTCAGCGTTTGTTAAATATTTGACAAAGGCAAACATAATTTATTGTATAATATTGGCGTTTAATTTTTACTAACACAAGTAGAGAAGCTTTTGAAAAAGCTCGAATAAAAGAGTTTACCAATTTCGTATATTTTAACGGGCCTAGAATTCTCTCAAGTCTTTGTGTTCCTTTAATCAAATAATATGATATTTTATTGAAAATGCTTTGAAAATGAGTGGAATTCCGCAGAACGCCATGAGCTCGAATTCAGGGGAAACGGAAAGCTCCATTCGCTCGGGACAATTCGATTACACGATGGCTTTATTGGATTTAGCCGATAAAGAAATATCTGAATGATTCGAATACAAACTTAATAGTACTCTCATCCTCAATATCCAAACAATTTTGGATGTGTGCACAATAAAATATTTATCGTTACGATCATTATTGTAAGCATATATTATTAAATAATTAGCAATATTATTAAAAAAAAACAATAATAGAAGGTTTATATATAACTAATTAATGTGTGGGAGAAGAAATAAAATTTGAAACGATTTATTTTCTAACCTTAGTGTTTTCTACTATCGCAAATCTATGTTCGTTTGTTCTTTTTTTAGAAAAACGTAAATGTGTCTAGCATGATTAATGGTTTTTGTTACGTTCACCTTTGCATTCTCGCTTGTGAAGTAACAAAGCCTGAAGGAAAATCATTGAATCCACGCTAGAGCAGGTTTATTAAAAATAAAATACATTTGAATTTTATATCATTAAAAAAAATAATATTATATAATTTAATTATTCTTCTACTTCTTTTTTCGCTTTTTAGACCCTTGGTCTGTTCCTATTGTTAGGCTGGGCTCTCCTGGTAAGTAGACTCCCAGCTATCCATCTAACTATTTGATGGGCTTTTGGGGGGGACGGTAGCCAACAGGGATCTGATTCATCACAACGTGTGGGATTCTGGCGGGATCCATCCTCTGCACTTGTGCATGTCCAGTGTCTTCTGCGTTGTCTGCCCCATCGGACAATATATTTCATCTTGCAGATTTTGCAGATAACCATGTTTTTCACTCTATATTGAAAACTCTTGCTACAACTTTCCTTTCTTTAACTATCTAAACTAACGAACCATCTCACCGTTTCCCCAGGGGTAGGCAGAAAAATGGATCACCATAATGTTATTTTCTGACATTCTTCTCTCACTTCATCTACATTTATACATCGTATCATGCACGTACGTCCATTTTTCATTGCATTTATTCATTTAAATATATCAAAAGATTACAGAATTATTTTTCAATACACTTAAGATAGATAAATATAACAATGAATATTACAACAATAAAATTATAAAAAATAAAAATATAAGAAGTGAATGCGGTGCGAATGATGGTGTTATGAACAACATAATGAAAGGATAATTAAGATGGTTTGGACATATGGAAAGAATGAATGAATAAATAACGGTAAAAATATATACATATGATAACGATGTAAATGAAACCGGAGATAGAGGAAGACCGAGGAAAACGGGGCATGGTCAAATAAATCAAATATTGAATGTAGGCCATGTGAGGAATTAGAGAAATCGTCGCGCGTGCATGACATGATGTGAGGGAAATATGTCAGGAAAGAAAAGTGTGGTAATCCATTCTTTCTACGTACCCCTTCGGGGAGACGTCGTGATGGTTAGTTAGTTACGTTAGTTTAAAATTATAAAAAGAGGGAGAAAAAACGCTAGACACAACATATAAATAACGCGAATTTATAATTATAATAAAGACAGTGCTTTCCTCAGGTGAGCTACACTGTCACAAAATACGTCAATCTCCGAGGTCAAACGATTTAGCAAAGAAATTTGTCTGCCTATTGACACTACCATTGGCAGGATGGTTCTGCATCGTGGGAGATAAAACAATATGTGGCCGCTTTGTCGAAGATAATAATCAGGGACAAACGGACCTACATCACTCAGGAAACGATATAAACTCGTTCTCCCGATGATGAAGGTGTAAGCCGTCGAAACATGTCGAGAAAAATACACTGAAAAGTGGAAATAACAGTGTTTCAATTCATAAAAATTCGTAATTTTTATTAATTTTACTTCCACTTTTCATTCAGTTTTAAATGGTTATAGCAGCTCACAGTCCTTTTTGATATAGAAGCAAGCTGCAGGACTACAACAAGCTTCCCCCTGACATACTTCTCTCGATTCTTTAATATTCATACATCGTGTCATATATGCACGTCGATTTCTTCGACTCCTCACGTTATGGTGAGCCTGGTGATGAGTTGTGGCCGACATTCAATGTTTGATTTATTTGACCTTGCCAATTTTTCCTCCGTCTTCCTCTATTTCTAGTTTCATTAACATATATTTATTTACCATTCTTTATGCATTCATTCTTTGTTTGTGTCCAAACTATCTTAATATTCCATTATTTATTTTGTTCATAACACTTTCATTCGCACCGCATTCACTAATAATATTTCATTTGACACTCTATCATACACAGATTTTTCCACATTTGTCTAAGTGATCTCATTTCTACTCCATTGTGGACTGCCATTTTAGGTTTTTCGGATAGTTACTCCTTTTTTTTAAAAAAAAGACTCACACCCTTGATTTTTTAATCAATGATATTATTACTTATTTTAAAATCTTCATTATGAGTAGAAAATAGCTCATTATTATAAAGAAGGAATCTGGTCGTGTCCAGGCTTGAACCCATGTCCCCTAGATTAGGAGTCAATCGTTTTATCCCCTAGACCACCACCAATGCCAACTTTAATTGCACCATTCATTTTGTTGCCTGCCCAAACTCTTCTTTCAATATCCCTCTCCACTCATCCTTTGTAAACATACTACCTAAATATTCTACTTGTTCCAGATTTTCACCATTCACGCTAATGTTGCAGACTTCTATATTCCTTTTTTTAAATAATTACTTTAGACTAATTCACATTCATCGTCAGATCATTTCGCATTAAGAGCAAATATTTTGATTTAATTATGGTTGTATACAAAAAAACTACGTATACGAATATGCTATTGAATAATAGATAATTTTATAAATAGAAAATAAATAAAACATTTTGCATGTAACCGAGGTATGGTTATTATATTTGATGCCAGCTAATTTCGCTTGGACTCAAGCTTCATCAAGGTAGTATAACAAAAAAAAAAGATGATAAATTTATATCAGTACAAACCGTATCTAGTAATATCGAGATTTATAATGCATATATTAGTATAGTTCACTTAAGTAGATACAAACCTGTTCCACTAATGGAAGATTGATCACATTTAGCAAGCTGATTTAATTACTAACGGTAATCAAGAGGAGCAATCCGGAATGCACAAGGTACTTGATAACCCGGGCGTCCATTCAGTACAATTACGTTGGTTCAACATGCAATCTGTAATAGCAAATACGTGTAATAATGTATGGTTTGCTTACGGATGTATTGCTCCAGCCCTCCCCGAACACCCTCCTCCGCTACCAACCCTCTTCCTCTTCCTCCTGACACACCAGTCCTGTCCCATATCTGCTCCTTCACATAATAGCTTCAGAATACATCGCACTTTCTTGATAACTTTTAGAACGTAGTTGCATGGCAGAACGATTTAAAAAGTTCAGAGTTCACAGCCAGTTTCATGGTTACGAATTATTTGATACACATCAGTTGTAACACATTGTTTTGACTGAATTCGAGATTACAATTTCACTTTAAACTTTTCAAGTTTTTGTGTTACTTGTTATATAGTGTTTAAGAAGATAATAAATTTGTTTTCAACACTTGTAGTAACCTGAATTCAAAATTGGAATGAATATAATACTGTATGTACTATATTATCGATTCATTGTATCCATCTATAACATTTAAAAGATATATTTTTAAAAATACTAACAGCAAGGATTTGAATCAATGACATTTGGATTTATTTTGCAATATTAAATATGAGTGAAAAATTACTCATTATTATGAAGAAGTAATCTGGACATGTACAGGATTGTACCCAAGTCCCCTGGTTCAGGAGCCAAGCGTTATATTCCTTCGACCACCACCCGACTAAGTATATTAAAATCATTTAAAAAGATATCCCGAAACAAGCATAATTTAACTGTAATGGCAAAAACGTCAAATAAAATAAAACAATTTAGATTTTCGAGACGTTATAAAAATACCCTTCTGCATAAATAAAACTAATGAAAACATTCGCGATAATCGTTATATAAAATACGAGTTTATTATTTTATATGTAAAATGAGGAATTTTAATACTAAAAGTGCGCAAGTAGTAAAACATAATGAAATAGTAGAGAGTCATGTTATTTTTCCAAAAATAAAAAAATAATAATTCGTCCTTTACTCAAGGTTGAAAAATTACCAAATCAAATAAGTATGTTTATCAAAAGATATTGCAAACATAATTAAAGTTTACGACATCCATTAAAAACAGATAACGTATAATATATAATACCAGAAACGCATGGGAGATGGTTCGAATTTAGGAAAACTCTGTAAAGTCAAGAGTATTCATCTTCTGAATGTACTTTTACTAATATGAAAAACGTGGATCTCCGAGGAAACCGTGTTCAACAGACTGATTCTTCTTTGCACAGGTATCACCGGAGGCAAGTTGGTTATGTGCTATCGTATATGTATTTTCAAAAGTCATTTTACAAGTAAAATGTTGTGATAACCATAGTACAAAAATCCACCAGCAAAATATGTGAAATTATTAAGGCATTGCGAAATTCATTTGTTTTATGCAGAAAACGATGTCAAAATATAACGAAAAAAATATTTTAAGAGCGTGCTTAATCCGTAAAAAGTCATTTGTGTGCGTCTTTTAAAATTTTACTGTTGTAAATTGTATTCTTGGGTACAATTTTTTTTTTCACCCTGTTAAGAAAGAAAGGCAACATAGGCAAGCTCGTTTAGTTATTCCTTTTAATATTCTTAAAGCACAGCCCGGGGCGGGCTCAGACTTTGATGAAACATAAAAGCTGTAAAATGGGTCCGAAATAATTAAAACCAAGGAACCACCCCCACCGCTGCACTGTTTTAAAAATTAATGAGGAGTTTATTTATATGTAGGAATTAGTATTAAAGATTTTCAAGTTGTTCTCGGGTATTTACGAAAATAATTGTAGGCCTGCATATATTCTACGACGATTGTCTTGAAATATACGAACTATTGAAAAAAAAAAACTGAAAAAATACTGTTTTTTTTTTGCTTGACATCAAATTTATTAAAATAGTTTCTTTAATTCCATATTTTGGTCAGTTAAATTTAAATAAAGTACCATTTGAAATGAGTATAAGAAAAACAACCATTAGAATAATTAATGTATGAAACGAATAAAGTATTAATTAATAAAACATAGGTTTCAGCGAGAAGCTATGAAGTGTTGTTTAAATAATTATTTTGTATTTTAAATTTCCAGTAATATCGGTTGTTAGTTTAAAGTTTTTTTTTAGCTAAAATTTAAAAAAAATAAACATCATTACATTAGACATCATTACATTAAATAAATTAATTGTAGACCATTATGAGTATCAAATAAATGTTATGATGTTAGCAGCTATACTAAATATGATAACTTGACTTTGTTTGTCCCTGACAATTATCTGCGACAAAGGCAACATAGATTATTTCACCTGCCACTGTGTAGAACCAATTTACCTAAAGTTATGCCCGTGGGCAGGGCAATAATCCTTCTAAATCGCATCTCTTCGGATGTGGACATCTTTCACGATAGTGAGGCTTCCCTCAGAAAACATCTATCTCTTAAATAATGTGTTGTTCTTCTTATTGTTTCTAATTATTTATTTGGTCTTTATGTTTTAATTATCTGGTGTTTTTTGTGTTTTTGTCTATTTTTAAATTTCTTTATTGTATTTACTGTTTAAAATAATTATTTTTTTACCTACCTGTATAGTCATAAGCGCCTTGGTTTAATACTGTAATGTTTATGATTTAAAAATAAATTGAATTGAATTGAATTGAATTGAAAGAGTTTGTGAATCTTGGAAGTAGAATCATCTGCGAGGGTAGAAAAAGAATTGAAGTCGATAGCCTCATACATCAGGTAAGGCTTCCGTTTAACGAAAATTTAAAGATATTCAAATAAAATAACGAAGTTCGAAAGCTCCGAAAGCAAAATACCAAAACATTTGTATGGAACATATTTATGTACGGTTTTGAGACATGCTGCCAACAAGAAATATATAGAAACATACTGGAGGCCTTTGAGATGTGGTGCTGCAGAAGAATTATATAAATGTACTAGAGAGTCCACATCACGAATGACAAAAGTGAAGAAGGGAAGCAACTTATTAAAACCATCGCAGAGAGGCAAGCGCAATAGATCGACCACATTATACGCCATCATAGTCTCTTGTACGACATATTTAAGGGGACAGTTGAGAGGACAAATAAACGGGGGCGCCCCAACGGGAGTATCTGACACAGGCGTGCAAGGACATGAACTTATATATTGAGCTGAAAAGGGCTGCATAAGAACGAGCACAGTAGAGAACAAGTAACAAGACTGTAAACCAATCCCTGGGATTGAAACAACGAAGAACAAACGAAAAACTAAGCTATTGATGAAAATAAAATATCAAGAGAATTAAATAAAATACGATAACCGGTTTTCATTCAAATATAACGTTTTGTTAGACAAAATATATAATAATTGGTCTGGGAAAAAGTTCTTTCGGGTAGTTTTGACATTAACCTGAAGCTGGAGACTGAACAATCTCCGAAATGTCGGTTGAAGTAAACAAGTTATACGCATATACCCAAGATCCCAAAATGCGTCGTTAAGTATGATAACATTCTACATCTATATTCGTATATTTTATATATCGATTACACTTATTTAATTTTATCTTTCTATTTTATTATGTTGTTAAAATTTAAATAAAATTGACCTTTTTTTAAGTTAAAAAAATTTTCATGAATAAATTAAGATCAATTTTTATGAATATGTAATTAAGAGTAATAAGATTGCTTGAACAATGTTGTAAACTTCATACTATACATTCTATTTTTATCGATAATATTTTTTATATTTTTTTTTTTACAAAAAAAAGTTTATTTCGCATGACTACCGGTTTTACTTAATACTTCGTAAAAAATGTAAATTTCACATTATTAAGCGTTAAACATAGATTACGTACTTTTCAAATTGCTTTGTTGATTGCGTGTTAAACAGTTAACATGGGATTTTCTAATACACCCTCGATCCTTATTTCTGAGTTTAGATCTAAATTGATGGTTTATAAGAGAAAGAGTGAGCACAAAAAAAACTTTACCATTTGACGAAAATGCTAGATAAGAAATAATACTGGGGTAAAAAAAGAAAGTACGTTGAAAGGGTTACACACAATCTGTGAAAAATATTGTATATTAAATAAAATAAAAACGGTTACTTAAATTTAAGTGTATTGCCATAAAAAATATTTAAAAATGAGTTTTCATAAAATGTGATACTCGTACATTTTCGAAACGAGATATTTTAAAGACCGAAAAAAAATACAATTTTCCACTCAACAACAGTATAAAATATTTAATAGTTAATTAAGTATCACAGTGTTTCCTCCAAAACAATAGAATAACAAGAAATGTCAAAATATACTTTTAAAATAAAATTTCTTCAAGTTGGATAGCATTTTTTGTATGCTCGGAGACTGAGTTCGTGTAAACACTATTACTCAAAATCTGAGGATGTTTAAAAATAATATTCCTTTTTATTACAATAATTTTATCATTGATTTAGAAATATAAAATTAAATCATTAAATATGACGTGTGACGTCATACATTATATGAATGGAGTTTGTACACAAAGAAGCTTTAAAAAATCATTTTAACAGACAAAACAATTAAGACAACGCTGCTAATAAAATCGTAAAGACAATGTTAAAGTTTAATTATTTGCGGTATTTACATACAAAATAATCGTTTGCAGATTAAAAATTAACATTTAATGATTTTTTAAAAATATTTATAAAACATTAGAAAATACAAAACAATTTTTTTTGTAAAGAGACTAAAGAAACTTTTCGTAATTGTATATAAATTCTTTTTTTTATAATTTTTTATTGTATTCTATTGTTTTTTTCTCAATAACATTTTTTTCAGTGCGGTCATAAAAAAATTATTAAATATAATTAAAAAAAAAAAAAAAAAAAAATTTTCTCAATTATTTTTAAAAGGTTTAAACCATACGTATTTAACTAATTCATTTTTATTTAGGTTCAGCTCATAATAATAAACTCATGAGTGCCAACTTTTTTACTTAAAATATTAAGGATCTTAATTTTGTTTTATTAGTACCATTTAATCCCCCAAAATCTGTAGAAATATTTACCACAAATATTATTTTATACCTTTTCTAATACAAGCGATTTGATATATTAGTGCCATATATTTAACAGTGTTTAATATGGAATATAACATTTTTAAAACAATATTTTTTTCGTGCTTTAAGGCGGCCCACTTAATAATGTAATGTTTACATGATATTCATATTAATGTAATAGATATACGTATGCAGTTAAACAAATATGTCCTTGCTCGAAGTCAAGTATTCGTTAAGTGTTAAGCTGGTGGGTGGGGGTTGGGGTAGGGGGTGTGACGTCAGCGGTGGGGTCAACAACCCCACGAGGTCCATAGAGAAATCTAGGCAAGTGGGTAACATTTCGGTGGAAATTGGGAAGATTTTGGGTGATGGCGGATAAAAAGTTTTTGTATTATAAATTTATAAAAGGGAAAGTGGTTCTTGTTTAACGATTTTAAATTAAGTTGATGTTTTTTCTAAAGGTGTGAGATTCTACGGGGTGTTCTGAAATACATTTGTTTTAAAAATGAATGCGTAATTAATAAATATATAATTTTACCGATCAGTTTCTAAAACATGAAAATATATCCCATATTACAGTCGCGTAGAATATGTTAAATGATATCAAAGGGTTAGAAAAATGTATATGGTAAAATTAGGTCCTGTCAGAATTTTTTTAATTTATAATAAAATTTATTCCGCTGAATTATCACAATGTTTTGACTTCCAGTTTCGGCAACTCGATGTCGGAACCGGTTGGAACATTGATATTTAACATAATATATATAATTATTTTTTTAATAATTACAATGAACTTCAATCAAGATATTTTTATAGTGATATTTGTAATTTGAAAATTTTAAATATTTCTTTAACATGAAAAAAAAAAATTAAACATCCTCGAAATTATTTCTTTAAATGTAAGTATATATACAAAATTAAGGACATATATTAAATACACAATTATAAAAGACATTTTCACTAACGCACTTTTGGAAAATCGTGTAAATTTTGGGTATAAAAGTACATAAATTTTCAACGTTTGAATTTTACGATACGCTACGTTTTATTATCGAAATACCCTCCCAAAAAGAACGAAAGTTACCCCAGGAATATTAACTTGAGCGACATCTATTATTTCCATGCAATATTACATTGAAATTACATTTTATGTGAAGGCTCTAAGTTCATGACGTAAATATGATAAATTAGTAATGTATAAATTTAACAAAAATTTAAGGTTTTTAATTATTATATAATAGATACATAAGTATTCAAAGCCAATAAAAAGACGAATCAGAATAAATAAAATAGCGGTGTTGAATAATTTTAAAATTGAAATTTCTAGCGAAAAAATGTAACGAATAATTTGTATTCCAATAGTTAACAAACTCTTTTTTATTAATTGTCATTAAAATACAATTTATTAATAAGGCAAGTTTCATTTAAGCATGAAAAAATATAAACATGTGGAAATATAACTTAGACGAATTTTTAATTTATAAATGTAAGAGACACGTTTGAAAAACATAAGAATAACTAAGTAGAGCAGTGCACGTATAGTATGACGTCACTAAATATACTGACAACAATGAACTTGCTTGAGCGGTGGAAATCGCGGGGTTCGCCGTGAAAACACACAAAAATCCTGAATTTAGAAAGAAAACCGTTATTAATACCATTCAGCAAGTAAGATATATGTTTTACGCACTTGGTTTGTAAGTAATCTTTCAGATTCAGGGTGAATTTATCATAGACATGTGTAAAAATTGATTACCCGTTTCAAAATGTCACGAAACAGCTGCATTGTTTTGAGGCATGGCACTTTGGCAAAAGCTAGCGGGCGTGTTCGGACAGCTAACGGAGCTAGAATTAAACACACCGACGAATACGTTCATTAATGATTGACTTTACTGCGTTTATTGGCAATAACCTGAGTTGGGATACGTAAATGAAACGATAATACACCTACACGCTTCACAAACACAACCTCACTCCACATGCCCGTACTGGGGCGGTATTTATCCCGGCGCGTGGGGCCCGTTCCCGAAGAGCGAGGCGGGCTAGTGTTCGCGCCTAGCGGGGAAACGGTGAACTAGGGAAAACGCCATCTTGCCCCTCAGCATCCGGGAGCTTTACTTCTCAACGCGCGCTTTTACACTTCAATCGCACCAATTAACATCTTAGAGACAAGCGCTGAAATGTAACTTGCTAAAAAGTTTTCTGTTTTTAATGAGATATTAAATTTTCAATTATAATTCGTAATGAAACATTTAAAAATGATGATTGGATATTTTTCTCATCAGACGTACTAAATGAAATATTATAAACTTTACGAGACCACAATAAACTTTTCTTAATTAGATAAGCGTTTCTTAATCACATTTTTCTTTTAACCTGTGTATATATTATATACAATACTATATATTTTTTAATAACAGTAAGAAGTTGCTAGCAATGAACCCACGACCATTTAATTATATTGTTAGCTTTTTGCATCAATTTGAGAAATGAAAACATAAGAGCACAAATCAAAATAAAGACAAACACTAAATACTAATTTTAATGTAAAAATTATTTAACCATTGTTTTATTAAATATTTATCCGCTTCTATAAATACTCTTAAAAACACTGTTTTCACAAAATTTCTTTGAACTTTCACAAACATGTTTTGAACTGTGAGCGTCCAAATTCAATTGATTTTATAAACATTGTTTACACTAAAGAAGAAGTTCGAAATAAATGTTTGTGAAATTCGCAATGAAGATTTGTGAAAATATATTGTGTTTTAAAAATTCTACAAATATATTTTTATTAAAACTGAATATATTAATCGGAAAAACATTTTTTTATTATTAACTATGGAGGAAAACTTTTTTTTTAATTTCCCAAATTTTTTATTAAGCAACATATTTTAATTTGTTCAATATTGTTATTATATTTAATGTGGTTTTCAAAAGGAGAAAATATCAAATAATCGAAAAATTACATCCCAATGATTATTTTTTAATCAATTATAGAAATTAATTATTAAATTGATTTTTTTAATTTTAAAAGCTTAAACATATAATTTAGAACCATCTAAATTAAAATAAAAATACATTGCTGGTCTCATCCTGGGCTGCTGTTTTTTTTTTGTATATCTCTTGATGGTAACTCTGAAGCCCTTTATAACAAGCGCCGTGAGAGCTGGTTGCCTAGTATGGATTGTTCACGTAAGCCGAGAATGTGAGACCAGAGCAAACAAGACCCTGTTCGCGCCAAGACCAGCCGGAGTAAGACTTCTAGGTAGGCCTAGAGAGCACCTGGCGGAAAATGTACTAGCTCATCTGGTTAAACGAAGCTCAAGGGACTGCTGGGAGCAAATAGCGAAGAATCGAGGAGCATGGAATAACATCATAAAATAGGTTTCATCTTTTCAAGTGTTTTACCGCCATCTGAAGTGAGTTAGTTTTTTTCAACTGTTAAATTAGAAACTTTGATTTATATATCACAATTGTATTTTTATTTTACGCGACAGCTGTTCCGTCAACCTATGTAGACATCATCAGGTGGTACAATATTAACAGGTGTTCAATAATAATTTTAATTAAATCATTATTACTTTAACTACCCTGGTCGCATACTTTAACCTTGCACCTGTAATACTGGTGCTTTTTATTTATTTTTTATCGTAGAATAAACAAATAAGGAGAAAAATATTAATATATTATTGTAAAACCTGATGATGTCAACGTAGTTTGACGAAACAGCTGTCGCGTAAAATAAAAATACAATTGTGAAACATAAAACAAAGTTCTTTTAATTTAACAGTTTATAATGTTATAGTATCATAGTGTTTCGGTCAAAACCATGGATTATTTAAGTGTGTTTTATGGAATTATAATTTTAATTAAATCATTATTACTCCTACTACCCTGGTTGCACACTTTAATCTAGCCCCTGTAACACTAATGCTTTTTATTTATTTTTTATCGTAGAATAAACAAGTGAAGGAGAAAAATATCCGTATAAAAAGAACTGTAATTAATTTTAATTAAAAATGTTTTATTTACATTTTAAAATCGGAGTAAAATTTTAAATATAGTCCATTTCCGGGATAACAGATTTAGGAAGAAATTTCTAAGGTGTGATGATGTTGGTAATTTTTTATTTTAGTAATATTTCATTACTAAAATAAATAAATGAATACAAAAAATAATTTGCTAATTTTTTTCTAATTATTTTTACGCTAAGTAAGTTAAACACTTAATATATTTTTTACGTTTAAATTAATAAATTGTGTGTTATAACTTTCAGTTAAAAAGAATCGATGAAATTGGACCATTTTTCAACTTTTCGTGGCGATAGATATATCTGATGTCACAATAATCTCTTGGACTTGTAAAACTCTGTTGTTAGATGAAGGAAAGCCGATAGATACAGCTAAGAACCTAATTTCCTTATAACATAAAGACTGTAATTTAAATGGCAGCGAGCAAAAGGAGGTTAGTGTACAATAAGCATTATTTTTCTTTTATTATTAAATTTTATGATATTTTTACTAAAAAATAGTTTTGTTGTGATTTATTTAACATATATTAAAATTTAATTTTTTTTTTAAATATTCTGTAAACAAACTTCTGATGTAAATTTTGGTTTGATATAAGATGATAGACAAATTTTCAAAATTAAAATTTCGTGTTTTAAACCCTGATTAAATTATATTTTATTTAAAAAAAACTCAATGCTGAAATATCTACCATTTATATCCACATTTTATGTTATTGTGCGTTTTCCAGAAAATTTTCTATATTTCATGGGAGTGAAAGGTTTAACCTTTCTAATGAAATATCAAATGTTTGGCAAGTTCTTTTTAATTTTTTTTAATCGTTATTAAATATTTATTATAGAAAGTAATACCATTGTTAAACACAATAAATAAACGAATTCTGAATGACTCAACTTATTCATTTAATGAATTATTTATCTTCGGACATTTATAGTAACAAGAAGTTTTAAATAAAAACTGAGAATATTCAAAGACAGGATATGAATATTCATTACTAATATACAAAATATGCACTTTGTTCTTATGACATTTTCTAAATACATTTGACCATAAACATGTGGTATTTTTACTTTAATGTTAGATTTTTTAGATGTGTTTTTAAAATCTATAATTTCTTTCGAAGACTTCTTTATAAATAATCATTCTTGAAAATTATTAAGAAATTTAATGCAATAACACAATAGTATTTTATACCTTAATGATAAAAGAACACATTAGATGTAAAGAAACAAAGTCATTTTTGAACATTTATTCATATAAAAATAAAACTAACTAATCATCACGCCGTCTCCCCAAAAGGGTAGGCAGAAAGAATGGATTGTCACACTTTAACCGATTTTCGCACCGCGGGATACGCGAACCTCATCGCCACCAATAGGCATCTCCCGCGCACACTTCGATCGTAAAACATCCACAAAATAAATCTAAAACAAATAATATTCATATAAATGTACAAAAAAAACTTGCCCAAAGAAAGTAATGGTAGAATATCACGCCTTCCATTTTTTAAAAAATATGTATGTATTAAAAGAGCGTGATGGTTAGTTATAAATTAAGAATTTAAGAAATAATAGTTTTTAATGACAATATGGCTCATATATTTTTTATCGAATTTAAGTATAAAAATTATCATATTTTACAAAACCCTACAAAACAATGTTTTATTTAGTTTTTTGTTTGCATTTAACTAAATCGCCGTTTTTGCGGAGGGTGGGCAGAAAGGAAGAAACCGCCACACTGTTTTCTTGACATACCTCTTCAGCTTCATCTACTTTCATACATCAAAACACGTACAGTCATTTATACATTTAATAAATAAATTATCTTAGTAGCATCCACTTTTATCTCAAAATTTTGTTTTCAGTAAAGCTTTAAGCATAAATCTTACTTAATATTAAAAATCAGACGACAAAAGGCAAATAATTGATAAATTTTTTAATCGATGAAATTAATAATGATATAATCGTGATTTAAAATTGATAATCACGTCCGTTTTCTAGATATTTAAAAACAGAATGTCTAAAAAAAAAGTTATGTTTCTTTAGCTTACTACGTGAACGCAACGAATCCGAGAGGCCCGAGGGGTTTGTCAATCGGTAGCCTGGCTCTTGGGAATTTGGTCGCTATGGAGTATTTCTCGGGAGCGGACCCCGCGTTGTGCGTTCGAGAGTTTTACTAAAACGATGATTCGGCGACTGTAGCGCGAAAGAAGATGATGCAATATTCGAGGTATTCGCCACTTAAATGATACACTAAGAATACGTCTCATTCGAAAAAAGGTCAAAAAATTCGAAGACACCAGTAGAAAACTGGAAAAACCAAAATCCGGGCGACCAATATCATCAAGAACGGTAGAAAACGTGGAGAGTGTTAAATCATTATGCCGATTATCAGTCAGCCGAGCCGTAATAATAAATTTTACTGTTTGACTAAATGAGTGCCGCGAACGCAAGGAATTTTGGTCAATATTTGTTTTAAGAAATAAATTCCTAAATTGTTTATTGCAATAATAATTAAACATTGTTTGGATAAATGGCTAAATTTTTAAGCGATTCACTAAATATAAACTTTCTTTTGAGAAACTTCCATAAAATATAAGAAATCTTCTAAAAACCGAACGTTTAATTCTAAAAGAAATGTTTCATATACGTAGAGTTTACACATACTCGTATATGGTGAAAATTTAAAATAAAAGGTTTAAAATAGGACAAGGAGCCTACATGAGTGGACGTGGATGCATGGACCAGATTTTCGCACTCCGCAGACTAACAGAGAAGGTTTTGGCCAAAGACTGAAAACTTTTCTGCGCGTTTGTGGATCTGCAGAAAGCGTATGACCGAGTTGATAGGAAAAAACTTTGGAAGGTCTTGGCCGAGTATGGAGTGGGCACAAAACTGATACGCGCGGTCGCATCCCTCTATGAGGGAAGCACCGCTTGTGTCGGGATTAACGGGGCTGTCACATATTGGTTTGATATCACCAAAGGTGTCAAACGGGGTTGTGTTATGACCCCGTGGTTGTTCAATATATACTTGGACAAGTGCATGAAAGAACTTGAAGGCATAGACGCTGGTGCTAAGATGAATTGTTTGTCAGTCAGCTGCTTGTTATTTGCAGACGATGCTGTGTTAATCGCTGACAGTAGAGAAAATTTGCAAGTCTTAGTGTCAAGGATGTTTAAGGCATGCAAAAATAGTGGCCTGGTGATGAATGTGTCTAAATCTAAAGGGATGGTTTTCGAGAAAGAAGAATATATAACGATTTGTGAAATAAGTGCGATAGGCGAGAAATTGGAGCAAGTTACCAAATTTACGTATCTGGGAAGCATGTTTACAAGAGACGGAATAATGGAGAAAGACATTGAAAGAAAGGTTGGTGCTGGGAATAAAATAAATGGCGCACTCAAAGTCAATACTGGAAATATAAATATATTCACCGAAGCAAAGATGGCAGTACACAGTGGAGTTTTAGTGCCAATCCTCATGTATGGAAGTGAATCTTGGAGCTGGCAAAAGAAGGATGAAAGCAGGATAAACGCCGTAGAAATGAAATCACTAAGAATAATGTGCGGGAAAACGTTGTATGATAGAAAACCAAACGATAAAATAAGAAAAAAATGTAAGGCAGATGACTGCATCATGGATAAAATAAAAAAAAAAACCTGAGATGGTTTGGACATATGGGACGAATGGATGAGAGTAGATTGGTTAAAAACTTGTACACAAGCAGCGTGAGTGGAAATAGAAGCCGAGAACGACCGAGGAAAACATGGCATGACCAAATTAATCAATTACTAAAAGGCGGCCACATTCGAAGTCGGAATAATCGACTGCGTGCATGGTACGATGTATGAATGTAGAGGAAGCCCGAGAGGTATGCCAGGACAGAGCATTGTGGCGATCCATCCTCTCTGCCTACTCAGGGGAAATGGTGTAATGGTTAATTAGTTAGTTAGTTTTTATATCTGAATGATTAGAATATGTATTGTCTATACATACATTATATTCTAAATATATATCAGACGCGCAAAACCTATTAACAAATTTACAAGGATTAAGGAATAACGAAATCGAAAATCAGATGCGATTTTTAGCGATTCCCTTTGAAGCGTTAATTACTTTTTGCTTTAGAGCACTCGCATGGCAGAAGCCAAAGGGAAACAAACAGACCTTTACCCAATGGAAATTAGAATGAAAATGAAACCCTTTGCGGGGCTTAAGCTCTTGTCTAAAGTAGAAAAGCTATTATTTAATTTTTTAAATCAAACATTCCGTAAGAAAAATTCAGATACATTGACTTAATGGTGTGGAATTTTATTTTTAAGCGTTTAAATTGATTTGAAATTTAAGATTTCTTGTTGAAAGATTTAAACAATGCTTTTTTTGTTATGCCTTGGTTGGTTTTAATAATAACCAATTTTAAAAAATGATACTAATTTCTATATTATTATATATTTCGTGAGGTTCCACTTGTGTTTAACGTCGACCGGTTTCGGTAGCTTACTGTCATCTTCTGTAATAATGAAGAATTTTTATATTAACTTGTTTTATTTTAATTGTTTAAAATGAACTTCTACAAGAAATATCAATTAAAAATATTTTTATTATATTGGTTTTAGTCACAGTTTTTACAAATTTGAGACAAAAATTATAAATCATCATAACTCTTCGAAAATGTGAATCTAAGAACGTCATCAGGTTAACTAAATTAATGCTTGAAGTAATTGATACAGAAACAAAAAAACTATGTGTACAATTTCGTTCTACTTGATATATAGAACGAAACTGCATACTTAATTTTATTCTGTTTTTTTTTTTTTGGCACTTAAAGCCTTTTTTACTTCCACCATTCTCAGGATTAATTCAATCTCCCATTTAACTACGATTTTTTAACCTATCGCCGGCAAACGTATAGATAGTAATTAAAACTTTACAGGGAACTTTCATAAACATTAGATTTGTATTATTTTTACATATATCTGAACTATAGAACAATCCACAAAATATATTTTATTCTTTTTTGCAAAAAAGATTACATATTTTAATCGTAAATTTAATTTTCGTAAAGGATAATAGTAAATATTATATTTCATATTCAGAATTCGTAAAACATGTGTTATTTATGAAATTATATTTTAGGTTTTTAAGAGTCGTAATCTCATTATTTTTTAAGATAAATTATATTTTATGATTTTGTTGAATGAAATGAATCGATTTAAAGGGTATAGCTAACTTATTGATTCTAGGTAGCTAATAAAATATCACATTGCAATCGCCGGGAATCGAACCCGCGACCTTCGGTCTAGCAGTCGTAACATCTGCTACTCGGTCAAGAAGGTTGTCATTATTATTATTATGCATTAAAATATTTTTTAACATCTAGCTTCATGAACATTTTTATATTAATATAATCGGAGTAAAACGGTTCACGTGCACTTACTTAAAAGTATGATCGTACATGACGAAACCATTTTTTGGTATTTTTATCTGAAAGTAAAATATTTTTATAATAACACTATACTTTTGTCATAGTGAAATATACAATAGTTATTATTTTAATTGATACGTGAATAAGCAAACAAAGTCGATGAAAAATGTAGCAGAAAATAAACTGAACATATAAAAAAAGTTTTTTAATATTTAAATGTATAAGTCTGATGCGTATGATACGACTGATTGACATAAGCCGACACACCTAGTGGGTATACACGTACATTTTTCATTTGCATTTTCAATATTACATCTAAGATATAAAGCTCCGCAAAATGTTGCGTTCGTGCAAAAAGACCCAAATCCTATGTGCTGCCACACATGCACTTGCTAAAAAATAAAACGATCTTCTGCGTATGACGCCCCAAGACAACTCCGTATACAGGGACAGATGCCGAGAGCTACATTTTATCAACATTCTTAAAATCACGGACCACCATGCAAAAGGATCAAATCATCGGCATATACTGTGTGTATTCTTATATCATAATTTTTATTCAGCGTCCTGAAATTACTTGTCTATGAGATGATGCATTTTCATAATCGACCACGGGGTACGGAGCGCCGGGCCTCGGCGTAAGAGAACCATTACCTTGGGGTCGATTTATCGGCGCATGCGCGGAAAAACACCTCACACTCGGGGTACGGTGGGCGCCAAAATGGATTATGAGAGGGGCCGGACGGCCGGCGGGAGGCGGGAGGCGGGGTGGGGCACTAGGTGGCGGGTTGGGAATGTTTTGTAGGGTCAAGAAAATATTTTGATTTATAGGTTATTAAATTTTCACAGCAAATTAATTCATTGTTATTACTCAATCAATAATTTAGGTAACAGACGCAGCTACACTTTAGTGTTTTAGGTAGAAATACTGTATTAAATATTAAACTCATTAAACTAAAAGACATAGAAATTTGTATAAATAATTAATACGAATTAAAACGTGTTTTTTTAACAAGTTTTATTATAAAAATATATATAAATTAAACAACTTTATATTTAACCACGGTAGGGTTATTATATTGATGTCAACTAGTTTCGCTTGGACCCAAGCTTCATCAGGGCGTATAACAACTAAAAGTTGTTATCCTGCCCTGATAAAGCTTGGGTCCAAGTGAAACTAGTTGGCATCAATAATAACCCTACCGTGGTTAAATACAAAGTTGTTTTATTTATATATTTTTTTTAAATATCTAACCACAAAGTGAGTGCATTAAATGAGAATAAGTTTTATTATATTTCATGGGAATTATATGTTTCGCATGGTTAAGGCATTATCAAATACCTTAATGAGATGCATATCATTCCCATAAAACACAATAAAACTTCTGGAAAACAGACGTTTTCTTTCGTACTAATTCTTTTAGACGTAGCTTTATCATTGCTCAAGAAACAGTGAATAATTTGTATAAACTTGACTTTTTTAAAACGATATAGACCAGTTATTATTTCTTACTTAAGTTATATTTTATATTTAAAAAAACAAATATTTTTTATTTCTTTCGGATTGTCATAAAAATAATGCTTTATTATACATGGCTACTCTAAACATAACCTTTAATTTAAAACAAGAAAGTTTAGAAATGCATAAAATAATACTTACATAAATGCAATATTTTAATTGAGAGGGACAAATGCTGTTTTTTTACGTTTAATGCTATGAAATTCATTAAAAAAATTCATAAAATATTTAATTAAGAGGTTAAAAAATTTGCTTTATAATATGAAATGAAAGGGCATTATGATAGGGAATATAATTTATAGCTCGAAATTAGGTATAATTATTCATTTACACTCTATACGAAATAAGCAAATGAAAACTTGTTTAAAATATTATATAATAATATTAGGTCCTTACATATGAAATTGGCGTTTTGTCGTACTAGCAACTTTGATCTCAAATATCTTCTCTTTGGTTAGGAATTCCAAATTCAAATTTATACAGCTATTTACTCTAGTATTTGTGTTTCGAAAATTATAATTCATTTGTTTTTTCCTCAATTGTTTTTTTTCTTTGCGTCACTCAGTTTACAAAATGGAAAACTTGAAATATCGCGTTATTTACGAGTACGAGTTCCACCGTGGCACCAGTGCTGCAGAAACGGCTTGAAGAATTAATGATGTGTATGGCGACGGTGCCGCAAAAGAAAACACAGTGCGTGTTTGGTTCCAACGTTTTCGTTCTGGAAATTTCGACCTGCAGAACAAGCCCCGTGAACGGCCGGAGACCAAAGTTGATAATGAAGAATTGAAGGCTATTGTGGAAGCGGATCCATCGCAAACCACGTCCGAGTTAGCTGCAGGCTGCGGTGTTAGTGATAAAACTGTTTTAATCCACTTGAAGCAAATTGGGAAGGTGAAAAAGCTTGAAAGGTGGGTACCTCACGAATTGAGTGAAGCAAATCAACAAACGCGCGTTGACTGCTGCGTTGCATTACTCAACCGGCACAATAATGAAGGAATTTTGAATCGAATAATTACCTGTGATGAAAAGTGAATCCTGTATGATAATCGGAAGCGCTCATCGTAATGGCTGAACCCTGCCGAACTAGCCAAACCATGCCCCAAGCGAAAATTGACTCCAAAAAAGTTACTTGTGAGCGTTTGGTGGACTAGTGCTGGTGTCGTTCACTACAGCTTTCTTAAATCTGACCAGACGATTACGGCATATGTCTATTGTCAGCAACTGCAAACCATGATGGAAAAGCTAGCTGCTAAACAACCGAGGCTGGTTAATCGCTCTAGGCCACTGCTGCTTCATGATAACGCTAGACCACACACTGCACAGCAGACGGCTACCAAATTAGAAGAGCTTCAATTGGAATGTCTAAGACATCCACCGTACTCTCCGGACGTTGCCCCAAGAGATTACTATTTTTATCGAAATTTGGATAACCTCTTGGAAGGGAAAAAATTCAACTCCGATGGGACAGTCCAAACCGACTTCAAAGATTTTATTGATTCCCGTCCGAATGGTTTTTTTAGTAAAGGGATCGATGAACTACCTATGAGATGGCAAAAGTGCATAGATAGCAATGGTACATACTTTGATTAACTAAAAATATATTTTATATTTAAAAAAAATCAACTTGTTCCTCCCATACAAAACGCCAATTTCATATGTAAGGACCTAATATAAAAACATGTTAACTTCATAATTAATACAAATGAAAATGTCTATTATCTAGAAACTTCACTATGATGTGAATTATATATTTCGCCTGTCTATGCCATTATCAAATGATAAATATGTATTTGATAATGCCTTAGACAGGCGAAACATGTCATTCACATAAAAAAATAATAAAACTACTAGAAAACAAACCTTTTCATTCGAATTAATTATTCAATATGTAGTTTTATATCATTGTCAATAAACAATACATATGTTTCGCCTGTCTTAGGCATTATCAAATGACTAGATAAAAAGATATTTGATAATAATGCCATGGACCGGCAAAATATGTGTATATAAAATTTAACAAAACTTTGAGAAAAATGACGTTTTCATTCGTATTAATTATTTCTTATGGATTTGTACACGATTGGTAAAGAATTAATAAACATGTTTGTTTAGATTTTAAAGAAAATAATTTTCCATAAATGTAACCCTTTCAGAAAATGTAACATTTACCGCATGTTAGGGGAACACGGATGATAGTTCCCGTACTGTTGTCACCCTTGCGGTAACTTTACCTCCATCCCCCCCATTACAGCCACTACAAATCTGCGCTAACAACCGAGGTACCTTCGCAAAAGGGAGGAATCACGGCCGATCTAGAAATCGCAACGCTATCAGGGAGGATGCCACTTTCTGTGACAGGCGCTAACGAGCTGTCAGGGAGCTCGCGTCCCGCAGCTATAGTGTGTGCCATACAAATATATGCAAAACCCGCTCTAGGTCATGAATTCCGAACGAATGAACACGGAGCGGATATCGGTTTTCTATTTTAAAGTTATTACGCGTACCTGCTTTATTAAAGGGTAGTTGATTTCATATTACCCACCCTTACTTACAGGAGCACTGATTTGGAGGTGTCGCGAGGTCGCGTTGCTTCACCATTCAAATAAAATGAAGAAAATATCACTAGCGACCAAATTATAATATTAAATTACCACTCTGAGTATCATAAATTAGAAAAATAAACTTAGTAAACGTTTTGAAAACAATTTAATTAAAATTATTTCAATTCAAAAATCAATATTTTGAAATTTCAAAATTATCTTCTTTTTTAAATCAATAAGATATAAATATTGGCATTTTATTGCATTACATTGTATTCATTGATGATAATGATTTTTTTATATAATGAATATGTGTGTATATTTTCTAAGTTGATTTTACGAATGACATTTACCTTTTGACGAAACTGTAAATACAGCTATCCAGAATCTATGAGAACTCGTTATTATAATTAAAATTAAAAACGTCTGATTTCTAGAAGTTTTATTATATTTTATGCAAATGACATATTTTGCTTTGGTAAGGTATTGTTTAATATCTAATTTAGCATTAGCATGCATTAGCAGGACGAAATATTTCATTCCCATAAAATACATCATAACATTTTGATAATGCTTTAGACAGGCGAAACATGTCATTGACATAAAATATAATAAAACTTCTAGGAAACAGGCGGCTTTATTAATAAATTATAAAATATGAAGTTTTACATCATTGTTTAAGAAGCAATAAAAACGAGTGTTATATTATATAAACATCGTGATTTATTGCCTATACAAATATATAAGATTTAAATCGTAATGCAAGAAAAAAAAAACTCGTCCATTTTAGATGTACCTTTAATAGAAAATAATATTTTCTTAATGTAATGTATATTCACTCCCAAGCCACGCCCAACATATTTGTTCATATAATAAACTTAGTTTTAATGAATAATAAATTCAATTTGATAATATTTGTAGTGGGAAACTCTAGGGTTATCTTGTCAAAGCGCGTGCACAATTTTCTTTCAAGTGTGCACCAAAGACTCAAACCATTAAGGCTAGCAATATTTGGAAAATTATTGAAAGACTTATGCAATTGAAATATTTGTACTTACCACCATTACTCGGGAGTTTGATAAATATTTGTCTTGAATGGTATATAAAAATATACTCACCTGCAACAAAAGAAAATAAAATAAATTAGAAATAATTTCTCGGATAAAACATGTGGCATATATTTCATTCGGTTAGTTTAATTTATATTCCTATGAAGATATCAATTTTTTAATGACATGAAAAAAAAACTCTGTGCAAATTTGTATTTATCTACAGAAATTTCTACATGTTTGAAAATTCAATATATCCAAGACACAAACCATTTTATGGCAGTAGTATTTTATTTATAAAATGTGTATTGAGCCATCTGTACGGTAGTAGCAGAAGCTCGATTAATCGCTTTTCATTTCTGGCCGATAGATGGCAATCTATGGTTGTAAAGTCTTTGTGTCTATCGAGAAATTAATGCATTAAAATACCATATGTAAACAAATATTATGAATAACCAACTGATATAAAAACGTTTTATTGTTTCCTGGTGAGGGTTTTCTGATAATGTTTACGATAAAATATTATTAGAAACTGAATTAAAATTTATAAAATTGAAATTGATTTACATTTAAGCACAAAACATAACATTTTGTCCGTGAAAACGAATAGGTAGGTACTGCAAGCGTATTAGTTTTTTCAGAATAAATATAACTTCAACGGCAAATAAAAATTATATATGGAAAGCCTTGCCTTGGTGATTGGTCCTTTCAGATATACATATTATATATACTCGTACATACTTTCGATGTAGCACAGAAGCTCAGGAAATTCAAATATGAAAAGGATGGAGGATTCACGTGCACTTGAAGGGTAAATAGAAAATTCATAGCTTCATGTTTTGTAAGCTTTATAGCTTCACGATATAAGATTTAAGATAATATTTTTATTAACGTTAAAGAGACTTTTATCATAACAGAACTTCATAACAATGTATTTATTTAATGGATAATTAACATATTCAAGAATGTTTGATAAATCTCAGTAAATCATATGAATTTGAACATTTTTTAGACTGATATTTTAAAGCCATATAAGCTGGTTATATATAAGCATATTTGTATTTGTTCGATTTTAAAAGAAAAATAATATAATAATGATCTTGTTACACGAACCAGTTTAAAAATCTTATAGATTTTCTTTTAGAGATATATATATTCTCAATGTTTTAAAATATACATATTATAATATTATTATCGTTGAAATATAATCAAACCAGAGAAAAAGTAAAGTCATTTTGACTTTCCTGACTACATTATACTTGTACTTAATTTCAAACATACTATTTTCATATTTATTGTTTCTTAAACAATAGTGTTAAACTTCGTATTAAATAAATATTACGACTCAAAATTATAATTTTTTTGAATGATAAGTTTCGCCTGTCGAAGGCATTTATGTCAAATGTCATTTATCGTGTCACATTTGATCACATAAATTATAAAAAAACTTCTAGAAAACAGACGTTTTCATTGATATTAATTGTACTTCTTTTATTATTAAACAAAGCACCTTCAATTGTATAAACAAAATGTAACATACGTATGTCGATTTTTTTTGTTAGTGTTCGACAACAATGTTCCTTGATTATTTTCTCTAATGATATTTAATCATGCCTGTTGTATTTTACCTTCCCCTCTTTAAATAATATCAAATCGACGACCATCGTGGCAGCGTGGTAAAAGCTCTGAGTGCAACACCGAAGTTCCTGGGCTCGATTCCAAGCGATGGCAGTGTGATTATCACACTGTCTTTGGTCTGGTGTAGAATTCACGTGACAATAGAATGGTGGTAGATACATAGTTACCTTTCGTAAGTCACGAAACAACATAATAACTTTAAAAAAAAAGTAAACAGTAATTGGGTTCAAACGACCTCTACAATATAAAAAAAAACATTAAATATCTTCTTCTTCTTCTCCTTATAGACCTTTGGTCTGTTCCTGAAATCAGGCTGGCCTCTCTTGTGAGGCTGACTCCCAACTATCTCTCCATCTCGTCGGCGGTCTCCCGGGGGGACGCCAGCCGGCAGGAATCTGATGCGCCACAGCGTGTGGGATTCTGGTGGGGTCCAACCTCTGCACGTGCGCATTCCAGTATCTTCTACGTTGTCTGCCCCATTTTATGACATCCTCCACATTGCAGATCTCGCGGATAGCCGTGTTCCTCACCCTATCTCGAATAGTCCTTCCTGCTATCATCCTCAGCGTCCTCATCTCTGCCACCCGTACTTTAGCCTTCGTTCTTGTGTCAGTATATGTCAGTATAGGCCTTACTCAGGTTTTATATATTCTGACCTTACTGTCAGTTCTCTTATACTTGTTATTCCATATTATATCCTTGAGACAACCTGATACCGCCGAAGCCTTGTTAACTTGTCTCTTATTTAACTGACACGATCATTTTGACTAAGCAGATCCACTCCCAGATATCTCAATTTTGCAATCTGTTCCAGCAATCTGTCATTTAGAATATCATGGTTTTTGTTTTCTCAACTGAGATCATCATATTGAAGTTGGCGGCCGATGTCTAAAATATATTTAAAAGTCTTTGCAGTTCGTCTTCCGACTCTGCTATCAGTGCAGCATCGTCCGCGTAGCATATGATGCTCACTACATCCTTCCCTATGCAGTATCCCAAACCAAGTGATATGACATCTCCGATTATTTCATTCATAATGAGTTTAAAAATATATTTTAAATATTTTTCATTTGATGTATGTTTTTCAGAAACCATTCTTGTAATTTTGTAGTTTTAAGGATGAGTTTATTGTATGTGTTTACAGTAGACGCCTTATTTATAACTTTAGTTTATTTATTTTTAAACTCAAAGATCGAAGCTCCGAAACGTTCTGTAAAATATTTTTGTTTATAATAATATTAAACAAAATACTGGATAAACAATGTATCAGTGTTCTTCTTCCAAATTCATGTAAAATTCTCATAAAGAGATTTTAATTGCACAAAATACTAAAGTAAAAATTTACCTTTTATCCGAGTTTATTCACAAATATTCAGTGAAATTTGCCAACTAATCGAATTATTACATCTTCCTCTTGTGTGACTTGCTCCGATGCCTCGTTTCCCGATAAATTAATTAAGATTTCAAAAACACAAGAGGAACATTTCACTTAGAATCAACAAACTTCAATTTTCACGTCAAAGTTAATTTAGGCAACAGTAAATTTCATCTGAGTAAATGCTCTTAAGGAACAATTATTATGTTTCGTCTTCCGGTTATTTAAATCTGAATTTATGTAGCAAGCAATTAAGAGTAATGGCAACTCAATGGAGTGAGACGAATTTTTGACCTGTTATTGAGTAACTGTCGAAGGTTTTCTATGATTTTTTTCTACGAGTTATCGGAGGTCAAGTTACGTCCTAATGGAAGGTTACGTTGTCTATGATGGATCGCTTCTTTTACAAGCACATTAAAAGAAAATGTCTTTAACGTGTAATTCTAATATTTCAAAATAAATTTAAATATCAATGTTCTTAGTGTTCTATTTTTAATTAAAGTAATGTTTTTTTTGTAATATATAAAAAAAACATTATTTTCATAACAACAAACCAACACGCTGTTACCCCTAAGAGGTAGGCAGAGAGAATGGACCGCCACACTACTTGATCCTCTAACTTCCTCCACATTCATACATCTTTAAAATTTGATTTATCTGGTCATGCCAAGTTTTCCTCGATCTCCCACGACTCTGTATTCCATCCATACCATTAACGTATACTTTTTTAACCATTCTTCCTTTAACAATGTTCCATATGTCCAAATTATGTTCATAAGGCTTTCTTTCGCTCTACATTGCTTCCTTATATTGTATTAGCATTTCGAATACTGACGTACATCGTTTTACACACATACGTTTCAGGGATCTCAACTCTACCGCATTTATTCAGCTCTCATCCTTCTGCCAGTTCCATGCTTAACTTTCATATATTTACAAAAGCCAAATAAATAAATAATAAAATATATCATAGTTTTATTAATACGTATAGATTTATTTCATTATAAGCTAACAGAGATTATATACGTTTAAAGATTAACTCACTGTTAAAATAAAAGATAGTTAAATCCTTAAATAACCAAAAAAATATATGAAAATTCTGCAATTTTATCTACTATTTCATTATCAACTATCGTGTGATATTGATTAATTTTTTCACTCGTTTACTTCTGAAGATTCGAAATCAATACCACTAAAAAGCCTGAATTGAAGGATTTCGAAAAAATGGGCTTTTATTTTTTCTATTCAAGGTTCGACATTTCGACATCCCAGTAAAAAAGATCGACCGAAGAAAATGTGAGATATATAAAATTGCCAAAGGAAAGAGTTCTGGAATAGTTCACTTAAGTTGCCCGGGATCCGAAAAAAAATTGTTTTATCTGATCAGAGATGAAAGAACGTTTGTGGTTACACGTTGCAGAAGAGCTCAGCTATTATGAAGACGTTAAAAATAAATTTATCAAATATTGCATGATGTTTCACGAGTACTAGAAGTAGGCCAAACCTTCCACCACAATAGTAAGGAAAAATGAGTGATGTGGTTCTTTTTAGGATCATCCCAACCAAACTAATGTAGCTTGCAATTGACATGACAAAGAAGAAGAAGTATAATTTAGTAATACAAGCTAATTACAGATATTATTTATAATTACAGATAAGGAGGGATGGGTACACACTTTCCCATTTCTTCAGACTTATCAGGGGATTCTTTGAGAGTTCCGTCATCTTGGAGACTATCCATCTTTATGTTATTTATCTTATCTTCGACAGTGTCAGCACAGACTATTTTATCTCCCAGCACGAAGAACCAATCTGTCGCTGGTGATGCCGGTGGGGAGAGCAATCAAACTGTAGAATATGATAGCTTCGGAGATCGACGTCTTTCATTTTCGTGAAAGTGCGTTCAGAAGAGAAATACTCTTGACTTTGGAGAGTAATATGTATTCCTAATGTCGAACCATCTCTCATGCGTTCCTGGTATTACATATTTTTTATGTTTTACCCGTTTTCAATATATGCCTTAAACTATAATATAATTATTGTTTGTAATATATTTTGAGAAAATAAACAGATTTGATGTGATTTGAATTGAATTTTATCATAAGTACATCACTATATGTTTCAAATAAGTGATATTAGATACATCAGATAGAAAGAAATTTGTATATTATTGTATGTATATTATATAATGAACAGCGATTTTAATACATACATAAAAATACATAGAAATAATAAAATAATGCTAATTATACGTACATACTACCACAAATATAAATGATGAGTATAATTCACAGTAACAACTGAATCGAAATAGAAGTTAAAACAATGCAAAATATATATTTTATAGAGTAAATAAAAATTAATACAAAACGTAAAAGATCATTATGGTTTCATTTATACCGAAATGCCCCGACATTTTTTTTTAAATTACACTCGTTCAAATGTGATTGTCGAATCACATTTATTTAAATATTAATGGAGTTCGTTTATCTACGAGTTTGAGATACCATTTTTTTTCTATAATTTTAAAATATTTTACCGAGTGGACAGGTGGTATATACACAAATTACAGAAGAAATGGTCATTTAGTGACAATGGACCAATTTGGCGATGTCACAAACGATGCCGTATTAAAATACACGGATGGAAAATGGTGGCGCATTTAATAAATTGCCTGGCTTATTGAAGAAGTGAACACAAATTGTTGCAGTACTAATAAACATTAACGACCTTCGTGGCCGAGTGGTAAGTGCACTGACAGCCACCCCGAAGGTTCCGGGTTCGATTCCCAGCGAGGGCAGTGTGATTGTCACACTGTCTTTGGTCTGGTGTAGAATTCACGTGACAGTAAAATGGCGATAGATTAGCTACCTATCACATGTCACGAGAATCACTATGATAGCTATAATAATAACCTTTATATCGATTTGGCTCATGCTGTCATGATGTAAAAAGCGATTAAATTAAAATAAAAAATGTAACATTTAGGTCTGTTTAAATGTGTTAAACAAAATTAGATCGTGGTTACTTATAAATATCCTATTTTATTAAACATACTATTTCTATAGATTTTTTATTCTTCATGTGCGGTACCAGGTCCCTCCGAATTTTATGATACTGTGGCGTATACTTCTATATTCTGCGCTATCGGGAACAGTTTTTCTACACGTGCCATAACTGTTCAATCTCTTACATTGCTCAGCCAGGACGTTTGCATCCTGCCGACTTTTTCACCGTATTTGCCCGTTAGGATCGTTTGGGGATGGTGAAATTTTTCTCCACACAGCAGATGCCTCAAATATTTAGTACTCGTGTACATATTTAGATATATACACGGAAACCTGTCAGTATATAATTATTATTTTATATATATTGTATATATTGTATATAATAGTTAAAGGTCAACGCATATCAAAATAACCTTCGTTCAGATAGGGTGAATATTATATTCACCATTCTAGGGGTTGGAAATGCGCAGTTAAGTGGAATTACCTTGAAGAAAGGTAAAATGTAGTGAACTTATGTGTATCACAAAACACTCCCCATGGCTTTATCAGTGGCCTTGTCGACCTCAAAAAAGATTAAACATTCATATAATTGTTTAAGAAAAAGACAAATAAAGTATTTCAGTGTAAAAAATAAGGTGTTTCCAAGAAAAAAATATTTAATCAGTTATATTCAAATAATTATGAGAGTGATTTTATACACTTAAATTTTAATATTGATGATTTTATAATAATGGTGTCATATATATTATATATGACACCATTATTATAAAATCATAATTATTAAATTTTTAAGTGTATAATTCTCATTATCATAATTATTTGTATATAATTGATTAAATATTTTTTTCTTGGAAACACCTTATTTTGAACTCTGAAATACTTTATTTGTCTTTTTCTTTTTTATATACGAGTACTTTGTATATACAACACTTACTTAACAAAGTATGGCGAACATAGAAGAAATAATGAAATACTTTTCTAACTAACTAACTAACTAACTAACCATCACGCCATTTCACCGGAGGGGTAGGCAGAGAGGATGGATCGCCACAATGCTCTGTCCTGGCATACCTCTCGGGATTCCTCTACATTCATACATCGTACCATGCACGCACGTCGATTATTCCGACTTCGAATGTGACCGCCTTTTAGTAATTGATTAACTTTTCTGATTTATATAATGTCATTGAGTAGTCAATACCTATGTTAATATTATATTCACAAATTTAACTAGTTCCGGGTAATGCTTTCCTGTATTCTGGGGTTTATCCCTTAATTGTTTTCAACAATGTTTTGGGTCACGTCAATTGCCTTATTTACTGTAATCTGCTTCTTTAACTCGTGTATATAAACAACAACGCATTTGATTTTCACTACATTTGATAATGCTTTAGATAGTCAAAACATTTATTTCACATAAAATATAATAAAACTTCTAGAAAGTCGCATTGATCATTGTTTTAGAAACAAATAATATCATTATATGACTTAAAACATTTACCTACACGTTTGCATAAAAAAATTGCCTTATAATTTGGTATTTTATATATAAATCAGCATCGCGTATCATAAAATAGACAATTTGTATAAAATATAACTAAATATTAAAATGCTGAACGAAACTAATATGTTCTTCTCACGTAAACTCAGGTTCAATCGGATTTATGCAAGAGCGCGTAATCGAACGAGCTCATTAATATTTACTTAATTCAACTAATTACACATCAGGCCATCTTCCCCAAGTGGTAGCCATAAAGAATGGCCCGCCACACTGTTCTATATAAACCCTTACGGCTTTACTGAGCGTCCGGCAGGTGAAGGGGAAAGCTACATACAACACGAGTAGACGCCTGATTGGTCCGTAAGAGTCTAGAAAAATGAGGGAGATTTACTATGTCCTGCGAAGGAAAGATATGGGAAAAATGATTATAGCCATAGTACGTATATAAAAAATATAAAAATACGCACAATATTACGATGAAAAAGTATAAACATTTGTTCGTACAAATATTTAATAACTGAACAATTCAACAGCAACGAAAGATTTATTTTCAGAATCTAAAAACGGTTTTAAATCTCTCAATGAGGTCCATTTTAGAGTATTGTGGGTACTCGCAATATATCAATTGGCAAGGAAAACATATTACATCTATACGTAGGTGTCATTTGCGAAATGTCAGTAGCCGGCGATGGTTCTTCTATGATATATGCCTCCCGCAACTGTCAGCTAGCCATTGGCTAATCTTCCGACGACGTCACGTAGCGACACGAATGTAAAAACGTTTCAAGTACTTACTTACAAGTTTTGTCATTTAGATATGCTCATAAAAGTTAAACGATTTTTCAAAAGTAACCTATTAAATAAATTGGCCTCTGCTCTGACCCGAGACTGAAAGGTCTGTGAAATTCGAATTAATATTGAATATTCGTAAAGTTTGACCCCAGATATGGTGGGGTTATTTCATCCCGGCATTTACCCGGGGGAAACTAACGAAATCAAATATTGCAGTACGATTTTGCTTACATTCTGAAAAAGAACGTAACCTTTTTTATCCAGAGGCATATGCTAGTATGTTGGGCTTACGGTACAATACATCTAGATCTAAAAAAAGATTAAATTTTTTTATTTGATGGAACGTTGGTAATATACCATATTTATTACCATCTGAACCAAGTGACCGATAATATATAAGTGTTTGTGAAGTTTCATACAAAAACAGAAGTATCTTTTCGGAGATGGGAATCATTGTGTCAATTTCGACCATCATTTCGAAATCAAAAACACAAGTTTTTAACATTTAGCAAATCATCCCCAAAAATTAGAGAAATTAGAAAATTTAGAAATTTTAACTAACTAACCATCACGCCGTCTCCCCGAAGGGGTAGGCAGAAAGAATGGACTGCCACACTTTTCTTTCCTGACATATTTCTCTCGCTTTCTCAACATTCATACATCGTGTCATGAATGTTGAGATGGCATGAAGGCACGCGCGTCGATTTCTCTGACTCCTCACATGGCCGACATTCAATATTTGATTTATTTGATCGTGCCACGTTTTCCTCGGTCTTCCTCTATTTCTGGTTCCGTTTACATCATTAACATATAAATTTTTTACCATTCTTTCTTCATTCATTCTTTCCATATGTCCAAACCATCCTAATGATCCTTTCATTATTTTGTTCATTCGCACCGCATTCACTTCTTATATTTTCATTCGACACTCTATCATACACAGAGTAATAGAGAAAAGTTGTGGAAAATATTGTCTGAATATGGAATAAGTACAAAACTGAAATATAAATAGAAATTTTAAAGGCAATGAAATGTAAATTAAATGTTATAAATTACCAAATTCCTGCTTATTCCCCTTAAGTGTATAATACAATAAAAAAGTTTCCTTTATACAATACAAAACAATATTAAGACTACTTTTCACTTGTGATCCATTTTCTTAGTAATGTAATATGTTTCCCTCTAAATGTTTATCGTCCCTAATGTATTATGACTCATCGCACTTGAATTTGTTCCATGTATAATTGTACTTTCTAATTACTGTTTTTCCCATTTTGTTGTGTCGGCTTATAGTAACATTTGGAGCTTCTTCACCTAATTTAATATTAACTGTGACAACACCCTTTCATTTCTTGTATGTATAATTGTCCCTTGTAATCACTGTTTTTCCCCACCTTTGTTATATTTGTTTGTAAAATTGTCAACAGATTTCGCATACTTAATTTTTACTATGAATAACCAACCGCACTAATGAGTTGTTTGCTCTATAAATAGTAAGTCTTTTTAACTCGTATATTTACAAACGAGATAACTCAAAATAGTGCTTAAAATATATTTTACTTAGACTGCGTAAATACTCATATGTATAAATTCTTATAAAAATGGAATTCTTATAATTATTTCAATTGTCTGGTATTGTCAGATTAAAAAATAAAAACACAAGTCTTCTTTTCCTTCCTTGCTGTAGACCTATGTGGTCTATACTCCAGAGGGTTGCTCCTCCTGTGAGGTGGATTCCCAGCCGTTCTTCCATCTTTTAGGAGGTCTTCCACGAGGACGAGTCCCGTGAGGCTGATTATGTAGTACAATATAGGAGAGCCTGGTGGTGTCCATTCTTTTGACATGATCGTACCAGTCTCTCCTTCGTTGTCTGCTCCATCTTATAATATCCTCAACTTCACATATATCTCTAATTCTGATGTTTCTCATGAGATCTCTTGGTTGAATCTAATCGTCTCGGATTTGGACCCTTTTAATGTCAGTGAGGTAGTGTTCATAAAAATATATATTACAAATTCTGGAAAGAGTACTGCCTCACTGACATCGACATATTTAAGATCCTTCTGAGATATTTGTATGTTATCTTTTAATTTCATATCGAAATTGTATTTTTGTTTACCATTTTGTGTTTTTCGTTTGTCTCATGTCTCATTTCTGTATAAGAAAAGATAAATAAATACATGTTTTCAAGTCCCCAGAAATTATTTGGTCCAAAACCCAAGTAACTTTTTTAAAAACAAATTACAAATTATGATTCCATTTAACAAAGCTAAATCACCATATACCATACATAATAGATTCAACTTCATGTTATTTTCTTTGAAATTTATTTCTTAAATTTCATTTAATTTAATTTATTTGAATAAATAAAAATTACAGACATATAATTCCAGATCGTTTGCAATTACATTATAAGAATTATAAGAGAAGGATAACAAAAAAAACATTAAGATTAAGAATTAGAAAGAATCATAACATTGATATTGCATCCCTGAGGCAACTCACACTATCACGAAATATGTCGACCTCCGAGGCGACGCGATTAGATTGCCCTACCCACAGGCATAACCATTGGCAGGTTAGTTCTGCAGCACGGCAAATAAAACAATCTGTGCTGTATTTGACGAAGGTTATCGGTAAATCAGTTAATCAGTTAATAATAATCCATTAAGATTCGAGTCTGTAAGACACACGAGTTATCTGAATCAATTTTATTGTTTTATTTATTTTAATAGTTTTATTACATAAATATTGATTCAAACCTGAAATTAAAAGAAATTATATATAAAAATTAACAGGTTTATTACTAAGTATACCGCTGGCTTAGTTTCTAATAGTGTTAAAAATTAAGAAGGGATCTCAGTTTGAGATTTAACTCCTTAATAGGTAAATTCGCATTTCATTCTCTGATGATTAATTATTTAAACAAGAAACTTTCTCAGACGCGTTGATTATATATTTATGAAGTTACAAAATTAATTCACAAGCAATTTGTGAAGCCAGTGTGAGTGCAGAAATTGTAAATTTATCGTTAAACATAAAACAAAGATTAAAATTAAGCTACCAGTATGCTGTTTATTAAAATGAATTAATTTTCCAAGTCAAAATTTTAATCAAGTCGATACAGGGCAACAAGAGACACGGCAAGCACCTGGCTTTAATATATAATGAAAATCTCCCAGACCTATATTTATTTTCTTTATTATTATCTAGTACAACGCACCTACGTCGGAGTGACAAACAAAGACAGAAACTTTGTACAATACCCTCCTGTGTAAAGTTTTCTAGAAATTCTTCTTGAAATTATTACCTTCCCAGCTTCGTCCACTTTGTCGCTGGTGTCATCACGAATCGTACGTGTTAAAAGTTTCGTTGGTTTAAATGAAAGAGGGTTAGTTATATTATTCTTATTATCGTACGAGTATGTATTCTAAAGTTGGTCCATTTAACAGTATAATTTGTAAAATTTATCCAATTCTAACGGATCGGGGAGTCCTTATGTCGAAATTCAAATTCAAATGAACAATTTGCCTTTTTTTATTTTATATACTTTGTATATACAACACTAACTTTAAAAAAAAACTAAAATTACATATCAGACATGTTTCGGACAACCGGTCCTCCTTCAGTGATACATTTTATACTAACTAACTAACTAACTAACTAACTAACTAACTTACTAACTAACCAACTGAAAAAATGGACTGCCAGACTTTTCTTTCCTGGCATATTTCTCTCGCATCCTCAACATTCATACATCGGGCCATGCACGCGCGTCGATTTCTCTGACTCCTCACATGACCGACATTCAATATTTGATTTATTTGATCGTACCACGTTTTTCTCAGTCTTCCTCTATTTCTGGTTCCATTTACATCGTTAACATATAATTTTTTTACCATTCTTTCTTCATTCATTCATTCATTCATGTACATATTATAATGATATATATTAAAATATTATAAAATTGTTTACAAATAAGATCAGTTTAGACAGATCTGTAAATTTTTTTATAATATTTTAAATATGTATCTTTATGATATTGTATCACTGAAGAAGGACCGGTTGTCCGAAACATGTCTGATATGTAATTTTTTTTAATTTTTAAAGTAAGCGTTTTATATACATAGTATAAAAAAATATAAAGACAAATAAAACATCTACAACACAAAGTGTGGCGAACATAGAAGAAACAATTATATGGCGAAATATGTTTTGATTTCATTAAAAATAAATCAATGATTTGATATGAATCGACTCAGTAAAACATGGGTAATTAAATGATCATGTAAAACCAACGATGTTTACAAGCAAGTGTTTAAATGTGGCCATGATTTCACGTCGTAACCCAAAGAGTAAAGCAGATCTTCAGCATACGAGAAAATTGCAACAATCATTGTAACAATAAAAGATTTCTTGTGAATAGATTGTGAACTTGATAAAAATATTCATAAGATTAATTTTATACTCAAATTTATTATTCATGATCCAAACTCTCAGAGGCTGGTATTGAAGTTATTATTTATTATAGTTTACTTGTAAAAATAAACTTTTTCTTACGCTTGCGAAGGTGAACCTATGAACCTCGCCGAGTTTCAACTCAGTTTAACAATATAACGTTTTCTTTTCATGCGTCTTCAATTTCACGTTTCAAATTATAAGGGGGACTTTTATATTGTTTTGCATCTTCCAAGTTTCAGATAACCGCCTTAGTAACAATCCTCGAAGTTTGTGAACTCCAGCTCACTCACCTCAAAGGATGTATAAAATATGAAAAGCTTTTGTTCTATTGATTTTGTTCAAATTCTCAAGATGTTTTGTGAGATAATATAAACAACATATTCATTTCAAAAGAATCTTTTTCTATAACATAAATGTTTAAATTTCATCGTGAAATTATCGAGAAGTTTCAAAAAAAGATTAGAGCTTGGAGATAGCAGACAGAAGTGAGAAAGCTTAGTTTTAAAGCAACCAGGAGCATTCAAACGAATATCACATTTTTTTAAAATTCATTCCATTATAAGAATTGCACAGACTTGGCAATGCACATGGACAATCGTTAGACATGTTTTGTAAGAGTCTTCCAATTTTGAAAAAGCAACTCCTTGCTCTTTTTGATTTTACATAGATTTTAAACTTCATTTATATTAGTATTCGTCTTCTATTCGCTCGCCCCACATGAAAACCATCCGGTCAAATGTTGGATTGGTAAATTACCATCAGTTTGTTTCTTTTTTTCTCTAATCTTGAATGTAACATACACACATGGATATGTGTATGTGTGCGTGTGTAGCATATGTGTATGTGTGTATTTGTATATAAATATATAAGTGTATGTGTTTATTTGTGTATATATATATAGTCACATATATAAAGGTGTATGTGTATGTGTGTATACAGGTATGTACATAGATATGAATTTCCTGTCTCCCAATTTATTTATTGTCTTCGCTTTTCGAAATTTCACAGTCAAATTATTATTATGCATGTTTAATTTCTTTCTCTTGTACGTAATTTATATGTTCTATTATGTTATCTTTATTCTTAAGAAAGAAATGTAAGGCAGATGACTGCATCATGAATAAAATTAAAAAAGGGTCCCTGAGATGGTTCGGACATATGGAACGAATGGATGAGAGTAGAATGGTTAAAAAGTTGTACACAAGCAGCGTGAGTGGGAAAAGAAGCCGAGGACGACCGAGGAAAACATGGCATGACCAAATTAATCAATTACTAAAAGGCGGCCACATTCGAAGTCGGAACAATGGACGTGCGTGCATGGTACGATGTATGAATGTAGAGGAAGCCCGAGAGGTATGCCAGGACAGGCCAGTGTGGCGATCCATATTCTCTGCCTACCCCTCCGGGGAAATGGCGTGATGGTTAGTTAGTTAGTTAGTTAGTTTATCCTTATTCTTGTTTTTGTGTTTTGCCGTTATATTTTAGCTGTCTGTTTATGTGTGCAAATATTAATTACCTTTGTTATTAAACATGTCATTTTTATAAAAGACCTTGCGGCGTTTACGTCAAAAAAATAAAAAAAATAAAAAAAATAATAAATAATTAATTAGGCGGAACACATATCATATTAGTATCATATTAGATCTTATCGTTAACAAGGAACAAGTATTGAGATAACATATTTTTATAATACATAATTAATACATACGTATACGTACGCATATTAAAAGGAAACCCAGAAACAAGGGTAAGATAAAATAATAATAACATTCGGATCACAAAACATACACAAAGGATAATTATAATGAGGTGACTTTTTTTCCTTTGTTGATTTCAAAATACATTATTATGATCTTTGCTGATAATCATCTCATGGATATTTCTAGTTGTTTTAAAATTTATTATAATATCTATACTTTTATTTATATCTTCAGCTACAGAGCCGACTCAGTCAAATTTGTGAAGTGATTAACGTTTTTATAATTCTTCTTCTTCTTCGTTCTTTATATTTTACTATTTGTTTAGACAGAATACAATCTTGCTCATGTGAAGAAGATGTCCATCTTTCTCCCCGTCTCTTTGATGCTGGTCCTGGTGGCCAACGGCTCTCTTAAGTCTCGTGCATCGCTATTTTAGGAATCCTCCCTGGGTCCATCCTTTCTACGTGGTCTCACCAGTCGTCAATATTGCAGGTTCTGCGAATCTCTCTATGTGTCGCAAATTTTTCATTCCTTATGTTCTAAGGAGATTCGTTTTTCATATAAAGTACTCTTTTTGTGGTTAGATATATTTAAAATTATAACTATATATTAATGTAGATAACAAATGGATAAAAGCATACCTAGTCGAGTTCAAATATTGAATGAATACCATTTTGGGGTTAAAATACAAAGTGTCTTTTTTTACTATTATATATATGTTCATACGTTTTCAAAGAGATGATTAATTCTGTCAGTATCTGCTCTTGCTTAAATTTTTAAGTCTTCGTAGGTTTGATACATTTTTTAAATAAATCTGTTGGTTTGAATAAATATTCAAAATCTTCAAAGGATTTGATTTTGGACTGTCATTATAATACGTATTACAATTTATTAATTATTTTTTATGAGATTATCGCAACAGCTTTAGTTCTTGGAAACATCTTATGATGCCAATAAATATTTACGAAACAGCTGTTGTGACAATCTCAAATAATGAATTAATCTTGATACTTATAATCACAGTATTAAACATTAAAACATTTAATAATGTTGAAGTCTCATAAAGTTTCGCCCAAAATAATGGATTATCTTTTCTAAATCTGAGGTTGAGGTGAGGTTGCATTTTTTAACAGGAATTTTTCTACGTGAGAAGTTCAAATAAGAAAAACAATGAGAAACTACGACGTTAAAAAAGGAAAAGTGGCATCCCAAGAACTACCAATGATGTTAATAGACTTTGCTGCAAACCAGTCGTTAGGATTAAAACTTAAGAATAAAGAGTTCAAATCAAATCAAATCAGTTTATTAACTCAAAAGACATTACAAACAGGAAAATGTTTAAGGCATCTATTGAGTACAGGTAAAATATTATAACAACACACATAGTACCAGGAACGCATTAAGATGATTTGACATTAGGAAGACAAGATACTTTCTACAGTCAAGAGTATTTCTCTCCTGAACGTACCTTCACTAATATGAAAGACGTCGATCTCCGAGGAGACGCGTTCGGCAGACTAATTGCTCTTCCTATCGGTGTCACCAGAAGCAGTTTGTTTCTGGTGGCCGGTAGGTAAAACAATCTGTGCTGTCGCTGTCGGAGAAATCTTTCAGGGACAAATAGACCAATATCCTCTAGCACGGCCGAGTTCTCGAAATATACCCTGATTAATTTAAATAAATGGGTAATGAGATGTCCATCTATTCGAAGCTGTAAAGAATTGGTTCCAATCATTCCTAAAAGAAATGCCGTGGGATAGAGCCACGGATAACTACCATACTCCCTTATGTAGAGATACCTCAGAATTTTTTTCTGAACCCTCTCCAGCATAGCATTCATACGACCTTCGTGGCCGAGTGGTAAGTGCATTAACTGCCACGTAGTACTTTTGCATTAACTACCTCGAAGGTTCCAGGTTCGATCCCCGGCGAGGGTAATGTGATTGTCACACTGTCTTTGGTCTGGTGTAGAATTCACGTGACAATAAACTGACGATAGATTAGCTACCTATCACATGTCACGAGAATCTCTATGATGGCTATAATAATACCCTTTACATCGATTTGGCTCATGCTGTCATGATGTTAAGAGCAATTCAATTAAAATAATATTAATAACGGAATATCTCGCCTCGTGAGGACTCCATATCACAGAACCACTTTTGAGTCTGCTCCGAACCAATGCGTTGTTAAGGACTCTGAGCACCTTGGGATCTCTGAAAACTCTTCCGGTCCGAATAATGGAGCCCAACATCCTCAGTGCAATGTCACAAATCCTCTCGATATGTGCACGAAATGTCAGCCTACTCTCATAGATGATTCCGAGATCCTTCATCATAGATACGTGTGTTAATTGCTGGTTGTTCATTGTGTATCTATGATACACAGTTCCCAATGCTCTAGTATGCTATAGTAATGCTCTAGATTCTCTATGTACGCATCACGCAGTGGGGGTACTCCCATAGAAGCCCAGAAGCCCGGCTTGCTTAAGAAATTTTGAATCAAAACCTCTTCTGGCTTATGGAGGTTCAGTTCTTGTGCCTATTCCTCTTACGTCTGATGGGAACACTGTTGGAAGGTGATTTGGTGGGTTGTTCGTTTATGCGGAGGCACGATTTCTTAGATTTGGGGGTTTTGATTCAAAATTTCTTTCGCAAGCCGGGCTTCTGGGCTTCAATGGTAGTATGCCAGTGGCGCATCACGAGCTCGTTGTTATATAAAATTTTGTATTCATAATAAGCCGGTGGGCAAAACTCGATGTTAGTATTGGAGTCTTATAATTTATAACGATCCACTTTAATTGCACCATTGTTACGGAAATAAAACGTTAAATTTCCAAACAGTTGTTAACGTAAGAGATTACGCTATTCCTACGGCTGGGCCATATATTGTACGAGCGTCCCGGGAGCGTTAATTGTGTCTCTTTTACGAGCCAAAGGCCTCCCCACATCCCAGGCGGCTCGGGGAGACAGCTTCGGGGCTGTGCTCGGGGAATTGCGGACGTCGGACGCCTCGGGAAGACTACTGAAGTTGAAGCTGACGCAAATTCATTGGGGAATTAAGTGGCAAACACACAATCCATAGGGGGCGTACGCAACAACTACGGTTCAAACGTTTTCCCTTCCGCACGAGTTAAGATTTTAATAGCTCAATTAGCTCGGTTCACACATAACGATAAAAATATTACTATTAATATTTTCATTATTGATTTGGTGGTACATATTGCCTGCTTTCTTGTTGTAACTGCTTATATTTTGTTATATTTTCTTTAACGTTGTTATTTTAAAATTGATAAAACAAATAAAAAAAATTAATTATGATAATTATTATCAATTTTACTTTTAATTTGTGGTTTGTTTGACAATGACATAAAACTCTACTAAATATTTAATACTGATAAAAAAATGCGTCTTATACAACAATTATTAAATTTTATGAGAGTGACATGTCTCAGTGTGTTAATTGTAACGCAATAATACTTAATTGTGGTATTTATTGTTTTTTTTTGTTTTTTTTTTTAAAGACTAACATCGAAGATTTGAATCAATGATATTACAATTTATTTTACAATCTTCAATATGAGCAGAAAATAGCTCATTATTATGAAGAAGGAATCTGGTCGTGTCCAGGCTCGAACCCAAGTCCCCTAGATTAGGAGTCAAGCGTTCTATCCCCTAGACCACCACCCTAGACCACCACCCGATTATCTTGAACAATAATGTAAAACTCCATATTAAATCATTAATATGAATGAAAACGTCTGTCTTGGAGTGACATATTTCGCTTTTCCAAGGCATTATCAAAATTTGATATTGTCATAGAAGGGCGAAAACATGTCATTCCATCTAAAATATAATAAAACACTCAGATACGAGTATATGATAAATATTATAGAAAAATTTGTAAATTTAATTTATTTTTTCATGAATGTTGTCAGTTTTGACAGATATCAAAACGATTTATGATTTTTTTTGTGTCCAAAAAAAGTTTGTTTTTTAATTTTTATTTTTGTAATAAAGTGTGTGTATGTACAAAGTATAAAAAAATAAACATTAATGATTCCGCAACACAAAGTTATGGCGAATATTGAGGAAAATATAACAAATGGCCTGTTTAATGGAAATTATTTAACAATATTTGTATATTAGAATAACAAAAATATACGAAATGCGTAAAATATAAAATATTTCATGAAACATTTCAGAAGTGTTTCAATTTGCCCTAGAATTGGTTAAGATTTTTCTAGTAAAAAAATTAGTAACAAGAAAAAATCGAAATGCATTTTCAACATTGACGTTGTTTTAATATAATATAAGAAAAACTTATTTATACAACAATGTACTGTATCTTGTTTAAGGCACCCATTTTTTTAATGTATCAAATAAATACTTTAAGATCTGGTATTATTACTTTCAGAATCTTTGCGAAGGCAGGTCATTACATATTATTTACAAGTTACAACCGAATTATTCTAAACCACTATAATACGAGTATATAAATGAGGAATTCACATCCAACTGTCACATTATGAATAAAAGCTCTCAGGCTGTTGACACATGGATATATCTTTGATTTCCGCAAATCTGAAAATTCTGCTTTATTTTCATGAAGATTTATGATACAAGCAGTTGAAATATAAACGTGGGAGTGATTTGGTGTACACCATATAGAATGTTCGAGTATTCTGCGCTTGTTGTACCTCACTGCTGTCACCCGCAGCGGGCTCACTGGTTCGATAGGAGTAATGCCGGCGTCATTAGTATTAGTGAAGGGAACTTTCTGAAGTATTGATCAGAATCCAAAGGGTCGGGAAAACCCACGGTAGTAACATCGGAAAACATATTCCTCAAGCGATAGTAAAAATTTCATAATTTTTTAAATACGTTTCTCATTTTAAATATATTTAAATTGGCAAATTTACTACTCACTTTTGGGAGTAATATAATTCGATCTAATCTCAAAATGAAAAAATAAGTATACATTGTTTTAACGCAAAGCCAAATAAAAATGCTTTTATATCTCTGTACGTACTGCCCCAATCGTGGGGCCATTTAATACATGGTCAGATAGCGTATAGCCACATGCTTGGAGCTTCATATAATGTTTCATAAATGTCATTAATATCCATGGAAAGAGCCATGCTTGACATAACTTTGAGGGAAAGGTTTAGAAACGAATTTATTCGACAGCAAACCAAGGTGACCGAGGTGGCTCTGAGGATGGGCGGGCTGAAGTGGCGATGGGCTGGCCATGTTTGTCGGAGAACCGACGGCCGATGAGGGAGACGGGTTCTGGAGTGGAGACCGGGTACAGGATTCCGCAGAGTTGGACGTCCCCTTGTCCGCTGGACCGACGATCTGAAGAGGATTGCTGGACATGGATGGATGGAAGCGCCAATAGATATGGGGCGGTGGCGTGCTTTGGGAGAGGTCTACATTCAGCAGTGAATGACAGACGGTGATGATTAATATCTTATTACCCGAGAGGTGAAGATGTAAAAGAAAGGTATTTGCAAACTTAAATATAATAAAAATGTGTGAAATTAACAATAAAAATGGTATTCTTCTTCTTCAAGTGCCCTGTCGGGTCTTCCTAACGTTGGCGATCACCTCGGCGAACCTGTCCCTGTCCTGCGCCCTCGGAACAGCTCCTCAACACTTCGGATGCTGGTCCACTTCCTCACGTTTCGCAGCCAAGACATTTATCTCCTTCCGGGCCCTCGGCGTCCCTCAATTTTTCCCTCCAATATCAGTTGGAGAATGTAGTACTTTTCCCCACGCAGTATATGACCCAGATATGAGATCTTTCGAACCTTGATAGTTGACAAAAAATTCCTGTCAACTCTAGCTCGCCTCAGGACTTCGGTATTGGTAACCATGTCTGTCCAGGGAACTCTGAGCATTCGGCGATGGAGCCACATTTCAAATGCTTTCAGTCTGTTCATTGAGTTAACTTTCAGGGTCCAAGTTTCACACCCGTACAATAAAACAGACCACACATAGCATTTGATCATTCTCTGGCGGAGTTTCAAGTTTACGTTATCATTGCAGAATAGTGATTTCATTTTATTAAACGTAGCTCTTGCTGCCTCAATTCTGCATTTTATCTCTACATCTGGGTCAAGAGATTCGGTTAGTATGCTGCCGAGGTATTCAAATTTTTTCACCCTTTCAACGTTATGGCCGTTCAAATGCAATACTGATCCACTGTAGTCAAGCCGTCCGAATGTCATCCATTTGGTTTTGCTGACATTTATTGTTAGCCCCAATCTTTCACCGGACTCGTCAACAAGATTAAGGAGTTCCTGAAAATCGCTGACACTTTCAGCTAATAAAACAGTGTCGTCGGCATATCTTATATTGTTAAAAATGGTATTAATTAACTTCATTTACCAAGAAGGACACATACAAAAATTTTCTATTGTAAAATATTTTATTTATACTCTTTCATATGTTTTTAATCTTACTTATATATAGACTAATGAAAACATTTAATACATATTTTATGTTTGTAACGCGTTCACAAAAGTATTCATACGTATTTTATATACCGAAAATTTAACCACTGTAAAGGTGTTAAGCGACATTATCTAAAATTAACTACAGTTATGGATCCAGTGAGATTAAAAATAATCCTCATAGTGCTCTTTTATCGCACGATATTAAAAGAGAACATTTTGTTCGCAGTCATTCGTTTTCTAGGCTTATTATGAACACCTAAATCTCTTTTTATGCACGGATTCAGAGTGACGCGAATCGGTACGTAAAAAAACACGTAACATAAATTCACTTTTACGCGACCAACCCAAAAGGAAAATTTCATCAATAAAAAAATCTTTAACTGCATTTTTAGGAGGTGAAATGTAAAATCGACCTTACGAATAGATAATGGTCACAGAAGAAGTTAAGGTATTCAAATGATCTTGAAAAGTAAATCTTTTCACTGAATACATTTTGTTCTCTCTTTTCACTGAATACATAAAATACCAAATACATTTTGTGTTTAAAAGCAGAAGCTTTAGGAATTAAATTAAATAAATAAGCAAAAACCATAATGTTATCAAGAAAGAATATCAGAATATTTTAAACACAAGACAGCGAGAAAGCAATACTTCGATTCTCTCCGAAAATAATTCGATATGCACACGATGCGCATGCCCCTTGAACATTTCTGAATTATTTTAAATTTTGGTGTGATTTAAGATTTGGTGGGTGAAATGTGGCACATATTACTCAGTGCCATAGCAGATAGTGAGAGGACGAATGGCGAGCTTCCAGCGCCATAAAACTGGATACACCCAGCTAAGGGAAGGTAACCCCGACAGAAAATCCTGCAGAGAAGGCAAGGGGATACCACTCTGGGTATTTTTCCCAGGTCATCACATGGTGATAGTCAACGTTAGGGAGACCTGACAAGACACAGAGAGAAGAAGGTGTGATTATTGTTGTATGACAGTAGTATAGAAAACCCAAGAAAAACAATTTGGTATTGTAAATTGTGAATTTTTTAACGTGTGCAAAAAATAAAATACATTAAAATATGTGTTTTTTAGACACACCGTGTGTATCAGATAAAAAATAATAATTGAATTTCGTGTGTATATCTTTAGAAATAAATTGTATTACGCTACAACTGTTTAATTCTACATTCTTAGAATTAATTTTGGCTAAATATTTTTTTATAAAAAAAAAAAATATTTGAACGTAAAATGAAAACACACTCTTTTATAAAGAAATCATGTAACGTGCTTATTATATAGCCCCGGGAAGTAACAAAATTAGGCTTACAACATTATTCTGTACTTGTTTCTAAACAACGGTGTTCTGTACATGAAAAACTTTGGGCCTCCTTTGCTTTACGGCTTACTTATTTTGTATTCAGAAAATTTTACGACTGAACCTGTGGAACAGGGGAACCAAACAGTTCACATTATGTACTGTACTCGTATATCCTCACACTGCTCGCGTTACTCAAGCAACCAAATGGGATTGGAAACGCCTAGATACAGGACCGTTTATCCCGCACAATTTAAAAAATACTTTACAAGTACAAACTCTTCATGATTCATTCTAAAAATACAGTAAAAGTATATGTATGATGAAACTCCAACACCATAATATAATGCAGTTTTAAAATGTGACAGTATTTGTTTCTATAAATTATTGAAATTATTTGTTTGGCTTTTGTAGTCTAGGGTGCAAATCGGTTAGTTTCGAATCCTGGAGACATGGGTTCAAGCCTGAAGATGACCCAATTATTTCTTCATTATAATGAGTTATTCCTGCTCACATTGGAAATTGTATAATAATAAATTGTATTACCAATAATTGAAATACTTGAGTCTTTAAAAAATATCCGAAACCAGTATAAAAATTACCCAAACACGTGTGCAAATTAAATAAAATTCAGGTTTTCAGGTGATTTTTATATTTTTTGAAAAAAATAAAATGTATGTAACACAATCGAATAAAGTTTTTTTTATATATTTAATTATTCTGTTCCCAGAAAACCATTTGCATCTTCGTCTCTATTGAGATATAATTAATCCTTATAAAAATATTTAATTATTTTTGAAAATGATATCATTTAAAAAAACAACTTAAATTTGTTATATTTTAGCTTACTATTTACATACACTGCTTTAAATTCTTCTTCTTCTTCTTCTTCAGCCGTCTCTCCACTGCTGGATGTAGGCCTCTTCTAATTTCTTCTATTTTTCTCTTCTTTGGGCTTCTCTTATCCACCTGCTACCCGCGACAGGGACAATATCATCGGCCCAACGTTTCTGAGGCCGGCCTATTCCTCTTTTCATGTCCCATGGTCTCCATCCTAGGACTCTGGGTGCCCATCTGTCTGTTCTCTGTTTTAAATTGGTTAGGTATATTCTAGCTTATACGATAAGACACCTCAAGACAAATTTCATTTCAATTCTCAATTCAGATATGATAAAACCTAGTCTTTTCAAGTAAAGAGATTGTGGAATGGCACACGAATTGTTTCTACACACTCGTATTTCTAGAAAAACGGCTAACCTCGGATGTTTCAAATGAAGGTTTGTACCATTTGTAATAGTAAAACCTTCATAATATAATAAGCTGTGTCACTTCTAATAACGAAAAAAAAGGTTCCGGGATATATTTTTTCATTATTTTGAGAAAAAATCGCCGCTGAGATAAAAATGCTAAGATGGCCAGGGGGCGTTCCAAGGCTAGATCATAAAGAAATAAGTGCCTCAGAGGTAGCTTCAAATTTGCCTCAATTACAGAAAACTTGTAAGGGTCGCGACTCCAATGATTTGGCCGTGTGATGCGCCTTGACCGGGAACCATATATTGTAAATGAAGCGCTAAGCATCCTAACCGCATTAAAGGGCAAATGACGCTCCACATACGGTGGATCAGTATTAGGAAGAAACTTAACACCAGAGATTTGTGTCAAGAGCAGAACCAGGATTAAAGAGCGTGGAATCTGAACACAAATCAAATTCTTCATTTTTACTAAATGCGACTTATTATATCAATCTTAAAACAAAATAGAACTGAGTACAGAAAATGAAATCGCTCAATCGACCGAAGAATTAGTTTGGGTTAGGCTGCCTTCTATAAATTAGAGCATATATTGAAAAATCCATGAACTTCTTAAATAGAAGGTGTTTGACTGCTGCGTCCTACCGGTGTTATTTTATTGATTTGAAACTATAACATTGTCTCAGAAAAGCGCCAATAAATTTAATATTGTCCAAAAAGCTGTGAAAAGAGCAACGTTGGGAATCAGTAAAGCGTACAGAGTGATAAAAGCCACTATTAGTGCCAAAACATGAGTGTCGGACATCATCGGAAGAGTGGCAGCGCTAAAATGGCACTGGGTAGTCCTTGTCGCTCACAGCTTTGACGATAAATGGACAAAACGTTTCCTTTGTTGGTGTCCTAGAATTGCGACCCGAAACCCAGGACGTCCTTAACTTTGTTGAAGGGACGACATTAAAGAAACCACCGGTACGATATGGATACATGTTGCCTAGGATCGACAAACATCGAATCAGATGAAGAAGGCCTACTTCCAGGAGTGGACGAATATAGGCTGAAAATGATGATGATGATGATACCGATATTTTTAATGGTGTAATAAAACGGCATGAATAAAGTAAGTGTATAATTTTACAATATATACAAATATGGATGTTTATAAATGCACCCTTATGAATTTTAAAATAAAGGGATCAGGAAGGTACTGTAATTACCTTTTATACCGGATGTTTAATATTGTATGACCGGCTCTGAGTAAAGGCATACAACAGTATTTACCTGTAGCAGACATACATTATTTAGATTCCACTAGATTTTGTAGAGGTTAAACAGAAGGATACAAGGATGTATAATACAATGGAAGTTTCAAACGTTGTTCTTGGTGCCTAATTGTTACTTCATTATAACCATTAGCATTGATATAATGATGTAATATTTTATTATTTAGAATAATCAAAAGGGACCCTACCGATATTGTGATATTTTCGATTATGTAAACATAATCAAAATGTGTGCTAAACGCCATCAAACTATGAGTGCTTTGCAAAACGATTTTTATGAGTGATGCATTATCACATTGATAACATAACTGGTTTACGATGCGTATGAACATTGAACATATACTCGTAATATACCGCAGGAATGTTTACGAGATCTTTATCTTTTTTGTATATTGAAAGTGTTTTACTGAGTGTACTTGTATTGTTTTATTTGACTTCCTAAAAATAAGATAAGCTTGATAACATAACGTATTTTGAAATTCGTATTTTCACACTTAAAAAGATAAACATGTATCAAATCATAAACAATTGGAAACTCTTTAAACACACAATTTAAACTATCTCTTTTGTTACTTCCATTTTCACTATCACTTTATATTGTGGATTCTTATTTGAATACATTATTTTTAAACATTGTATTTTCACAATACTTATTTTTGCAATTTTCACAAAAAAAAACTTCAGACCACAGACGCCCTTCCAGAGTAAAGAAATTTTTATACTAAGGAATGGCGTCTGTGGCCCGAAACATGATTGTGTAAAGTGAATAAAAGTTTTGTGAACATCCAACGTTTTGAAAAATATATTCAGATCTCTTTTGTATCCAAGAAAGTGTAAATAATCAAATATTAAAGAAGGATGAATATATCGCTTGAACTTCACTAGCGTATGACATAAAATAAAATAAGTCATGGAGAAATATATTTCTTGAACTACTTATGGGTATGAATACATTTTATCATATGGCAATGCTGCGCAGTAATGGGAAATAACAAAATATAATATTCTAAGTGCTTTAGCTAAAACTATTTGAAAATAATAAATTATCTTTAATGGACGGAATTCACAAAATATTTTTTTGAAAAGTGCATCGAATTTATGTAACGGAATTTTTAAAATTTGAAAAATTTGGTTTTCATACTTAATTTAGAAATGTTAAGGACGCCGACGAAAAACTTATAACACATTTTATAAAAACGTATGATAATAGTCACCCATTATTCGATTATGGTAGTAACAATATGTAAACCAATAAAAAAAGACAAGGGATAATATTACAACAGAGAATTTTGAAGAATTTTGAAAAGTATGTCAATAAGAACAGAGAAATAGACCAATGATGATTTATAAATTAGTTTAAGAAATTAAACACTGTTTTTTTTACAATTGAAAGTAGAAAAAACAGTATTTTTAATCCATAGCTTTTAGTTTATCATTAGTTTACTATGAATTATTACTCGAATGTTATAAAAAATTATGCAAAAATGTCTTCAATAACAAAGAAAATATTAAAGAAGTGATGAAATTCAACCGTTGTTTAGCTGATATAAACATTATTTTTTATTTTTTATTATATAATAGTTAGAATCCTCGTATAAAAAAAAGTTCATTTAGAAGGATTGTTTCATGAACAATGTAAAAATTCATATATGAAAAAAATATTCTATTTTATTATTATATATTTTATGTGAATAACATGCTTCGCCTATCCATGGCATTATCAACCATTTGATGGTGTCTAAGATATGCGAAACATATCATTAACATAAAACAGAATAAAATTTCTAGAAAACACACGTTTTCATTCATATTAATTATTCAGTTAGAAGAATGGATTACAATAAAAAATAGAGCACAAATTAAAGTTGGTTTCTACATATTTTATGATTAATTCTAAATTTAATTAGCATATAATGTATGCTGAATAAATTAATTTTTATGCCATGTCTAAATGCAGCATGTGCAATAGCTTTTTGTAATATGATCGTTTATCACTTTGTGAATGCGTTTCTAGGGCACTCAAAATGTCGCTGTGATGCATGTCTCCTGGTTGAGGACAGACGTATGGTTCTCTGTAGGCTGCTTCATGTCAAAATGCTCCTGTGACATGAAAGAACACCAATTTGATTTTGGCAACGAAACAAGATTCCTTTGAACCACTCATGGGTCAGACGCTTCAGTCCGACACTTCAAATCATCGGTGTAATAAAAATAAATTTACTGCCAGAAGATATAATTAAATTTCATTCTTAGCTTCAAAGAAAGTGATGAGTGTTTTAAATCTTCTACACGGGGTAGGTGTACACTTCGAATAATATTGTTCATTTAATATATAAATGGATGATTTAAGTGCTCTTGATTATATTTGTATTAAAGTTAATTTGTTTTGTAAAATAACATTCATCAAAAAACTGTACGAGTATACAAAAGTGTGAGTATATAGTGTATTTGCGTAATCAATGTGTGTGTGTGTGTAAAAATCTTTACATAAACCGTTATGTTATTTGTTAATTATTTTTAGTAATTCAATGATTGGTTATTTAAACTTTGAAATTTGTGTTGTGATGAAAAAAACGCATTAGATCAGCGGTTTCCAACCTATATGCTACAGCGCCTCTCCGAATTTTTTTTCCGCGCCTCCCTATTTGTTTTAATGGTTATTATAATATGGATACGTTTTAATAATAAAAACCTCATTACAACAAAAAAACTGTTATTTGCAATTAACAGAATAATAAAAAGGTTAAGCTATAACGTACACGTTCGTGTAAATTAATTTTTATATTAATTTCTAAGGATTAGATTAATCAATGTGTGTGATTAATTAATGAGATCTCTTAGAAGAATGTGTCGATACACTGTGTATGATAGAGTGCCGAATGAAAATATAAGAAGTAAATGCGGTGCGAATGATGGTGTCATGAACAAAATAATGAAAGGATCATTAAGATGGTTTGGACATATTGAAAGAATGAATGAAGAAAGAATGGTGAATAAATTATATGTTAGTGATGTAAATGGAACCAGAAATAGAGGAAGACCGAGGAAAACGTGGCACGATCAAATAAATCAAATATTGAATGTCAGCCATGTGAGGAGTCAGAGAAATAGACGCGCGTGCATGGCATGATGTATGAATGTTGAGGAAGCGAGAGAAATATGTCAGGAAAGAAAAGTGTGGCAGTCCATTCTTTCTGCCTACCCCTTCGGCGAGACGGCGTGATGGTTAGTTAGTTAGTTAGTTAGTAATTTCATGATCAAATTTCACCAATACTTTTTTTTAATGAGAAAACTTTTCTAACTGATTTTTTCCACGAGTTTCGCAAAAAAAAATTCCCAGGGATACAGAAGATTATTAAATACATAAGACACATTCAACAATTAAACGTAAGATTCCAAAAATATTGTGTAATTATTATTTTTTTATCAAATGAATTTGTTAACTTTCAATGTAATTAATGAACCTCTCTTTGCTAGAAAATCCAAGTATGTATATAATATCTGATTTTAATACTAAAGAAAACGTCTGTTTTCTAAAAATGTTACGTTTTTTGGAAATGGCCTGTTTCGCCTCGCTAAGGCATGTGATAATGCCTTAGCAAAGCGAGAAATATCATTCCACTGCTATATAGGTAATAATAATTCTAGAATAATAATTCGTTGAACGATCGAAGTGTGCGCGGGAGATGCCTTTTGGTGGCGATGAGGTTCGCAACCCATCACACCGCGTCTCTCGCGATGGCGAAAAGAGAAGGATGGAGTACCGCATCGATTAAAGTGTGGCAGTCTATTCTTTCTGCCTACCCTTTCGGGGAGACGGCGTGATGGTTAGTTAGTTAGTTAGTTAGTTAGGATTAGATATATATTTTTATATTTAAATTAACTGGAATGAATGATTTTCTTTATTTTCAAACAATTGGTAAAATATTGCAAATTATATGTACACACTAAAACAGTATGTAGGGAATTGAAATAAGTCTAGATAAATAATCTCATATAAATGACAGATATATGCAGTTTTTATGCAATATAGATATTTAGTTAATTTAAGTTATCGTATAACAAGTAGGTTTTATGTTACATATATGTTTGTATAACTCTAAAGGATTAAGTGAGATCTAATGACTACTTGCTTGTCCCACGAAAAGCATTCTTTGAAAATGTCGCTATATTTTTCCAAACCTGTACATGAAAGTAGGAAGACTGAATTCACGTCATACATTACGTTGTGAAATTGTACGTTATGCGATAGTAAACACAACGGGCTACGATCTCACGTACATAGAGATGAAATGTGTGCTCAATAAAGGATCAGCTGAGTAAGGTATATATGTTTAGAGATTTATTTTGATGCCCGATATACGAGTATTATGGTACAAAACGAATATGTATTAAAAACTCATTTGTCTTTTGTTTAACATCGATTTTTTTTATTTAAATAAAAAAAATATAAATAAATCACAGTGACAAATTTGTTTCGCCTTGCGAGGATATTCTCAAACCGATGTCAAACTCAAACAGTTTGAGAATGCCCTCGCAAGACGAACTGTTATTTTTTTAACATATAATTTTTTTAAATATTAATGAAAAAAAAACACTTTTTTAATACGTACTCGTATTATAATGAAGTTTTACCTAATTGGAACCTAAAACATCAATACCATATATTACATATAATCAGAGTTCATAAACGATTTAAAAAAAAAAACACTGCTTTTTCTACGTTTGAGTTTATTTTTCTAGACATGTTTCGAAGGTTTTACATCTTCATCATCAAGAGAACGATATAAACTAACTAGAATTATGGCATACAAAGCACAAGAACCTAAGAATATATTATATGTTACATGTTCTAGTGAAAAATTTGCATTATGTATTAAGGATATAACCTTAACAAGAGATTAACGTTTTAAAAAAGATTTTTTGTTAGATTTAAGGTGATTTATTAGATTTTGATTTACGAAGTTTATTTAATTTTTAATATACGTTTTCTAAAAAAAAAAAAACTACTCTAGTAATGGCTAGCCATGAATCAGTTTCCAGGAAAGAATATGGAGAGTGATGGTTCATTCATTATGTCACTCTTCTATCCGAATATTACTTCCGAAATTACTTTATGATCGTGCATTGTGTCACGCACGCCTCTCGATTTTTGTGATTTTGAACATAGCTGCCTTAATATCACAATCCCTTGGTATTTTTTGTCGATTGTTAATTTTTTTTAAACAAATGATACTTGAAAAAATTGTGGTTACTTTTCCTTTGTAACAATTTAAACAAAATCTTGTTTAACCCTAGATACGACTAGGTTTCATCTTTATGTAACTAGCTATTATGTGAGATATACAATATAAAAATACACTCTCTTACATCTTTTATGCGATATATAGAGAAATTTATCAGTTCAGCCCGATACAATAAAAACTTCCCCTGTGCACGTCTGCCGGTGTCGCTATTTGATGAATTGCGTATCTTATCTTACCTGTGCAAACCATCCTAGCAATATTGTTTTAAGAATTATCCGTTTAAAGTAAGCTAGAACTCAAATTGTCACCTTGATATAAATTTCAACCCCTTAAAATTGAAATATCAAATACATTTTAAAACATGTACTATTCATTACTGCGCATTTTCACATGCAAAAGCAATAAAAGCAAATACATAAAATATTTCGACATTATATTTTTAAAATATATTTATTTTGAGGGTTGTTCCCGAAATCAAAACACATGCTGTGTGATTTAAAATTTATCCTTTGGTCTTCTACACCTTAATTTATTTATTTGTAAGATGAACGATTCATCTGTTTCACTTGTGAAAAGAAAAGCTATTTTTCATTTAAATATAAAGTTAAAAAGATACAAAGCTGAATTAATTTAATTTTGTTTCCAAAAGAATGAAATGAAAATGTATCACAATTTTTCAAAATAGAGAACACACTGCGTAGGTTCAAGTGTAAATTACAAAGCGAATACATGTGAAAATAACCGTGTTTATACGTGGAAGAATGAAAGAGGCAGGCAACAACATAATTTTTCATTATTACGGTCTTTTGTCCGAAACAATGGAAATTTACTATTCCCCTGAGACCCTTCAACGTTAGTGAAATCATAAGGTCTGTGTTTTAATTCAGTTAAGGTGATTCCACGCTTTAAACAGTATATAACCTAACACAGCCTATGCATAAACAAGTAAGCTAAATACGAATGTATTCAATCTCTAAACCAACAATTTTATTGTATGTTTAAACAAAATACTTTGTTATAAATCTTACAATTAATTATATTTTGTAGCGGCTGTTTTGCTAACCGATGTGAACGTCAACAGATCTTACAATACACTAAAAATACAGCAGAAAGACTTAGTTTATATACAAAATTATTATAGGGGAAGAATTTAAGCACAATATTTTTAACAATAATAAACAAGATGGGAAAAACAGTAATAAGGTTCATCAGCAGTTTGACTCATCAATATTTAATTTCTGTTACTGAACCTAATTACTGTTTTTTTTCATCTTTATTATAATTGTTTACATATAATTGTTTTGTGCGTAGTTTTTTCCTCTTCTAAAAAATTTGTAAGTCTCTCTCATGTATTTTTTAGCTCTGACAATGCTAACATCGGTTAGTGAAACAGCTGTCGCGTAAAATATAATCTTTTTCTTCTTCTTCTGCTTTATTTAGGACTGTGTCCTGTTATTTCTCGGAGCCTGTTCCTGGGATGCAGATGTCCAACTGTCTCGCCATCTTTTAGGTGGTCTTCCTGCAGGTCGATTTCCTGTTGGTACTTTATTTGCGGCTATATTTATCACTCTTTCAGAACATGCTCTTTCCACAGTAAAATATAATCAATTGTGATATTTATGTATAACAAAGTTCTTTTATTTAAACAATTAATAATGTTCAAATATCAAAGTGTTTCCGCCAAAACAATGGATTATTATCTAACCAACGATTTTGTTTTAGCAAAGTATTTTGAAAATAAATAATCTTCGCGAAATCTGCAATGTGGAAGATGTCGTAAGATGGGGCAGACAACGCAGAAGACACTAGAATGCGCACGTGCAAAGGATGGATCCCTCCAGAATCCCACACGTTGTGGCGCATCAGACTCCTGCAGGCTACCATCCCTCCGAAAGACCGCCAAAGTAATGGAGAAATAGCTGGGATTCGACCTCCCAAGAGAGGTCAGCCTGATTACAGGAACAGACCAAAGGTCTAAAAGATGATGAAGAAGAAGAAATTATTTTATCAACAATACGCATTTTTAAATAAACTGCTTGTAGGAATTCATTAAGTTGTAGTCGCTGAGTCGTGAATATCTTCCTAATATTTTCTGAAAGAGACTAAAAGCCTTTTTATGCTCGAGAGGAAAAAAATATATTCCATAATGAAAAATTTCAGGGTCCTCTTTTTTAACGACTTATATCAAGTTGGTTAGATTTATATTTTTTTATGAAAAAAAAAAATGTAATTAGTCAACTTTACGATATAATAATTGAAGCGAAAATATACTTATTTCTACAAATTTGATTTAATCTTATCGCGTTAGACTTTTGTTATGGTAATTGATGATTTTTTCTAAATGTTTTGTGAACTGATATTTAACGGTATTAGAAAGCATTTCTGAATATCCAAAAATCTAAGATGGTAGTGCACAATGGTGTTCTTGTGCCGACCCTTTTGGATGGAAGGGAAGCATGAAACTGGGAAAAGAAGGATGAAAGTAGAATAAATACAGTAGAAATTAAATCTCTTAGACGAATGTGTGGTAAATATGTATATAATATGATAGAGTGTCAAATGCAAATATGTATGTGAACAAAATAATAAAAGTTGAGATGGTTTCGATACATGAAAAGAATGAGTGAAGACGGATTGGTGAAGAATGTATATGTAAACGACGTGAACCAAACTAGAAAAAGAGGAAGGCCGAGGAAAACTTGGCACGATCAAATCAATCAAATATTAAATGTCGGTCACGTGAGGAGTCGAAGAAATCGACGTGCGTGCATGACACAATGTATGAATGTAGAGGAAGAGAGAGATGTATGTCAGGACAGAACAGTGTGGCGGTCCATTATTTCTGTCTACTCCTCCGGGGAGATGGCTAGTTTGTTAGTTAATTTATTTATTTATTATTTATTTGAAGTTGTAGATAAAAAAAATTAACCCTTAATACATAAGCCAATATGCTCAAAGTATTTATTATATGTTTAATATTATTACAGTTATTTACAATTACAGCTGTTTAGGTATACATAATACATAAAATTGATCATATTTCAGTTCTGAGAAATTCGTAAAAAAAATAAAGAATGAATTATACCATAATGTTTGTATGATTTATTAAACACACATTTGCGGCTCTATATCGGAATGTGTTTTCTGTAGCAAGATTGTTTTTTTATTTTTATAATGTAAACTGCATCAACTTGCCTTTACCATCAAGATGCTATCATTAAAAGATAGTTTTAGTATAAATATAATACATATATTTCAGGATATTTTCTTTCACCAAAAAGATAATGATTAAAGTAACAAAAATGATTCAAAAATGAAAAAAGACCCAGAAACATCCATTGTTTCCAAAATGCCATTATCATTAAAAAAAATATGCCATATCATTAAAATGTGGTTTTAGTATAAATACATATATTTCAGGATTTTTTCTTTCATCAAAAAGATAATGATTAAAGTAACAAAAATGATTCAAAAATGAAAAAAGACCCAGAAATATCCATTGTTTCCAAAATGCAATTATCATTAAAAAAAATATGCCATTATCATTAAAATGTGGTTTTAGTATAAATACATATATTTCAGGATATTTTCTTTCATCAAAAAGATAATGATTGAAGTAAGAAAAATGATTCTAAAAGACCCAGAAACATCCATTGTTTCCAAAATAAAGGAACGGAATTTTTAATACAAAATGAGGCACAACAGTTTTCTAAATTTGGATTTCGATAAGTGCCAAAGCGAACATATCTTTCAATGTAAAACGTACATACCTTTTTCAAACCTCTTACTAAAGGACTTTTTCATAATCGTCGACTCCGGGGCGTATCTCATCGAAAATATGGATATAGACTTATCTTTGTATTACAGGTGTAAAATTTTCTTTTCCAAAAACAGCGCCTCGGAAATGTGACAACCGAAATAGCCTAGAAATTGAATCCTGGAAAAGCTGGCTGGCCTTTTCTTCCTCGCCTGAGGGTAACACGGAGACACCTTCATGGCATACACGATAAATAAAATTCTTGTAATACGCCAACAATCGTAATAGTATTTTAGAAGAAAAACATATCTGTGTCCCAGTGGTATCTTATTTGCTGGAAAAAGAACACATTTGTTCCGCATGAAAGCGATACATCAATGTTGGATATAGAAAAAATAATATATAGCGTTAGCGACCATAGAATTGAGTTTTTCCATTTGTACACGTAAATAAACGCAAATACAAAGAAAGGCATATTTAAAAACGATTTTTCATACATTTATTACCATTCAATATTAAGTATGCCAAAAAATAACAGTGTAGAAGTACGTTCATTATATCCTCTTCGGGTAGACGTAATGGTTAATTAGTTAACCTTTTTAATGATTTTTCAAATAGAATATCCTGCAAATTTTGATATTTGCATAGATGTTCACGGTTGGTAGCAATACGTTTTTTGGGATCTTGGGAAAATCCGTGAAAGTCGTCTTTTTGGACCGATGTTTCGGAGATCGTTGTAGTCTCCATCCTCAGGGTGGTTATACATGTGACCAGAACTCGGAGAGGTCTCATTCGATCTCACATTGCCAGGATTAAAGCATACATAACCCACCACACATTTATTACTACCATGAAGATGGAGACTGCAATGATCTCCAAAACTAAAATCTAAAAAAAATATATACCAAGATCTAAAAAAAATATATACATATAAACATTGACTTTAAAAAATAATACGACAAAGGTGATGATTAGTCCAATACAGAAACAAAGATTCGACTGAATTCTCAAAATTGAAAGACTACTCATTTTCACATTATCAATTATCAAATTAGATCCAGTTGAAGTGTTTTTGGTTTATTTTATTTAACGAACCTCTTCTTGTAGAGATAGGATAGGACCTCTTGGATAGGATGGATTTTTAAGATTTCTCATAATATCCAGTATAAAACGTTTGCTATATGTTAATGGATATAAAAATAATTTTAACGACGTATATGGACGTATCCATTAGATCCCTTATGTATGGAAATGAAACATGGAACTGGCAAAAGAAGGATAGAAGTAGAATAAATGCAGTAGAAATGAGTTCTCTTGGATACATTTGTGTCGAATGAAAAAATAAGAAGTGAATGTAGTGCGAATGAAAGTTTTACGAACAAAATAATGAAAGAATCATTAAAAAGATTTGGACACAAGTAAAGAATGAATGAAAAAAAATGGTAAAAAAGTATTTATGTTAACGATGTAAATGGTACTAGAAATAAAGGAATACCGTGGAAAACGTTGCACGATAAAATAAATCAAATATTGTATGTCGGCCACGTGAGGAGTCGGAGAAATAGACGTGCAGAAAAGTGTGGGGGTCTATTCCTTCTGCCTACTCCTTCGTGGAGACGGCGTGATGGTTAGTAAGCTAGTTTTAATAGTAAATGTATCTTCTCCTAACCTTTTATGTCCGTAATTTGAAAATCAAATCTTAAGAACCTGTATAATGCCTTATCAATATTCTAAAGACTCGAGTCAATTTCCTCTAGCTAAGATAATAATATTGCATAAAAGATTAGAGATATATAATCTTTATATAAGTAAGCTTCCGTTCGTTGCGTGGTATCCTATTTCCTGCATAATATGGGTATAAAATCGAATCGCCTGGATGCGATGGAAGTGATTAATCTATATTAAATGTTGGGTGAATGGTGATCATACGCCAGAGGAGAGGTGAATCGCTTTATCATCGCAGTTTCCGTACACGTTTGTAGATTTTACCGTTCGCGTTAGAAACTTTATAATTGATGATGATGGTCTTGCTTGTAAAAATAATTATTTTTCAATAAATTCTTATTTTTCCGAGCATATGGAAATACATTATTTTGATTGAAAATAAAATAGATTTTGCGTGAAAATTCTATTGTATTGTCTGGACATATTTCACTTGTTTCCAAATTCATAACAGCAATAATGATCCAAGGCAACGGATGAAGCATATATATTATATAAATAATATGAATGAAAACGTCAGTTTCCTAGAAGTTTTATAATATTTAATGGAAATGACATGTTTTGCCCTTCTAAGGCATTAATCAAATGTGACGAAACTTCAACTCGTTGTAGTATATATACTAGTAAATGGAGCAGAATTTGGTAATTTACGAAAATTGATGTGACTGTATACATTTTTAACAAGTAATTATTTGGATAGGTCCGGAAATATTGGAAAGTATTTCTTGAAACTCGTTAAGAAATTTTATGACAATGATGACATAGTTAGGTTAGGTCAGGTTAGGTAAGTCATAAAATTTCTTAACGAGTTCCAAGAAACACTTTCCAATATTTCTGGACCTACCCAAATAATTCTTTGTTAAAAGAGTATAAAGTCACATCAATTTTCGATAATTACCATATTCTGTTTCATTTACTAGTGTATATAAACTGCAACGAGTTGATGTTTCATCACATATGATAATGCCTTAGAAAGGCAAAACATGTCATTCCCATAAAATATAATAAAACTACTAAAAAACTGACATTTTCATTCGTATTAATTATTTAATATGGAGTTTCACATCATTGTTCAAGAAACAATAAACTTATATGTTATGTTATCAAAACTGGTAGATTAACATACGCTTTTTATTTTTCACACCTATCTCTCTATCTTTATAGATACAATAAACTTATTTGACAACAAGTGCACCATCTAAAAGAACATTATGTGTGAGGTTATTTTTATTTTGTTATTTAATTTTCTATCATTGTATTTTACATAATTTGTTTTAGATTTATTTTGTGGACGTTGGACGATCGAAGTGTGCGCAAGAGATGCCTATTGGTGGCGATGAGGTTCGCAACCCATCACACCGCGTCTCTCGCGGGGGCGAAAAGCGAAGGATAAATGTTGCATCGGTTAAAGTGTGGCAGTCTATTTTTTCTGCCTACCTTTTCGGGGAGACGGCATGATGGTTAGTTAGTTTTTTAAAACTTGTTTATTTTAAATTATCTCATGATTTTACGGAACTCTATTGATAGAATTTCTCTCTAAAAAACGATGTTATTTTTATTAACTCTTTCCACTTATCATCTCAACATTATTTCGACAGCGATCGGTTTTGCTTGACAATTTGAATTGAAAACGTATTATTAATTCAAAATACTTTGAAACATTTGTATTCTTTATTTTTACAACTCTGTATTTTTTTTAATCAACTGGTTTCATTCCCTCCGAAGATTCGTCAGGGATACAATATCAACTGAGTTTATTTTGTAGCTCTGACGAAGCTTTGGTGGGAGCGAAACCAATTGGTTGGAAAGAGGAATGTCAAGATGAATGAAACACGTGGAATGAATAAATAATAAAGCGATTGTTGAAGAAAGCACCCCATAATGATGTGTATAGGCACGGAATGGAGGAAAATTTAGAATAACATGACCCAAACAAACGATTTACATCATATAAGTGTTTCTTTAGTTAATTATCCTGTACCGAACAGGATTAGGAAATATGTCGAATTTTTTTCGATAGACTATAATATGACATATTTGTATAAAGCTCATTATTATCGCGTAAGGATTGAAGCTATTTTTAGCGCCAAAAAGAAACTTTGAAAATAATTCTCCATTTTCTTGCTCATAAAATGTTGATGTGTTTTTAAAGAGTTTCTATGGGGTAACGACGGGGGTAAGCGAAAAGTTTGATTAAATATAATAAAATATCATAAAACGTGACATATAACTAAAATAGGGTTATATGATTTTTTTAAAGATATTTTCCGACGTTCGTGCATGACACGATGTATGAATGTTGCGGAAGCGTAGGAAGTATGTCAGGAAAAAACAGTGTGTCTTCAAGCAGATGGTTTGTTATTTAGTTGTTTATTTATAGAAATCGAACGATTTACATTTTACCTTCGTTTTTCAACAAAACATGAATATTAATACCACATTTTGTGTTCATTGTAATTTGAAACACGAATTTAATATTATATTAAAACACAATATTAAATTTAATATACCACAAATATATGATAATTATACGAATAATATGGCAAAAATATATTTACGTAAAAATACATCATATTGAAGAAAAGATTTTCACGTTATACGAGTATGCGTACAAGAGCTTACTTGCATGTACTCGTATGTAGATTCGTTAACCTTTAAATTTATATTTCAGCAGAAGTTACGTTATCCCTTATCTAGCAATTACCTTTATAAAATAAAAACACGCGTTGTAACAGCAAAAAAAAAATTCAAAGGATACATTTCCTTAAAGGAATGTAATACATATTTACTAGTCTAATAATTTTCAATCATTAAATCCTGACTTCAAATGTTGATGTACCTATTTATATTTATTTGGGAAAATTACTATTAATTTTGTGCAAACTTCAAAAAATTAGTAAAATTGAACATTTATTTATTACTGTGGTTTGTATTGAAATAAGAAATTCGCATTCGTCAAAATAATTTTTCATGCTTGAAAGCTTAGAATATTCGCAAACTTGAAGGACAAAGAATGAGGGAGCGCTTGCCTAAGGGTTGAATAAAATACAAGAAATTACATAAAGCCTTCAGTGAGTTCATTTTTAAATGAATAAAATTCCAGCGTTATTTTTTTAAAAGTATTACTAATATTTCAAATTAAATATTCAAAAAAGATAATTTTGCATAAATTTATTAGGAAACAAATTAACATATTTTTGAAGAGCAATAAATAAATAAATTTCGCTTCATAACAAAAACATAAGAATAAAAATTCTTTATAATTTATACATTGTTTTATTCAATTTGCTTTTTTATTCAGTAATTATTTATATTATTTTTGTTTATTATACCTATAACTTTTCCTGGTGAAATCTCGAATACTCGGATTTTTATTATAAATGCTTTGATAAGCGACATCTATGATTTAATATGTATTCTGTATTAATAATACATTGAAATTTGAATACTATTGCCAATGGAATTAGAAACGGAGTAAACCGTGTCCAGATGACAGATCGTGCACCTGTGAAATCCGATTATACCAAACGTGATTAAACTCAGATTGAGATCGAAGTTCAAAGTAGATTATAATATTGTTAATATTATGTGTATATGTGATCATAAACAATCTGCTAATTTCAAGGAGGGAGAAACACGTAATTTGAAAATTTTGTGTACGAATTCCTGTTACCTTGTTCATAACTTTAACTGAAACGAATTCCATTTCAAAGGCACAAGGCAACATTTTACAAAACGTAACGTTCCAATTCCGATCGTAACGTTATTTCTACTGAGAACTGGAATATAAACAATATTCTTCATTGCATATTTCAACATTCATTTTCGTAATTTCCACCATTTAATATTTATTGAGCGTCGTGTATGCTATCTGTATTCCTAAGAAACATTACATTTAGTGTTTTTTGACTAAAATTTAGTTATTAATTCTTTGTTTTATATAGTATCTGACAGTACACGTTCACAAAATATTATTCTTATATTTAATATAATTTTTTGGCTAATGGTTAATGGCTAATGGTTAATAATTGGCTAATCACCAAAATATTTCAAAATATGTTTTTTGGTTAGCCTTGGGTATTCTAGGTTCTTTAAAAATTCAGAGGTCTCCTGATATTTATATTGATCATCAATCAGATTTAATATTTTTTTTACCCAAAGAGCTTTAGTAATTTCGTTTTATTAATAATTACTGCCTCTTAGGCCTCTGAAACATTTTCAAGGAAATTTTTCACTACACACGATTACAAACAGCAGCTTATGAGTCATCATTACAATTGTATTAATCTATGTTCATGCATGCTGTAGATTTTTCTTTGATAAAACTGAAATAAAAATCATAAGAAATGCAACAGGTAACGCGAAATAAGCTCAAAAGTTCTAGTTAAAAAGCGTTTTTTTGCCGCCAAAGTAATTCGAAGACTGTGTGAAAAGTAATATTATTAGTAAACCTTTTCGAAAACAATGAAAGTGATTTCGATTTGTTTCTTATTTCCCGGGGATTACGAACGAAACAGGCTCCAATATTTCTGTTAGTTTTACCAATTTTTTGGTTCTATTCACAAAGAAAATTGAAATGTAAATCTTTTTAAATGAAACCATTTGTATTTACTTTACGGAACCAATAATTTTTCAATTGATGCGGCGATTAATGTTAATACTACACGTGTTACGAGCACAGCACGAATAGTTTTGAAGTATCAATAAAGCTACATTATAGGTTACCTAATAAATCACTTACTGATAGCGGAACAGGTTACGAATTTCGAAATCGGGGAAGGAATACTCACGAACATACCCCCATTTGTTGACATGTTTGTAAGTATTATACATGACAAAATTCGACACGTTTAATAAATAATATTTGATTGGCTGAAGTAACCTTAGGTATTAAAATAAAATCCTAGGTATACTTTTGTTAACAGTGTATGATGTTCACATAAAAATAAAGCAAGAAAATCCTTAATATCAACTAAAAGCTTTGTAAAGATTTACCCTTTTCAACTGTACTTATAAACTTATTTTCCTTTTAAAAATGAGATGAATTTGTATAAAAAACTCTTCTTCGGTATATTATCCAGTTTATCATTTCAATTTACGTATATTGGTATTTATTCATTAGTTTACTGTATATTCTTATTTTTTTACATATTAGTGGTTACCTCAAAAATATAAAAGTATTTTGACTTAGAAATATCGTCTAATAACCTAAAATACTATTGTTTTTTTTTAACTACTTCCACTTTTGTCTTTATTTCGACAGCAACCGATTTCGCCAGGCTCGCTGGCATCGACAAACTGAAATACTAAAAGACCAGTCTGTCGATGCCAGCGAGCCTGGCGAAACTGGTCGCTGTCGAAATAAAAACAAAAGTGGAAGTAGTTAAAAACATCATTTTATTTAATTATTATTTAAAATGAACTTCCGTCAAGAAATTTCAGTAAAACCATTTGATTATCTTAAAATACTATTATTAATCGAAGTCGGAAAAATCGTCGGGCGTGCATGATACGATGTTTGAATATAAAGGAAGCTAAAGAAGTATGTCAGAACCGAGCACTATGGTGGCCCATTATCTCTGCCTACCCCTTCGGAGAAACGACACGATAGTAAGTCAATCAATGTTATAATATTAAAGTTATTTATCATGTGTATAATAGTAATATTAAAATTAAGCGATACAATGTTTGAACTTATGGCAGTGGGAGGGGCATGTGGAGAGACAGGATGAGCTTAGATGGTCACCTTCATTCCATTCTTCTCTCGTCTATTCGTTACATATGTCCAAACCTTCTCAGGGATCTTTTTATAATTTTATTTATGATGCAATCATTTGCCTTTCATTTCTTCCGGAAGGAAGACCTCAGAAAGGACACCAAAGTTGTCCTGCCAACACTTCTGTACGCCTCGGAAACATGGACCCCATACAGAAGACACATAAAAGCCTTAGAGCGATATCACCAACGCTGTGTACGTAGGATCCTTAATGTGAAATAGCAGGACAAACGGACAAATGACATCATACTTGCTGAGGTCAATATGACAAGTATTGAGTCTGCCATTATTCAGAGACAACTGCGCTGGGTTGGTCACGTCGTCAGAATGCCTGAGACAAGACTCCTAAGGAAGATTATGTACTCTCAGCTTACCCAAGGGAAATGCTTACACAGAGGAAACACTTAAAGGACTCCCTTAAAGGAAACCTACAAAAGACTGACATCAACTGTGATTACTGGGAAAAGACTGCAGAAGACAGACCTAGGTGGAGAACAACAGTACATAAAGGCACGCAAGACTTTGAAGCACAGCGCAGATACGATGTCGCAGAGTGTAGGAGAAAAGGGGGAAATGAGAGACTACTGGGAGACGGTGACGGCTCCATTACAAGCGCCTTCTCCTGCCCCATATGCCCCAGAATTTGTGGGTTAACTCTTCATAACTCTTCAGTTACATGCAGACCCACAACCATGTAGGACAGTCTTCCTCGGACACGAGGGACAGCCGATGATGATGATTCTGTCGTTCGATAATCTATCATATATCGTTTTCTCGCACATTCTTCTCAGTTATCTCATTTCTACTTCATTGGTCCTATTTCCACCATTCTTTTGCCAGCTCCACGCTTCACTTTCATGCAAAGAGGCACAAAAATCATTTTTAAAATAGCAAACACAGTTTAAAATTGTAAAACAATTTAGCCGATGAAACAAAATAAATAAAATAAATTTCATGCTTAGGTGAAAGTAAAATTATTTTATTTCGTATTTTCCAATATAGGAATACGGTCTCATTAGTCCCTTTGACGAAAGTTTTCCAATGAGCCGCGCATATATTGAGACCGAACAAACATCTCGCCAACTGAAGCCGCAACTACTCTTGTAGTATAAACACAGATTACTTTATCCTTTCAAGACAATGGTTAGATGAGTTAACAGACAGAACCGAACATTAACATGAGCCAAACAATCTAGTAAAATAAATCGTAATTGTGTTGATATATTTCGAACAAAACAATTTGTGTTCGAAAAACAAAAAAAAAATCTGTTTTAAATTATTATTCTTCATGGAAAATGGGATATTTATTACATTTAAATTTAATGAAAAACAAAAGCATTTAATTTTGTCACATTTTCAATGATTTCATTCCATTAACTTTTCATTTTTAAAATTTTTGAAAATCTCTATGGACATTACAATTGTACGAATGAAAACGTCTGTTTTCTTAAAGTTTTATTATAATTTAATAGAATCAAATGTTTCGTCTTTCTAAGGAATTATCAAATGTCTTAGAAAGTCAAAACATGCTATTTCCATTAAATTTATTAAAACTTCTAGAAAAAGGCCTTTTCTTTTATGTCAAATATTTAAAATGGAAAAAAAGTGTAATGGAGTGTCGAAAGAAAATATAAGAGTAAATGCGGTACGAATGTAAGTGGTATGAACAATATATTATAATAAAAGGATCAAATGGTTTGGAAGCATGGAATGAATGAAGAAATAATGGTAAAAAGGTATATGTTAACGATGTAAATGGAACTAGAAATAGAGGAAGACCGAGGAAATAGTGGCACAATCAAATAAAGCAAATATTAAATGTCGGCCTCGTGAGGAGTTGGAGAAATCGACGTACGTGCATGACACGATGTATGAATGTTGAGGAATCGAGTGGAGTATGTCAGGAAAGCAAGTGTGGCAGTCCCTTTTTTCTGACCTTCGGGGAGACGGCGTGATGATTAGTTAGTTAGTTAAATATTAAACATAGAGTTTTACATCATTGTTCTTCTAAGGCCTCCGTAGGTCTCTTAGACCTGTGCCAGACAGAACAACTCGGCCACCCCCCGAATTCTGGTCCACCCCTTGATATTCTTGAACTAGGACATATGGGGTCTTCTCACATCGTGCCTACCCTCGATCATATCTTTCATGATGAGGTGCAGCATATCGTATTTATCGTTGCGGATAATGTGTCTTTAATATGCCATTTTTCTAGACTTCACATCAGACAAAAATTCTCTGACTACTCTGGCTCCAAGTAGCACCTCATTTTTGGTGACCATGTCAGTCTATGAGATCTGCAACATTCTGCGATAGAGTCACATTTCAAGTGCTGCTGTACGGTTCATTGTGTTCACTTTTAGGGTAGAATTCAATTAACAACAAATGACATTAATTTCATTGTTACATATAATGTTTTTAATTACTTTTTTCAAATGTAAAATAGTTTAATACCAACGAATTTCCTATTACAATATTGGGTAGGGTTTTATATTATAAAATTAACATTTTTACAGATAAAATATCCAAAAAAGATAAATATTGTCAGACCCTCTGAAGTTGCCACTGTTGCTTAATTGTGCACTTTCGTTATCTAATCAAAACAGGAGCGCTTCTTGTGACAATACAAAAACAGATTACTTGTTACAACAAACAGGAGACTTGGCCTCCAACGGTAATGTATTATATATCACTTTACTCTCGTGACAGTGGTGGTCGATGCTCAAGACTTTTGGTGTACATAAGCCATAAAACTGTTTTTATTCAAAAGCAGGGCAAAAATATATTACATTGAAGAAAGTGACACATACTTTTCACCAGGGTATTTATTTCCAACCTTATTTGTACCATGTCCCACTTCAATAATTAAAATAAGTGCGATCCTTGGGCTTGATGTGAGCTGCAAAAAGTTTTATGTGTGGTACTAATTTGGTCAATTTTAATCTTAAATCTTATTTTCTTTAATATCATGACGAACTTTGTTTTTCAATAACAAATCTTCTTTTAAATCTCAATATCTGTTATTTAAGTCACTAACCATTTTATCCAAGTGAACCACAATAACAATTACAGCTGAATCAGTCATCATCATCATCAGCCGTCTGTCATCCACTGCCTCTCCCAAAGCACGCCACCGCCCCCTATCCATTGCCGCTCCCATCCATCCATGTCCAGCAATCCTCTTCAGATCGTCGGTCCAGCGGGCAGGGGGACGTCCAACTCTACGGAATCCTGTACGCGGTCTCCACTCCAGAACCCATCTTCCCCATCGGCTGTCGGTTCTCCGACAGATATGCCCAGCCAGCCCACTGCCACTCCAGCCCGCCTATCCGTAGAGCCACCTCAGTCACCTTGGTTTGTTGCCGAAGAGATGGCGGGATAACTATCTAGATAACTACTTGTACAAATGAACACCGGTGATGGGCAGCAGCGCCACTGGAACAAGTAGGCAAACTCTGCGACCACCAACCCGCCTGCCCAGCGTGGTCATTAGGCCAAAACCTCCTAAACCAAAATTAATCAGTCACCTCACACATTTACCCAATAAAATTGCTCTGCAGAAGTCATCAACTTTGCATTGTCTTGTTTGCTATTTGTGGTTGTTTATTTATAATGTTTAATTTTACAAAGCTGAACATCAAATAAGTTACTAATGCTTGACCAAAAAGACAGAGATGGAATATATATATTTTTTTTAGAAAATGTGTTTGTGTAAACAATTTAACAAATGTTAATGTTTGTGCTTTAGCCCCCAATACATTCAAATTACCCCCCGTTGGGGCGTACACCCCACGTTTAGAAACACTGCTTTACATAAACCGTTATAATAATAACCAAGTTATTAATGTAACTTTGTTAAATATTTTAAAATTATATATTCACAACATTTATAAAAGCTTAAGTTAATTGACAAGTTTTGATTATATATGTCTTATTAAAATGCGTTTTTTAGAAAATGGCATTTCGTTGTCTAAAGTTTTCAAATTATAATAACTTTATGATAAATGCGTTTTGTTTTACAGATGTTTAAACTCAAAACAGACAAAAAAATCGATTTAATGTTTATTATGATATTCCAAAAATATATAAATAAAATTACAACAACAACAGCAAACCATCACGCTGTTTCCCCGCAGAGGTTGGCAGAGAGAAAGGACCGCCACACTACTCTATCCTGACATACCTCTCTAGATTCCTACACATTCATACAGCGAGTCATACACGCACGTCGATTCTTCCGGCTTCTGACATGAACATTCCTGCACATTCATACAACCTTTAAAATTTGATGAATTTGGTCAAATTAATAACAAATACAAGCAGATTTAATCATTTTATTTTATCCTTGCCATATTCATCAAAACTTTTTTTTGCTCCATAAAGACATCACAATCAATTATTAATGAATAGTTGCAACCCATGAAATATTCATGGAATTGAATCAAATTCTACATTTTGTTTCACAGGTTGTACGTTTGTTTACTGTCACATGACAATAATTAATACAAAATTCAAAATAAATTACAAACGTTCTTGGACATGCGCATTATGTGCATTTCAAATTACTTATGCCGAGAATCAAAGTATTCCTTTCTCGCTCTCTTGTTTTCAAAATTCAATTCTCGAAATCTTTCTTTAACGACAACCGTTCGGGTTTTTGCCTATTTATGATTATTAACAAACATCAAATTCACCACCCATAGGTCGTCATTGCTCCTTGCATAAGACGACTCATCTCCCTGTAAGCCGTACAGATTTTGACACTTACAAAACGAGATTACAGACTTCGAACTACGAACAACTTTGCAAGGAAAATCTTCTGTCGAATACGTGTGCCCCAAATAGGGAGGGTGACATGTGTGGATAACGGTGAAGGCTCCAATCTTGCAGTATAATATACCTACAACTCTAAAAAATACTTGGGAGGCAGCGGGTTAAAATTTATTAAAATTTGTAGCAAAGACATATCCTTTGGACGAAGTGCGACGGACGAATAAGATGTCAATGCTTAATTATTAAAAGAAAACTGCAATAAGCTTGTATGTGAGAAAATATTTATTTAATAATTATCAACAACAGTTGACTTTAATATATAAGTTGACGTATCAAATAGAATCAGATGGCGATATTTCGATCAATTAAATCGAAAGCAAAAAGCTAATGAAAACTTTATTGAATAGCATAGGCGTAAAAGGGTTCTCTGGTTGATCAGTATTATCCAATATTGAACAAGTACTTGATTTAAACAATGGTTTCTTGGATATATGCATAAATTACGATGGTTGGTAGGTCATGTGATAATTCTTATGAAGTGTATAGATCATTCGTATCTCTCTCTCTCTGGTTTCAATCCTGGAATAGGTTTGCAGCAATTTCCTCTATTCTTCTCTTCCATTCTTCCCTGTCTTGTGCGGCTCTTTTGAAATCTGCATATGATGAGCAGTGCACGTCCACCAAAAGGTCCTCCAGGTACTCTCGGCGTGGACGTCCTCTAGAGTTTGTCCCCGCGGTCATACCTTCCATTATGGCATGCAAGAGGCTTTCTTGTCGTATTACATAGCCGATCCATCTTGCACGCCTTTCGAACAAGGTCCTGAGCAGGTGCCTTCCTCCTTCGATTCTTTGGAGAACCTTCTCATTTATATATCATTCGTACATCCATAAATTATTCACAAAAATCCTTACATGATATTGCATCTTTGGGCTAATGGCTAGAATCATAACATACCAAAAATAAGAATACCTGTTTGAAAACTTAGGGCTTCGAATCTCGCTATGGTGACTAATTTTAGATTAAAAAAATATTAAACTGATTGTTTAACTAACTATCACGCTGTTTCTATGAACGGGTGAGCAACCGTAATACTGTTATTTTCTGATATACTTCTAAACATTCGTACATCGTATCATGCGCGCACGTTCTGATTTCTCCGATTCAAGGCGCGGCCGATGTTTATTTGATTAATTTGGTGAATTAAGAAATAGTAAAAATTAAAGTGTACGTTAATGATGTGAATGGTGCAAGATATTGAGTATTACCGAAGAACCTGGCACGATCAAATGAATCGTGTTTACAGTTGTAACTGATTAATTTTATTTAGAATCTACTATTTTGATTCAAAATAAAAAATAAATATTAATTCCAGTTGGTATATACTAAAGAGAGAGACTCTGGATATTTTTCCCCAGGTCATCACCATGAGGCCTACTTAAGGGTGATAGTCAATGTTAGGGAGACCTAACAAGACACAGAAAGAAGACATACTAAAATAATAATTGAATATTGATTTAAATTGAAAGGTATTATTTTAGTAAGAAACCTTTATCACTGTATATATTAACATTAATTTTTATTTTTATTTATACAAGGAGAACAATATTTAAAATTTGCAAATCGTATTTTCGTGTATAAAGATAACAACCAGTAATTAAATAAATGATGTAATATGAAAATTCGAAAATTTAGTTAAACGCAAGCCAGTTATTATTATTTTCCAGGATTCATAACATTGTCATGCATAACTTTAGGCGGGAACTAATTATAATGCCGTATATTTGCATATTTACGGAATAAATGAGATCCGACCACTGTCCAAACACTAAAATGAAGAAATTCTTAAGTACCGCTCTATCCTGGAAAAGGCGAGATATTTAAAATGGCCGGTTTATCAACCCAGAAGTTTTATCTCCACAGCGCTTTCATGCTCCAAGGAATTTTCTTTTCATTTCCTAAGGAGGCCCGAATGAAAAGTTCATGAATATTTCATGAAACGAGAGATGTACATGCACTGCTGTCTTTTCATGGGAGAAAGTAGACTAAGGTGTATTAAATAGTACAAAATCCAGGGGAACTTCTGCTGGAAACGGTTTCAAATATTCCCGCATTTGTTACTGGTAAAGTATTACGGTACAAGCTATTACGTTAGGAATAAGCTTCATTTTATGCCTCAGTGCAAATAATTGATACGATAGTAGCGGTCTCGTCTCGGATAGATATGTTAAGGCGTTTAACTTTCATATAAAAATCAAATCATTAAATATACCAATAATACACTTTCAATTTGTATTTACATCACTTTACTTTTTAACAACCAACCGGTTTCGCTCCTGTCGTAGCTTAGTCAGGGTTACTTAAAAATGATAAAGTGTTTTTTTGTAACCCGGACAAAGCTCCGGCGGGAGCGAAACCGGTTGGTTGTTAAAAAACATAATAATGAATTGATGTAAAAACAAATTAAAAGTGTATATATATTAAATAATGCCACACTTCAAATTAAGAGCTAAATACGAAAGTAATATAAAATTCACACAGGTGTCTCAAAAATACATGGAAAAATAAATATATGAGAACTGACAGAAGGTCAAAATATACATAACGTGCGTAAGGCCTACATATATTGATATGGCATTGAAACCAGAGCAGGAACCATAAGAACGATGGCTATAGTGCGGGCGGCAAATATGCAGACGCTGAAGATAATATAAGGTAAAACTCTTCGAGATACTGGTTTATACCATATGTAATAATTATGAAGATCACATTGTATTAGTTGTTTTTAAATGTTGCTTTGTTCACATCACGTTTTATATAATCACACTGATATTTAAAAATATGTAATAGATTTCTCTCGACTTAATTTTTTTTTCCTCTTCTTAGTCGTATTCCTTATGACAAAGGATGATGTTCACCCCGTAAACCATCTACCATGACTTGCTATGTGCTCCTGTCGCCGGCAGTCAGCGCCCCAATTTGCTTGGAACAGCGGATCGGTGGTCGTCCTTGTGGTCACTTTCCCTCTAATTTTGCCCATCATTATGAGCCTTTTGAGGTTGTCCTAGTCTCTCCGGACTATGTGACAAAATACCTTATCTAATCCATATCAAATCATAATTAATTTAGTACGATTTATTTTATATTAAATACTTAAAGTAATGTTTGTTTCTACAGTAATGAACAGGCACAAAATGAAAAAAAACATATCTGGTCTATTGTTTGGCGAGTGTGACATCTCCAGGCAGCTTCTAACAATGCGCTAATGGCGGGGTAGCCATTCACATTGAGTTAAAAAGATGTTCTGCTTAATGCTTAATAAACATAAATCTCCATAGATGGCGTTTGTATATAGATTATATATAGAGTAATCTTAAAAAGATTAACATATGTAATCAAAATCTTCATAGATGGCACATTGAAACTGACATGTGAAATCTGGCATAGGACTTTAACATATATACAACTTCCAAAAAAAATTGTCATACATGATCATAAAGAAAGTTGGAATGGGGAATGTTGTAATTACATAAAGCGTGCGCTTAACCCAACCAATGACAAGTCATAAGTCCTGTAAACACCTTGATCAACCGAATTTAGTTTCCAATTTGCATCTTCGTCTCTATTGAGATACAATTAAATCATGAAAAAAACTGGTTTAAAACTTATATAATAGTATATATGAAACTCATACTTAAAAACAGCGGTGAATAAGAGACACTAATCCAGAAATATCACATTCAAAACAATACAATACTAATATATTTACATCACAAAAGCACATTATCTACATCTTACTGAGATTATCTTATTACCTCGCGTTGACAGAGAGACACAATGTACAGAAAAATAAATTCCACTGTGTACGTAGGTACACCCACACTCGTACGCGCAAAGAAAACATTTGCGGAGCTTTCAAACATAGTTACGGTACACCGGTGTCATCCAATGTAATGGCGATAATAATTATTATCAGTCGCAACACGTTCATTGTATGCCCGGCACTTGCTGATGTTTTATTATGTAAAATTTTACAATGGACGCCAAAGCGAAACCCTCTTTTCGCTGTCTATGTAGTGGTGATCAACAATTGTTAGAACTAACGAACAAAATAACGAAAAAATATCGTCATTATAATAATAATAATTAGTAATTGGATAATTTATAGAGACATGTGGAATAAATGGACGAGAGAAGAATGGTTAAAATGTTGTATACAAGTAGTGTGAGTGGAAAGAGAAGTCGTTGAAGACCAAGGATACCATGGCATGACCAAATTAATCAACGGCTGCATTCGAAGTTGGAAAAATCGACGAGCGTGCATGTTACGATGTATGAATGTAAAGGAAACTAGAGAGGTATATCGGGAGAAAACGGTGTGGCGGTCCATCCTCTCTGCCTACGCTTCCGGAGAAACGGCGTGATTGTTAGTTAGTTTAATAAAGTTGATGGCGGTACGGTATAGCTAGCAAGCAGATAGAACTAGGATTTTTGAGATTACAGTGATCTGGAAAATGTTGGTTGTAAAAGATATATCTAAGATCCATTAAAACCGCCGTAGGTACCTACTGTTTTATCTCTCTAATATTCTCCACATTTATACATCCAGACGCGTTGATGTTACCACATATTTTTTAAAGGATTTTAAAGTAAATCATTAATTTGATCATCCCATGTTTTTTTCTGATCTTCTTATTATTACAACACTATCATTGCTAATTATCTAGCCCATCATTGATATTTCCAATAATGTTTAATTTTAAGAGCTTTTCTGTGTCTTGGGTAAAACCGATAAAACAGCAATTGAGGAGGGCCACTCTTGCTAGCGGCAACGAACGATAACATGTCACAGTGATATTGATGAGATAAAATTAAAAAGCTATCAAATGATTTTACCGAAATCTCTTGATGGAAGTTAGTTTTAAATAATAATTAAATAAAACGATGTTTTTTTTAACTACTTCCACTTTTGTCTTTATTTAGACAGCGACCGGTTTCACCAGGCTTGCTGTCGAAATAAAGAAAAAAAGTGGAAGTAATTAAAAAAACGTCGTTTTATTTAATTATTATTTTAAATAGCTATCGTTAGCTTTTTCACCAAGGCTCTGATAAAAAAATACATGTAATCTAATAGCAGTTCAACGTTAACATTGAATATTTTACCTAACAAATTTGTTTGAAGAGAAACAAGAAATTTATACAATCGGTAATTTGATAAAGAACAATTATTTCTTCTTTGAAATTATACAATTTCTCTGGAACCGTTTTTAAACTACATTTTCAGAATTAATTTCCCGATTGCCATGGACTGGAAAAGAATGAGATGAATATCTCGATTAAAGACAATAATACGATTTGTTAAAGCGAAGCTTTTCGAGACATTGTAGCACGGAGACAATTTTGTCAGACATTGGATAAATGTTTTTCAATTCATTTAATGGTATGAAAACAGGCCTTTGAAAATGCCCCATTTACATTTATTTTATTTTATTATAATAGCTTATTTCAAAAATATTCAAGCTCTTCTTTATAAAAGGTTTTAAATAGTATTTCAAATAAAGCACTTTTTTACATTTTCAATCCTTCAAACAAAATAAAATTCATGGAAATTCTGTATAGACGTGGAACTTGAAAATCCAACACAAATAATATATCAGAACTGATATGTTTTAGATACGATTTTATCGTATTTAACCAATGAAAATGTCTCAGGCCAATCTATCATCTCTAGTCAGATGTATATGTCTTTTGATTAATTACAATCTGAAACTGAGCCCAGATTGCGTTTATCAGAGAACGGTTTAGTGCCAGCAAAAGGAAGCAAAGTAGACCCAGAGCTACCTAGAGGAAAACTCTGCATAGCAAAGTAAAGCCAGAAGGATACAAGCGTCATCAACAGGATTCATATTAAAAGCGATATTGAAGTTAATTGAATACATAAAAATCCTCAAATCCCAAGGTAAGACAAGGTATAAAGAAAAACTTGTTACACTGTACATTCGTTGTTTATAGAATATTCAAGATAGTTTTTATACCAAGCTTTTAAAAAATCAAGAGATTTAAATAAAACATATTAATGCCGTTATTAGCTTTAATATCAAATATCAAGTATCAAGGCTCAAGAAAGTCTAGATAAGAAATATATTTATTTGTACGTTTTTGAGAAAGAATTAATTATAAAATTCTTAATGATGTTGCCAGCAAAAGGGTGAATTTTAAACACGCGCATCATTATAATTACGTACAAATCGAGGACTCGAGATAAATACCGAAAATGAAACATTTATTTAGAGATGTTACTTGATACCGTCAAAGCCAGGGGGTAAATAAATCAACGGCTGGTATTCATTTCTCAGATTCTCCGTATGAAGTTTCGCTCAGGTAATAACCATAATAACCGCCAGCTATTTACTAATATTCCAAATTATCAAGAACCAAGGTAAAAACAACTACCCTTCTAACTTTCGCCGTATTGCGATATTGATTTAAAGTAAAATTTTGTAAATATAAGCTTTAATTCACAGCAATCGCAAAAACACTTGAATTCGTTAGTGTTTATTGAATTTCGGCGGTGAGTTGATTAACATTAATGCTCTATTTAAACAAGAAAAATGCCAGTAAATAAAAGTATGATTCATATTATTATTCAAGTGACTGTCTATTGCTTAACAGAAATCTTCAAAAATCGAATAAATATTCTAAACAAATAAAACTTCTATTGATGTAGCTCTTCTCCTGTTATCAAAACCAACACCATAAAATTAATTTTATGAAGGAAAAAAATCGTTACACTCATGTGTATATGCGCATTGGAATATATCATAATATATTATTATGTATTTAAATTATCCTTACGATTTGATAAATTATTTTTAACGTTTGAATAGAGCCAGAGTAGGAAGATAATCGTTGTCTAATGTGAAGTCTAGAAAATTGACATATTTGGGATACATTCCCTGCAACGAGAAATATGTTCTACTGCACCTCAACACAAAAGGGAAGATCGAGGGTAGGCGCGGTGTGGAAAAGCCCAAGATGTCCTAGCTCGAAAATATCAAGGAATGGACCGGAGTCCGAGAGGTACGGGAGTTGTTCCGTCTGGCACAGAACAGAGAAGCCTACGCCAGGGTGATAACCGACATCGGGGACCTGACACGCCACTCAAAGAAGAAAAACGTTTGAATTTGTCAATATAAACCATTGAAAATATATAAACGTTAACTAACTATGGCAACACGCCATCTCCCCGAAGGGGTAGGTAGAAATAATGGACCGCGAAAATGTTCTACCCTGACATACTTCCTTCGCTTACTATACATTTATACATTGTGTCATGCACGCATGTGGCACCCTTTTCTCGGTCTTACTATATTTCTTATTATATTGTTCATCGTTAGCTTATATGAGTATATTCAATATTCTTTCTTCATTCACTCTTTCCATAAGATGGTTCGGACTCATTATTTTGTTAATTCGTACTGCATTCACTTCTTATATTTGCATTTAACACTCATATACAAATTCTTGGACAGGGCTAAGTACCGTGGAGGAGCTGTTCCGAGCGGCCCAGGACAGGGAGCCCTACTCAAGGGTGATAATCAACGTTGGGGAGACCTGACAGGACATGGAAAGAAGAAGAAGATACAAATTCTTCACACATTTGTCTTAGAAATCTCATTTCAACTGCATTTAATCTACTTTCTTTTTGTCAGTCAATGTTTTATTTCCATATATAAGTGTTGGCAAAAGAACACTTCGTGCACTGCCATCTTAGCTTTTAACAAAAACGCCAATTTAAATAAAATACTTGGAAAACAAAAAAAATATCTTCTGCTTTACATCAAAGACTACTTGTAAACGAAAAACAATAAAATTATTCATGTTATTTTATATAAGATTCCACCGTTGGTTATAAGAATTATTTGAGCTAATCATATTCATTAAATGTATCAGCTATAGTTAGAAATCTTATAACGTTTTTGAAAATTACTTTGAGCTGTTCTATTTGCCAAGAAAACGCGTAGTAACATGTTTGAATATAAATTTACTACATTTAAATATTGCTTGATCAGGTATATCTCATAAATATTCATACACATATATAAATCATCTTAAAATATTCCCTTAAAATTGATTTACTTATTAGTTTTACTAAAATTAAAGTGTTTATTTTTAATAAAAAAGGTCTACTATAATAGAAACGGATATATTCGAGGAAGATAAACAACTATATGAAGAGAGTAATTGGGTGCCAAAAAGTAATTTCTAGAATCTTTTAGTACCTACCGAAACTCGTTAGTCTTTCGAAAATAGATTAGAATTAGCTATTGGAAAAAATCTATCGACACGGGCGGCCAATTAATTATTTTTACCCCCAAAGAGCTCAGATTTTTTTGATTGATTACAGAAGGTGCTTCATACATTACAGAACGCTGCCGACTCAAGATAAGTTAAGTCGCTCGAGTGAGTTCGGGTTCCTTTTGATGTACTCTAAAATTAATACGAAATCACAAGAAAAGCATGGGTGAACAGGTAAAAATATGATAATTGTATTTATTTATTTGAATAAGCGTGTAAAACGTTTTCAGAATCGAGAGGAAATTAAAACAAAGATTATAGAGAGAAAAAAGGAAAATATATGAAAATAATATTTTAATAAATTATTAAACAAATTAGATTTATAACGTTTCTCGTAAGAGTTAAACATAGTTCTTGGGTGAACCATTAATGCTATTTCCTTTTAAATAATAATTAAATAAAACGATGTTTTTTAACTACTTCCACTTTTGTCTTTATTTAGACAGCGACCGGTTTCGCCAGGCTCGCTGGCATCGACAGACCAGTCTGTCGATGCCAGCGAGCCTGGCAAAAATCGTCATCATTAATTATATTAAAATGAACTTCCGTCAAGAGATTTCAGTAAAATCATTTGATTATCTTTTTCCTTTTCTAAGATCATAAGATTCCATTATCAAATTAAGAGAATGTTGATACATTACTCAACATTTCGATGAAAACTGTAACCGTCTTCAAAAATATTACAAAACAATAATAAAATATCCGCATAACTACTTATTTTTTATTCAACAATCTTGCAAAACTAAATAGACATATTGATGAAAAAATCTAATTTCTAAAAGTTTTGTAATATTCTATCAGAGCAACATATGCCTTTTTGTGTTTTTTTCCGTTGTATTTTTATGTAAATTGATGATAATCAACATTTGTTTGAGTTATCCACATTTAAAAGAAGCTTCAAGGTTGACATGTTTGTCCAAATCGGGAAAACGTAAAACAAAATCGTTTAAAAATATTCCTAGTTTCTTTTCATTTAAAAAAGTGTCTTTGAAGTTTAAACTATTAGTGATTAAATAATCTATAATACAACAAATTTATATATTTTTATTAAACCATTCAAATATCTTTAGAAGTTATATAATTTTGACAATATTTTTATAAACATGGCATGACTAAATTAATCAATTACTAAAAGGCGGCCACATTCGAAGTCGGAATAATCGACGTGCGTGCATGGTACGATGTATGAATGTAGAGGAAGCCCGAGAGGTATGCCAGGACAGAGCATTTTAGAGATCCATTCTCTCTGCCTACCCCTCCGGGGAAATGGTTAGTTAGTTAGTTTTATTTTTTTTAAATAAAAAATAACTAAAGGGACATATTTCATCTCACCTTGATTTATAATTACATATTAACCTCTCCGTGCGTACGCATCAACCGTAGAGCGCTGAAATACCGAAGATTCAGATAGCATATGGCCCCATGCATGGGGCGCAAAGGTTATTTCTAGAATATTTATAGATTACGTCAGGATTAAGACTACCAATAACATAAATTAATATTATATTATAGTTACATGTTTTACCTACTTAACTAACTAACTAACTAACCATCACGCCGTCTCTCTAGGGTAGGCAGAAAGAATGGACTGCCACACTTTTTTTTCCTGACATATTTCTCTCGCTTCCTCAACATTCATACATCGTGTCATGCACGCGCGTCGATTTCTCTGACTCCTCACATGGCCGACATTCAATATTTGATTTATTTGATCATGCCACGCTTTCCTCGGTCTTCCTCTATTTCTGGTTCCATTTACATCGTTAACATATAATTTTTTTATCATTCTTTCTTCATTCATTCTTTCCATATTTCCAAACCATCTTAATGATCCTTTCATTATTTTGTTCATGACATCATGATTCGCACCGCACTCACTTCTTATATTTTCATTCGACACTCTATCATACATAGAGTATACACACATTCGTCTAAGAGATCTCATTTCTACTGCATTTATTCTACTTTCATCCTTCTTTTGCCAGTTCCATGCTTTGCCATACATAAGGGTCGGTAGAAGAACACCATTGTGCACTGCCATTCTAGCTTTTTAACTTTTCCTACTTAACAAGTAATATTTCAAAATATCATTATTATCTTACTACTCAAGAGATTAAAAAAATTCGGTTGGAAAATCTTGAAAACATTTTTACAAAAAAAAGTCCTTTTAAGCGCAAAAGGAATAAGTTTCGGTCTTTATTCGCTTATCGCTACGGTATTGAACAGATTACCGTAGAATAAATTCACTTTATAAAAGGTAACTCAATGAAGAGATCAATACCGAGCGACCCATTAGTTGGCGTATACACGGCAACCGGAAAATGGGGAGGAAACGCAACGGCTATGAGAAAAGCACTGTTAGGCCTGCTACACACCGAGTGCGCCATAAAAAATATTATAGTCTACAGCAGATAACATCATGTACGAGTATATGAGCATATTTAGATGTGTAAAGGAGTAAGTACTGTAATATGAAAGAAATGTCGAGTTTAGGAACTATGATAAAATATTTACTCGTTTTCACCGCTCAAACGTTATACACACGTATATGGTATAAATAACTAACCATCACGCCGTCTCCCCGAAAGGGTAGGCAGAATGAATGGACTGTTACACTTTAACCGATGCGGCACTCCATCCTTCCCTTTTCGCCCCGCGGGAGACGCGGTGTTATGGCAATAGGCATCTCCCGCGCACGCTTCGATAGTCCAATATTCACAAAATAAATCTAAAAAAAAATATATAAAACAAAAAAAAAATAATTTAACACAAAATGTTGTTTTTAGATGGTGCACATATTGTCTATTTAATTTATGTTCCACGCATCCACCGCTTTTTTTTAAATGAGCAGTAATTAGGCGCTTAAAACAAACCAACACCAGCAAGAATTTTAAAATAATATTGAAGAAATTATTCAAATCGTCATTGGAACAAATGAAAAATTTATTTTTACACCTGTCAAAATTCTTTGTATAAACGAAAAAACTTGTATAATTTTCACATCAAAACAGAACAAACGTTTTACGTGTCACAATTAACTATTATAAAGTGGGGCAACAATCAAATTGACAAAAACAATTATCTTATGCATGATATATCACCAAATTTATGTAAGCACCACATGAACCAAACTAAATTTTCAAAATCAAAACCAGTATTTAATGGTATTATGATCTAAATATTATAATTTTTTAATTATTCTTGCAACTTTTCATGATTTAAACATGCTTCAAAAATATTTTTGTTTCGTATTTATTAAATAAGATTCATTTTCGTAGAAGCAAAAAAAAAAGTTTAAAGCTAAAATGGCAATGCATAATGGTGTTATTGTATCGGCCTTTATGTATATAAGCGAAGAATAGAAGATGAAAGAACGATAAAAGAACTCGTAGAATAAATGCAGTAGAAATGAGATCTCTTAGACGAATGTGTGAAAATCTTTGTATGATAGAGTCTCGAATGAAAATATAAAAAGTGAATGCAGTGAGAATGAAAGTGTTCTGAATAAAGTAATGATAGGAAAATTCTGATGATTCGGACACATGGAGAGAATGAATAAAGGAAGAATGGTAAAAAAGTATATGTTAACAATATTAATTTAACTATATTTATAAAAAAACGACCAAATAAGGCGTATCAAGTTCAAATAAATCAAGTATTGAATGTCGGCAACGTGAGCAGTCGGAGAAATCGACGTGCGTGCATGACACGATGAATAAATGTTGAAGAATCGAGTATGTACGGAAAGTGGTAAGAGCTCAGACTTCCATATTGAAGGTCCCGGGTTCGATTCCCGGCAATAGCAGTGTGATTGTCACACTGTCTTTGATCTGGTGTAGAATTCACGTGACAATAAAATGGCGATAGATTGGCTTCCTATCACATGTCATGACAATCAATATAATAGCTAAAATATTTTGTATACAGTAATTGGGTTCAAACGACGAAGTGTGGCAGTCCATTATTTCTGTCCACCCCTTTGGAGAGACGGCATGAAGCTTAATTATTAATTTTTTTTTTTAGTAAAGTTGAGATCCTTGAAATGACGGCGGCTAATTATATAATAATAAAATGTATTTTTAGTAGAAAGTAATAATTTTCAAATAATTAACGATAAAGACATTTAAATTACCACGTTCGTGACTGTTGTGTTTTTTTTAACCAACTTCAAGTAGAAACACGTTTTAAAATATCAAAATGTAACCCCAAAAAATTTGGCAAGCTCGCAATAAATACAATTTTGTATTTAAAACTGCAACAATCTTATTTTATGGGAAATGTAAATATTTTTGCTTAATTTCAAATTCATTACAAATCTTGTAAAAATAAAGATATTCTCAAAAGTCATGAGTATCCGTTTTCTGAACGTACTTTCAAAAATAAATATCATTTATTGGTCCTAAAAAAATATGGACCTGTTTATTATGTTTATCAAGTAATATTTTTTTTAAATTAAGTATTCGCTTTGCTAGTTTCGATCCAAGGGATTAGTTTGCAGCAAAGTGTACCATATTGCTGGTTCATGGGATGCCACTTGGGTCTTTAATGTGGTAGTTTCTCTTTGCATTCCACATTTGTAAACATCGGGTTATTTGAAAATAATTATTGTACACAACTTTTTTTCTTTAGCCATTGATTCTCATGATATGCAACATCATATGCAACAAATCCATTGTTTTTTTATTTTGACACGATCACCATACCAAAGACAGCGTGATAATCCCACTGCCATTGGCGGGAATCTAAATCATGACCTTTGGTTTGGCAGTCATAGCTCTGCCACGAAGGTCGTTGAATTTAAGTATTATATATTACAAGATAAACATCATTGTCTTATAGTACGTTCCCACTAACATTTTGAATTCAAAGGAAACCCAAAAATGGCTTTCGTCATAAACAAATTTTAATGCTAAATGTAGTCCATCTTTGTATGCTACGGAATTGCAAAAAGACGTCAAAATCAGGCAAATTAGTTTTAGCGATGGTATCTTAAAAGGATTGTCCAGGATAATAGAGAGAAAGGGTAGACCACGTGAAACCCGGAAATTTCTTTTGGGACAGGTATTCATTTTAATTTCCAAAGCATTCGATAACTCGAAAAATTATTAAGATTTTAATTATAACTTGTATTCAGAAAATTGTGTCAAATTTACTATTAATAACATAAAATTACATTGGCAGATATTGCTAACCATTCATTTGGAAAATAATGAATTAATTTTGGATAGGTCCAAACTCCAATAACCCTTACATTCTTTAGCATTTAGCTTTTAATTGATACAAATATTGCTCTTTTTCAATGAAATATTTTAAATTATTAAATACGATTAGATTTTAAATATTATAATTAACACCTTCGATTGTAATATGACTTAAAATAATAGTACTTGGTAATGGTGATCAATTAGTATTTTTTGTATAATTGTAAATTTGGTGTAGGTACTCTTGTTTATGTTTGCCTAAATGATCAATTCTTAAGCTGGAGAAATATTATTTGGGAAGAAAATAATAGTTTAACTATAGAACTTGATAAAACGAAAATCACAATTTTGATCATGTGATTTAACCCAATGATATGGAGAGATTTTTTTTTGTGTTTAAGTAAGGAATTGTCCTTAATTAACGAAACGAATTTAATAAACCTACGTTTCTACTGTGATGATCTCCGTCATTTTGGAAATATATATTGTGTGAATTTAGATCCAAAAAGTATAAAAAGTTCTTAACAACCGGAATTTGTTCAAAGTACAATAGAACCCCTCTTAACCGACCTCGGGTCAACAAGTCCTCAGATTAACCGGCCTCGTAAACGAAGAACATTTTTTGGAAAATAAAACGAAGAACAAGAAAATAATAGGTATTGCCAGTAAAGATGACTGCAAATGCGTAGACGGTAGCAAAAATGCAGATGTGAAAGAGTCACAAGAAATAGGTCACGACGAAGCAAAAAAAAAGCTGCAGATATTTTCTCGCAATGTGTTGAGCATCACCAAGATTCATCGACGTTAGACGCGATGAATATAAGAAAATGGAGAGACTTGGCTTTCAAAAAATCTTGTACTGGTAAAACATCGCAATTTTTTTTTCAAACAATGATACAGTATATACATTAAGTTTTCAAAGTTTACGTAACTTTTGATGTTTTTTTTTTGTTTGCTATTAATAATAACATTTTCTTCTAATAAAAAACACAGGATGTTTCTGATTGGTTCCATTTTTCTCGGGATCCTTGGATCAACGATCCAAAACGGGTAACGGGCTAGATCCCGGTCCCGACCAGGCCACTTTCAAGGTAATCGTTTTTTCTTTAATAAAGTGAAAATTTGTTAATAATATGTGCAAACTTGGGGCTTTGCGAAGCGTATTTAATGTATACACATATACATTTTACGAGGCATTTACTTTAGATTGTAAGTAAGCTCTTGTAATTAATGTTATTACCTCAATTGAAGTTTAAATATTTGTCGCTGATATTAATTACCATTATTTCATATTTTTAGATATGCAGTACGAAATGTCTTAATTATTCTCAACTGTGAAAAAATATTGTGAACATATTAAGTACCTATATGGAAAGGATAAGAACAATCGTTCAATCCAAAGGTAGCAGATAACTTCATTGTTGCGATTATAGTCGACGACCTTCGTGGCCGAGTGGTAAGTGCATTAACTACCACCCCGAAGAATCCGGGTTCGATTCCCGGCGAGGGCAGTGTGATTGTCACACTATCTTTGGTCTGGTGTATAATTTACGTGACAATAAAATGGCGATAAATTAGCTACCTATCACATGTCACGAGAATCACTATGATAGCTATAATACCCTTTACACCGATTTGGCTCATGCTGTCACGATGTAAAGAGCGATTCAGAAAAAAAAAAAAAAAAAAATAAACAAGGTACCACAAAATGTATTTTGCTCCATCGTGTTTTTTTAATACTCGTTTTTTAAGGTATTAGACAATCACAAAGTAAATAAATTGTCTGCTAACAAATAAACCCACAGTTACCGCAAGGCAAATGACTCTAAAATTTAATAAAAGAGATAATATAAACTGTTGCGAATCATTAATATGTCTTCAACACATGTAATTATAATCACAAGGTACTAAACAACTCAAGATAAGAAAATTGTCGCCAGCAATTTGGTTGTAGTATAATTGGTTTCCAGTTTTCAACTCACATGTGCTACTAGTTGTTATAAGTAGTTAAAGCGGAAATAAATAACTGATGAAACTCCAAACATAAACTTAAAACAGTCCCTTAAAGTCCAACTCGAGCATTTGAAGCGAACGTGTAAATAAGTCCAGTGGAAAAATAACTCCAACAATGTTTATTCCTAAGCAGATGTGCTCTCGTATACTCCAACTTTTCCATTAACGGTAATTGCGTTAATTTTTAAGTGCCAAGCTGATGTTTTGATTTAATAATGAAAATAGTTAAGTACTTGTTTAATTATTGATGAACAAAGACAACACATCGTTTCGTTAATCTTACAGGCTTTGTTTTTTGTTCAAAAATTGTTTACATTTTAATGCTTTGGTATAAATGGTGTAAGATAAACACCCTAAGAACAATTTGAATATTAATAAAAACGTCGGTTTAATAGTACTTTCTTATATTATACGAGAATAACATGTTTGCAAGAACATTCTTATTCTTCTTCTTCCTCAGCCTTTTCCCGTCCACTCCTGGAAGACCTCCTCCATTCGCTTCCATGTCACTCTGTCCTGTGCAGACTGCATCCAGGTTATTTCGACGTGTCTGTTCAGATCATCCTTCAACCGTATTTGCGGTCGCCCTGCACTTCTCTTTGCCGTCCACGCTCTCCAAGTCAGCAGTCTTCTTGTCCACTTTTCATCTGAGCTTCTGACTACGTGACCTGCCCAATGCCATTTCAGAGTCGCCACCCGGTGGATGATGTCAGTGACCTTTGTTTTTTCTCTCACCGTATCGTTTCCGACTCTGTCTTATTCCTTATTCCTAACAAGGCTCTTTCCATGGCTCTTTGGGCTCGTAGTTTCTTGGCACTTTGTTTGGACAATGTAACAGTTCCAAGACCATAAGTACCAACTGGCAGAACGCAGGCTTCATAGACTTAATATTATCAAGGGTAAATGAAATAATTCAATCCTATATAGTTAATATAAACATATGTCAATAAAATAATAGATAAATGTCATTAATATTAATATTTAATATGAAGTTTAACATCATTGCTTAATCGAAATAGAAATATAATGTATAAATTGAATAGTTTGAAATGAATAATTCTTTGGGATATTTTTATACTATCTGATTGATTTTATTTTCTAAAGTTTTCACTTATATACTAGTGGTTTATGAGACTGAGAAGTGTCATTTATGATTTTAAAACTTTGTAATTACAATGATTAATAACGAAAAAAAATAATAAAGGTAAAGATGAATGTTTTTTCAATACAGTTGGAAGAGTTTTAAAGAATTTCGTATTTAAAGCAAAACGAAAATTACGGGAGACTTTGTTAAATAAATTTATCGGCACTAAACGTACTTTTAAATTAAATTCGGAGTACATTGGATTATGTAAACTAACTTGAACTATTCATTGGGTTGTTAATAATGGTATTAATAATTGATTAAATTAAAGAAACGCTGTAAAGTATAGAATTTTGTTTTATTTAACTTATTCAGGATTTGTGAATATATACTTGTGTAGATTATAAAAGTATTGATGAAATGTCCACATATGAATCCATGAAAAACACTCACGAATTAATTCGTTTTTAAAATGAAAAAAAAAATCAATAAAACAAAGGTTGTACATATAAATAATAAGTATCAATAATATGATAGACCAAACACTTAATTTATTGGTAATGACTAGGGAATATATTATAACATAAATAAATGTTCATAACGTTTAAATAGAAAATACGATAACTTCTGTTTTGTATTTGGGATTCCTTCGGAGTTACAAAAATATATCACAGACACGAGAAATAATGCGGTCTAGTTAGAAATAAACCTTTTCCTGAGTTCCATATAAGTGTACAGTACTCCATGTTGAATTTTCGTTACTCACCTGAAACAAAAGAAAAATACAACATTAGATTTATATATATATTTAAAAAAAAATATCAACTTAATCGAAAGATTATAATAATTATTTCCTTTACAAAAAATAATAAATATTTAGTTTATCTCCATTCGATTTTGTTTTAAGTTACTCAATAAAATAATAACAATCGTATAAGATATGTTCTATCAATAATGTAAGATATGTTTTATAATCTTTAATTTAGAAATACATTTTTTATATTATTCACCACCAAAATGAGCGTACTGTCAAACTGAATATTGGCATCTTCCTTCAGCTTAGGTGAAATAAAAATTTGGTAAAAATGCAAAAAAAATAACTATCAAGTCCCTCCCCGCTTCATATTGGAATTGCCTAAGTAAAATGCAATTCAATGGAACTAAATAACCATCACGCCGTCTCTCCGAAGCGGTAGGTAGAAATAATGACACATTTCTCTTGATTCCTCAACATTCATACATCGTGTCATGCACGCACGTTGACAGTAAAATACGAAGGAAGTCGTGAATTCATATTACTCTTACCAATATAAACCAATATTTATGTATGTATATTGGTAATAGTAATATGAATTCACGACTTCCTTCATATCTGACTGACAAAGCTCACAGGAAAAGAAAAATGACAGAAAGTAGCGAAAATAAGATGTCAAAATAATATTTTCAATATTTATGTATGTATAAACCCATTACCATTTTCGATCGACTTAGTAAATATTACGATATCTAAAGACGAATATATTTATAGCATTTTCGAAACCTGTGACTAATTTGAACGTTGGGAATGATTCGAAAGGTATAGTAAAATTAGTACTGGTTGAGAAGATTTCAGGTGGCAGTGGATCAGCATATAAAATGAGAGGGATGGGGCGAGGGGAGCGGATGTCATGGCTCCCAGAGGACAGTACGGGCGGAGCTAAGAGCTTTCAGCATTCCATTTATCCATATCACGTTCCATAGGAATATAAAACTAACTTGCTTTATGAAATGAGTAAATACGAGTTGAATATTATTTTTAAACTTTGGTAATATTTTAACTCAGTTTAATACTCCCATGTTAACATATGCTTTTGCCAACCGAACTTTTGCAACATAGGTATAACATAAAATAAATATTTCCATTACGGATTTCTATATTTTCAAATGTGTTCAATATTTTGTAGGTATAATGATTCTCGTTTTATTTCAATTCGTTTATTCGATAAACGAAAGGCGTTACATTTATGTAATTCCAAAATCCTATTTATTTACCTTTTAATTAAGAGATTGTTTGTTCCGCTTACCTCGATTCACATAAGAGGTAGTAAATCTTCATTATCGAGGAAAAAGCATGAACAAACACAACATATAAAAATCAACCAATATATAATAGGTAACAATAAAATGTTCGTTTATTTTTAGTTCAACACACGTTATAAAGTATAGTGCTACTTTAATGCTTAACAATATTTACGTTTAAAAAACCCATAATAGGTTGTATTCAAGAAAAACGTATAAATAATATAATTAAAAACTAAAAATCAGATAGTTTTTTACTATAATTAATGAATATAAAATATTTTTGAAATAGAAATCTCTCAGTCTGAACACAATACAAAAAAATAATATAAATCTAAATTTGTCAATTTAAATATATATATATGTATTTTTAGCTTTTCACCAGAAATTAGAATTATTTTTATGTGTTCTAAAAATAAATAAAGAAATAAAAATATACTTTAGCGTTAATTCTATAGAATTCCACAACCACCAATTTTTTAAAAATAAAATATTTAAAATGATAAAACAGTGTTTGAAGTCATCAAAAAATTTTAAAATGTGTATTTTTATTAGTTAAATTTCACATAATACTTTAATAATAATAAAGAATTACGCAAATATATATCGTATTATCTATTCATCCTTTTTATTGAGCAGGAATACAAGATAAACAAAATCAAGAATGCGAACTATTCGGGATGTAAGCATATTCATTGAAATACGAATGAGTCGGAAAAACTTCTCTGTACTAAAATACATCTTTATTCAAATTGAAACGTCAGTTGGATAAAGATAGAGAACCAAATTTAAATATCAGTTACTTCACCAAACCTTCCTTATCTTTTTTTCTCCGTATAATAATTTACATACTTATGTTTTAATCCCGATAATCCAAGGGATGTTTTTTTTCTTCAATTAAATGGAAATCAAAAAATTGCAACCGTTATGACCCTTTCAACCATGTTATCTGATTTATTGTACTAATTTTAATTACTGTCAATTTATTAATAATTAAAACATTATTAAAAATGTTTCATTATTCTAACTAAGTGGAAAGTGGAACAAAAGTTAACCGAATTACGTTTGATGGAGTTGTATCGATTCATTTCCCTAGCCATTGGTACAATTTTTAAAACAATGGAATACGAAATGGGTGAATCAGAGTATCCACCCCAGTAACGCCGATTGGTATCATTATACCCCACAATACCCACTATTGCAGCAGGAAATTTTCCATTCTACCACTCGCAGCGCGATTGGTTGACTATTTCAGGAATTCGAATAATGGAACACCATTAAACCCAACTACATTTAAATAAAGTAAAATAGACTACCATGTTTAACGGTGATTCTGAAACCTTTTTTTGAAATTGTAAATAATTGACTTGTCATTTTTTTAAATGAATTAAAATACTTTCCATTTTTGATCCTTATTTTCTCAACATGTCTCAAAGGTTATTATACCTTCATCCCCGGGAGATTTAAACTGTAAGATTGACTAATTGAATTGATTCATTCAATTCATAAAAAAATGCTCTCTTCAAATCATCCAATTTATTTTATTATTTTATACTTATTATTATCACAACCTAAACCATAAACAAGACTTTTCCATCGTTCTCCCGAAGATAAGTGTTAGCATATTCGAAACAGGTTGAGAAAATTAAACTCAAAAGTGATAAAAGCACTGGTTTATTTCTTAAAATTTCTTGATATTAAATTCGAAATATTCTTAAGGAAATGAAGTCATAATATACACATGTATACTTGGGTATCGATTTATTTGATAAAAAAACGAGCCTAGTTTATGTAGGTCAACTAGGAGGTAACACGATATTATCCGGATTCATATTTGAAATTCACCATTCTCAAGAGGCGAATGTACGTAATTAGTAAGGTGATATTCATGTTCAGTTATTTTAAAATGCGTCATGATCTGGTACTTGTAGAAATGAAATCAACGAGGAAAATTCAATTTATTTAGAATCCAGTATAAAATTAAGAAATTGGAAAAAATAACTGACAAAAAATGGAAACTACTCGTATTATATTTCTCAGAATAAATTTCTTATAAAAAACATGTTTTTTTATGTTTCAATCCTTGGGATTGGTTTGAAGCAAGTCTAAAACATCTTTGCTGGTTCTTGGGATACTTCTTGGACTTTTTATATGGTTGTTTACCGTTAGTTTTATTTATATATTAACTAAATAACTAACTAACTATCACGCCGTCTTTCCGAAGGGGTAGGCAGAAAGAATGGACTGCCACACTTTTCTTTCCTGACATATTTCTCTCGCTTCCTCAACATTTATACATTGTGTCATGCACGCGCGTCGATTTCTCTGACTCCTCACATGGCCGACATTCAATATTTGATTTATTTGATCGTGCTACGTTTTCCTCGGTCTTCCTCTATTTCTTTTAAGGTCTTTTATCTATATATTTATATTAGTATTTTGCGAATAATATTTGACGTGACTGATACAGAGGAAGAAGACAAAGAAAAACCATTGTAGCAAATATTTCGAGTTGAAACGAAAGTTTTACGCAAACAGCTAACCATGAAAACCATTGACGTCTCTAGACAGGATCACCTGTGCTTCTCACTATCTTCGCATGTAAATCTGGACGCTTTAGACCTTAAACCGTAGCAGCGTCTGGAAAATGTCTCACATGTGAAATGGGTCCCAAGAAGGATTCACGGCTTTAATATCATTAAAGTGGAATCGCTGAGAAGGATTAATGGATCTCCGAGAGGATCAAAACAATGATAGACTGAGATCGCTTCCTCTGAAGAAAGGAAAATATATTGTTCTTTTTTTCAGACAACATAATTTCACGGATGAAAATATTGATGAAATCAGTAACTCATTGATTTTATACGATTGTGATTTCTTTCATATAAAGTTTTTTTTATATTATATATACTTATAAAGGTACATGGTTATTAATACAGATAGAAAAAAGCAAGCTAACGATTTTTGAAAGAAAGATTCTGAGGAAAAATTTTGGACCCAGGCTGTAGGATGGGATTTACTGAATTAAATAAAATCTTGAGCTTAAAGTACTGATTAACCGGGAAACAGTGGTGAAAATCTATATGTCTAAAAGCCTATGGTGGGCTGGTCATGTAGAAAGAATGCTGAGGGTAGAGCATCGAAAATTATGTTGGGATGGGTGAGGCGCGAAAAGAAACCACGAAGCAGATAAGAGGACTCCACCGCTTACCCGAAGTTATAGGGGAACAACGCCTTTCATCATCTTTGCTCATTCATACTTAGGCCCGTCCTTCGTACATGCGAGACTTACGTTAGAAAGATAATATGAAAGAAATCAAGAGGCAAACCGATTAAATGGTAGGTGGACTTCATGAAAGAGGACTGAGAGAAAGTAGAAAGATTTGGAGAATGGAGAGAGATAACCAGGGACAGAAGCCAGAAGAGAACTGTTGTGGAGAAGGTCAAAAAATAGTACCGAAAAGAAAAAGAAGACTTATGTAGGTTTAGCTTTGAAATGAAATCTCTTCTTTCAACTAAAATTACAAATACACATATATAAATTCCGCGTCAATCATGAATTAAATTATAAGTTCTATTCAATCTAATATGGGGAAGTCATTTAATCGACTATTGGTTGCTTTTCTTTATACTCGTATTTGTAAATTTACTAGTCCTTTCATCCAAGTTATCTTTCTTTGATGAAGAATGAATAAATTGCTTCTCTATTCACCATTACTTTGTGTTTTTTTTTCTAAGTAACATAAAACTTTATTTTTAAAAACAAATTAAATTAAAAATTAAACCTTAACATCAACATGTTTCGGAACGCAGGACCCCTTCATAAGTGTAGTTGTTAAAATATAACATTAACAAAATAAATATTTAAACAAATTTTATGAATTCATGATAACATTTTAAATAATCTACAAAGAAAATTATAGTTTTATAATAATAAAAATAATTGAGAATCAAATTTTGGATTTAATAGATTTAAAATTAAATTTCCTAGTTTCAGAAACGACTTCATGTTTTTTAAAACCACTTCAAGTTTCAGAACCCACTTATGGTGATTTAATGAATTATGATTATAATATTAACCGCGCTTCTAGCGAGACATGAAATTGCATCCTTCCAATTTTCAGGTAAATGCTATAAGCCGCTGGCCAATGGTGTCTGTAAATATTTGCATTGAAATTTCAATGAATCAACATGTTGAATCATCACGCCGTCTTCTTGAAGTGGTAGGCAGAAATAATGGACCGTCACACTTTTCTTTCCTGACATACTTCTCTCGCTTCCTCAACATAGTTCATATACTTATTTACAATTCCAATTCACCGATACAAACATGTGTTCACAATTGATTTGTTTGTCTTGTAAGTATTCATGAAAGAACGTAGCTATAATAAATAAATACCAAAAAGGCACCCCTTTGTTAACAAAATAAAAAAACGCGAATATTAATGATTTTAGGATAAAATAACAAATATTGCCCAATATATGCCCAATAGAATTATGAAAACATTTGTTACAAAGGCAAAAATAATATTTTTAAAATATCATAAAATGTACCGAAAATGTACGTTTTTCTAAATAAAAAATATTGGAAAAGGCAGGTTGTTAGAATAACATTTTGTGTGTAAAGTATTTATTATCAGGCGTGTGAGGGGCTATAAAAATATGTTTTTAAATGTAAAGATCACTCTGGAATAAATCAGGCCGGACCGAGAAAAATAAAGTACTTGAGTATACCCTCATTCTTACCTCGCCCTCTTTCAGAGGAGCAGTCCGGGCCACACATCTAGCCCCCGCATAAAGCAACCACCAAATCATATTATCAACAATGAATACAATAGATAATAGAAAGACGTGTTTCGACATTATCAACATTAGATATAATGCTTTAGACACGTGAAACATGTCATTCAAATTAAATTCAATAAAACTTCTAGATAACAGACGTTTTCATTCGGATTTATTACTTAATATAGAATTTAACATCACTGTTTAAGGAACTGACGACTTTTGTGGCCGAGTGGTTAGTGCATTGACTGTCACCCCGAAGGTTCCGGGTTCGATTCCCGGCGAGGGTAGTGTAATTGTCACACTGTCTTTGGTATGGTGTAGGATTCACGTGACAATAAAATGGCGATAGATTAGCTACCTATTACATGTCACGAGAATCACTATGATAGCTATAATATCCTTTACATCGATTTGGCTCATTCGAGAGCGATTCAACAAAATAATAATAATAATTATAATTATTAAGAAATGAATACGAGTACAAGAGAAGTAAGAGGAATAGCCGAAGCTCTGTATGCTAGAAGACCTACAGTTAGTATAAATCAAACAATGAATAGCCTTCAAATCAGAAATTACATATAATATAAGAGAATCAAAAATAAAACATATAATGTAAACGCCATTGTTTCGTCGTATTTACAGAATTAATTTTTTTAACTCTGTAAAACAACAAGTATTTATATACAATACTAATATATCAATTAAAAATCTCTGTAAAACCCACCTAAAATCGCGATAACCTTATAATTTATATTGGAGCTTTACAAAATAAATACTACAACCATCAATAAGAGAATCACATTTGTAATAAGCTATATTATAGTTTTATTCCCTACCGAATGGAATAATTAGCATCCCATCAGCAGCGGCAATATAATTCGTGATTTATGGTTAGTCTGACACAGTGCCTGTCCCCTGGAGCGTTGCAGTTAAATACAAGCATGATTGGGTTTACACGTGTCACGTGATTGATCTCCTATCGACGTTCTGCTCAATTTGACGTACGCTTTCCGATTGTGAGTGCCACATGTGCGAGCTACGAGCTTAATATTCAAAACGTATCATCACACATCTCAAGCAAGAAATGCTGAGATGTTTGCTGTAAGAAACATCCGTATTTCAAGACAATTATTTCACGATATAGACACAAATCAATCACAACTATGAAAGATACGTAAAAAGTTGTATTAGGGTTATGTATTTATTTATGATATTATATTTAAATAGCTAAGATGAGTTATTCAAATTTAGAAGAAAACGTTTAGATTATTATAATTGTAATTTAATTAAATACAATTAATTTATTTGTTTTTTTCATAAATACAATGTAATTTCTGTTTAATAACCGAGAAATTTCCAAGTTTGATATACAATAAACACAATTTTTCAGATATTTATCTCAATTCGAATACTTTATTATCAGAAAATAATTTATTGTAATTTTTTAATAATTATTTTGTTAAAAACATCTTTATTATCAGTAAACAGCGATAGATTTGGACATTTCAGTAAAGATCGAGTAAAATCTGTAATTTTGACACCTTTAAATAAAAAATGTTAAGTAAAACAGAAATTTTATTTTCAACTCTTATAAGCCCATTTTTTCAACATGATTTTTGAAAGAGTATTCCTTCATTATCGGAGGAACGGGATATTTATGTATGTTTATAGTTCAAAATGTAAACGTGTCTTCAAAAAATAAAAGGAATATAAACAAATACAACTGAAAATTTGGGTGGTGGTCTAGGGGATAGAACGCTTGGCTTCTGATCAAGGGGACTTGGGTTCGAGCCTGGACACGACCAGATTCCTTCTTCATAATAATGAGCTATTTTCTGCTCACATTGAAGATTGTAAAATAAATTATAATATCATTGATTAAAATCTTTGGTGTTAGTCTTTTTTTTTTTAAATAAATAATAAAAGCGTTGTATTTTCACAACACTTTAAAAATGAAGTGTAGTGAAAATACAATGTTTTAAAAAAGTTATTGAAATATGATGTGAGTGATGCCGAATATCGAATAAATATATTATAAACTAATTTTCAATGCGAATTTAAAAAATCGAATTTATGTAAACTAAACTAAATGTAAACTTTTCTACTGGGGAACCGAATAAAGGTGATTGTAGCAACCTTTCTGAACTAGTAGAACTAAAAAATGAGTAGAATAAAACAAAACAAAAATTTATGTGACGGTCTACAATCAACCTGATACATCGCATGTTAGATCGATCGCGAACGAATATAGGTAGTACTTATGTGTGTATCGTTTTGTTGGAGACCTATGTAATTAAGTACACTTATACAAGTTAACCTATGTAATGATTTAATCTGAGAGAGCCACAATGGCGAATGGTGAGTGGCATCGTTTCATCCCGGGAGAGCGTCACGTCTCCGGGAATATTAATTACCACAATCTGCGGGGCTTTGTCACAGCTTCTCATCCATCAGGCACAAGCCGCTTGAGTGTGCCCGCGTTCTTTTCTGAGAGGAAATCTGTTTAACCCCAATCATTGAGGGAAATATGACATCATAAAATATCGTTTCTACCAAAATAAATTTTACGAAAGAAAACAGAACGGAAAGAGAGAAAATAAAACTTTACTTTTCTGACAACAAATCGATTAACAAATTTGTTTCATACTTAAATATTTCTTGATATTTGTTTACTGCGCGATTTAATCATCGACGAAACCATAAGAAAAGTAATCAAAATGTTCAACAAACCTACAGAAAGTAGAAACAAATATTACTTCTTAAATGTAGGCATATAAGATGGACTAATTAACATACTAACTAACCATCACTCCTAAAAAAATCAATTGTTTTTACCATATGTACCTATATACGAGTATTTTTATGCTATATACTCCGTTTACATAATTCATAATTTTCAATTCACTGATTTTTACGCGAATAAATTACTAACTAACTTGGTATCCACGGTAATGAGGATAGACCACTACACGGGGAATAACAAAAAAATTACAAGAATATGAAAATAAAATGTCACAACGACTTAACCCAGCCAAAGGTGAAACGATACCAGTGCTACGAATCTGACGTCAGCCGTTACGTTGTATCTCTCTAATACATTGAACCAAATCCCATTTTTAACAATTTTTCCAACATACGTTAGAGGAAAAATCATTACAGCTTAACCTCTGCAATTCGGAAGATCTAAGTTCAAGTCCTAATCATTTTATACAGTTATAGTTAGTTTTTGGCGATATCGATCCAAAATATTTAGTCCATCGATTAATTGCGTTTAAAGTATTGTTATAACAATATGCGAGACTTGCATAACTACTGAAATCAAAAGGTATAAATCATCTTGCAATACGGAATTTTATTATATGTTGGCACACATAAAGGTTTATCTAGATTCGAATTTCCTAAATTAAGGTAACATTTTATATTCTTGAGTAATAAAATTCTTTTCCGTTATTTTTATGTTCTTATTCTGACTATCGCCAATAAAATTATTCAAGAATACAATAAAATTTTTGTTATAATATTGAATTCTGACGTTGGTTATAAAAAAAATGTATAAAAATTCATCAAATCGAAAGCTGTATATAATATTGCAACTTTATAAGAAAACTTGTATTACATATTGTAATATATTTTGAATGTACGAGGTCTGTTCAAAAAGTATCGCGAATTTTGAATTTCCGCTGGCTACGTATATTTGATTTTTGATTTTTTTGTAGCGTTATGTTGGTACTCATGTCCCTTACTTATGCTGACAAGGTCGGCCATTTTGAATGTTTAGTTAATTTTTGACAGCTGTTTTGCTTGGATGTGTTTTGGCTCGTCTTCGATTTTTGCCTATTCCAAAAAATGGATCAAAGAATCTGTATCAAATTTTGTGTGAAAAACAAAATAAAGTTCGCGGACGCATTTCGAATGTTGACTGTGGCATATGGTGAAGCTACCTTGGACCAAAGCAACGTTTATCGGTGGTACAAAATGTTCTACGAGGGCCGAGAAGATATGAACGACGAAGAGCGTGCCGGACGCCCGAGCACGTCAACAACAGACGAAAACATTGATAAAGTGAAGAAAATAGTATTAGCCAATCGTCGAATCACCGTTAGAGAAGTTGCTGAGGACCTAAACATATCGATTGGCTCGTGCCATTCGATTTTAACCAATGATTTGGGCATGAGTCGGGTCGCCGCGAAATTCGTGCCAAAATTGCTCAATTTCGACCAAAAACAGCATCGCGTTAACATTGCTCAGGAGATGTTGGACTCGGTCCGTGACGACCCAAATGTGCTCCAGAGGGTCATAACTGGTGACGAATTATGGGTTTATGGTTATGACGTGGAAACCAAAGCTCAATCATCCCAATGGAAGCTGCCGCATGAGCCAAGACCAAAAAAGCGCGCCAAGTTCGGTCGAACGTGAAGGTTTTGCTCACAGTTTTCTTCGATTGCAGGGGCGTGGTGCATCATGAGTTCTTGCCACAGGGTAGTACGGTCAATAAGGAATATTACCTGCAAGCAATCCGCCAGAAACGCCCGGATTTGTGGAAGAACAAAAACTGGCTTTTGCACCATGATAACGCCCCTGCTCACACATCGTTGCTTGTGCGCGAATATTTGGCCAAAAACAACACAGTAATGGTGCCGCAGCCACCGTATTCCCCAGACCTGGCCCCCTGTGACTTTTTCCTGTTTCCAAAACTGAAGAGGCCCATGAAAGGACGACGCTACGCCACGATTGAGGAGATAAAGACGGCATCGAAGGAGGAGCTGAACAAGATCACAAAAAATGATTTTTTTAAGTGCTTCGAGGATTGGAAAAAACGTTGGCATAAATGTATTATATCCGAGGGGAATTACTTTGAAGGGGACAAAATAGATATTCATGAATAAATAAATACTTTTTGAAAAAATATAAAATTCGCGATACTTTTTGAACAGACCTCGTATAATAAACCCCGTTTCTTATCAATTACTTCGAAGATCACCCCATAAATAAAACAATAGTATCAAATCCGAAAAATATTTCTGTACTTATAAAAAGTGATCAGTTGCTTATTGTTTATTGAACAATGATGCAAAACTCTATATTAAATAATTAACACTGGATTTTTCAAAAGAAAACAATTCCACTATACCACATTTATCCACTATTCCACTATACCTCCATCTTCAGGTGTAAATATATATAACTTTTAAATATCAGTCGTATATGATATAGTACCTACGACTGAACTTTAAGATATCAGTCGTATATATATACCTGAAGATGGAGGTAACTCCGAAACATGTTGTGTAGTCTATAGATACAGTATAGATATTAAACAGTGTTTTCTTTTGAAAAAATCCAGTGTAATTTCAATGGAATTCCACAGTGTTAATGCCTTAACTTTCAAAAAATTAAATAATTTACTTATGAAATTTACTGATTTATAGAAGTTTATTATATAATATAGTGTGGGAATGACATATTTTTTAACAAGGCAAAACATGCCATTTCCATTATATACGAGTAAAATAAAACTTTTAGATAACACGAATTCTTCTGAAACTGCTTATGTTGATGCTGGTGCAACTAAACTGTTGATAAAGTTCACTTCAAAAATCATCCCTTTCATATAAATAAAGCAATGTTCAAGAAGAAAGAACTTCAAGCATTGTAGGGCATTCGTCCTATGTATAAATTAAGTAACTCATGATTAATGGTTCGAAATACTAATTTAAATTGATGCGTTAAATATCATTTTTACATTTCGATATATTAAATGTTTAATTGAGGGTATTATTTGCAAACCCGGCAAACTCCACCAACAATCAAAAGTGAGATATGAATTGGGTCTTATTCATAATACATTTGCACACAATTTTTATTGATTTTCAGTTTCAAATTCGGCTTCATTCTGAAGAATTTTGTTATTAAAATATTGGGTTTGTTGCAAACATGGCAACCTCCACTTGAGTGTTGCAAAGCTGGCAAACTCCAAAATGAAATTCATCATTTTATAATACTTTAATTATCAACATAATGATGATTATTTCACGGCTGATTACTTTTAAAATACTAACTGGTTGAGATGAAAAAAATAAATATCGTAAAAAAGCGCATTTTATTAGCGTATCAGTTTTTTGCGATTTACTCTAATGATGGAGTTTGCCAGGTTTGCAACTAATACTCTCAATTAAGAATTTAAAAAAAAGATTTATAATGCAAAATGAGATTCAAAAAGATTATAGGATAAGCATTAAGATGCAAAGATTTAGATGAGAATATTTGAATTAAAGTGTAAACAACAGGAAACGTATTTTTATGGCACCTAATTACCTAATCCAATTAAAAGCGCTTGTTGTACACTACATAAAGCGGTACAATAACCATGACTAATAGGCATAATCAGATAAAAGATTGCTTAGCGTAATGCTTTCTTATCTGCTAATTCTTATTTGTCTCCTGGCCGTTACGCTTCCAGTTACAATGTAATATTTAACTCTAAGGTGAATAATTAAAACCGAGCCGAGTTGGATTAACTAATTCCATATTTCCTTGCTTTTCCTAGTTCTTGCTTAAGCCGTGCGTAGTTTCTTACAGAATATCCTAATTTCTCTTCCTTATTACGTATGAAATTAGAACCATTATAGTTACTTGAAATGTTAAAATAATATCATTATCGCTATAATCAAAATCATTAGAAAATAAAACTTTAACTTATCTTAATCATTTAAATAGATATTTTACTATCTATTATCTGTTTTCATTACTTAATTAAACTAATGCAAAGATGCATGGTGTAAGCTAAATTATTTATGACACATTATGAAGGAACGAAATATATACTAACCGAAAGCAAAGTCAGGGTAAACATGGCATGCGTCCGCCCCATCATGACGTATAAGATAAACGTCAGAGTCGATATCAATAAGACTAAGAATCTTCTCAGAGTAGCATAAATAAAACCCTACCATCCATCAGAACCCCCGGAGATCGGATCAAAAATAAGACGATTAGGTCTGTCTTGGGTGTTGAAGACATAGTGAGATGTGAAAGAAGTAGAAAGGGCTTTTAGCGCCAATTAATATTTCGCTAAAACTAATTGAGACTGGAACGATCTCCGAATCGTTATAAAAAAAAAACACGTCAATATACGTGACTAATTATTAGCGCGTTCCATACCCTACCCATACGTATCATACTAGTAAAATAACTGAATGGTATTACTCCTAAATGAGAAATGACGTCGACATCACCAGTCATACAATAATGTTGACAACTCTTTAGAGTCTTTCTTACCACTATGTTCATTTGAATTTAGAAATTTTATTTCCTCGCTTCTAGATAATTATCAGTTTAAATGTAACAAAATGAACATTTTCATAAAGATTTAATGGAGATTCCGAAATATCCTTCTGTCCATTACTAATTAGAACAATTAAATTAATTTACAAAGTTTAAAAAAAATGTTTCGCCGTTTTCAGGTGTTCAACATGAAATAGTTTTAATTCAAATTTAAAATAAAATGTAAAACAAAAAGCCATTCCTCAGCAAAGATTCTTTCAAAAATGCCTTTGTCCGAAGTTTTTGAAGTTTTTAGTTGCCATTTTCTTTTTCAGACCCAACCAAAATTCATTAAAACATATACAGAAAAATGATGGATATTTATCACGTGCCGAGCTTTAGACGGAGGCAGAGCAAAGAGAAAATTGCCATTTTGTAACTTTTCTCGTTTGGCAGGCTTGAAAAACGTTTCCCTTATAGCGCCAGTTAAGATTATTTCAGTAATTGAGGTCGGATATACGTATATCCGTTCGACATTTCCGGAATGAATAGCATACTTTTTACCGTTCTACCATTTGGTTGTCATTTGGAAGAACGATGATTATGTTCTATAATCAAAAGTGTCAGCTTACTTTCTATATGCCAAAAATTGATATTTTTCTTTACCCGAGCTGTCAGCTGCAAGAAAGCACATACCCTACGCACCCTCGATGTTTTCGATTACCTATAAATTCGACGCACCCTTCAGAAATATAAATTATCTTCTATTCGTTTTACAACTTATTTACTAACCATTTTTCCAGATGTAACAATAACTTGTGATTACTTTTGCTTTAAGAGAGAGATTTTATCTCAGTCCTTAAAAGGTTTCCGGAAACCTTTCACATTTCCATGGAAATGATATTTCGTGAAAAGGTTAATAACGTGTTAAGGTTACGTTGACGATGAAAATAATATTTCTACTTGCTTTTAATAAAAACCAACCTATAGCGAAAATTCAAAATTTATTCACAAAATCCAAATAAATCAAAATTAAAAATAGACGACCAAACAATTTTTATTATTATGTTATTTTTAACTTCTACTTTGAAGTACTTGAAATACTTTTTTTTATGAAATAAACACTTTATTAGTCATTTTTGAGTTTGTTTATCTTAACATGTTTCAAAGGCTTAATGCTTTCATCATCGGGATAAATATCGATTTCCCGATAATGAAGGCGTAAAGTCTTCAAAACACGTAGGAAAAAATAAATTAAAAAGTGGAAAAACTGTGTTTTTTTTAATTTTGAAATTTTACACTGTTAACGCCATAAGTTTTTCTAAAATTATTTAAAAATATTTTGAAAACTTTTAAAAACACGTTATTATTAGATATTTTTCGTTGCCTTATTTTCACTGATTTGTGTATTTCTTACTATCTACTATCTTCTAATGCTCACATCTTATTTTACCTGACAAGTAAATACATTGAAGGATGGTGCATAACGACTGTACAGCTATTATTACGAACTTGGCGTACACATCTAATTTAAGTGTCTTATCTGATATAATGTGCGTTTTTTGTTCCCTATACAAATAGAGAAAATAATAAATTAAAAATTAAAAATCTTTTTAAAATGAATATTTAGTTAAAATCCAACAATGTTTGTTTCTTCGACCGGTTTCGTAGATTTTAACTAAATATACAATTAAATAAGATTTTTTACAATATTTTTTATTTTCAATATTTACAATGAACTTCTAGCATGAAATTTCAAATAACAACATTATTTTTTTTAATTATTACTAATGTACATTAGATGCTTTGTTTATGTATCAACAAAAATATCAAAAGAATAAAGCCACCCAAAACATGATTTTTAAACTGAATATTGTTTTAACTAACTACGAAAATAATGATTAGTGACATTTGATAATGCCTTAGTAAAGAGAAACAAGCCATTTCCATAAATTAAAATAAAACTTCTAAAAACCAGACGTATTTATTTTCAAAATTATTGAATAAAGTGGATAAGAATTAAGTTTATTTCAAGGTAATTGAAATAAAGGTAAAATAATACATAACATAAAGTAAAGGCAAAGTTATATAATATTTTCATAGGGTAAATTAACAAAAAAAAATATTGAATCAAAAAACTTCTTTGTTTTGTACAATACAATTCAAGAAATATAAAATAGAATATTATTGTTTTTTTATTTATTTATATTCACAAAAATAAAAAAATCATGAAAAAATAATTTCAATGAAATAGTTTAAAGAAATCAAAAGAAGGTTCTCATTTAATAAAATGGAACCTTCTTTTGCAACGATAATCTTAACTTGAAACTCCGACAAAGAGTGATTAAGTGTATATATTGTATGTTCTACTATATGGCTGCAAAACCTGGACTCTAAAAGTGAATGTAATGAACCGGTTGGAGGCGTTCGAGGTGTGGATATACCGCAGAATGCTCGGTATACCGTGGACCGATAGGGTCAGTAATGCAGACGTACTACAGAGAGCCTGAGCCAATAGAGAACTGTTGTCGAATGTGAAAATTAGAAAGATCTCATATTTGGGTCATGTGCTAAGGGGAGAATAATATCACCTCCTTCGACTGATATTACTGAGCAAAGCGCAAGGACGTCGGTGAGTTGGTAGAAGGCAGTTGTCCTGGCTGAATATTAAAGAGTGGACAGGAATCACAAGAATTCAGAACCTGTTCCAAGTGGCGTAGGACAGAGATGCCTTTGCTGAAGTGATCGCCAATGTTAGGGGGACCTGACACGGCACCGAAAGAAGAATAACAAGTTAAAAGAGAATAATTTCACAACTACCCAATAATAAAGATGAAAGCTGATATTTTACCATTAATTTCACTGAAATAACAATATTATTCTTTCAACTTTTTGAGTTTTCTGAATAAATGTATTGTAATTGCGTTATCGAAACCATTTTGTATTCGAAGATTTAATAAATATCATCGCGTAATGGAACATTTAATCAGGAAATTTCATAAACCTAGAAATTCTTTGCTTTGTAAGATATGCAAATTGTTTTAGTTTAACGTGAATCTGTTTAAAGGGTAGCTAAATTAGTTTGTTATATGGTAGTTTGTAGATTGCGTTGATTTCAAGGTACTTTTATGAAAATAATTATAATCGAGTAAGTGGGTCGGAATGTAGATTTGTAGATTACGAAAAGTACAATAGTTTTAGCGAGCTGTTAATAATCTAAACTATTCTTGCATTAACCGTTTCGTGGGAAACAAACACGGCACGATTGACAGTAATTGATTTAGTTCGTTAGTAATTTAAAATCATAACTCAGTAATAATTCACATTAAGCGTAAAAAGGGGATATATTTCGCAATAAATTGCGTTTCGCGTGCGGCTCTGATTGTTCTAGCGTGTTTACCCTTACGCCGCGGGGTGATTGGAGAAGCTCGATACTCGGGTCAAGTCTGGGGTCGCTGCTAGGAGGGTTCCAATGCCATATTTAGTAATATCGAATTTCCTCAAAAGGAAACGATTCAAGGCTACGGTTGAAATAGCAGGCTTTTTATAATAACGTTGGAATAGGCTTAAACCCTCGTAATATCTCCATTATAACTTTTGGTTAAAATGAAGTGATTATTAAAGGTATCGAGGTACGTACCATATACATATAATTCACCATTTTTGTGATAATGCGAACAAACTTGGCTTGCGTTATTTTTAGAAAGCAATAATATGGAAGATTTCAGTTATTCTACGTGTTTGGGCAAACGATTATCCTTACAGTAAATAAATAAAACTCGCAACATTCGCAGCTGTTCGCATCTTAGAAGTCTTGAAAAAGACCCTTTTCAGCCTTTTCGTCTCAAAAACACTTAAATGAAAATAATGATTTCTTGAAATTCTCTTCTGAAAATTAAAACAAACAAAGCTTGTTGGAAAGAACGTATATTTGAATATGACAGCTATCAAAAGATTGCCATTTATATTAACCGTCGCGTTGCCATGTGGTCAATTGAGGTTCCACTGCCAATTTAAAGTTGATTTTCTTAAAACCTATGGACCCTAATATTATAAAAAAAGTTGTAATCCTCCATTGAAGTGTTCTCAATATTTCGTAATAAAAAAAAAAGCAAAAAATTACTTCCTTCATCCCAAAAAAAAAATTTCTAAGACTGCCCTCACCTTCATTCGTGTTAAGGTAGAATTTGTTTTGCTAATATTTACAACTTTATCAAAAGTGACAAATACTTACTCGCTGTTTTGAACGTATTATAAATTATATGTTTGGCCTTTTCAATAGGTACGTAATAATACCGACTGTGGATGGAAACGCAGCACGCAACTTAATAATATCAAAACTGTGAAAATATTAACACTTTACCAAAAGGGACAAATATTAATACGTACTCGTTGTCTTGAACGTACTATACATTTTGCCTAGGTGCCTTTATCATACGTAAAATCTCGTAAAGTCTCGCCCGCCGGCCGCGGCGCGGAGACAAGTTTATACTTGGTGTCCAGTTGCTCGTATGCTGTGACGCATTCCATATCAAAAATCGCATGGTTCCAGAAAAAAATTAATAATGATATGTTTTTCAAATAATCCATTTTTGTTATAGATATCGATCTATTCCTAATGAAATTCCCTACAAGATGACATAAATTAAATTTTGATTCATCGAGTCATATGCTTGATATTTAGATAAAGTTAGCGGTAAACTGAATTTACCACATGGGAGCGAGCGTTTTGTTTTGAACACGGTACGTTAAGGGTTAAAAAATAAAAATGACTAATGATATCCTCCAACGGTTTTGAAACCAATCATTCGAATTCGACTGATGATATACAATATTATTATAATTTTTGGAAAGTATGAGTCACATTATACGCCTCGTCCGTCTAAAGAAACAACCTTATTAAAAACAAACATCAAACTATAACAAGGACAACGTTTTGATAGATGAAATATACAAACCATTGTTAGGGATTAAATTTGATAATTATAAGATTTAATTGTCAATCAAAAGTAAGCAAATACTCCATATTAAATAACCTTATTCAAATATTTGAGTCAACAAATTCAAAATGTAAGCGAAAACCCTTTGAACAAAACGTTATTTTGCGTTTTCTTTTTCTCAAAGGATTACTACAATTATGATCTCTTGTCTGCCGAAGAAATGAAAAATGCAAAAAAATGTAGTAACTCCAGGCTGCTGTGGAATTACTTTAGATAGAGAATACTCAGGATAAAAAAACTTGTTCACCTCCCGAAGCATCTTCTTATTATATTTATTATAATATTCTGGAAAAAACAAAAGACCCTTCTTATCAACGAATCTTCAAATAAAGAGGCATTAGGATTCGAATCAAAAATAGTAAGACAACTTCTCATAACAATAGAGGAAATCTCTTAAAGAAAATAACTTCACCTAAGTAAATTGCGCGTGGATTTTCCATAAAAGACTGAGTATTAAAATTTGCATTTAATTATTTAAATATTGTAATACATTTATAATGCCGTGTGATCTTGAGACTCAGGGGGATCAAATGGGGAGCGTTACTCTTTCCAAATGCTAAGAAATTCAGTTTTAAACAGAATTTACTGGAAAAGTTTGTCGCAAACTAAGTTCTGTTTGGCTTTAAGGTGTCAACTTTGCAGAGAATGTCGAGTCCACCGAGAAATTAAAAACCCTTGCTTTCCCAACGTCAGCGTCGTTAGCCTTTTACGAGATTAGATACTCGGAAAGTTTTATATGCAGCTGTTAATTACTTCAAACAAAACAGTGTTCTGTAGGTAGTCGACGGTTCACTGGAATATATTTAAATAAAATAAAAGGTTTTATTCATGAACAAACTTCATTCAAAATATATCCGAGCATTTTTACTACGTGTATGATATTTATTTAATATCAATTCTCATTTTTATTTTACTGCATTCACCCATTTTGATGAATGTCACGAAGTTCAAAGTCAAAAATTGATTTTGTATAGAGTATCTACATAACTAATGAAGCGTTCGAATAGTTACCCTTATGAAGAACCGCCTGTATTTAAACCTGTCGGAAGTTAAAAAAAACAATTAAAGTGGTTTTAAAACAAAATACCAATATGATAAATATATATTTTGAAATGTTACACCAAAAATCAAGTGCTTCATATAAAGAATAATTTAAAATATTCTTCCGAGGAGTAGGTTGGATCGGAATCAAGAAAAGCGTCCCGGGTGGTGGACTTTGGGGCAAACGATATGTATAGTAAGACACCCTCAGTCATTGACATGGGAAAGATGAAGAATAATACAAAAAGTGACATATTTTTCTTTGAAATATAGGTTTTATTTTAAAATTATGTACTACATATCAAAGAAAGATAAACATATATTTTAAATCACATTTTTCAGAGATTGAGATATAGTAGGTGTTGAAAAAAATAGCGATTGAGTTATATCAAAGTTTCATATGAAGCACTCAATACTGTGGTTATACATTTTAAACTCGTAGATATAAAATAATGGTCCAAGCTAAAGGCATAAAAATTGGAGAGACATCTCCAGGCGTAATCTAGTACTGTATGATTTACAGAGCCTTTCACAGTGCATTAATAAAGATTTTTTCTGTAAATGTAAATGTTGTTAAACATAAAGCGATCGCTCAACCCAACCAATGATAGGTCATAAGTATTGTAAGCGCCTCGGCCATCGTATTCTGTTCCCAGAAAACAATTTACATCTTCGTCTCTATTGAGATACAATTAATCCTTATAAAATAAAATAATAAGTTTGAGAACAGTATACTTAGAATGATCCTGAGACCCACACTCGGTGTTGCAGCGGGAACTTGGAGGCACAGGACCTACCAAGAGATGCGTACGTTGACTCAGTGAGAGCCGGTCGCCTAGCATGGATTGGGCATGTATGCCGAGCCGAAGAGACCAGAGCAATCAATACCCTGTACGCGTGTAGACCGACTGGAGTAAGACCTCTAGGTAGGCCTAGACAGCGCCTAATGGACAATGTTCTGGCTGATCTGGCTAGGTTGGGCGAATCGGACTGCTGGGAACAAGAGGCGCAGGATCGAGGAGCTTGGCGGAAAATCATTAAGGAGATTAAAACTCTTCAAGAGTTGTATGACCAAAGGAAGTAACTAACTAACTAACCATCACTCCGTTTCCCCGGGGTGTAAGCAGAGAGGATGGATCGTCACAATGCTCTGTCCTGGCATACCTCTCGGGATTCCTCTACATTCATACATCGTACCATGCACGCACGTCGATTATTCCGACTTCGAAGTGGCCGCCTTTTAATAATTAATTAATTTAGTCATGCCATGTTTTCCTCGGTCGTCCTCGGCTTTTTTTTCCAGTCATGCTGCTTGTGTACAACTTTTTAACCATTCTACTCTCATCCATTCGTTCCATATGTCCAAACCATCTCAGGGATCCTTTTTTAATTTTATTCATGATGCAGTCATCCGTCGTAAGTAAGTAAGTATATGAAATAATAAAACACTTTGTATAACTACGTAATGAAGTCCATTCCACAATTAAAGATATTTGTACATACCATATGTACACGTATTATTTTAACGCCTTTTGCTCAACTTCCCAATTTATAGAGTTATTTATTTAGTTATAATACTTATAAATTAGATATTTGTGCACAAAATGCATTTAATAAAAAATATTAGTAATTATACTTTAATGAATGTGAGTATAATGCGTACGTTGTATATCATATGATATCCTTCACATTATCTACGTAAAATAATATTATCTGTTATCGTAAATATCCCTCGTATCTCGTAGTAGGCGCCCAATTATTGCGACCTAACAAGTAGGAGATAACTCGCTACCTACAATGTACACACTCCCAAAGGTTGAACATCATTATTATGTAGATTGTAGCGGGAATACGCCCTGGCCTACACCACAGCATGGCTTTCCTAACGACTTATGAGAAAAGTTTTCGATTTATTGCCTAAACTGATACCTTAATTTAATGGTTATTTATAGTAAAAACTAAAAGGAAAACAATTTCATTTATAACGACTCACTTACGCCACTTGTCGGACTTTTCATTAATTAAAAAAACCTACTCAAGTGAAATATGAAACTTTTCTTAACACATTTTTTTACTTTTATTCATTCAATTTAATATGGGAGTATCGTGAGAGGACTCTCATTATTGATACCTCACTATTTATGACATGAGTTATTTGCCAGACAATATTTATGACATGAGTTCTTTTAAACATTATTTATTTAATGACATGAGTTATTTTAAACATTATTATAACCAGTTAATATACTTAACTGAACAAACGAACAAATAACAAATAACGTCAAGTAAAAATAACATTCAAATTTAAGTTTTTAAAAGTTAAATATACGAGAATATTACTATGATAATGCGTTTTAAAAAGCTCAAAAAAATTAATTACAAAAAAAAAGCGTTAAAATTTTCGTAAATTTTTAAAATTAATTAAATAGATGTGGCTAGAAAACCCACTTCCTGAACAATGAAACTCTCTGTGTTTCGAATTTTAAAATAATTGTTGTTTTGTATGAATTTATTTTAATATACGAGTTCAACAGGTCGTTTGAATCGAATAACTGTCAACAATTTGTTTTTAAGCTATTATAATGATTCTCATGACATGTCATAGGTAGCTAATCCATCGCCATTTTATTGTTACGTGACAAACACACTGCCATCGCCGGGAATCGAACCCGGTACCATCGGTATGAAAGACAGAGCTCTCACCACTCAGTAACGAAGGTCTATTATTTTATTCACCTGGTAATACTATGAATTAATTTAAATAAATGTTAAGTTTGGAATTAACTAACAAAAGTGTACATGCTTTTTGGTTATCATTTATGATGTGAGTTCGATCGTGACCACAAATAATATTTTGTTTTTATTTTAGTTCACTTTTGAACAAAAGCAACAAAAATAAATTGTGTCATCAATGTAATGTGTTTCTTATATATTTATATCTCTCTTTTTAATTTTTATTTTATTGCATGAATCTAAAATATAAAATATATTGTAGGAAACCTTGACGTGTATAATTGAATTCCTCTCTGTACGTAAGTCAAACGCGAGATGTTTAACTCTCAATAAAACAACATCCCCGGCAAAACACGAAGCTTATTGTAATACCAGAACAAAAAGAATGTTGTGTTAAGTAGGAGTATGTGTGTGTGTATGTGCGTACACGCGCACATATTCAAAATATTAGATCCATACCGAGGTTTCATTTCTAGAAAGTCCCTAAATTTTTTCCGGAATTCTCTCCATATAAACGATAATACGAAATAAATATGATGTGAAATTATTATGTTTACAATAAATGGGGAGATGAGAATATGAAATCATGTTCGTTGTTTTGTGCCGGGGGGAATGTGAAATTGGATTAAGCTAAACGGAATGGAAAATAAAAATCATAAAGACTCTTATAGTCTAAAGGTTACACAATGCCATCTCAATTAACAAATCGACTTGAAAGATTTTTTAATACACGTGGAAAATAATAACGAGTTCTAAAAGCTGTTTTGATCTATCATCTGAAAAATATGCTTCCCGAAGAGGAAAACATACGATTAAATTTAGAGTCAATCTGTGGAGAGTTAAAGTCGAATTGCTTCGCATGAAATTTAACAAAACGAGGGACATTTTCTGTGATGACATTTTCGTAGAAGATATAAAATATAATATAGGCTAAGTTGATTTAACCACAATTCAAATTCGGATACTGAAAATTAGTAATATGAACTACAAAGACGCTGTCATATGGATAATATCGAAGAACGCAAATATTGTAATATCATAGAATGTTTAATACGAGTATATATTATGTAAAGGCAACTTTTGTGGGCCTCTATGACTATTACCTCCATTTGGTAAACATAATATTGTTCATTCTACCGTTTCTACTATTTCACATGGTTGAATAGATAAATATTCTTATAATTTTATGTATCTGAAATATGATGATTAAAGTCGTAAAAAAATAATTTCATTATTACTGTTATAACATGGAGATTAAATTTTTTTTCCTGTTAATCTAACCGAATGTTGCGGAATAAAAAGAAAACGTAAAAAAATAAATACTTACTCTAAAAATCGGTGGTCAAAGAATACTTCGGAAGCTTCCGAATCACTTCGCGGGAGAATCAGTTTGGGCAGCACCATTCCTTTCTTTCTTCGCCCCTTGATACTCAGCACAGGTTGTGAAAAGTTGAGCAGGTCTGGTGTCGTGTGTGGACTGTGCGGGCTGAGAATCATTAGTTTCCTAGATCCATCTTGGGAGGACCCCATCCCAAAGAAGGGTCCCCCAGACGGGGGAAGACTCAGGTGTTGGGGAGTTAATCTTCTCTCTAGGCCAGCGAAAAGTCCTCGTCTTTTTTCAGCTGTTATTTGTCCATCGTCTACTTGAAGGGAACCGCCCATTTCCTCTCCGGATAAAGCTCTTCTCTTTAGTCTCATATCGCGGTCGTAACTTTCAAAGCTTCTATTTTCCGTGCTAGCCGTAAGTACTTTACGGACATCCCTTTCACTCGAAGTTAAAAATGATCCTCTGTGTGAGTGCAACGTTTTTTCAGAATTAACGCTCAACTGGTTGGAAGAACTTTCTTTAGCGATTCTCAGGCTCTCCATCGACTTGGCTGTTTCGACTCTCCCGGCAGTTAGGTACTGGCCAGATGAGGTCGCCATTTTTTGACCAAATAATTTAATTTCAGGCTCATACTCTTCTTGACTTGAACTGGATGTACCACTTCGAGAAAAGAGGCCAAGTTTGGCCGAAAAACGATGATCCGAAAATCTAGAAGTACTACTACCGCCGGATTCTTTATGATAAAGGGATTGATTTTGACCACCGGCAGATCCTTCGTAAAATACTTTAGTGATTTTTCTGCCATTTGTATCAGTCTCAGAAATAGTTTCAGCCGATTCTTCGGATTCATTGGAAGCTTGGTGCGTTATGATCTGACAGGTGGGGATAACCTGCCCCGTCTCCTCGTCATTCTGACTGGTGTTTCTAGAGAGGGTTTGCGAAGATTCTCGTGAGATATTTTCGGATATTAAAGATTTTTGAGAACTTTGACTAGTTTGAGTTGAGAAATTTAGTTGTGATTTCATAAAGTCTTTTTCTAAAGCCTCTCGCGATTCGTTTCCTTCGTTTATGAGAGATTGCAAAGATCGCTTCATAGAAGAGAAGCTCGATGTGCTCTTCTGAGTAGAGCTGCTTGAATAGGATGTCACGTGAGCCTGGACTTTGGTGGATCTCTGATTTGTGACACTGTGCGAGGTCACTTTCCCTTCCACTACCTGAGAATCGTCTTCCTCCTCCATCTTGGTGTATTTTGGTTTATTATCCATATATGGTTACAACATCTAATTTAGATTAAATTTTAATTTATTTTTATTATAAATTATTTTTCAACAACATTACTTCAATCATAGTTTTAGATTATTATTGCTTATTTGGGTGGATTATGAGTTATCGTATCATCCTGTAAGTAAAAACACACATTTTAAATTTCACAATTCAATTTTGCACTTTTGAACACTAAGCCAAGACATTACTGCGGAGTGCACTCTTTAATATTTTACACGACGGGAGTTTGCACAATATTTATTTTAAATTAATTAATCAAAATACTGACAAATTATAATTTCGTTAGGCAGAACATTAATTCGAAAGTTAAAAGCATTATACAGAGCATTAGAGTTGTTGAGAATGAGTAGGAAAGGAGAAAACAGTATTTTTACAATTTTGTATATATATTTGTAAGTTTGAAGAAAGTATAAGAAAATAGTTATAATGTGTGCGGTTTGTATTGTGTATTGTGTGTTTTAAGTTTGTGTTGTTTTATTTTGTCCAAAGTTATGTGATTAATTAAATTTGATGAAATTTTTAAACTTACTGTTAATATCTTACCCTTTGTATTATATAACATCATTAAGAAGCATGCTAGGTATATATATATAATGAACATTATTAAACATTAAACTCCTGTTGCCTTCTGTGAAGTGAAGTCGTTATTGAAAATACTAATTGTTTAGAAAGCACATCTAATAAACGTAAACATTGTTTGGAGGTTAATAAACAAAATGACATTCACATGAACACATAAAGAACACAACTTATTCAGGGTTTATGTTATTACCAAACATGCTGTGAAGGAAACTAGAGATATTAAGGAATAGAGTATAATTTAACATTAAAAAGAATGAAATTACTGTCTAATCGTCATCCGAGTGTGTGAGATCGTTTCAAAATTACTCTCCGCTCTTATCCTGTAATGCCAGCGTCTGACCCAGATCATTGGAGGCCTGTGTGAGAGCTTGCATCTGCTCGGCATTGAGCCCGGAGGCCTTGACCTGAACCTTGGCATTCTTGCTCGATTCCTCGGACTCGCTAGACTCCTCCTTGCGAACTGTGGTCTCATTTCCGAATTCATCGATGTGAGTTTCTTCCTCCCACGCCTCCTCGTAGCTACTCGAGAAGGATTGCTGGAACTCCTGTTTAGCTTCGATAGTCACTTTGGTCTGTTCCGTCTTCTGCTGCATCACTGAATCCATCGTCTTCTGGACCAGCTCCGTGGAGGTTGAGATTTTATCAGACATTATGAGATTTTTTTCTAATCTATCTGGGTAAATAATATCGCTTTTATCTAGAAAATGAACAACATAACGTGAAACGATTTGTTAATAACAAATAACATTTATTTACGAAGTAGGTGGACAATAATGCTTATTATTTAGTGTATGTATGTATTGGTATGTAAGTGTGTGTAAAATTTATATCAAATTTTTCTAAATTGACTCTCTATATTAAACAAATCATTAAAAAACATTATCTAAATGACACCATTTGAAAACTGACACTAAAATAATAAAGTACCTTATCGGATTTATTAAAAATCATTTTCTTGGTAGTTAAGTAAACTTAAAACACATTAATATAAAACGTACCTTTGTTGTTTAACGTAAAACGTTTTAATTTATTCCATCTTTATAAAGCATATGTAAATTTATGATTGCATGTAGAATTAGCTGAGATAGATCTGGAGGTTAGCCGCTCCCGCATTGTTTATAATATAGGGCCCACGAAATACAAAATATACCAGGATGTCAAAGGGATGAAAAGGATTCAGATCTTATCGTCTTTTTCGGATGACTTTCGATCTAAAATTCAATCAAACCTAGTCTATCTCAAAGTAAATAACCCGCTCTTTTCCTTAACATTAGTACGCAAATTTTAATAAAAAGATTGATTAAATCACGGTTAATTAAATACGCCCGAGTTATTTTAGAGCAAAATAAGGTTATTAAAATTATTAAGTGGCAATTTTTAAAGAGAATGTGAAAATTCTCATCTCAATAACAATTTCACTGCCCGAGGAGGGAGAATTTGTAATCATCCCCAGGTGGATATTAATTAGAGTAATTTGGCAAGCTTTGCCTCACCCAGATTCACTGGAAAATATTAACTTACTCCAACAATAACTGATAATAGATTAATAATTAAGAGAAATAAAATGGATATTTTTATTTATTCATATTGTTCGATTCTATCAAAAAGAATATTTCTCTTTTATCAAATGTTTACCATATTTCTAAACACATATTTTTAATAAGGATTAATTGTATCTCAAAAGAGGCGAAAATGTTAAAATTGTTTTCTGGGAACAGAATATGGTGGTCGAGGCGCTTACAGGACTTATGACCTATCATTGGTTGGGTTAAGCGATCGCTTTATGTTAAACAACATTCCCCAATCCGCCCTTCTTACGACCACCGCGTCTGACAAATTTTTGGAAGATGTATATATGCTACAATGTTGCCGAAAACTTCCCATTTTTAAGTTCAATCTACGCTAGCACCATCCATTTAGATTGGGTGTAAGCATTAAGCAGACGTAATGGTCGTAAGAAGGGAGGAATGGGGAATGTTGTTAAACATAAAGCGATCGCTTAACCTGGCAGGTCATAAGTCCTATAAGCGCCTCGACCACCATATTCTGTTCCCAGAAAACAATTTTTGCATCTTCGTCTCTATTGAGATACAATTAATCCTTATAAAAAAATACTTTTTCCACAATGGGTAAAATCCAGTGTTTGTCCAAAAGTATTTGTAAACATTCAAAATGACATATTTTTAAAATAAAAATTAAATGCTTTTTCACTTAGTATGAATATTTTTTTTTAGTAAGTAGGGCGAGCTTCCTCAGGTCTATACATAAACTAAACTGCGTATAATCAGTTGAGTTTGTGTATAGCCCTAAGGAAGCACACTACAGAGTGAAACCGGTTGTCGCTAGTAACTCAAATAAAGTGGTTTTGTTATTTTGTAAGTGAAAATTTGTTAAATTTAATTTTTAAATATCTCAAACCACCAAATTATGGCTTCGTATCAATCTTGTTTTATGTTTTTTTCATTTTATACTAACTTATATTTTTAACGTTGTATTATTAATATGAACGAAAAAAAGATAGGTTTCAAGGAGTTTTATTTTAATATTTATGTATGACATGTTTCGCCCTTCTAAAGCATTTTCAAATGTCATTTGATAATGCCTTAGAAGGGCAAAATATGTTATACATAAATATATATAATATTTTTTCATACATATAAATAATTTCATATGGAGTTTTACATCATTGTTTAAGAAACAATAAATTTAATGTTGTACGTTAAATATCAAAATAAAATAACGTTCAAAGGAAAAGACATAACAGTTTTTTTTACATCAAAATTCAAAATATCTAATGTGTAATAAATATTAACAGAATGAAATTATGCATTTCGTTGTAGGAATATATTTTGTTCAATTAACTTATATGGTGTACATTTTTACCGGGTTTGCTAGAAATATGCCGTATGCTAGCGGATTCGGAAATATTTTTACAAAATCAATATTTTGAGCAGTCACTCAAGACAAAAATAAATTCATACGTGAAGTGGGAAATTCAAATTTGCCAAATACCCCCCTTCTTTTATTGTCGATTGACATGGAACAAAGCGAGGCCGGGACATTTGTAGAAATGAGCTATTATTTTTTATACGCTTTATAAATCAAAGGAAAGTCAGGCTCAGGATAATGTATATCGAAAATCTATGATCTGTAAGTTACTAGATGGAAAATTTTTAAATATAATACATAAAATATATTTAATCATTGTCAATATGAGATCACTTAAAAATACATTTATTAAAAATAATACGCTTTCTTTATACAAATGTACATTCAGTGCTCTCAAAAAGTATAAGTAACGTTGAAGTTGAAGTAATATAAGTTGACGACCTCCATTACATTGTGGTAAGTCTCTGACTACCATACCGAAGATCCCGGATTCGATTCCCGGCGACGGCAGTGTGATTGTCACACTGTCTTAGGTCTGGTGTAGAATTCACGTGACAGTGAAATAGCGATAGATTGTGACCTATCACATATCTTGATAATTAATATAATAGCTAAAAACAAATTGCATACAGTAATTGGGTTCAAAGGACCTGTTGTAAACAAAAAACAGTTGTTTAAAGAGATAACATATTAAAATTGATGATTTTTGTGTTTGTCATGTAACCCCACCGAGGTGCGAAGGTCTTGGGAACGTTTTCTCCCCTGATTCCAATACCGCTGACGCCTAATACCGCTACAAGTAAAACTCGCTGCCATAAGTGCCCTCGAGTGAATTTGTTGTCAAAACGGTGCTTAACAAATCAAAGTCATCATCATTATCATGAACATCTTGCCCAAGTGTTCGTGTGCAGGTTTAACTGCAGAACTTTGTTATACTTTTATATATTTTAAATTTTCGAATGAAACATTCACTTTGTGGTAAGACATTTAATTTTTTATTATTATTTATATTTGAAATAAAATAGAAATAAAAACACTTCACTTTGTTTTTTTACCACTATGCGGTTATTTTAATTGCCGACTAGTTTCGCTTGTATCCAAGCTTCCTCGGGGATTCGTAATAACAGAGCAGTGTTGTTGTTCTGTTATTTCGAAGCCCTGAGGAAGCTTGGGTACAAGCAAAACTAGTAGGCAATTAAAATAACAGGCTTATTGGTGAAAAACAAAGCACAGTGTTTTTATTTCTATTTTATTTTATATATAAATAGTAAAAAAAAACTTGTTTATTTTGTTAGTTACAACAATAATTTTTTACCAATTTTTTAATAGTATATTAAATCACCTATTATACCGAACGATTTATTACGAAAAGGACTGTTAATTTAGATCAATAGAATGAAGTAATAAATATGCATATATTTTATACGGGATAAACAGTGTGGAGGAGTTATTCTGAGCGGTGCAAGACAAGAAAAGCCTTTGCAGAACTGATAGAAATAACGAAAACTGACATGGTACAAAGAAGATATGTGAATATTTAATGTGAAATTTCACGCTATTGTATAAGTTATATCTTAACATAATAATATTTTTTTTATAAATATTATCACAATGTGAGTAAGAGGGTTCCAACTAACAAAATTTCACATTTGGCTTTTTTTAGTGAAAAGGGTTCTTACTAACTTTATCTATACGCACAATTAAAAAAAAACATGAAATAGTATCGTCATTTTGATGTTACGAAAAGAATCAAGTTCCATCTGATCATTCAAAACACACGATTCACTGAAGAAGGATTCATTTAAACTTAGAATTTTATTATTCCAACTGTTGCCAAACAAAATTTACACGTTTCTCGGTAAAAGAATCTCTAGAAATTGGAATAAAACCCCTTTATTCCAAGAAACACACCCGAAACCAACAAAACTTTAACCTTGTTTTTCTCAGCTTTTTATTTTTGTCAGTTGGAACCTTCTTACTCTCAGGTGACATCTTAATTTATTTTAATTTTAATCCCAGGGGTTGGTTTCGTGCAACTATAACATATTTGCTGACACTTGTGATGTAACTTGGGCCTTTAATGTGGTAGTTTCCCGTTACTTTCTATATTATATTTATATTTTAAAAAAACTAACAGACCCGACAGACGTTGTCCCGTCCGAACGTTGGCTTTCCTGCTATTTGCAAGTTCAGCCATTTTTTTCTATATTCATATTTTCGATAAACTATCTACTATATGATATTTGAAGTCGTTTGTTGCATGTTTTTTGATTATTATTTGCACGCATGTTTGCAACCTGGTTTCTTAAATTTGCATTGTCAGAAAGTAAATTATTAATTAACTTCCTAGAAGGTTTAACTGGTTACCTACCAAGTCCAATTGTGATTTTTAACCATCCAGGGACCCACTTACACACATAAACAAATAATTTCATCAAAATCGATCCAGCCGCTTAGAAGGACTTCAACTACATACGCCCGTACATAAGAATTCTGTATATAAAGATAAGAGTATCTCTCGGACTAAAACCATCTCAACTTAATTTCCAATGCACCACGAATGTTCTCCCTTTAATACTTCCGATTAACGGAAGCGCAATAATATCTATGGTATAATTGCGGGCTTTCACCGGGTATTTTACCCAGGAGAAGAGCTTAAGTTAGCCGTGGAGTCTATCCCGCTGAAATTATTCAATAACGCTGTAGCTTCTACCTGGGATATTCAAATAAAAGCCTGAAAAATAACGGCGCACATCCCTTCCTTACTAAATCCCTATCACAGCGTGACGGCAAACAAAATTTATTACGTGTTCTTTGCCGAAACTGCGCTAAATATAACACAAAAAAAACTATCAAACTCTCACCGTAAAAATGGGATGGATTAATTAACGTATTTAAAATTTTCAAAAATGAAATATTACCGGCATTAATTTCGGGAGCTTTAAGCATTAACAAAACATACATATTGATAAATCCAACCGGCGCAAAAGAAAATTATAAAAGTGGAAATGGATTTCAAGTTTTCAGCGATAAAAATGAATGTCTAACAAGTTTTTACTCTTCAGAAATAAATTTTTAAATTCTGGGAATTTATTCAAGTAAAGTCCTCCCAATAAGTAGGTAATAAGTATTGAAAATATTTGAGCAAAGTATTTAAAAGATGGAAAGATTTTACAGTCTTCGAAATTTTTGTATTTACATTTTGTCGTCAGGAGTAAAATAGCACAAAGCTGATTAAGCTTTAGAAAAAAATTAAACAATTAAACGATATTGTAGGGGGTTTCATAGGATAAATACAAGATATGGGTTCAATGCCGATAAAAAATATAATTGCCTAGGTTCAAAATCATTCGGAATAGGTTAAAAGCTATACAAATTGTTTTTGTCTTATCGAATAAACAAAAATAAATGATAGTACGATATGTACAAAACATGAGAATATTGACGATCTTTATGTTAGAGTGGCAATATCTACGACTGCCATACCGAAGGTCCCGGGTTCGATTCCCAGCGATGGCAGTGTGATTGTCACACTGTCTTTGTTCTAGTGAAGAATTAATGTGGCAATAAAATGGCGATAGAATAGCTACCAATCATATGTCATGATAATTAACATAAAAGCCAATTGTATGCAGTAATTGGATTGAAATTACCTGTACAAAAAAAAATACAAAAAAGGAATGTGTATCAGGTAAAAATGTAAAAAAACGTTTCAAACAAAAAGTATTCTATTAAAATAATAAACTGGAAACATACATTTTTATAAAGACGATAATTGCAAGAAATCAAATTAAACTTGGTAAATATGTGTTTTTAGTATTTATAATAAATTATTTTTTCATTTTAGCTTTGACCAGTTTGGCAGCTCGCTGCAATCATTGTTTAAGGCTATAGGAAAGAACTTAATAAAAAAATATTTCCATATGTATTAAAAAAAACACTCATATTAACATTCGCATTACATCTTTAATTCAAGTGGCATTCATGAAATATGTTATTTATCTAGCATTCATGAAATATGTATGTTTAATACATTCACATTGATAGTAAGGAAAAGGGCTTAAAATTATATGGTTTTAGTCTTGCTTGTTGATATAGGATATGTTTATTTTGAATAAAATAACATACTTAAACGTACAAATAATTTACTGAAACGTATTACATTCTTGAAGGTATTCTAAATAAATGAACATTTACCATCATTTAGAGGTGTTAAATAATATCCAAACCCTCCAGACAATACTCGCCCTAGAGAAGGATAAACCTTTGATAGTCACGAAAAGCATTCGCACCCGGGGACCAGAATCCCTCTCGGTTTGATAAGGTTTAAATGAATATACATAAGTTATGAAGACATTCGAGTTCACCTACTAAATTATTGCTTAATTCTCAAGAATTGCCTTTGTTTTAATTAAGTGAGCTCCCTTATGCCCGGGGAGCCGTATTTTGGGATACATTAAATCACGAGACCTTGAAAAAAGATCTTCCAACATTTCTGCAATAAATCGCGTCGTAACTGGGATCATACAATATGCAGAAGGTGTATAAATAAATAAAAGGCTGTTTTTTGTAATATACAGCAATGATTAAAAATGAAAAGATCTTGTATTCGAGAAAAAACGGTGCGAAGGTTGCAATACAAATTGATCTCTAAAAAAATGTTAACAAACATGTTTTCTTCTGTAGACATTAAAATATTCACAGTAATGATCGTATTTTCGAATGAAGTGTAAAATATCAATTGTCAAATATATGTAAATAATCTATAAACGTGAGTCAAAGAATAACATGACAAAAAGTTAAGCGTATTATTATATCAATAAGAATTAATTCGTCTATAGTTGTACATCTAATGGTAATTACGTTAACATTACGCATGTAGGAGCAAAAACTCTTCGCTTTTTAAATAATTCTTACAAAATATATTAAACATTTACGTTCCGCGTAAACGTAAATGTTTCGTCTTCTAATGGTGTGTGCTTTTTATAAGGTTAAGTAAATAGTGTTTATTGTTTCTTGAATAATTATGTAAAATTCAACATTAAATAATTAATTTGAAATAAAACGTCTGTTCATCAAAAGCTTTTACTACTATAAACTAGACATATTTCTCCTGACTAATGCATTATTAGATATTGCAGGATGCCTTTGCAAGGCAAAACATGTCATTTCCATAAAATATAATAAAACTTCTAGAGAACCAAAATTTGTATTCGTTAAAGTTTATGAAGCATGGTAAATAGTTTCGATGTTAAGTAATAGTTCGATTATAATCTACACACAAACAAAATTGATAAAAACTTGTAAATCTAACATTATATAATAACAAAAAATATCATTCCGTTGTTGAATTATCATTTTTATTCATTTATTTTTTCTTGAACAATGATGTAAAACTCCATATTAAATAATTATTATGAATGAAAACGTCTGTTTTTTTTATTATTAGTTGGGAATGCCATATAATTATTGCTTTTGCGAGGTAAAAAATATTATAAAACTTCTAGAAAACAGAATAATTCTTCATAATTAGTATGTTTACTGTAAGGTTAAGGATTTCTTTCCTTGATAGAAACACAAGTTGCTTTATAACCCTAACTACATATTTTAACGGAACAATTAATGATACATTATTTTAATGTCATAAGATTTTTATAGCTGCCAACCGAGATCTGATGCGTTGGGTATATAGCGTCCAAGTCCTTTCCAGCAATTACGAAACCATTCGTGTGGAAGTTATATTACCCTCACCCAGCTGCATTTATATTTCCACAGTGTGAGTTCTACACCTACTTTGAAACGTAATATACGAGTGGCTTCAAGCTAAATCCGCCAGTTAATTCGTTGAAGAGTCTGTTTCGTTACTACAGGCAATCGTATAACTTTGTCAGTAATAAAATTCTCCGCGTAATTGAGATTGGCGTTAGGGAATTCACTTACTCGATAATGAAAACAATGGAATGGAAAATTAGTATTGAATGAGATGTGTTAATTCATTACTTACGTCAAAAGTGATTAATTCTTTGCTAATTAATAATGAATACGAATGAAAACGTCAGTTTTCTAAAAGTTTTATTATATTTTATGGGAATGACATGTTTTGCCTTTCTAAGGCATTATTAAATGTGGATATTTGACATTTGAAAATGCCTCAGAAGGGCGAAACATAACATTCCCATAAAATATGATAAAACTTCAAAAAAACTGACGTTTTAATTCGTATTAATTATTTAATATGGAGTTTTACATCATTGTTCAAGAAACAATAAATAATTATTTTCTATTCTAACTTGGAGAGACAGAGTTCGCAGTGAGATTGTTCTCCAATGGATGAAAAAGCATCTGGAGTTGCTTGACAGTGTAAAAACAATGAAACTTCAATACTTTGATCACCTAATGAGAAGAGAAAAATACTAACTCCTATAGCTGATAATTCAGAAGAAACACGAGGAAAAAGAGGACCAGGTCGGTAAAGAATCTCTTCGCTGCATAATTTGAGACAATGGTTCAGAAGTAGCACCACAACAAGGTTGAAATAGCATCGATGTTCGCCAACCTTCGCAGATGAGACGGCACTTACAAGAAGAAGAAGTTTTTTACATAACTTGATAAATTTTTTCCATATAAAGTGAAATAATACAATTTGAATAACTTTTTGGAAACATTGTATTATCACAACACTTTTTTATACTTTACAGACATGTTTCGGGACATAAACTTCACTTCTTCAGTGTAGAAATTTTAAAAATTCTTTCAATGCATAAAATAAATTAAGGTTTAAATTCATTCAGTGAAGAAGGGAAGTTTGTGTCTTAAAACATGTTTGTAAAAAGTACAAAAAAGTGATGTGATAATACAATGTTTCCAAAAAGTTATTCAAATGTGAATCCACAACATAAAGTGATGGCGAATATGAAAAATAATAATACAATATTAACATTGATTTGCAACCAGAGTAAAATTGGTCATCAGAGAAAAATAAATCATTAAATTAACTTTTTACTAAATTAAATCTTTAATATTGGGGAATTCTATAAAATGAATTTTATTAGATTTAAAACAAACCAAATTTACAATGTTTGGTATATTTTTCTCGTCTTATTTCGTAGGTGTTAAACCTTGATTGTTGGTAGAACAAAATAAATATATATATTTTCATTTAGTTAATTACGTTCTTCCGATAAAAAAGGTTTAATTCATTCGAAACATATACTCAAGAGTGGATAGAACAGTATTTTAATTAAATTTAAAATCATAAAATACAATTTTATTAAGATTGTCTTATTACATTTTTTTATTATTCATACAAAATAACAAAATATATTTGCAAAGTAAATTAGGGATGTTTTACTCCCTGGAATCACAGGGAGCATTTCACTGAAGGTAACAATAAAAAAATGATTAAAAATACAGGACATTCTAAGCCCAAAGAACGAGGATTATCTTGATAGCTTTTAGCGTTGATAATTAAAATTTTATTTTTTGTTTCTTTTATGCATTGAAAGGATTTTTAGAATTTCACCTGACGGGATTCAAGTAAATATTAATGTGCTCGTGTAATTAATATTAACTGAACAATGGGGGAACATAAATTAGAGCTGAGTAAATAAGTAAAGAGAAGTCTGTTCAGTCCTTGTTGTATCAGGATTCCCTGGACAATGGAAGTAGGTAATATTTGACTGTAACAACTTAACAAAATTTAACAGTCCTATAGGTAAAACCTGACCAGATTTGACCCAGCTTTATTTGAAATTTACCACGCCTCGGGGTAAATATGAAGGTCCAAAAATATAACAGGCAATAAATGTATTCCCTTCAATTTAATACTATAATATCTATATAATTGTCTTGCTTGCTTCCTTTCATCTCACGGTCAGATGTTTAATTTGTTTAAACAAAACCATGAATATAAGTCATAAGTCCTATTGGAGACTTGCCACTGGGAACACTGAACGAATAACAAAATGGATATTGAAGGGAATTCTACACAAAACGAAATTAGTGCCTTCGAATTACCTACAAAAGCCTTAAGGCAATACAGAATTGTGTTTTTTATTAACCTTTGTGTGTGGAAGTGAAGCGTTAAACTGGCAAAAGAAGGTCGAAACTAGAATAAACGTGGTATAAGTGACAGCTATTAAACGTATGTGCAGTATATAATTTGTGCTATAGAACATCAAACCACGATGTGGTTAGAAAAAGCAGGGCCCTCTTGTATTCAAAAACACCACTAATAAAAAAAAAAAAAATCACTTAGGTGGTTGGGCCAAATCACAAAAAAATATATATGTATGTTCACGAATACATAACTATTGGTATGAATGGAGCACGCTTAAAATAAAAATTCGAATGTTGGGGTGCAATGAATTTAAAAATATATATATGTATGATTGAAGATATAGGTATAATATATTTTATTTTCCTACTGCAACAAGCTAACTGTGTGATTGAAACTGAGTGAGCTCAGATTATCTGAATTTTATTTATCTCACATGTTGTATCCGATAATCGCTTGGCGGTCTAAACATGTCATCTGAAATTTGGGGAAAATTGACAAATGTAACAATGTCAAGGAGTCGAAAAAAGAAAAAAAGGTTTTCTACCGTTTATCTGGATGCCCGTTTTACGCCCCAGTCTTGTGTTATGGGAGAGGCGAGTCATTTTCTGACGTAAATAAAAGATAACTCCCCTCCTTCTTAGAGAAAAAAGCGTGAGCTTATCTTGGAGAAAAAGAAGCTCGTGTCGTTTTATTTCTTACGACTGTACGCGGTATTTGGACGCAACAATCTACTGTTCGAAATTTTTCTCATAAACAATTTTAAAACCTTTTATAAGTTAACTGATAACGATATTAACAACAATTCGATGTTTAAAAACCACTTGTTACAGTACCTTGGTAATTAACTTAAATCGTTTTTTTTTAATAATGTCATTCGATCTATCCAATACTTCATAGAAACGATTGTGAACCTTATTGAAACCCATCAAATTTATTTATTGTTTCCTAATCAACGGTATAACAATTTCAAATTTAATCATTCATATTGATTATTATTATTATTATTATTATTATTTTGTTGAAAAAACTCCTTACATCATTACAGCGCAAGCCAAATCGATGTAAAGGGTGAAATAAAAGAATATCAAAGGAAATATACATAGAACCATATGAATAGGAAAAGCCAGTTATCTGCTTGCTGCCTTTATCATAAGGGCATTTACGAATTCGCCATAATTGCATCCAAAGAGGTCTATCTCTTTTGCAACTTCATTTAAGAGACGAATCGCCTTCAATACAGGAGAACTTCGAAGGGCCTCTGTGCGGCAATTTGGGGCATAAAATAATATATGCCCCCTTGCTCTGCTATAACTATGGGGAACGTACAGATTTAGCTCTCTCAGCACTCCTGGATTGAAAACACCTCCGGATAACAGTTTAAAAAAATGCTTTCCCAGAAAATGATGAAAACGTATGTTTTATAGAAATTTTATTATAATTAATAGGAGTTTATTAATGCCTTAATGGGACATTTGATAATGACCTCGCAAGGCGACATATGTCACTGCCATGAAATATAGAAACCGATTTCATCATTATTATTAAATACCATCAAAATCTGTTTTTTATTATATCAAAATTGTAAGCAGCATAAATATGAAAAATTCAAACAAATATTTTTAAATAATGTATGTCCATACATCATATGTTTATCACTTGTATTGTAAATCAAATAAATTTTCAATCAAATGAAATCAAAAATAGGAAAATCATATATCTTTTGAAGCATTTTTATGAAAACATGATAGCAAAATGTTCCATCATATTTTTCTTTGTGTAGAAAATAAGAAACTTATTATCCGAATGCCTTAGACGTACCGTACCTTCGTACCAACGTGATACGACGTAAACATTGAGATTCTTTTGAGACCGTGACCCATAATGAAAAACTGAAGAAAGGTTAGATATGTAAATATTGTCCCCGCGGCCTCTTCTAAAATCAAGTAAGGGTGCCCTCCGCATCAGCGAATTTTATATGACATCAGATTTTAGCTTTTACGCGATCTTCCGCACACATCTCGAATCTCACATCAGTTTCACTTGAGAAACGTGAAGGTCTAATGGATAACGCGATCACTCCACTTCATAATTGTAACATATACCTATAAGTTAGAATATTCACACAACATGTGAGAACGTAAATTACATATAAATATATGTACACGAGCTAAATGAGAAATGCATAACATATGCACATTTTTTTTTTTATGAAGATATATACTCAATGTATTGCTGTACTACACAAAAATTCTCTCCAACTAATGTAAACAGAAATACGCATTGCTTAATACAAAAAATACATTAAATTAAAAACATTTTGAATGTATACAAATTCTTGTAGACAAATACTGAATTTTACCCATTGCGGATAAATTATTTTTTATAAGGATTAATTGTATCTCAATAGAGACGAAGATGTAGATTGTTTTCTTCATTCTGTTCCCAGAAAAACAATTTACATCTTCGTCTCTATTGAGATACAATTAATCCTTATAAAAAATATTAAATTAATATTGTACCAGATCGTGAGATTTTTTAAGAGTAAGATTTATATTTTTTAATTTAAAAAAATATTATTTACATACCAAAGAACCAGATATATGTTTTTTAATAAAAGAAATTAAGTTTTTACAGGATTTAATTGGTTCTGTTTTAGATATTTAGTAAACATTTTTCCCTAATTTATGTGTTAATACCACTAAAATATTTAAAAAAATATTTTTATTAATTTCAAAAAGTATTTTTACAGATTAATTATTAATTATATTATAGATGAGAATATTTAAATCATAAAAATTACAAATGGCGTTGAAACGAAAGCAGACACAGTCAGGACCAAACAAGTTTTGAGGACTTCCGAGATGAAGACATTGAAGATGATAGGAGACAAGATACTAAGAGATCGCGTGAAGAACACCAGAATAAGAGTGATACATAGGGCTAAAGATATTATAAGATGTAGAAGAAAGCCAACGAGGGACTAGAATTCATATCAAAAGAGAACAAATTCATATCATAGAATTCATATCATAGAATTCGTATCAAAAGAATGGAAGAAATAAAAATTATCTTAAAAGTTAAGAGAGTTAAATATCAAGTTAACGATTTTAACACAAAGTTATTAGAAATTAAAAAAATGAAACCCTAGATGCATATTCATACGAAGTACTTTCCGTAGCTTTGTAATAATATTTCCCCTTGTGCTACTGATTTTTAGTTTCCTCAGTAAATCGCTTCAGAAATAAGTTCTACGATATTAAATACCCAGGGCCACTACCGTACGAATAACACAAGTTGTACAAGTACATAACTTGACCTCAGGAGATTCGGGATTCCGGTACTCTAATACACACAACTGATATGTCTCGTACACTGCTGTAGAACTTTCTTATTAAACTCGCTTCCCTTCGGGCTACGTTACTTTGTACAACAACGCTCGAACACCACTATGTGCGCCATCATTATATTAGGTAAACGTGGAAATATAATCAGATCCATCCAATGTTTTCCAGCTGGAAGGAGGGGTTGCTCCTCTGTGACGGGCCTCGTTCCTCTCCCTCTCGGCCATTATAATAATTTTTGCAGTGGTTTTATTTATTTATTTAAAAATATGAAATGCTTCCTGAACCTCGTCCTTTGTCCTACATGCCAAAAACTCCACATTTTTTTTCCCATCCCGCATTTGGCTCCTCTGCCTCTCCTGTTCTTCCCGCTGTATATTCCTGTGGTGTATCATTATTTTTTACTAACTAACTAACTAACCATTACGCCGTCTCCCCGAAGGGGTAGGCAGAAAGAATGGACTGCCACACCTTTCTTTCCTGACATATTTCTCTCGCTTCCTCAACATTCATACATCGTGTCATGCACGCGCGTCGATTTCTCTGACTCCTCACATGGCCGACATTCAATATTTGATTTATTTGTACGTGCCACGTTTCCTTCGGTCTTCCTCTATTTCTGATTCCATTTACATCATTAACATATAATTTTATTACCATTCTTTCTTCATTCATTCTTTCCAAACCATCTTAATGATCTTTTCATTATTTTGTTCAAGACACCATCATTCGCACCGCATTCACTTCTTATATTTTCATTCGACACTCTATCATACACAGAGTATCCACAAATTCGTCTAAGAGATCTCATTTCTACTGTATTTATTCTACTTTCATCCTTCTTTTGCCAGTTCCATGCTTCGCTTCCATACATTTTCATTATTTTTATATTTTATATAATGTTTCTAAAATGTTCATGTATTTTATAATATTATGCTTATTTATTCAATAAAGTACAGCGGAGTATAGAAGGAAGATGCGGTAGATTAAATGTGGTCTGGCACCCCCTTTTTTTGCCGTCTTTAAATTAAGTCCCGGATGGACCGGGGATAGGCCCAGGGAGTGTACGAGCGAGGCTGACAAAAGGGCGCCGCTACGCCCTATAACAGCCTCGGGTATGTGGCGAGAACTTCTATGTTCCTTTAAAAAAAAAACAGATCTGTGGTAAATAGTGCCAGAGGAGATTACACATACAGTTTAACGACATGTGGTTTTTAAATCCTTGGAAAAAGAGACGACACGAATAAACTCTTCTCGTGTTTTTTTTTAACAATGTGTACTTGTTTTATACACTCGTAAAATAGGAAAACAGTTATAATTTTTATACTTGAAATAAGCGCACACGTCACGCGAAATGCGGTTTCAAGATTTGAACAGATGGCGCGTGTGTATTTCTCGGCAGATGACGTTAGGGTGTTTGTACGAGAAATACTTTACAACGTTGTTGATAAGAAGATTCATTATACCTCAGTGTCTTTTATCAATATTGGTGTTATATTTTTTGTGGTTGTTATACTTTTTTTGTACATTCGTTATCGAATAACCGAGTGGCTAGCTAACTAGGCTAACATTCATTCAACGAACTAACTAACTATTTAACTAACCATCACACCGACTCCCCGGAGTGGTAAGCAAAAAGAATGGAACGCCACACTGTTCTGTCCTGACATACTTCTCTTGCTTCCTCTACATTCATACATCTTGTCATGAACGCACGTCCATTTCTCCGACTCCTCACGTGACCGACATTCAATATTTAATTGATTTGATCGTGCCACGTTTTCCTCAGCTTTCCTCTATTTCAAGCTTCGTTCACGCCGTTTACATATACCTTCTTTAACATTCTTTCTTCACTCATTCTTTCCCTGTGTCCAAACCATCTTAATCGTCCTTTCCTTATTTTGTTCATAACACTTTGATTCGCACCACATTCACTTCTTATACTTGCATTTGTCACTCTATCATACTCGTATACAGATTTGTCACACATTCGTTTTAGAGATCTCATTTCTACTGCATTTATTCTATTTTCATCCTTCTTTTGCCAGTTCCATACGAAGGAATGCTGAAATGTGATACCATTGCAGGAACAACCAGCAAAGTTTTTTTTTTAATTAAAAATGAACATTTACTTGGTAATGACGTTTTTTTGCACAGTTTATTACATTCAAATATACAACACAGAATGTATGGGAAGTTTTGGCTTAAATCCTTTTGTTGAAAGGATGAAAAATGAAATTTTACTCGTATTATGAATGAGATTTTAATTACTATCAAAAGATTATTATATCGTGATAGGTTTGTTTGAGACAAACCAAGTCTGCTGACGTCAGCGATGTTAACGAAACCTGACCAAGTTAATAAAGAACTTTCAGAAGATATTTTAAATTCAATCAATCTTTATTTAATATTAATGGCAACCCGTGAAATATTCATGGAAGTAAATATTTCCACCCTTTATTAAAAACTTGGTTCACTGTACAATCATAATCAATGATAAGTTGTTCCTTTTAATGTAATTTTTTTTTCACACATGTTAAAATTTCATAATTCCCAAAACCAAATTGTTCTCCTTTGTTTTATACACTTCTGTCATACAGCAATAATCAGAACAAATTTCAAAAAAGTATTCCTTTCTCACTCTCTTGTATTCAAAATATTATCGTACTCTTTCTTGATGACATTCGGTTTTTGGCTATTAATATTATGAAAGTTTATCGATTTTTATTCTTCTTGTAATTAGGTCTGCCCACGGGCAGGAGCCCTGAATACGTCTAAAAGTATTTTTCCCCTTTTCACCACAAAAAGTTACAAAATATAAAGCGTTACGAATGATGGAAAAATAAGCCAAGTACGATTAACCGCAATAACTTCATGCCAACAGACCGCGAACCGCAAAAACGTCCAAGATTCGGCGTTTTAATCTTTTAATGGCACAATTACAATTGTTTGAGTTTTAATACAACCGACTTCCTTGTGAAGATAGTCGGAAAAGAAAACAAAACGTGAATATAGAATTTCCGAATTAAAAAGAAAATTAATTGTCTGGAATGAAAATAATACTATTCTTTAAAAGTCTGCTCATTTTCGAAATCAAAGAAAACATTATTTTTAATGAAATATTGGTTTGTTAAAATAACGAGAAGAATTTTACATGTTTAAAATTCACGTGAATGAAATGTTCGTTTAACTATAAACTAAATATTATTTTATGCTAATTGTATTATGATATGATTTTTAGCATATATTAAATAATATTCTATTATCCTCAACCCTTTATTCAAATAAGGTAGAATTAAGGTTCGGCTAATCGATCAAATTATAATATTTTCGAACCGTATACTCGTATAAAGATGAATATAAATAAAGTGCAAAAGTCATGATTTGTATCATCCTTATTCATCGCACAAAGGTCTAGGATTATATTTGCCTGAATGTAGTCCTTAACAAGAGAACTCGTTGCCTACCGAACGATTTCTTTTCTCCAAATATGAAAATATAATGCTTATTGTACATTCAATACGATCTGGGTATATAAATATATTATACTGGCGTTCAATGTATTTAACGAAACATGTATAATTATAACAGTATGATACATTAAATATTGACCATTATAAATACTACTAAAATTCAATGTATGCAATCATATTAATAAATTAGTATTTATAGACAAGTATCATCTCCGTGTTGGAGGATGTTGGTATTTTAGTCTCTGATAGATATCTCCGACAGCGACAGCACATATTGATTTACCTACCGGCCGTCAGAACCAATCTGCCTCTGGTGACACCGGTGGGAAGAGTCTGCTGAACGCGGTCTCTTCGGAGATCGACGTCTTTCATATTAGTGAAAGTACGTTAAGAAGACAAATACTCTTAACTTAAGAAAGTATCTTGCCATTCTAATGTCGAACCATCTCTCATACGTTCCTGATATTATGTTGTATGTAATATTTTACATGTACTCAATAGATGCTTTAAACATTTATACTGTTTGTAATGTCTTTTGAGTCAATAAACTGATTTGATTTGATCATATTGATTATTACGTTCACAAAGAATTGAATAACTACTTTCTCTCTATTAAGTCATCTCATGTACGAGTATATATAATAATATGCACTTGTTACGAAACGTCTAATAATCGTTTGATTCAAGGTGATTATTATTTGTTATTATAAAAATAATTCAATCATACGTTATTATCAAGTAATTTTGGATCAAATTCATTAAAACGCTTTGCATGTTAATTATAATTCAAGATATATAATGATAACATTAACCTATAATATATAATATAAAAGGTTGATATCAAAAGTTAACTGAATTTATTTTTCGTTTTCAAAAGAGCATTATCAAATCAAATCAAATCAGTTTATTTCATCAACAGACATTACAAAATTTATTTTTAAGGCATCTATTGAGAACAGGTAAAATAATATATTATATATAGTATACTACCAGAAACGCATAAGAGATGGTTCAACATTAGGAAGACAGGATACTCTCCAGAATTAAGAGTATTTGCCTTCTGAACGTACTTTCACTAACATGAAAGACGTCGATCTCCAAGGGGACCGCGTTCAGCAGACTAATTTCTCTTCCCACCGGTGTCACCAGAGGCAGATTGGTTGATTATCCATTATTAATGTATACCATGTACGAACTGAAAATACAGAGGGTGAAAGTATACTCACGCGAATACCCATTTCCGTACAATTTTTTTCAAATAAAAAAAATACCCGATAACCTAAATTACAAAACCGTACACAAAAATAAGGTATACGATTTAGGCTTTTACTATTTTTAATTTCAAATAAAATACGAGTTTATCACATGTGTATTGATTGACATTCAGTATTCAGATCAGAGGTCGCCTAAAAGTTGCCCCCGGAGCGGAAAACGTTAGGTAACGTCGTCTGCGGTGGTAAGGCTGTGTGAGCAGAAGGGACGTTGAAAACATCGTCCACAAGAGCCTGCAAATGGAAGATAGAAAGAGGGGATCGGGTCGGCCTCCTGCAACGTGCATTTCCCCAGTTCGGAACGACCTGAAGGCGCTAGGACTGGACAGCCAGATGACCCTGGATCACGAGATTTGGTATAACCGTATTAAGAGAGCCGATCCCAAATAACGGTAAATGGCCAGGCGAAAGAAGTCATGTTGGCTGTTGGCTGAATTGGCTGGAATTTATTTTAAATTAATTCGTCTTTGTAAGGATTAAAGCGATTTGTTAAAACTTGATTTCTTTAGTTATATGAACTAAGCATATTTTTTTATTGTTTTTAAAGTAATTATTTTGAAATTCCATCAAACGAATGATATGAAAAATCCAAACTCTGCAAAAAAATTCAAATCAATATAGAAATTAAAAAAATATGTAAGAAAAAGCCGCCTTACATTTTAATTTAGCTAATTATTACATGAAATGTTTTTTAACGTTTTTATAACAAGTACTTTCATTAGCGAATGTACACATTTTATTAACGGTTCTGTTACTTTTTATTCCAAAATCGCTGCTTTACGGTTGTAAAGAAAAACTTTCAAACATACTTCTTGCTGTGCAAATTATAATGAGGTTAAGAAATTTGCCCTGTGGCTTGCTTGAATATTTTATTTTTAATTTCGTTTCTAGATAATTCGTTTACCTTGAGTGACTGAGGAGTATTCCGAAAACGATATCACGAAGTCAAAAAGAGCATTATTGTTAAAGTGAATCTAGCATTTCAAGACTTCAGGATAATTCAATAAAAACTAAACATTTCTCTATGTTTTCAAAAAATGCATCGTCTGAAATTAAATACAATACAGTTTTTTTATAGTTTTCCGAAGATAAAGGAGTAAAATCCTCAAAACATGTCGAGTAAATAAACTCTAAAGTGAAAAAAAGTGTATTGATTTATTTTAAATTCTCAATACAAAGTATTTTCCTAATACTTTTGTATAAGCATTTTTTTATTAATTAAATTAATTAAATAAGCTTTAAATAATATAAACTCAAAACGGTCCAGATTATTTAGCAACTAGTTTTAAATATGTTTGTATATAAGTTTGTTAATAAAGATATAATAATATAGTTACTAACTATTTTCTAACTAACGAACTTAACTTACCATTACGCCGTCTCCCCGAAGGGCTAGACAGAAAGAATGGATTGCCACACATTTCTTTCCTGACATATATATTATATATTGCTTCCTCAACATTCATACATCGTGTCATGCACGCGCGTCAATTTCTCTGACTCCTTACGTGGCCGACATTCGATATTTGATTTATTTGATCGTGCCACGTTTTCCTCGGTCTTCCTATATTTCTAGTTTCATTATTTTCTAACTATTTTTAATTTAAAAAATATATATGTTTAACTCGATGGGCTTAAATAAAGAATTTGCGGATTTATAAGAAATGTTGAAAAATACATGTTTTGTTGTTAAATATTGGAATAATTAAAAAAAAGAGAAGAAAGCACGATAAAACACGCTGAGATAATAAAGACCTTCATCATTTTTCAGAAAACCATATTTAAGAGTTAAATTCTTTACTTAATCAAAAAGTAAATCGATACGTGAATTTTTAAGACATTGCAAAATCATTGTCCATTAATATTCTGTTGAATCACGAATATGATCAGCGTTAGCAGTAATCACAAATACGAACAGTTTTACATTCGGAAACTTTCGTTTGGAATGCGTGTCGGGCCGACTGGTTAAATTGCACATTATTGTTCTCGGGCAGGGCTACAATAATAGAACGGAATGCTGGCTCGATTCCTGGCGGGAAGTCTGCCGCCATCGCCGTGAAAATAAAACAAAACAGACTTGCGACGATCTGGTGAAGACATCCTCGGCTGGGCGCGAGCGCCATTTTCCTCAGAACAGCGTGTTCGCTGTGATCTTAGATTTCGTAATGGTAAAATTTTTTTTTTTTTTTTACACAGAATATCAATTTTGCATAAAACTTATTAGGTTTGTATATATATTTAAACTAATTTTAAGTTTGTCCGTTTTAATATTTTCGTTAAAAAAAAGTTTCTCCAAACTCAACACTTTGTTTACGCAATTACGATGTTATTAAAATATTATTTTTACGTTATACTTACAACCCAATTACAACATCGACATTTCGGAATTAAATTATAATTACTGTACAGCTTATGCTGTTTTAATTTGACATTGACTGACGGATTACGCGATTCGCTGCCTTTTTTTGCCAAAAGTCTTATTAGACGATATAAGGATTACCTTATAGGATTAGCACGAGGCCTAATTGTTGGAGAATAATTACATTAATTAGTTTGATTGATACTTTGAACCTCCATACGTATCAAAACATAATGTAGCGTTTATATTCGTGAAATGTTAATTTAGGTTCCGAAACACGCGAGCATAATTATACCCGGCGCGGTATTGCAAACTTCAATAAGCAATTTGAATAATTATTATCGATATACCAACAAGAATCTCATTTTCACAACCTGGTCATTGTATCAACATTTTGATTTATATTTACATATTATTTGAGGCCTGCACGAATAAAACATATACACTAGAACGGTCAAAATATAATATGAACATAACTAGATTATTGTAGTGTCGTGTTTCAAATGGTGTCACATAACTAATAGAAAATAATCGACTATAATTTGCGAGGAAACGCGATATTGCGCGAATGCTATACAAAACTGAAAAATACGTTTCTTTAACCTTTTTTAAATTAATTTTCTGAACAAATATAATGCTCCAAATTTAATTTTGTCAACACTTGGAAAATAAAAAATAAATACCAAAAATACGACTGCTTTTGCGATAATCCGTACTTTTGGTTTAACCACACAATTTTGTTTTCACATAAAAAATCACAGTTACACTACTTGAACGGTAAGGGACGGATTTGCCCAAGTAATAAGCGCGAACTACCGAAATGCGTTCGCTTGGTGCGAGACTGTTCATAGGCACTGACTAACGACATCTAAATCGGTCACACTTTAAACATAGCAAAAAAAAAACGTCACGGTGTCTGTTGGTTTTAAAATAAATTGGCGATTAAATCAAATTAATACGAAAACACTTGCCACCTACTTCGAGGACTGTTCGAGAATTAAAATTCAAACAACATGAAGTTTGCCTTACTTTTGGCGGGACGGCTACCGGTTCACAACTATATTCGGGTTGAATGCGCAGCTTTGCTACAAATGTGAAGTTTTGTGTGAAAAACGATCCGGCGGCGCGTGCCGTCGTCGGTTGTAGACTGGCGTGACGTTCGCGCGCTCTGGGCCGCCGCGCGGGGCTGGCCGGAAAACTGCGATGATGCACGAATATTGACGATTTCCTCGTTCGGGTATTCTAAAATAAAGCAGAATGCAACTTCCTATACAACGTGCATTTCGGGAAACGTGATAATGCCACGTTCTTGCTATATTAAAAACTGCTCATTCTATCCTAATAATATTTAGAATCCATTACACTAGCAAGTTGCAGTTAAAATAATTTATTTGGTAATATAATCTTAAGTTTAATTTAAGAAAACGCTTTTTTACAAGAAATTGCTTTTGGATAATCTTATACTACTTTAAAGGTTTTCAAAAGTATTGATCGTTAATGATTCACACCGATAATAAATACTGTAACGTTCTCCGAAACTTTGATTACAGAAAAATTTGCCAACTGTGATACGCGGATTTTTTTTAAAATTACTTCTGATTATTTTTTTATATAATTATTCATATAAGTTTTTTAATTGATTTTATAATTGGGTTTTGTTACAAGAATTTTTAAAAAATTAATGTTCTTTTTGACACTGCTGCCTTATTTATTATTTAACTTAAACGAACTGTTTTAATAAAAATATAATATAATATATAAAATTAAAATAAACCAAAAATTATATTTTTATATGTATTGTAATAAAAATAAAAGATATATGGGTTTAAATCATAACCCTTGACTTTAGTATTTAGTATTATAAATAAATTGTTTTACATTTTTTTGCATGAGATAAAATTTAAAAATTATTTGAGACCATAATGGTATTATTTGCCATACAAATCATTCTTTGATTTGAAAAAATAGCCTATTTGATTGTTCAAAATATTCTTGTAATATTTATATAAAGGCAAATGAAAACTTACGTTATTTTTTTAATTACTAGAAACAAGTCAAAAGGTGGAATTCGGAATGGTTTATTTAAATATGAAATCCCTTTCAAACAATATTTCAACATAAAAGGACCTGCTCGCGGATAAGGATATTTTTTAAGTACTATGTAGATACAATACAACTCCGAAAACAAAACGAGATTAACTATGCATTATTAATCTACGTATTTGTGGTTTAAGCGCTAATATTTCGAGCAGAAAACTTTTTGATAAAGGATAGAAAATAAATGTACCTTTTCACATACAAAATTCAATTTCATACATTATTTCAATTGAAAAAACAAATATTGTGTATTGTTTTCACATTTACATATTTAATAGTTCTTTTTTTAATAATAATATAATAAAACGATGTTTAAAATAATCACATCTAATTTGTCTTTATTTCGACAGCGACCGGTGAGCCTGGAGAAACCGATCGCTGTCGAAGTAGTTCTTAAAAATATATTATTATTAAATTATTATTTATCAAAAAATTTAATAAAATCATCATTTTATCTTTTATATATTTTAAATGACACATTAAAACAGAAACGGTGCACGTTTGTGCTTAATACATCGATAGCCGTGAGGGTTCTCGGTGACCATCACATCCTTATTTTAATAAATCTTAACATCTTCTTCTTGGCGCTATATCCAGATGTGAAATTTAGTCTCCTCTATAACCGTCGTCTCCTGGCACATGTCTCTGGCCATAGTTCTTTATTATCTAGAGCTTCCCAGGTTTCTCCAGTTCTCTTCGACGCTGCCCCTTCATCGTTTACCTCTTGGTATTTTACCGCGCGGCATCTCGCTGAGATAATCTTTGGTGTTCTTATCTGGCATACTTTTTACACGGACAATCCACCATAGACGTTGAGACTAACGCAATCCCACCAATGTTTAGAAGTCAATCAGTTCTTCTAATTGAACATTAATTTTGGTTCCAAGTCCCGTCCTCCAGCGTAGGCCCAAAACTTTCCTCGAAATTTTCCATTCAAATATTGCTAGCTTGCTCCATTTTTCTCTGTGTAAGAGACCATCTATCATAGTAATAAATGACTACCGGTCTAATGATGGTTATGTACATCAGCAGTTTGGTACATCAGGTGATTAATTTAGACTTCAGTAGCAGTCTCTTACAGTATAGGGCAATTGTCTACATAAAAATGCTTACTCCTTACTATATTATACTTTGTGTACAGAATATAATATTCAATATGCTGGATAATGTGTCGATAAGAACGTAAAACTATACAACTCATTTTCGCTAAAAATTCGCTTAAGACGTTGTGGCTCTCATGTACATAACTAGTATTATAGATTAAATAGTTTTGTAATTTATAAGTCTCAATATTTGTACTTCGTCTTTATTAACCTCTGTTATCTCTGAGTATGTGATTTTGTATCCATAATATTATAAAGGAAGTCAGTTAGTTAAAGGAAGACATCAGTCACGTAATTCTTAGTCGCAAAATTAATATAAGCCTTTCCATTCATCATCTTATGATTTATGTTTCACTCTGTTCACTCAATATTGAGAAGCCAATCTATCATATAAAGTCTGCTTCAATTATTTGCTTCATGTCTTAATACATCTTATTAGAAATACAGAGGTTGTAAATTCCCCGAAAGCGCAGCGCAACCGGAAGTCGTACGAATATCCGGTTTTGAGAAGCCTGCCAAATTACGGTTGTTGTAGAAAATCCACCGGTGGTTTAAATGCGGTATGTTAATATCAGTATTTAGATTTCCATCCTTGTTAATAAGAACTATTAAAACATATTAAAATATCAGATATAACTATATTCTGTAGTTTTATTATATTTTAAGGTACTGACGTGAGTGGTTATATGACATGTTTCGCCTTGCTAAAGCATTGTCTAATATGATAATGACACACACATTTGATAACATTGTATTTGCACGGCGAAATATTCATTCCCATAAAATAAAATACTTCTAGAAAACAGACTTTTTCTTTTGTATTAATTATTTCATGTGAAGTTTTACATCATTATCAAGAAACAAATAAATTATAAAATTTTAATCAGAACATTCAATCGTATTATATATTTATGCAATAATTTTCTATGGAAAATTAATGGAAAACGAAGTGTCGGGAGAAAAAAAAATATTGACTAGAAAACTTTAGAGAATGGTTCAGTTGCAACACAACATCCCTGTTTAGAGCTGCTGTATCAAGGGTAGAAATAGCCATCCTACGTGAGGATAGGAACAAGAAGAAGAAGATGAAATTACACCTACACTAAGAGATAACCAGGATTTTCTATTTTCAATATATTCCTGACTGAAGACTGCTCATCTCCAAAATGTAAAGGTTCAAATATTCATCGCATGATCAAAGATCAAAGCCCAGTGAAACTTGTGACATTAATTCGAATAATTTACAAGCAAAACATGAAATATATGGAAAATATACGATGTATTTCGATGCTTAATTCTTGTTATCAAAGTTTAAAATATATATATTGACGTCACGAAAAATACGATCAGACGACTTATTCAGCAAATTTCTTCCGGAAGCTTTATTCACATGTGTATAAATAAATTATACATATACTGGAAGATATGTTCCAAATAACAAGGTATATTCAAATTTAATGACATCATTAATCTTTCACGTTTATAACTGCGGAGTTTGAGAATATTAGAAGATGCATTTTCGCATCTCCTGAACATATTTGCTGCAAAGTACTTCTTCTTCTTCGTCTTTTAATAGATCTGACGATCTGTGACACAGAAATCATATCTCTTCGGATGATGAGATCCAACTGTCCCTCCATCTCCAAGGCAGTCTTCCAGGTGGGCGGTGTCCGGAGGGGATTTCATAAGCGGCTGTATATGCAAGTCTGTCACCATCCATTCGGGCTACATGGTCCCTCCAGTATCTTCTTCTGGATCTACTCCACTGAAAGATATCCTCTATTTCGCAAGTTTTTCTTTTGTCTACGTTGCGGACACGATCTCGGAGAGTTTTTCCGGTAATTGATCTTAGGACCTTCATCTCCGATGCTCTTAGAAGTCCCTTGGTTCGCACAGTGTCAGCTTGCGTCTCTACAGCGTTTGTCATGACAGGTCGCACGCATGTTTTATAAATTTTGATCTTGCTGTCGATCATCAGACCGGATTCTTCATCTGGTCATCCTGACACGGCAGAGGCTCGTACTTCGGTATAAAGGTCATTTTGGCTGCAGATCTCTACTCCCAAATATCTGAAACTCATTACTTGCTCCACAGGTATATCATCAGTCAGCTTACATCTTGTAGGTTGCCTAGATATAGTGAAAATTTTTGTTTTGTTGACTGATATAACCATATTTAGCCTTTGTGATACTATGTGGAATTTGTACAACATTCTTTCCAGGTCATCTTTAGACTCTGCTATTAATGCGGCATCGTCTGCATAGCAAATGACGTTCACAGTTTTGTGTTTCACATGTGCAAAGTACGAATAGGTGTAATTTCTCTTAAGTTGGTAGTTGGCCGAACGTCCTGCGGTGAATAAATGTGGTCTCGGACAAAGCGCCGTGTATTTCGCCTCTCCACCGGTCAAAGCCACGCTCGCTTAGAGCTAAGTTCATTTATTAATAGGCCTCGGGGATGTATAGGATTCTTGGCTCAGCACAGTAGACAATGTAATGAACTCCACGTGAGTGTCGAGTGTATTGTTAACTCTTCTCGAAAGATCTGAACCGAAAATCTTTAGATCAAACTAATGAGAATACTTTTATAGTCCTTTCAGCCGGCCGGGTATATAAGGCAGGGTATATAAGGTTACGCATGAAACCAGCAATATACCTAGGTACTATAGTTTCTAAGCATAGTTATAATACATAAGCTAATCTTCAATTATCGCACACGTTATTTTACGTTACATAGAATTGATGGTAACTAAAATTTATATATTCAAATAGGATTAAGTCCTTATTTAACAATGTGAGTCGATAGTTACGAACACGTTCAAATTAGTTTAGTTATTGCTAGAGAACATCTATGGTGAATGTTTATTAGCTAACGTTTACATATTATTTATACATTCTAAAGTAATTGTTAAGACAATCACACATTTCTCATATTTTCTCAGATCTTGGGTAGTCTTTATCTTATGATATTCTCTCCGTCCAACGTATCGCCATAAAAGCAGATTATTTTTTAAACGTTGCATAACATATGTACTTACCGCCGCCTCTATCAGGATGCTACTAACTATCACGCCGCTTCCCTAAAGGGATACGCAGAGAGGATAGACAACCATACTGTTCTATCCTGACATAACTGTCGGGTTTTTTATACATTCAGACGCGCAAGATTGTAAATTTTTCCGACTTCAAACATTTCAGTAATTGTTTATAATTTAGTCTTCCCATGTTTTTCTTGGTCTTCTTCGACTTCTTTTTTCCATTCACACCTCTAGTATTCACATATTCAACTTTTATTCTCAGTGACGTTTGTGACTGTTACTATTCTTTTAATATGTCCTAATAATCTTTTGACCCATACTTAATTTATATTCAGAAGGCATTCATCGGTCTGACATTTTTTCTTACTTCTTCATTCGGTATTTTATCAAAAAATGTTTTTCGTTAAATCTTCTTAGCGATCTCATTTCTTCGGCATTTATCGTATTATCATCCTTCTTTTCCCAACTCCGAGCTAGACATTTTGATATTTAATCAAGTTTTATATTGTAAATATAAGATAAGAATCATTTATTCAAACAAATCATTTCGCTAAAATACGAGATTTAATCAAAATATAATTATATTTTGCACACGTTAATTTACCGGAACCGCCCACTGTCGAAACAGAAATAGTACAGGTTAGTAAAACATTAAAGTTTTATCTTCATCTGTCAGTGATACGCAGAGCATACGAATGTTGTATTGATAAAATATACTCGAAACTTCTCTCAGCGTATTCAAGGAATAAAAACAAGTCCCTCTATTTGATTACTTCTAGGACTGGTTTTTATCAAGATATTTCGAGAATACGCCATTGATTCGGATTTAAAAACATCAGCTGCTATGTGTAACAGAAGATAATTAAACAAGGGAGCTCTGAATTACCACAACATCCGTTTTTTTATGCATCATAAATATTAGTTTTATTTAAATTCCGTGAAGCTGTTAAACCAATCTTAGTAAACATTTTCAAAAAAACTCATCCGGTATTAATTATTTATAAATTCATCCATTATTAAATATTCATAAATTCATCATGCCGTGTCAGAGTGTCTGAAGGATCTGGTCTGGAAGAACAAACACATTCGTATTGACAGCAAAGTAAGAATTTAAAAGACATGCGTGCGACCAATCATCTCATATGCCGTAGAGACGCGGGTTGATGCTGTACGAGCCAAGGGTCTACTAAAAACATAAGGTCCTTAAATCCATTACTAGAAAAACTCTCCGAGATCGTGTCCGCAGCGCAGACATAAGAAAAACTTGCGAAATATAGAATATCGTTCGATGGAGCAGATCCATAAGAAGATGCATTTTCGCATCTCCTGAAAATATTTGCTGCAAAGTAAGAATAGGTATAATGTCTCTAATAAATTATATAATCCTGGTAGTTGGCCAGTAGCCAGAACGGATAGCGACAGACTGGCATATGCAGCTGCTTACGAAATCCCCTACGGACACTGTCCACCTGGAAGACTACCTACGAGATGGAAGGACACCCAGACATCACCATCCCAGGAGATATGATTTCTGTGCCACAGATCATCAGATCTATTAAAATAAGAAGAAGAAGACAAATTCATCCGTTATCTAAAAGTTTTAATATATCTCTTCTTACGGGAGTGATATTTTTTTTGTATTATCACATTTGACATCTTTGTTCAAGAAACAAAAATATTTATATACATACATTACATGAAGAAAAAACAATTATTTTAAAATATAGCTTTTACATAAACTTGACATTCACTTTGTAGAACTCCATAATTACGATTATTTTATGATTTAAAACCCAGTTTTTTTCTACTATTAAATTCATTTTTACGACATGTTTCAAATGTTTTGTAACTTCTCTACCGGGAGGGCGATATAAATCTATAAAAACCCTTCAAAACATGTCGAGTACAATAAACTCAAAAGTAGAAAAAATGGAAAGTTTTATTTCATTAATTCATCATTCGTTAAAAAGTAACGTTTAACAAAATACAACTATGTAACAATTTTACATTTCGACAACGAATTGCAAACTTTTTTTGCAACCTAAAGCATAGTTTTATTTTAAATTAATTCAATTGTAAAAAGGTTTCACGTATTTCAAGTGCTACATATTTAATGGTATTTTGTGCTTTTATTTCAATTGCTCAACAATGCTTACTACTGTCTCCATTTCGTTAAAAAACAAATATGGGTAATATTTAAATGCAGATTATTTTCTGTGATTCCCTGGCGTATTTTATCATTGTTATTATAAGAGCATGGTATTCGTAACAGAAGAACAATATTGTCTTACTCATTCAAAGAGTATTGAGAATAAGATTATCGAAGCGAGTACTTCGCTTCCTTGTGTAAATTGTTCGGCTTCGGTTTCAAAGGAGCAGAATGAATGAGAACGAAACTTGATATAAATCCTCAATAATAGAAACGCCATATTTAGTATTATAATGACGAGATTTAAGAAAATATAATTTTAAGAAAAATAAATAAAACATTATGTATTTCAAAATACGCATCACAATTAATATATTTTCAAAAAAAAATGTCCAATACATAACTTTTTTTGATGAACCAAGAAGGAAATTTGTGTTCGAATTAATTTAAAATTATGTGGTTTTCGCACAACGCTTACTTTTCACTTCTTATATTAATTTAAAAATAGGCGAATACTTCATCATTCACCTTATAATAATAAAGTTACTTCGATAAAGCTTAGATGTCAGTACATATATGTGTACTTGCATCGACCCTTCTGAAGCATGGAACTGGCAAAAGAAGGATAAAAGTAGAATAAACCCAGTAGAAATGAGATCTCTTAGACGAATGTGCGGTAAATATGTATGTAATCTGTATATATAATAAGTTAATGCAGTGCAAATGAAAGTGTTATGAACAAAATAATGAAAAGGTCATTAAGATATTTTGGAAACATGGAAAGAATGAATGAAAAAATAATGGTAAAGAAATAATATGTTTACGATGTAAACAAAACTAGAAATAGAGAAAGCCCTAGGAAAACGTGGCATGATCAAATAAATATAAAATGTCGGCAACGTGAGGCGTCGGAGAAATATACGTGTGTGCATAACATGATGTATGAATGTTGAGGAAACGAAAGAAGTATCTCAGGAAAGAAGAGTGTGGTCGTTCATTATTTCCGCCTATCCCTTCGAAGAGACGGCACGATTGTTAGTTAGTTAGTAAGTTTACTTCAATAAATATGTCATTTATTAACCAATTTTACTCAACTCGGTTATTATAATCGAGTTAATTAACGAATAGAGATAAACGTAAAATAATTTCACCGCTTCTGTAGTAATCTGACCCTAAGTGTAGCGATTTTAATTAGTTCTGAACTTGCGAATTGCGGGCTAATCAATTGTGAACAATATTGATTTCGGTAACGTTTGTAACAGGTTAGAATCCAATCCTGAGGTTAGTTGCCGGTATTAACTGATGAGGGTGTGTTTTAGGAGAGATTACATCTGATCTATTTAATCCTGATTTAACACCCCAGGTCGGTTAAGATAACTTCCTAGCGTGATTAAAAATCACAGAGGACTTAAGGTAAAAATTAAGGTAAGATCCCAGAAAAAAAAATAATGGAATGCTCGGCATTAATTGCACTAAATTAATCAATGATTTAATTTTCAAACACTGTTATTATACGTAACACAATTTATTTTCATGAGATTGTCGCGACAGCTGTTTCGTCAACCTATATTTGCATCATCATAACTACAGCATTTAGTAACATCTGATGATGCCAACATAGGTTGGCGAAACAGCTGTCGCTACACTATTTTAAAAAATAATTGTGATATATATTATATCAGTGATTCAGATTTAAAATTTAGTAATAAAATATTTAAAAATATAAATAAGTTTTTTTGACCGTTTATTTAAACCGATAAACTTAGAATGGAAAGCATATTACAAGAAGGAATAAACTATGTTTTTACTGAATTTGTACGAGTATTACAAAATAAACTTAAATATTTTAGGTTTAACGCGTTAACAATGGTTGGACATTAGGATAGATAAATACTATATTACATTAAGAACTTTTGGCCATTTAATATTAAGACGAAGACGAACGAATGAAAGTTCGTGAGTTCCCCTGTGGCTACAATAACTTTACGAACTCTCGCGATAATGATATGAAATGTTAAAATAACGCCATGATGGACCACCAACACATTCAGGAACTTTTCAACATCTTTATTTATTAATTTATTAAGGGTAACTGACCATTTTTTTTTATATTATATATGTAACCTTATGTCATTTGTTATATAATATTTGTGGTAGCATGTAATTGGCCTTGTTTTTTTGTCTCTGTGTGTTTATCTTCATATATTTTAATTGCTGTTTGTTACCCTCAAAAATTAAAAATAATAAAATAATAATAATAATAATAAAAAAGCAACTACACATTATTAAAGGTTTATGTATTATATTATATTAACATTGTGGAATCCTACTTAAACCTTGAAATGAAAATTATTAACTTTGTTTTATTCATTTTTGTAATTATTAAATATTTTATACAATTAAAAATATAACATTACATACTTCGGATGTGACCTCTTCCATCTTTAGTTATAATTCTAACCAAACTGTATTACATTAAACTTTTATATGAAGCACTCACTTTGTGGTTAGACATTTTAAAAATATAAAACAAATAAAATAAAACTTTGTATTTTACCACGGTATGTTCATTATACTGTTGTATAATCACAAGTATAAGTTGTGATACTGCCCTGATGAAACTTAGGTCCAAGCGAAACTAGTTGGCATCAATTATAATAACCATACCGTGGTTAAATACAAGTATTTTTTTTGTCTTTCTTTAGTTTTAGTTTAGTAATTGAATAAAAGAGAATTCATGATTAACCTTCTAAATAAATTAAACAAATTCTTCAACTATGGAACTGTAAAAATAAGGTCGACCCCAGATGATGGAAAATCACAAAGAGAAAGAAGATATATATAGGTATAGCGTAATGTTATTATGTTACAATTGACCTTTTTAAATAAAAGAAATCCATTCAAATACGGTTTTCATTCTGAGCTGGTAAATTTGAAAATATTTTTTTCGTTTAATCATGAACACAATGACGTCACAAAAAGGTCCGCTCTATTCAGTCAAAAGACCAAGGATCTGACGTCACCCATACACACATACATAAAGGGATTTCGTGTTACAGTATCACGCAAACGTCTGCTATATTAATTGAGACCGTAAATTAATCTCAATGTTATTTTAGATCTTAATGAGTCAAAATAATTATTCTGAACATTCAATTACGAGAATAAAGGTATCAAAACATATTATAATTAAGTATAAAATGAGAGAACATGGCAACTTAAAACGGTTTGATTAAAATTAATTCAAATTTAGCTCCAATATTTTAAACTTGCACACAAAGTACACCTGCAAATACGAGTATACAACGTTTTTAAGTAATAAAACAAAAAAAAATATCTCAAATATAATCATTAAAATGTAAAAAGACGTTAGGTTAATTTATAATATATATGAATTTAAAAAAAAAACAAGTATACTCGTACATGCTATAGCAACATGAAAATAAGTAGAAAAATTCAAATTCTAGAACGCCTTTAAAAGGTTAGTATGGTAATTTTGGACGTAAAATATTATAAATCGCGGCACTGTGATATATTATCATTAAATAAAAGGTATGTACACAATATTGGGCGCACTAGACTGTTCCTCTATGGGGGGAAAAAGAAAGCGAGGCAGACCTAGAGCCACCTGGAGAAGAATCTTGCAGGACGAGGATAAGGCAGCAGGCCTCACTTGGGATGATGTTAGACATCAGGCATGCGATAGAGTTGGGTGGAGAAGGTTCCGTGAGGCCCTATGTACCACGGAGGTGTGACAGGATAAAAATAAGAAGTAGAAAACGCAATATTTTATATTATATTTTTAAATAATATAAAAAAAACTAAATATTATTTTTAATTGTTGCATTGTGAAAACAAATATTTTAATGTTAATGGTTATTTGTGGTTTAATGAACTTAGATTAAGCGGCGACTACGCTGAATCTCAAAACTTTATATTAGGCACTCACGCGAGAAATGGATGTATCAACCATTGGTAATATGTAACATTTCTCTAAATTAATTTTATCGGTTTTCTTATATTTCACTTAATCGTTCGTGATAAAGATAACGAAATACCAAATCGGAATCTTAGAAAAACAATGTAACGAAGGTATTCCGAGTGTTCGAAAATTCCTATAATTAAACGTCTGCAACCTGAACCCACATACTTTAGACGTGTTTAATATAACGTCTATTGTCTGAATAAAGTGTTAAGTGTTACATGTGTTAGGGACTCAGGCGTCAGAAAACGCTTCAAATAAATCTTAAATGACTTTAAAATTATGAGCTCACAGGTACTTAAAAGGGACGTCAAGTGCCAGGCACGCACCTTGGGCGACTTTAATTTCCTGAAGAAAACTACTCAAAGCGTTCGCTCATGGGGAATACACCCACATTTATAATAATAAACGGTTCAAACTCTCTTTTTAAGGCAAACAAAGATTATTTTGAGTGACGTTCTTCCTCTGTACCCAAATACCCTATTATAATATATATTTTTAGAAAATATTTGGAAAAAAACATGAGAAATTATTTATAAACATTAATTCTTCCTTTTCTATGAATAAAAAGATTTTTTATTTATGGAATCATTTATTTTATTTTATTTTAGGGACGCAGATTCAAAACTTGACAATATATATTTTTTTAAATATATTTTTAAATAGGTTTTGAACTCAATTTATATATTAATTCTCTGTACACGTGAATGGTAGCTAATCAATCACCTTTAATCGTCACGTGAATTCTACACAAGACCAATAAAGTGTGACAATCAGACCGCCATCACCGGGAATCAAACCCAGAACCTTCGTCATGGCAGTCTGTGCTCTTAACACTCTGCTACGAAGGTATTTTGAGAAGTTCGGAGGGTTGTTTTTGTAGGCACTTGCACAGTGCGGTATTCCGCACACCTGCTATAAAGGGTCCACAATGTTCCCTGCGCAATAATAAATTATTTGTCTGAATGTACTAAAATATTGCTGTCATATTTCAAATATACAGTCATAGTCCATTTCAGTTTCGCTAAAGCAACGTTTCAATGTTCATGTTTTTTTTTCTTAAAGAATTATTCCAGATTTTATACATACCTACTTTACATGTATTGATTGTTTTTCCTTTGTGAAACTCGACACAGTTAGCGCTTTATTGTAAGTGTTCAATCACAAGCACTCTTACAAACGTAAAAAAACTTTCAGGAATAAGAAAAATCGAGGGAAAACAACCGCAAATAGTGACTCGGCGGAATGTTGGAACTCCGTTTGAAATTCGTGAACAAACGAACCGCGACTGAATTAAATTTTCAAAATCTTAATTAATTTTGTTCAAATTTAATGAGGGTTGCGTATTATTGACATGAAACTCGATTTGAATTTTATTTTGGTTTTCGTTCCACCCACAAGAGGTTCCACGCACAATAATGGGGTTACTTTTATAGCCTCAATCGCTCGCGAAATTTTCTGTTGAAATTATTAATCAAATAAAGGTGGGCTTATATACATATAAACGTTAAAATGGAAATTCGATACGCTATAGATATAAATATGGTTATGTACCTCATTGTTATACTGTTTTTATACTGCCCTGGTGAATTTTGGTTCCAAGTAAAACTAGTTGGCATCAATTATAATAACTATAAAAACTAACTCCAAAATAAAATTGATATAGCAGGAGAGGATCTGGGCTTGAAAATCAAAGTTAAGAAGACCAAATGGATGACATTTGGGCCATTTAACTATTATTCATCCACTTTGCGACTGAATGGTGCGAATGTTGAAATGGTCGACTAATTTAATTACCTTGGCAGCATTATCACTAAAGCGCTTGACCCGGACATTGAAATAAAATGCAGAATTGAAGTTGCAAGAGCTGCATTTAATAAAATGACAAAATTATTTTGCAACGATAATCTTAACTTGAAACTCCGACAAAGAAAGATTAAATGTTATATATGGTCTGTTATACTATAATATGTGGCTGCGAAACCTGGAAAGTGAATGTATTGAACCGGTTGGAAGCGTCCGAGATGTGGATATACCGCAGAATGTGGATATAGTCGTGGACCGATAGAGTCAGTAACGCAGACGTACTACAGAGAGCCATAGCCAATAGAGAACTGTCGTCAAGTGGGAAAATTAGAAAGGTCTCATATTTGGGTCATGTGCCAAGGGGAGAAAAATACCACCTCCTTCGACTGATATTAATGGGTAAAGTGGAGGAACGTCGGATAGTTGGTAGAAGGCAGCTGTCCTGGCTGCAGAACATCAAAGAGTGGACAGGAATAACAAGAGTTCAGAACCTGTTCCAAATGGCGCAGGATAGAGATGCCTTTGCTGTAGTGACGCCAACGTTGGGGGGACCTGACACGGCACCGAAAGAAGAAGAATAATAACTATACTGTGGTTAAATACAAAGTCTTTTATTTATTTTGTATGTTTAAAATATCTAACCACAAAGTGAGTGCTTCAAATGAAAAAATATATTTATATTGTATATACCACAATTTTTTTTTTACCAGAGTGTATTATACACATGTATATTTTTTCTCGACTTTGTCCTGTAATCTGTAAAACGAAAATGAATATTTAAATGTCACCAATTACTCAAGTTAAATGTACAACATTTGTATGCTTACATAGGTGAAGAAACTTTTCATCCAAATTAATGCTATTCGTCAGCTCCAGATGAGAGTAGTATAACTACGTATTTAATAAATTTCAGTTGCTTAACAAATGGGTATACATATTTTAATCATATTAAAAGTATTTAGGTCATCAAAGAAATCTTTAATATGTTCATTAATTTTTACATGAGCAATAAGGATGTACATTTTCTAAGATAAAAATGTTTTGCTCCATAGTTAAATCCAATTAAAAATGATCAAAGAATATCTTGAAAGAGCTCGAATGTTCCATTTCTTCCACGCTTTTCAGAGTTTATGTCACACAAAATGGGACATTAGGTGAATGTATATTTTTACATTCACTAGTATCATTTTTTTAAGATAGCTGTGTAAAACGTGTGAAGCTTCCATAAGAAGGTGGTAACATGCGATTCGTGATTTTCAATTTCAATTTCAATAAAAACGATTCTGTTTGCCGACAAAATGTTACTCCGTTGTTTCCACAAAGAACGTACGTTTGCTTGACAACATAACCGTTTTATTCTCATATATCGCGAATCCTCTAATAAGCGGATGATTCAGATAATGAAATCAGAACATGTCGTGGGCAGAGAGTAATTGCGATCTAACTTGTGAATCACGAAAATTCAAGAGTAAACATGCAGACAGCTTGGATTCACGCCGCACATTCTGCTGGGAATAAATACTTAATGCCATTCGATGGAACTAAACGGCAGCGGGCAACGACGAGCGACCTGATTAGTACGAAAGTTTGCCAACGACAATTTGCCACCCACAAAGAATTTTCCCGAAGCTTCGGCCATGTGCAAGTGGTTGGCAAACAAAATGGCGACGGCGCTGAAGTTTACTTGTTAGTTAATTTTGCTATTTAAATCTGGTTTCAATGCATTTTCTTTTGCCAAAGCATTGAATATATACAGCGAATAAAAATGCGCAGTTAAATTATAGTTTTTATGAAAAAGAAAACATTGAATTATCGTGCAAGAACGTTAGCGCGTTAGTGTACAGCGCCCTTGAGATGAGTAATTCATAAAAATGGCGCTCTATAAATTATCCAATTTATTATTATTATTACTGCGACTACGTTACTGCGATTAAATTTAAAAAAAATATACAATTTTTAGTCAAATTTTAGTTGGAAATTTTAAAATAAGTTAAATATTATCATTTAAGGATTAATTGAATCTCAATAAAGATGAAGATGTAATTTTTTTTTTGAAACAGAATATGGTGGTGGAGGCGTTTACAGGACTTTACCCATCCAATGACAGGTCATAAGTCCTGTAAACGCCCCGACCACCATATTCTGTTTCCAAAAAACAATATACATCTTCGTATCTATTGAGATACAATCAATCCTTAAAATATTAGCCCGCAATGGGTAAAATACAGTATTTGTCTACAAGTATTTGTATAATTTCAAATTGAAATATATTTTCATTTTAATACAAAAAACAACTTTAACGCAAGAAACTACAAAAAAGCCCCCTAGAAAAGAGAAAGGTCGTTCAAGTCCCACCAGAGACATTGTGCCTCTTTTGAATATTAACGAAATCTCTGTTTTTTAAGGATGTTCTATGAAAACAGTTTTAAGGTTATGGTTAAGTCTTTGAAATCCTAATGATTTTAATTTAAATTTAAATTCAACAAACAAACAAACCATCACGCCGTTTCTCCGCAGGGGTAGGCAGAGAGAATGGACCACCACACTACTCTATCCTGGCAAACCTCTCTAGATTCCTCCACATTCATACAACGAGTCATACACGCACGTCGATTCCTCCGACTTCTAACATGACCTTCTTCTTCTTCGATGGCCCTACAGCCCATATCGAGCCTTAGCCTCCAGTATTCTTCGCCTTCAACTCCTCCTGTCCTCCCCTTCGACCCTCCAATCTGACACTCTTAACAATCTTGTTCCATCTCTCCCAACTTCATCCTCCCATCGCAGCCTTGGTCGTCCAATTGGTCTTCCACCACCTGGGTGCCAATCCAGCAATCTTTTTGGGGTTCGCGATGACGGCATCCTCTGTACGTGACCGGCCCATCTCAGTCTATTCAGTCTGACCTGTGTGGAGAGACTGGGAGCTTTGTAAATATTGTACAGCTCGTCATTATGCCGCACTCTCCAGCCTTCACCGTCATTCACAGGCCCCAGAATTCTGCGCAGCACCCTTCTCTCAAAAGTATCCAGTCGCTCTGCTGATTTCGCTGTCATAGGTCACTACTGTTCGGATGATTGTTTTATACAGGGTGATTTTGGTTTTCCAGTGTACGTTTCTTGATTTGAGCGCTGGTAGTAGAGAGAAGAATGTTTTGTTACCAATTGTGATTCTTCTTTCGATTTCCCTTCTAACATGACCAACCTTTAAAATTTGATTAATTTGGTCATGCCATGTTTTCCTCGGTCTGCCTCGACTCCGTACCCCATTTACGTAATTACTTTCTTAACCATTCTTTCTCCATCCATGCGTTCCATATGTCCGAACCAATGCAGCGATCCTTTGATAATTTTGTTCATAATACCTTCTTCCGCTCTACATTTCTTTCTTATTTTAGCATTTGAGATTCTATCGTATATCGTTCTACCACACATACGTCTTAGGGACCTCATCTCTACCGCATAAATTCTGCTCTCATGCTTCTTCTGCCAGTTCCATGCTTTGCTTCCATACATTAAAATTTAACGAACAAAATATATACAACTTGAAATAGCCTGCGCAAAGTAAAAGTTTTAGTTCAACAGAAATTAGTATTTCAACAGATTGTTTATATTCCATAAAAATTTAGCATTTCATATAAAATTTAAGTACGTTTGAAAATTTTAAACGTAAATTGGAATATTCCGTCCATCCGCCCATCTCCCGCAGCATCCAGCCTCTCCCGGCTCTAGCAGCGATGTCTAACAGAGATTAAATGCCAATTAAATAAATCAGTTTACAGCGGAAATTCCACGTACGGAGAGTAGATATGAATTAATTCATTTCATCTGAGCACAAGTTTATATTAAGATCCAATGACATTTCTGACTTCATATTTATTATGACCAAACATCTTTGGTATTTTGTGCCGTTACCAACTACGGTTTCATTGACTTTTTTTTTTAAACTAAAGATTAAAAATACTAACATCAAGGATTTATTTCAACGATATTAGAATTTATTTACAATCTTCAATGTGAGCAGAAAATAGCTCATTATTATGAAGAAGGAATCTGGTCGTGTCCAGGCTTGAACCCATGCCCCCTGGATCAGGAGCCAGGATTCTATCCCCTAGACCACCACCCGGTTTAAGATTAACAATGAAGGTAAAAAGAAGCCGTGGAAGACCAAGGAAATCATGGCATGACCAAATTTATCAAATATTTAATGGTGGCCACATTTGAAGTAGAAAAAATCGACGAGTGTGCAAGTAACGTCGTATGAATGTAGAGGAATATATAGAGGTAAGTCAGGACAGAGCAGTATGGCGGTTCATTCTCTCTGCCTACCCCTACGGAGAAACGGCATAAAAGATAGTCAATAAGTTAATATTCACTATGAATATTGCATATTTCGTCTTCTTTTCGTGTCATTTAGATCCGGCCAATGATGTTTTTCATTTGAGCTTATCTGTATCGTTAGATATGCGAAAAGCTCTTCCACATATCAAAGGCCGGGCTTTCAGTTTTGAAGCCACAATATTAGTCTTTAGCAGACTCAGCACGTTATTTAATATTTAATTTATGTGTATGTTTTAAAAATATTTTAATTTTACTTATTAATGTCATACTTTAAAGTATGTCAAAACTATGACATTAAAATAATATATTATTTTTGATATTATAAGCAAACAGCTAGTGGTCTCGTTTTTTGTTACCTACTTGAAAAATAATATGCGTAAAGAATTAAATATTCAAACTTATAGATATAAATTAATAAAACACTTCGTATTTAACCACGGTATGGTTATTATAATTGATGCCAACTAGTTTCGCTTGGACCCAAGCTTCATCGGGGCAGTATAATTATAGTTATTATACTGCTCTGCAGAACCTTAGGTCCAAGCAAAACTAGTTGACATTAATTATAATATAATTACCATACCGTAACAGCACCATACAATGTTTATTATGTAATTATTTTATATCTATTAGTTTAAAATGTCTAACCACAAAGTGAGTGCTTTAAATGAAAATTTAATAAATATTCACTTGTGGTCAACAATTATAATTTCACATATAATTGTAATTTATTATGATTGACTCACAGTTATAAATACAATATAACGTTTAAGTCAGCTTCTGTTATTTACACAAGTTCCAAATTTAAAATTTGTTTCAAAACATACTGTTGCTGCATTTCATAAACAATAAGCAATATATCATGCTTAACTTGAATGAAACTACAAAATGTTCGTAAAGTTTTTGCTCGTAAACATTTATAATGAATCGACAGGAAGATACACGAAAATTACGGCAAAGCTTCGTCATAATAAAATATATCAAGTGTTGTTTGGGATAACATATTGGTAGAGTTTTTTGTGATTTTTAATATATTATAAACTATTATTGTTTTTCGATCAATTAAGATTCTCCGAAGAAGAAGTCTGCTGCGATCTCTGAAACACTAGTCAAAGAAGATACCAAGTGACACGGATATATCCAAGAACCTTGTTGATATGATTCTACCAACTGTGACATTTATTCCAATATTTTCATCGATTTGGATCGCGCTGGTGATGTAAAGAGCTTTTCATCACATTAATTATATTAATAATCTAAGCATGTAATTAAGATAGCCTCCATTATAAAGATTAAATATTTGTAATATGACATTTGAAATAGTCTTACATAAGCAAGGCAACTAACCTGTGTTTACCCAAAATAAAAGAAAACTGTGGAAAATTTAAATCATTTGCCATCTGGTTGGTATGATGGTGATAATGATTTTGGATTGTATAGTGCCATTTTGGTAAGAAATTTACTTTGTCTGGAAAGCTCCTCTTAAATAGGAAAGTTTTAAGACAGCTTCTGAAAACTCTTACGTTACCCTGATTTCGAAGATTGTAGGACAGCCTGTTCCACGCCGCCGGTCCCGTGATGCCAAAAGCACGTTCCGCAAAATTTGAAGCTCCTTGGCGCCGTGGGACAAGAAGTTTGTTTGTTGACTCTTCTTTTGTAGATCGTAGCGTTGACTGACGAGGTATATTCTATTTCTGACGTTCCGGCAATTGATACAATCTACATTACCTATAAATATAAGCGATACATACACCAAAAACGAGTGTTATGACTTCTCTCGGAAGTAAAAATATATATAATACAATTGAAAATTTTCAGTTATAAAAATTTATCTATGGCTTTGGATCATTGTTAGAGTCTGCTTCATCGCTAAAGGAAATTAATGATCTTACTGTACGAGTATCATAATATCACACAAATTCACTGCGTTTCAAAAAACTCCATTGTGTTTTTTCTTAAACAAAATTTAATTAAGTGTGTGTTTTGAATACAGTTATTTACGAATCACAAATTTTCATATTCGCATTATTGGCAAACGTTATATAAGACACTGCGGTTTGACGTGTGTCACTTAACTATAGCCTATTAATAAGATCCTGACTTCCACCCCGAAGGTGATGGGTTCGATTCCCGGCGATGGCAGTGTGATCATCACACTGTATTTGGTCTGGTGCAGAATTCACGTGACAACAAAATGGCGATAGATTAGCTACCTATCACGTGTCACGAAAATCAAAATGATAGGGTATACCCTTAACACCGATTTGGCTCGCACTGTAAAGATGTAAAGAACGATTCAACAAAATAATAATAATGATAAGTTATTTGAGATATAATTCCATAATTAATACAAATGAAAAGGCCTATTTTTTAGAAATGTTTTTATAAGAATATTTTATGTCAGTGACATGTTTCACCTATTTAAGACTAACAAATGAGATAACGCCTTAGAGAGGCTAAATATTTTATTCTATTTAAATATGGTATACTAAAACTTCTGGAAAACAGACGAACTAACTATTTAATATGGAGTCTCACATCATTGTTCAAGAAACAATAAATATAATTCCACATTGCTATAACGTTAACAACAACAAACCATCACACCGTTTCCCCGCAGGGGTTGGCAGAGAGAATGGACCGCCACACTACTCTATCCTGACATACCTCTCTAGCTTTCTCCACATTCATACATCGAGTCATATACACACGTCGATTCTTCCGGCTTCTGACATGACCAACCTTTATAATGTTTGGGTTTATAAAAACTTCCTCGAAATATAGATTACAACTTATCTTGTTTGATCAACAGCAACAACCGAATTTTCTGTATATTTAATTATATTTATTTGGTCAATTTAACTGTTGCCGCACTTTATAATAGTTAATTGTGATACGTAATACGTTTGTACTGTTTTGCTGTTAAAATTATATTAGTTTTATCGTTTTTATAAAGAATTTTGACAGGTGTAAAAATAAATCTTTCATTTGTTCCAATGACAATTTGAATAATTTCTTCAATATTATTTTTATGTTCTTGCTGGTTAAGTGCCTAATTACAGCTAATTTAAAAAACGGTGTATACGTGTAATACAAATTAAATAAACACAAAAGTCCGGATCGTCCATGTCAACGCGTGCAACATCGAAAAAAACATTATGTGTTTTTACATTATGTGCTAAATTTAAAAAAACGGTGGATTCGTGGAACATAAATTAAATAGACAATATGTGCACCATCTAAAAAGAACATTTTGTGTTAAATTATTTTTATTTTGTTATTTTATTTTACATCATTGTATTTTATATTATTTGTTTTAGATTTATTTTGTGGGTGTTGGACAATCGAAATGTGCGCGAGAGATGCCTATTGGTGGCGATGAGGTTCGCAACCCATCACACCGCGTCTCCCGCGGAGCGAAAAGAGAAGGATGGAGTGCCGCATCAGTAAAAGTGTGACAGTCCATTCTTTCTGCCTACCCTTTCAGGGAGACGACGTGATGGTTAGTTAGTTTTTTTTTTTTAATTTAAATTAATTCGAAACGTTTATTCGAAATAAGAACAAATATTATTCAAAATATAATATAATATACTACAACCAAGATTTAAAATTCACGTTATCTCCGAAAAGGTATCTAAACATTTTCTTTTTTTATATAAACGATCAACCAACTTTCGCTCGGGGCGCGGAGTGTTCTATGAAAGGTACTCGATTAAAAAAACTACTTCCGTAAAGAATTAATCACTTGACCTAAATGGGTTATCGGAGATCGAGCTGCGAAGAGGGAGCAATTATACTGGATCAACTCTCCATAGTAACTTTAAATTACTTAAACCAAGATTTATTACTCTACCGACCTAACTTAACTGTTAATTTGTGTAATACACAGCGATGGTCACACTGAGTTGGTGTTTTGGTCGTATTGATGCCCTCAGTTTGGTAAACATGTAATTTATGATCCCTTGAGAAACGGTTGGCATAGGGAATAATCTATTATTATTATCTATTATTAATCGGGTGGTGGTCTAAGGGATAGAACGCTTGATCAAGGGGACTTGGGTTCGAGCCTGGACACGACCAGATTCCTTCTTCATAATAATGAGCTATTTTCTGCTCACATTGAAGATTGTAAAATAAATTCTAATATCATTGATTTAAATCTTTGGTGTTAGTCTTTTTTTTTTAAATAATTAAAATAATTATAATTAGTAAAGGTCTATAAGTTCTATCTACGATTATCTATTTTTCATAGGTCACTAATTAAAACTAACTAATCATCATACCGTCTTTCCGGAGGGGTAGACAGAAACAATACACCAAAACTGTTCTGTTCTGACACATTTCTCTCACTTTCTCTACATTTATACATCGTGTTATGTACGCACGTCGATTTCTCCGACTCCTACGTGACCGACATTTAATATTTGATTGATTTTGATAGTGCCACCTTTTCCTTGGCCTTCCTCTTTTTCTAGCTCCGTTCACGTCACTTTATCACAATTCTGTCTTTCACTCATTCTTTCCATGTGTCCAAACCATCTTAACAGCACAGATTGTTTCATCTACCGGCTGCGAGAACCAATCTGCCTCTGGTGACACCGGTGGGAAGAGCAATTAGTCTGCTGAACGCGGTCTCCTCGGAGATTGACGTCTTTCATGTTAGTGTAAGTAAGTTCAGAAGGCAAATACTCTTAATTCTGGAGAGTATCCTATCTTCCTAATGTTAAACCATCTCTCATGCGTTTCTGGTAGTATACTATACATAATATATTATTTTACCTGTTCTCAATAGATGCCTTATAAATAATTTTTGTAATGTCTGTTGATGAAATAAACTGATTTGATTTAACGACCCTTTCATTATTATATTCATAACACTGTCATTCGCACCGCATTCACTGCTTATATACAATCATATACCGGTTATATCACACATTCGACTTAGAAATCTCAATTCTACTGCATTTATTCTACTTTCATTCTTCTTTTGCCAGTTCCATGCTTCACTTCCATACATAAAATCATAGATTGCTATATCATATTACACATACTCTTATAACAATAGTTTAAACGGATTTGTAAGTTATGTTTTATTTCCATCGATAAATCTTCATATTTAGCGCTTTGGCATATATTGGCAATAAAATCATATCGAATCACATATTAATTATTTTTATATGAAGCATTATGAATCATGTGGTTTTAAGACACATATTTACATTGATTATAACTCTAATTCAGATAAGTATAAAAAATAATTAAACCAGAAGACTCAGGAAATCGTTGCACGATCAAATCAATCAAATATTAAGTCGGTCACGTAGGGAATCGGAAAAATTGACGTGCGTGCATAATACGATGTATGAATGTCGAGAAAACGAGATAAGTCTGTCAGGAAATAAGAGTTTGGCGGTCCTTTATTTCTGCTTACTTCTTCGGTTAAACGGCGCAATGGTTAGTTAGTTAATTCAATAAATCTGAATTTTTATTTTGTAATAAGAATTATATGATACAACTCAGCAGTAAAAATCGGTTTATCAAATTATTTTAATATTTACTCATTTTTCTATTTAAGTATCATATTAATGGTGTTCTTTATTATAAACGTGCATTTAAAACATAAAGCAAATAGGTCTTCTTGTTTCTGATAACTACCTGCGACAGCGCCGACATCAATTGTTCTTTGCTCCGTCACGCGGAACCAACCTACCTTTGGTGATGCCAGTAGGAAGAGCAATTCGGACGGTGAATCTAATCATCTCGGATTTAGACATTTTCAGTGTCAATGAGGCAGTATTCATTAAAAAAATATTTAAAATTCTGGAAAGAGTACTGCCTCACTGACGTCGACATATTTGGATTCCTTCTGATATGTATGATTTTTTGGTCTCATGTTGTTTTATCTTATCTTTGAAACACCGTTTTGTATTCAAATGAGTCGCCTAAATGTTTTTCGTTTGTAATGTCTCATTTGTGTATCATGTATAAATGAATAAATAAATAAATTTTAATTTTAATGCAAAAAGTTCCACAAATAAATCAAGTTGACCCAAAACTTTTATAATGTGCCACATTTTGGTAGTCTATGCCATATTTTTTATTTGTGCAAATGCACACAAGCTTCATAAATAGTAAGCACAAGATTTCGAGGAGTTTTTCTTTTGCAAAAGAATGCAGTGGCACATCATTAGTCAGCCGGGTGGAATAATATGAAATATTTCGTTCTGAATACTAATGGCCCCACCAGCGGATTAAGCGGGTCAGCCCCAGGCCGGGATTTACGTAGTATGACTGTGTAGTACTAACCCCACAGAAATCGCGTGACATGGAGTCAAAGTGATGGCTATCACGGGGATATTTAGACACGACCTCGCAGATAATCTACGCGAATTCACAACGACGGCGACATAGGGCTGCCACGGAACACGGAATCAGGAACACAGCGGCATTTGTAATACACATTTACGAATCGAAATCTTAACATCACGTAAAGGGCTACGCGTGTAAAAAAAAACGTCGACAATTTCATCCCCTCAGCTTTTGAGTTATTTATGCATGCAGGAAGATGACTGAAATATATATTTTAAAGAGGGTTTTGAAAGCCTTTTACATTTAAATTTAATAAGCTCTTTGATGACACTCGAGCTGCAAAATTAAAATATTTATCAAAATATACATACGGTTATAGCATCACAAAATTGATGATGCTATAAAAAAAATGTAGACAAGCATCTGAAGTTTCTCTCTTTGAAATTCTGACAAAAATCATTTGAATCCTGGGATTGGTTTGCAGCAATTTCTTCTATTCTTCTCTTCCATTCTTCCCTGTCTTGTGCGGCTCTTTTGAAATCTGCATATGATGAGCAGCGCACGTCCACCAACAGGTCATCCAGGTACTCTCGGCGTGGGCGTCCCGTAGAGTTTGTCCCCTCGGTCATACCCTCCATTATGGCATGCAAGAGACCTTCTTGACCTATTACATGGCCGATCCATCTTGCACGCCTTTCGTGCAAGGTCCTGAGCAGGTGTCTTCCTCCTTCGATTCCTTTAAGAACTTCCTCATTCATGATGTGGTCTCTCCAGGAAATTCCTTATAGTCTTCTATAGGACCACATCTCAAAAGCCTCTAGTCTCCGCTTATCTCTTTCGGATAGGCACCATGTCTCGCAGCCGTACATCAAGATACTCCATACATAGGTCTTGATGAGGAGTATTCTCAGTTTTAGGTCTATATTATTTGATTATATTATTTTCGACCTTTTATTAAATGCAAGCCTAGCCTGATGTATACGGCTGTCGACCTCGCTCTTAGACCGACCGTTCCATGTTATTTTGCTCCCGAGGTAGACAAACTCCTTGGTGTTCTTTAGTGGAACTCCTGACGTCACTACTCTCATCTGATGTTACGTTCGGCCTTATTTTTTATAACAATGCTTAAATTGTGCCAATGCAATGCGAATGCTGAATAAAAAAGCGACAAACACGCCAACCTGGCATTTATTAGCGGTTGAAGGAAATTGAAAAATTTCGCTCATAGCTGTTTTCGAAGTATTTTATGCGTTCAATGTTTCTTAAATTACGATATATTGTAAGAATATTTTCATCTCAAGCGCTGTTTAAGCGTCAAGCAGCTTCTCAATTAAGTGATAAAGGTTTTAAGCACCGCCTGTCGCATGAGACCGCCATTAAAGTTTTCCCAGGACGAGATGCCAGGACGTCAGATCACGCGGGAAGGACGAACTCGGTACAACGAGAGTAAAGGTCCCATTAATTGTATTTTCATCGTAGATTAAACGCGTTTAATTCTTAGAAAAAAAAATTTTTTCACATACTAATAAAAATTATAATGTGATAGATTAAATCGTCTAGGAGAAATATTTGAAAATTTTATGTAATTAAATATGGATTCGGTGTTCGCTTTTGGTCGTAGCAAAGATGTTACCATAAAAATAAACTAACTAACCATTACGTCGTCTCCCAAGACTGCCTCACTTTTCTTTCCTGGCTTAGTTATATCGCTTTCTCAACATTCATACACCGTGTCATGTTCGATTCCTCACTTGGTCGACATTCAATATTTGATCGTTCCACGTTTTCCTCTGTTTTCCTCTTATTTCACATCGTTTGAATTTACTTTTTTGACCATTCTTTCTTCATTCATTTTTTCCAAACGATCTTAATGTTCTTTTCATTACTTTGTTCATCACACCATCATTTGCACCGCATTCACTTCTTATATTTTCATTCGACACTCTATCATATACATATTTACCACAAATTCGTCATTACCATAAAATCAACGATATTAGTGTTATTAGTGATGTAAGTTATAATTAGATCCGTATATTTACATTGATTCATATTTTTTTTAAAGAAAAATATATTCCAATGATGCCAAATCAATAACAAATACGAATAAAAGCCTCTGCTTTCTGGAAAATTAATTTCATTATATGGGAATGAAATTTTTCACCTTGTAAAGGTATTAAAACATATTTTGTCTTGGTAAGCAAAATATGGCATTTAAAACTAAACTTAAAATACAGTTAGAAAATATCTATTTCGATTGGAAGTTTGACGTTGTTGTAAGGGTATCATTTAATCATACTCGTATATAACATACTCGATTTAAAAAAAATCTTTAAATATTTTCAAAAATACAAATAAGTTATTTTAAGAAACAATTTACTTGTACATGCCAATGTTAAGCGTTAAATTGCTTGTGGTTTAATTTTTATTGGTATTACTAATTTAGTTGGAATTAAAAATATTTTGTTGTAGTTCATTGAAAACAATTGCTTACATTAAAATAAACTCGCGAATCTCTAAAGAATTTGTATCACATTCCATTCAAATGTATTCGTAAATATAAACATATATTTTTCTTAAGCAAAGGTATTCAAATTAGTTGTAAAAGCACCCTTGAGGTGAAGTGAGTTATTCGCGAAAATGGCGCTTTGGCCATTAGCTTCGTATTATCCATAAATTACGTCCAAAGCACAACTCCAAAGAAAGATAAATTCCTCCGTTTGTCACACCGAAAAACATTACTTTTCTGTTGTGGATTAGAGACAAATAATCACTGTAACATCAGACGTTTATACTTTGCAACGAACGTCAAAATCTGCATTAAAGACTGCCGAGAGAAGTGGGGTAATAAACCCATTTTTAACGGTTTTTTATTCTTCCAAAGCGTTTCAAATAATATTAATCGAACAATAACAGCAACTCCGTAGAGCAATTTAATAACGGTTCGATGACTGGTTACCTCACAGATATTGAGTTCATAAATAGGTACTTACAGTAAAAACCGCGAGTAAGAACCCGCGTAGATCGATCACCTCGTTTAATTCCTTTCATCTCGGCACTTACCTGAAAATAAATAAAAAACACACTTTTATCGAAACGATTTAAACAAAGAACAAAAAAATTAGGACTAGGAAAAAATTAGAAAAAAATCCGTTTCGTCTCACCGAACTCTCAAAAATAAACAAACAAAAAATGTTGATTTAAACTTTTTGGGGTGGATTACAAGTAGGTATATATTTAAAGGAAATTTTTGATCAAGTAACTTAGTTTGACAAGTTAATTAATTTGTAAATTGACATTTAAATCAACAAAAAAATTCAGTCATCGAAGAAACTCAATTAAATATTAACGCAGATAAAGTATTCAGGTACATGATACTGTTAATTATAATTTCATAATTTACCCTTTTACTTTAACACTGAACCTTATTTAGATAAAACAATATTATTTGTAAAAATAAGATTTATCTTCAAAATTAAATTAACTATCTCAATTTTTTTTGGTATTCTGTTATTTTATTTTTATGTTTTTATTAATATCATTTTATTAAACATTAAAGAAAACGTCAGTTTTCTAAAAAGAAAAATCTGAATGATATTTTCGTCTTGCTTAGGCATTATGAAATATCTCAGCCAGGTATATGATAATGGGAAACTAGTCATTTACATAAAATATAATAAAACTTAAAAAAAAAGTTACATTTTCATTTGTTTTACATCGTGGTTCTAGACACAATAGTTTGTTTTATACAATGCATTAATAAGAAATAACATTATTTTAATAATATATAACAACTCACTTCGTGTTAAGCATTTCAAATCGATAGATATATAAAATAAAATAAACACTTTGAATTAACTTGAAACCAGCAAGTTTTACTTGTACTTAAGTTTCATCAGAGCAATAAAAAAGTGTTTAATAATAATCCTGTGGTAAATATATAAAAGTTTATTAACTTAATATAATTATTAAATAAAACATTGTTTTCCTCATCAATGTTTTATTTCATTTATAGATTAAAATTATGAAATTCTCAAGACATAATGTCTTAAATTTATCAGTAATTGATTTATTAATACAATCAACCTCAAAAATGTCTTTGCTAAAATTAATAAAGATTAATAAAGTGTCGTAGTAAAGAATACTACGTGATACATCATCATGACTTACGTTATACTACACAAAATATATAGTCCGAATATATATAGAACATATATATTATAGAAAAAGAATCCTAAAATTGAATTTTAAGAGATGGAAAATTTATGAATATGGATACAAGTGTATTATTTGAAAACGGAGATTATTAATAATCAGTGTTAATAAAATAAAATGATCGCAGAAACAATACGTAAAACATATTTTCGTCGCTTGAATAATGTTGGCGAATGAAGTTTTTAATGAGGAGTGAAATATCTAATTAGCTAGAACCTAAAATCTGACACATGTGAATTGGAACCATTCATAACCAGAGCGAGGAAATGTAAATAAAAATAATTACGTCTTTCCTGGTGGTGTGCATGTAGCGAAAATCTAATTTTCGCTTACGTAACTATGGTCTTGTGAATTGTTGGATCGTTCCCCACTAGCAAGTATGCTTAGATATCTACATACTTATACAGGAGGCAGTCGAGCTTTTGCTGTAAAATAAATTACACTGCAATGTTGCGGGCGTTATTTCTGTGGGCTACTCCAAAGAATGGATAGGAAATAACCTAGAATTGGTTGTATAAAATGTACTATATTCTAGAACATTCTAGAATAGAATAAGTTATATAAAATATAATATTATGTGCTAGAATATTCTAGAATCAGTTATATAAAATATTATATTATATTCTAGAACATTGTAGAATAAGTCGTATAAAATATAATTTTATGCTCTAGAATATTTTAGAATTAGTTGTATAATATATAACTAACTAACTAACTAACTAACCATCACGCCGTCTCCCCGAAGGGGTAGGCAGAAAGAATGGACTGCCACACATTTCTTTCCTGACATATTTCTCTCGCTTCCTCAAAATTCATACACGCGCGTGTCATGCACGCGCGTCGATTTCTCTGACTCCTCACATGGCCGACATTCAATATTTGATTTATTTGATCGTGCCACGTTTTCCTCGGTCTTCCTCTATTTCTGGTTCCATTTACATCGTTAACTTATAATTTTTTTACCATTATTTCTTCATTCATTCTTTCCATATGTCCAAACCATCTTAATGATCCTTTCATTATTTTGTTCATAACACCACCATACAAAAAAATAGAAACTTTTCCTATAAAATATTAGTATCAGTTGTGAAAATACGGTATTAATTTCTAGAATTTCGATATTTCTCGATGTTATATTGTAGAATGTACATTAAATAAATTTGCTTAATTATCTTGTAGGTGGCTAGCTGCATTTGAATAAACATAAGAGTGGGCGAATAAATGCATTTAGACCAGAATGTAAATTAAGATTTGTTTAGTCTTTCTTATTGTGTGAGTAATGATTTTATTTAAACGTTTTAAATAAAAATATAAACGATAACATAACAAGTGGAATTAAAATCGGAACATAGCCAAAAATATGTCGCATATATTAACACTAACACAAGTGTTTTGACAGAATACTTAGCACGTGAGGCACGGTTTTTATTTTAGACACGACCCGAGAACTCTCATAAGAAATATACGATTTACATATTGTACAATCCTTGAACCTTATAAAAAAAAAATTATAAAAAAAATTGTATCTATTCAGAGCTGAAGAGGATTGTTGAAGATCAAGTGGAACAGAGGAAGAAATGCAGAGTTTTGCTGCCAACCAATTCACAGGATTGAAACTAAAACAACAGAAAGAAGCTGCATTCAATGCGGCAGCACAACTTGTTCCAAAAAATCTCATATTTCACAACATCTAAATAATCTTCACTGGCACAAGTGTCCTGAAAGAATCCAGTTTTACAGAATGCACCAACCTATATATCTGATATTTGTATTGCTGATAGTCCTAACTTTCGGCAATCTACGCTTTGATCTGCAAACTCCTCGGTAATGGGCAGATTAGTTGTGCCAAAGCGCAGCCTCCAAATAAATTTCGGAAAACAGGCTTTCCCGGTGGCACGTCCGTCCGCCTTGAATATGCTCCCTGCACGCCTCAGATGCATTGACAATCCGACAGATTTCAATCCAACTTAAAAACCCACATTTTCAAAATATCACATAAAATATTAACAACTTTTATATAATTGCTGGTGTCGGATGTAGCTCTCATGACTAAAAACATTGTCAATGCGCCCTTGAGGTGAGTTATTTACGAAAACGGCGCTAAACAAATTAACCTAATTATTAATATTTCATGGGATGGTCGATCCAAAAAAGACGTTGATAGTAGTATCCACCAGGCTAAACTTGCCTTCTACAAAAAGTCTAAAATATTCGAGTCCAACAACACCTAACCTAACCTAACCTAACCTAAACCTCCAAAAACAACTTTTAAAAACATTGGTGTGGAGTGTATTACTGTACGGCTGCGAGACTTGGTGCCTGGGCAAAAGAGAGCGCAAAAGGCTGGAGGTATTTGAGATGTGGACCTACCGAGGAGCTGCCCATGTTTCATGGAGGGACCACATTACAAATGAAGAGGTTCTCGGCAGAGTTGAAGAGAGTAGGCACGTTTTGAACACCATAGCGACGAGGCGCGCAAGATGGATTGGTCATGTGTTGCGACACGAATGTTTCTTGCATAATGTGTCGGAGGGAATGGTCGAGGGATCGATTGGCAGAGGACGACCTCGCCAAGAGTACCTAGACCAGATTTGCCGAGATATGAGCTGCACCTCTTATGCGGAGTTGAAGAGAGTTGCCGAGGACCGAGCAGGGTGGAAGAGGAGATGCGTCGCCTTGCTGCAGACCAATCATTAGATTGAGACCGGAGAAGAAGATTAATATTATAAAAATTAAAAGTGTTAAATATAATATTATATATTAACCAAATAGCATACATAAATTTTATTATAATTAAAGACCTAATTGTTTACGTGACCTTAATTTGATGTGTCTTTTAATAGGAACAGTTCCTCTCGTTTTCTCACTTCGTTAGGCGCTATATGCTTCCGCTGCGGCCTAAGATAAAATTATTATCGTATGCAGCGAGGAACACCTACACAAGAATTTATCTTTAGTGCAAATTCCACCGACTATATCAAGGTGTCAAGGCGAGTCACTACTTTTGTATTTTACAACTTATTTATAATGATTATGGCTATTTTATTCTCCGGACTCCTCCGCTCAACAGCCTCTGCTATCAATATTTACCTTTCGCTTGGCTAAACAGAGCCTACATTTGCAAATAAATGAAATTATATGACGCATATAATTAGATGTTTATAAATATGAAATACAGTATTAAAGCAGGGCATGTAACACATTTCATCTTGATATTCTTCACGCGTCTTATGACGAAAACATTTTTTATCAGACATGCAAAAATTTGCACTATTAAACAAATTACGTTTTTCACGTTAAAATAAATTTTAAAATGTCACGCAAAAAATAATTAAAACGTTCCTAACTTAGTTGTAAATAAGTGTAAACGAATAAGTTAAAAAGTGACATATTTATTGAAGTAAACTAACTAATTAACTAACCATCACGGCATCTCTCCAAAAGGGTAGGCGGAAATAATGGACTGCCATGCTTTTCTTTCCTGACATACTTCTCTCGCTTCATCAACATTAATACACGCGTAATGCACGTACACAGATTTCTCCGATTAATCACGTGGCCGACATTTAATATTCGATTGATTTGATCATTCTACATTTTCCTCTATTTTCTCCGTTTATGTCGTTTACACATACTTTATTAGCCATTCATTTATTCAATCTATCCAAATCATCATAATGATCCTTTCATTATTTTGTTCATAACACTTTCATTTGTGCTGTATTCACTTATTATATTTGCATTTTACAATCTATCATATCCAGATTTTATACACATTCGTCTAAGAGATCTAATTTTACTGCATTTATTCTACTTTCATCCTTCATTAGCCAGTTGTATGCCTCACTTCCATATCAAAGGGTTGGTCGGTAAAAGAATACCATTGTATACTGCCATATTAGCTTTTTTATAGGCTTTTGTTTGCGACGACAACTTTAATTGCACTATTCACCTTATTGACTGCCTCAATCCTTCTTTATTTTTTATATATGATAAATATTTTACAAAAACATACTCTATTTTTTAAAACTTATTAGGTGTTTAATCGTTTATTGAAATCGTTTGAGTATAAGATCAATAAATCCTTCAACAAGAAAACAGTTGTAAATTTTAACAGAGCATAGTGAACTGTCAGTTTAGAGAAGCTTCTTATGTAAAGTAATTAAGTTGTTGCTCGTAAAATCATTCTGACGTTCAAAAATGTTCAAATTTACTACAATAAATTCATTTTTAATAAACTTAAGGCGTTAACATCGTGGAATTCAATAATGACGATTTTTTATGTATTAAAACACTGTTATTTACACTTTCTAGTTTATTTTTCTCGATATGTTTTGAATCAATTTTCACCTCTCTCGCGGGGGCGAAAAGAAAAGGATGGAGTGCCGCATCGATTAAGGTGTGGCAGTCCATTCTTTCTGGCTACCATTTCGGGGAGACGTCGTGATGGTCAGTTAGTTAGTTAGATATGTTTTGAAGACTTTACACATTCATCATATAGACAGAACGATTTAAACTCCAAAATTACTTCAAACTAATACAAGTATCTAGGAACATATAGATACATATATGTATATAGGAACATATAGTTAATTGAGGCAGAGTACCAGGAACGTAACATTATAGCGAGATCAATGGGTTAAATTTTGAAAAGAATTTTTTGAATAGTAGTTTTTGGTTGAGGGTGATTTCGTATAATAGAGCTATCGATAAATATGTACTATGCATAAAAATGGGTCGAAACAGTTAAAAGTAAAAAAAACACTGTTTTGATTCATAAAAATTTCGGAGATAATTCATAAATTCACATAGATATTTCACCTGATTCACATAGATATTTCTCATTTCCAACTCTTCATTACATGAGGTTGCAAATATGGTACATACCAAAAAATCTACTAATATTTGAATTTCTCACATATTCCTGTCGTTCTACTAGTGATTCCCAAAGTGGTCAATATAGACGCCCAGGGGTCCACAACAGTTGCAAAAAAAACTGGGGGTCCACAAGATGTAAATGAGGGTCCACTTCGGAGACGACGTTTTTTTAGCTCGTTTGGTGAAAATTAGGTGATCGAAATCGTTAGCGTCCTTTTTTTTAGCTCAACAGCGAGCTCAACAACGACTTCCGGCCAGTAGAATTCGGCAGCGACCAAGTTTTTTAGCAATCGATTCAAAAAATCAATTAGAAAAGCAGGAAGCCTACGGGACAAAAAAAATTGAGAGTCTCTGGTTCTACATTCCCATCTACTTTTTATGGCATACAAGCCGTAGCTAGTGGCGCTAGTTGAAATACTTTTTCTTTTAACATTTGGTTGACGGTTGACGTGCTTCGATTAGTGCCAGTTTCTTTTAATTTTCAAATTAAGAATAAACAACATCTCTTCTATGTTCGCCATACTTTTTGTTGTAAATGTTTTATTATCTTTTTCTTTTTTATATACTTTGTATATGAAAAAGAAAAAGACAAATAAACAACATCACCTGGAGAGTATTTATGTCGCCGTCAATCATTTATTTTATCCAACAATAAAACATATACCTATATATAAATATATATATGGGTGACGTAGCCAGAAGACTTGGAGACCGTGGACGGCGAAGAGAAGTGCAGGGCGACCGCAACTACGATGGAAGGATGATCTAAACAGACACGTTGGAATAACCTGAATGCAGTCTGCACAGGACAGAATGACATGGAAGCAAATGGAGGAGGCCTTTGTCCAGGAGTGGACGGGAATAGGCTGAGGAAGCAGAAGAAGAAGAAGAAATCAAATTTTGCATTGTTATAAATTTTTTATAATTTTTTTTTTATATTTCTCTAAATTATTTTTCATATATTCTGTTTTGCAACAGATATCTCATAACATATTTTTAATTAAATTTAAGAAAAGTTGTGAAATGGAGGGTTAAAACATTTTATTTCTAAAACATCAAGTAATTACATAGCAATTGTAACTTAACATATGAATTCACCACCTTCGTCCTACGTAACCTGCCCATTAACCATTCACCACATCCTTTCTCGAACCTAAAGAATGACTTCCTTTCAATCTGGCTATTGTACAGTCCATTCATAGATTATTATTGTAATAAAGATTACAATCCTAGTGTTACTGCCTTATAACATTAAGATTAGCTTCATTTAAAATACAATGAAAATTGGATACATTGGCTAACACTAACGCTGATATAATTTTATAAAAAACCGAAATCTCTATTACAAACTACAACAAGAACAACAACAAACCATCACGCCGTTTCCCCGTAGGGGTAGGCAGAGAGAATGGACCGCCACACTACTCTATCCTGGCACACCTCTCTGGATTCCTTCACATTTATATACCGAGTCATACACGCAAGTCGATTCTTCCGACTTCTTACATGACCAACCTTCAAAATTTGATTAATTTGGTCATGCCATGTTTTCCTCAGTCTACCTCGATTCCCTACTCTATTTCCATAATTAAAGTATACTTTCTTAAACATTCTTTCTCCATCCATGCGCTCCGTATGTCCGAACCAACGCAGTGATCCTTTCATAATTTTGTTCATAATAACTTCTTACGCTCTACATTCCTTTCTTATATCTCAGAATCAAGAGACAGAATCTCAGCATTTGAGATTCTGTCGTATATCGTTCTACCGCACATGCGTCTTAGGGACCTCATCTCTACCTCATCTCATCTATTACAATCTATTATTCTAAAATTCGTAAAAACTATGACGAATAACATATTGCGATTTAAAATATTGACAGTTCAGCAAAAAGTTATTATATTCGTCACTTAAATTAATCAAAGTAAAGACACTATTTTTAATTGAGCCTTGACGAGTCTTTCAAATTAATCAAATTCGTTTCGAAACGATAAAGCTGTATTTCAACCCTTTCAAGTGATTACCAATTCCATTTCTATATTTAATGTTCTCTCTTTAGTTTGTATTTAGATGGAGCAACTATGTTACTCGAAATATTGGAAACGTAAGCTATCAAAGAAGACGGGTTTCCTTTACCGTATGAAATGCATCACATTTACATAAACAATAGTATTCCTCGTTGCGGATTTAGTTTCAATCATCAGTACTTTACATACGTGTTTCTTTGATGTATTATTTAAATGTTTGAACATTATGTTTTTTGCGTGAATATTTAAATATTACTTTTTGAGAAATATATGCTTGAATGAGAATGCAATTATTGTTTATATGTGCGAGTACTTGATTATGCAAAGATATGAACAAAGTGAAAAACAAATTGTATATTAACTTCATGCAGACAATTTACAAGGAAACGTTCACTCCACGCCGCACATTTTTATTTTTATTGTCTTAAATCAAATTAGTTTATTAAATCCACAGACTTACAAACGGCATAAATGTTTATGGCATTAAGATATTAATACGATATATAATAAATAGAAGACTTCACTTAACACATATTCTTATGGTTAAAGAAAAACATTGTTCATTGTTTTGACCGAAACACCATGATACTTCAACTTTTAAATTATAAAACGCTGTTTTTTATGGTATCACAATTTTTATTTTTTCATTTTTTGCGATAGCTGTTTTGTCAACCTATGTTGATATCATCAGGTGTTACACTGTTCAAATTAATTTTCGTAAATTTTCGAACCATTAGGTGTATTTGTTCCTATGTCAATTTATTTCAATTTATTGAGTTGAGTTAGGTACATAGTTATAGTTAATTAAAATAATATTAATCAAATATTTATAAGGTAAACTTTTCTACTTAAACGAAAAATCAGATTTTCTGAATCGCAAGCGATATATTTTATGCCTATCTTTCGGGTAGTTAGAGTCTATCATGTTTTGCTTTCCTATCTTAATACATTAACCTTTATTTACCGCTTGACACGAAAGGCCATCATCACGATAACCCAACTTTCAGTCTACATAATAATGAAATGGCGTTTGTACACGGAATACAGAAGGCATTGTACAGCCGAGCCAGTACAATACTATCCTGAAAACTGTATCAAGTCTCGTTAAACCTGTAAACTGTATTTATGCACATATAAAAAGTATAAGTGACCCTTTTTAATTATAAACAATTTTAATTATAACACTAATTAAAAAGTATAAGTACCCTTTTTAGTGAACATTCTTCTTCTGAGATTTGGAATAAGCTGGCCAGCTGTCGGAAAATTTACAATATTTTTAAACAATAATTAAATAAAACGATGTTTTTCAACAATTACAGTCTAGTCTGTCGATGCCAACAGACCAATAAATTATTGACCAGCTGGGTATCAAGACAAGACTCTCGCGGATGTGCTCTAAGAGAGTGCTGAAATATTTGGGACACATAGCCCGGACATATCAGGACAACCTTGAAAATCTCATCATCATGGGCAAAATCTCATCATCATGGCTCATCAAACAAGTGCAAAGAACATAGCAATTTCAGTCAGAGCCAACAAAGCATGTTTCTATGATCGTGCTTTCAGCGTTGCGGGTCCGTTGGCGTAGAATAGCCTCCATGTTAGTATTAAGTATGAGGATAGTGAGGTTTAATTTAGAAAACTTCTGAAGACCGCACTGTTCGGTCAGTCATATCCTAGTGCGCCCTTGGAGTTATTGATTTTACAAAACGGCGCACTTAAAATACAAGTCATCAGAATAATAATAATAATAATAATGGGTCTACAACAAGGAAGAAGAAGAAGAAGAAGAAGTATTAATGCATACATCCACATATACATGTGATATATTAGTTAATACACATTCATCCACATATACATGTGATATATTAGTTAATACACATACATCAACATATATTATACTGATGCATACATACTAATATGTACATACATATGTTTAGTGTGTATTAGGGTGTCCCTTATTTTTCAAAGTTTTAATTTTACAATGCATAGGCTATTGTTTTATTCATTTGGGCCTAAAACATCCGAAACCAATTTTTTTCCTTATTCGGAACAGTGTAACCCGTGCCGACTTGCGCGCAAAGATGTCCCATACAAATTGCGTCACAGGAGCGGCGTGTTGTCGTTGTTATTAGCATTTAGTTACGGCTTATCGGGTAGGAACCACGGATTGTTTTATATTTCGAAGATGTCAGTAGAACTAAGAAGCAATTAAAAAAGTATTTTCTTGGTTGGTAAAGTAAATCATCAAATAACAGGTGCAAACAACTATCTAATCTTCAAGTTCTCGCAGTTCTATTTTTCAAAATACGTGAAGTTCATTTGACTGTTAATGAAAACGCAAATCTTGTCATTCTGGAGTCCAATATATTCTGAAAAAAGGCTAGAATACCTACCAGAGCTGTTCGTAATTATGTTAAGAACTTAGTGGATCTTTATCAGGTCTGACGAGAACTGCAAAAAATAGCAAGAAGATTCAGGGCTTACATAGGCGCCGCGAAGAGAACTTTCAACTTGAATTAGATAATTTATTCGATACCGCACACGCCGATGCTCTTGAATGTGCTATGATACGACAGCATCATATACAGGATACTTGAACGGAGCTTGTGTGCAAAAACTAGAAGGAGGTTTGTTATTCTTTGCTGGCCGCCATCATGTATAAGAACTGATGCTCAAAAGTGCATTTGAATCGCAAAATCGATTGTACGAGATGATTATAGGGAACTCATATTGAGCATGCTATTGTTTTTCTGGGTGGAGGCAATGAAAATAAAATAAACAGACCTGCTGGCCCAATGCATCAAGCACGATGGATGGCAAGAGCTACGAGTATTTACTCCTTAAAAATACGTTTGCTGCAGTCCCAGTTTAAAATGTGCGCTAAGGACAAACAAGCTTTACCAGATGTTTGTTTATTTATTGTGTCAGTTTATGTAAAGCCCTGGCTTGAATGTAGTTTGGCGATAAAAGCTCCAAATGAAGATTTTTGTTTTTTAAAGACCTTAAAAAATTACGAAGTAGTTGACGATTTCCAAAGCGGCTTTAAACAAGTTCAGTCAACATTAGTTATTTCTGGTCAGAGGAAATAGCCGTCCTTTTAATTTTTGATGACAACGTTGATGAGCAGACCAAAGGAAACATTGTAGAAATCTTAAAAAAATAAAGTTTAGGTGAATCGGGAAAGAGATATGTTCCATCGAAGGAACAGATGTCTGGCTCTCTATATGGTACGTAAGTAGTGTTTAATCTGGTATTTAATTTAGAACTAATTTGTTTTATTTATAGGTACTACAAGTATTTGTTATCTTGTTTTATGGAAATCTTTGAGTGATTTTGTTTTTGTAAAGAGAATAGATTTATTTTCACAACTAAAACATGATAGTAATTTCCTTAAAGAAATTGTATCTTCATAGAAAGACAGCGCGGCGTTTGTGGAAGTTAAAAAGAAGGTTACTAGCTTAAAAGCAGTAAATGACACAGCTGAAAGAGCTGTTAATCTTATGACAGACTTTCATGGTTTGACTACCGCAGATGAAGAACATAAGCAGTTCATATTATGTTGTGTGCAAGAACATAGAAAAATTTACCCAGACTGTAAAAAAAGAGATTTTGAAGAGGAAATATCCAAGTAAATAAATATAAATTTGGATATTTTTTTATGATTATAAGAAAAACATTATATAAATATGTGTTTTCATCAATATTTATCTAACATAGTGGTTTTATGTGATCATCTACAACTACATTTAAGAGACACTTAAAGCAGCTATTTTCTAAAACTTTGAGGGCAAGTCGGCACGGGTTAGAATTAACGTAGGAAGTTGAAATTCTGTATTTGGGTAACTAGTAGACTATTAAACATAATTAGGGGGTATGCGTTTCAATAATCCAAAAAAAAATTTTTTTGCCCATATAAGGGACACCCTAGTGTGTATGTTATATTTGGTACAATTACCTCAAGATTCTCTGCTTAATGTCATGCCAGGGAATATCAAACAACTGATATCTGATATTTTGAATTTTGTTATGTTTAAATTGCTATATTTTTGATTTATCATATTAATTCTGGTAAATTTGTTATATTCTGATAATGTAATGTTATATTTCTGATTGTTGAATTATCTGTATTTATTTTGTATTCATTCTGAAAATATTGCTAAATAAATCATGTATTCAAATTGCCATATTTCTGGTGTAATATTGTAAATAAGCTATATGTCTAATTAATTATCAAATATTCCTCACCACAACACAAAAGAGTAAGGGGAGAAAACGAAATTAAGAAATAAAATTAACCAAAATAAAATAATGCAAAAAACGTACAAACCAAAGACTTTCTTAAATTCTAAGTGAATACTAGTTACGTTTTAAGAAAATAAATACAATTTTAAAAATAATAAGAAATTGGTTTTTATTTTAACCTTTGAGTAGTGACGTGGTAAGTTCAGATCATTTATAGTGATGTGACGACTAAGAGACGGTCTGTAATAGTAGATATCAATTTATATAATTTCAATATGAAAACACAAACAGATGATTATTACAAGTATAAACACTATTTAGTAACAAGATGAATAAAATAAAAAAATACATATATCCAAAATCAACATTTATTTGGCACTTTTTAAAGCCATATGAAATAACAGTCATACAATTGAGGCTTGTTTTATAAACTATTTTTTAACTATATTTAAGAACTTTTTTTACTAAAAAAATATAAAAAGTGTATTTATGACAAATAAACTAATATTAGCAAAAATATTCTTATGAAATTTAAGTAGTTTCAGCGCATTCAATGCAAATAGTTTTAGAACGCCCGAGACATATAGGCTTGCGACATGTTACACATGTGTACTTAGTACGCCTCTTGAGTCGCGATGGACATATCTCGCATGTTTTTTTTTACAATTTCCTTTCGGAATCACTTAATGTTAAGTTAATTACTTTTAACAACGAAATAAGGAACAAATTTCTGAACGCGCTGTCTGTGGGACACCCACGTCACTACTAAAAGGTTAATCAATTACGTTCGGTAGATACGTAATAAATGATTTTTAATAACTGCCATTTTTATAGATGTTATTCAATCAGCATAAATGGAAATATTTTAAACGCTCAAAGCCAATCGAAGTTATGCGCTAGTGGAACAAATTACCATTCCCTCCAAGTTTTTATTTACGGATTGAACACGATTCTACTTAGTTACAAAGTTCATGCAAGGTTTGTTCCTACGCCACAATAAACACACACACAGCGGCGGTGACATGAAATGCAAATAAATTGCAAGGGACGTGATTTATTGTCTTCCGCCCGCGGCCTGCCTGATTTCATGCCCCTATATTTAAACTAGACCGGTACCTATTCAAGCAACGACTCATAAAAAGGTTGTAATTTAAATGAGGACTTTACTATTTTTCATCTGAAACTCGCACGATTTGCTTAATTAATATTACAGAATTTTTGCATCTAGCAAACTCACTAAATAACCGCAACAATAATTTTGATAAGTATTAATAAGCCCAAATAACTTAGTTAACACCACTTTATTATGAGTATATTTATTTGTCTACTTGTTTCGAAAGCAATGCTTTCATCTTCAGGAACAACAACTGAACAAAAGATCAGGATCCTTGAAAAGCTCATCATCATGGGCAAAGTGGAGGAAAGGCAACCACAAGGACGACCACCGACCCGCTGGACCGATCAAATCAGGGATCTGACTGGTCTCTCATTAGCTGCAACCTGGAGACTGACGGGTGACAGGAGCCCATAGAGTGCATGGTCAATAGTTCACAGAATGGACAGGAACAACAACTGAACAAAAGATGAAAGCATTGCTTTCGAAACATGTAGACAAATAAATATACTCATAATAAAGTGGTGTTAACTAAGTAATTTGTGCTTATTTATACTTATTGAATATGTCACCACAAAATTTAAAACATATAGAAGATTCTTTCTTCACAAAAATAATAATTTTGAACTGCGAAGAAGAGAAAGGCAACAATAATTAACTGAACAATGATGTAAAACTCCATATTAAATAATTAATATGAATGAAAACGACATGTTTCGTCATTCTAATTTGATAATGTCTTAGAAGGGCGAAACATGTCATTCCCATAAAATTCTGCTGCTTGCTTCTAGAAAACTGACTAATTTTCATTCGTATTAATTATTTAATATGGAGTTTCACATCATTGTTCAAGAAATAATAAATAACTTACTTTAAGTCCCATATTGAAGTGTTTTATTTCCCCTGCCTCATAATTGCAACTAAGCAACAATTTATCCTGTCACTTAATTTGATTTATCCCCCCCCCCTTCACTTTTTTACTCGTCATTTATAATATAAGTAATAACTCTCCTACATTTAAATGTTTAAATTCATACACTGAAGAATGGAAGTTTGTATCCTGAAACATGTCTGTGAAAGTAGCAAAAACGTGTTATGATAATACAACGTTTCCAAAAAGTTATATAAATGTGAATCCACAACACAAATTAATGGCAAACATAGAAGAAAGTCGTTTTATACAATATAATTATTATTAGTCATATCTCTTAGACGAATGTGTGGATACTCTGTGTATGATAGAGTGTCGAATGAAAATATAAGAAGTGAATGCGGTGCGAATGATGGTGTCATGAACAAAATAATGAAAGGATCATTAAGATGGTTTGGACATATGGAAAGAATGAATGAAGAAAGAATGGTAAAAAATTATATGTTAATGGTGTAAATGGAACCAGAAATAGAGGAAGACTGAGGAAAACGTGGCACGATCAAATAAATAAAATATTGAATGTCGGCCATGTGAGGAGTCAGAGAAATCGACGCGCGTGCATGACACGATGTATGGATATTGAGGAAGCGAGAGAAACATGTCAGGAAAGAAAAGTGTGACAGTCCATTATTTCTGCCTATCCCTTCAGGGAGACGGCGTGATGGTTAGTTAGTTAGTTATTATTATTAGTTATGAATAGAATAATTAGTATCACTGCAATTTTTTTAACACAAACAAAGATTGAAAATATAATGATTTGTGTAAATACGAGTATTATAGAACACGAAATCGAGGTTCATTAACTGCAATTCTCGGCCACGCGAGAAGGCGGAGATATCGACATGTCTTCATGACACGAAACGTGAATACCGGGGAAACGGCATGATGGTTAGATAGTGATTATTTCTTCATTAATCTAACATTCGTTCACCTTCTGAACATTCCATTTTGTACGCGTATTTAAAAGAAACTATTTCGATTTTCCACTCTCTATATTCACAATAAGATTTAGATACCTAATGATTAATTATGAAGAAAAGGAATCTGTATTAGGTATAATCAGAAAAAGAAAATGATTGGTTGATCATTTTTGATGAAATCACAATATATTATCTCCGTAGCAATTTGTTAAAGAAAAATCTCTTCAAACATAATATTTTATGAAGTAACAACATCATCGTTATTAAATTAGATTTATAAATTATACACATATCCACATTTCATGTTATTCTTTCATTTCATCAACAAATTGGTTATTCTTTTGATATTATTAAAAGCTGTTAGTCACGTTGTAAACGCGAAAAAGGATGTCCGAGTATTAATAATGATAAAGGGGAAGTTTAATAACCACGAAGGGTAATTTTATCGTGAAAATATGTGGGATTTACATAATTTAACCTTAACGGAGATTGGATTGGGATTTTTATATAATATTGGAATTCAAAAACAGGTCTAATTTTTTTATTAATTTATATACATAGAGTGTACCTATTTCTCTCTGGTTTGATTTATTTTAAGCCTTAATGACTGAATATTAGAAACGATTTTTTATTTTATTTTTAAATGACAGAAACAGTTTTTTTTATTTCAAATTCAACACTTTTTTAACGTGTATAAGTTAAATTGTTTTCTCTTTTTCTTTTTTCACACAATGTTTACCAATTTAACCAGTTAAATTATGTAATTTTCTGTCCCTAATCTGTTATTTAAATACGTTTTTTTTTAATTTACAAATTGTTTGTATATTAATATGTAACTTTAAATATGTTACTACTTGTATGACACGAAACGGCTGGACCAATTTTGATGATCTTTAATTTGTTGGATTTGTCTTCGTCCCGAATAGCAGAATAACTATTAAGACATCGAAAAAAACGACTCGAGTGCATCCCATCCAGCACATCGTCGCGTCATACATTGCTAGTAACTGATACAATGTTAAAATTGATATGTGGATATAACAAAATGAGCTGTGTTTAAGAAATGTTTTAGTCACCAGGAAAACGAGACTAAGGTCAAAATCGCGAATCGATAGTCGTACGGGTGAATTAGGAAATGGCTAGCGCTGCCAAAATAGCCGGCTAGGATTGTTGGCTCGGCTTCAGGAATTTCTCCGGAGCACCTGTCCCTTAAAGCCGCGCTAGCTGCCGCCATTAATACGTCTCAAATCCGACGTATTCGCTAGGGATCGCTCAATTCCTCAGATAAAAAGGCAGATAAATGATGAATCCTTAATCTTTTAACACGAGTTCATTGTTTTTGTTGGGACACGTAAAGCCGGGCTAGAAATAAAACCCTCGCCGCTAATGACGCAAGATGTCTGATTCACCAATCTCGATTTGTCACGACAGGCTGGCGGCTTTCATTCCATACAAATAAAATTAAGTCTTCTCACCATTTATATGGAGAACACGATTTTTTTCCATTCCGAGCGCTGTCAAAGTAGGTACCGCAAGAGTGAGGGGTCGGAACATGCTGAAACTTTGGTTCTGCAAGTTTCAGGGCAAATTGCTTACACTGTTGTGAAATACTCGTGTTATGCCTGTACTATGGATCTAATTAACTTCAGTTCAAAGTCGTTACATTATGACGTTGCAAATTTGTATTTCCCAATTTGTCACTTTGTACATGCTGATGTAAATCCTTGGTGAAGGAAATTATTTATTAAAACAGTACTAACGTACATAAACAAGTAATACCTGCATTGTTATATCAATAGGCCTTCTTACAGTTCATACTTGTAAATGTAATTCATGTATCTAGTCGCTCGCTCTGTTTCTGGGACCTGTGAATGACGGTGAAGGCTATAGAGTGCGGCATAATGACGAACTGTACCATATTTATAAAGCTCCTAGTCTCTCCACACAGGTCAGACTGAATAGACTGAGATAGGCCGGTCACGTGCAGAGGATGCCGTCATCGCGAACCCCAAAAAGATTGCTGGAGTAGCACCCAGGTGGTAGAAGACCAATTGGACGACCAAGGCTGCGATGGGAGGATGAAGTTGGGAGAGATGGGGCAAGATTGTTAAGAGTGTCAGATTGGAGGGTCGAAGCGGAGGACAGGAGGAGTTGGAGGCGAAGAATACTGGAGGTTAAGGCTCGATATGGGCTGTAGGGCTATCGGAGAAGAAGAAATGTAATTCATGTAACGTAAATATTTTGTAATGAATTTAAAAAAATCTGTAGATATTGGTTTTAAAAACAAGCTTTAATTGAACAGGGTTTCGTTTAAATTCATTGCGGCAAATATAGAGAAAATTTAAATTTTTATCACCAGTTACTGAAAGGTACGTGAGTAGTTCACCATCTAATTTGGGGTATATTAGGAACTCGTATGTCATAAAAGCTGTATGCACAAAACAGTATGAATAAGAAATTCTGAAATTAAGTATCAAATAGGATAAAAAAAATTAATAATACTTTATATAAAAATATAATAAAGAATATTTGAAAATGAATGCCAAATTTGTTTATTTAAAAAGTAAATTGTTTATAGTTTATTATGAAATGTCATGAAGATAGATATTTTACATGATTTTTTTTATTCTATAAAACACTTTTTTTTCAGTATCTGAATCACGATAATATAATTATCTCGAAATGTCGCATAAAAACTGGATAATGAGTGGTTAAACTGTACAATTAAAAAATGGTAAAAAATAATTCATTATCAAGTTATTTCTTGTTTCTTGAACAATGGTGTAAAATTTGTCTTTTTCTTTTTTATGTACTTTGTATATACAATACTATTAAAATAACATATCAGACACATCTACAACACAAAGTATGACGAACATAGAATTTAAAAAATGATATGAAACTCCAATTTCAATACTTAATACACATAAATGAAAACGTTTGTCTTCTAGGAGTTTTATTCAGTTAAATGTGAAATGACATGTATCGACCTTCTTAGGCATTATCAAATGTACATTACTGTGAAATAATGAAATAATAATGAAATAATGTAAATAATGAAAGGATCATTAAGATGGTTCGGACACATGGAAAGAATGAATGAAGAAAGAATGGTAAAAAAAGTGTATGTTAACGATGCAAGTGGAACTAGAAATAGAGGAAGACCGAGGAAAACGTTGCACGATCAAATAAATCAAATATTGAATGTCGGTCACGTGAGGAGTCAGATAAATCGACGCGCGTGCATGACACGATGTATGAATGTTGACGAAGCGAGAAAAACGTGTCCGGAAAGAAAAGTGTGGCAGTCCATTTTTTCTGCCTACCCCTTTGGAGAGACAGCGTGATGGTTAGTTAGTTAGTTAGTTAGTTATAATTAAGTTTGTGATTTTTTTTAACTTGAAAAACAAAACGACATGCAAAATGTTACGCTAAATATATTATAATATAAATAATATCAAAGTGTGTAATGTGTACTCACTATTCGAAAAGAAATTTAGATTCGCGTGTATAGAAAAACATAATTTATTTTTATTTTCCCATATACCAGTGAAAATTTTCATAAATGTGGTTACATTTTTGTAACATTGCTAATGGTTCAATTTCCATACTATTTATCTTGCTTTCATTCCTTCATTACATTACTCCTTTATAATGTCCACAGACACACACACACGTCACAAGCAGAATAAGGAGGATAATAAATTGAGCACACCTAATTACGCCGAAAACGGACGCCATATTAGAGTTTCAATGAAGCTTGGCTTCTATTTACATATATGTTACTAAAAATATCGTACGAATCGTAACGAACGTAACAAAATAGTAAGTATTGTATAATTTTTAAAACAAATTAAAACACTATTTGTATTGTGATAAATGCTCCTGATCAAAAAGTGTTCTGAAAATTGAAAATAATACTTATATGACGTGAATTATACCAACAACCCTTTACCGTGTTGATATAAATACAAACGTTTAAGACATTTTGATAAAATGGCATGTTCGTTCTTAACGTGGTTTCAGTAAATGTGACTTAAATAAAGAAGTGATCACTTATTAATTAAGTTTATTGACAAACATTTAATCATATGTTATATTGATGTCAAATTTAATAACGATAAACCAACGCGCCTCACGTATACTCGTACATATTTAAAAGTCGCGAAAACACATTATACCCTTTTAATACCAAGAAAATGCACGCAAATTTTCTTCATGATGGAAATTTCATATTAAAATCACACAATTGTTCGAGCATAAATACATATATGACAAGGTTTATTTGACTCTATTTATAATTAAACTTCTTCTCTTCTTCCCTTTTTGTAGACTCAGGAGTCTGTTATTTCAGGCGGGTCCTCTTGAGATGCTGAACTCCAGCATTCTCTCCACCGTTTCGGGGGTCTTCCTGGTCGGTGTTGTCCGTTTGGCGTTCCATGGAGAGCTATGTGTGGTATTCTATTTGTATATTAAACTATTCGGTTTATTCGGTATAATTAAACTTTTCGGTTTAATCAAAAATATTTAAAGTATTAAATGCGTTTTCGTGAAATTAAACTGTTACACTTTTATAGGACCATTAAAAAAACACATGCATAAGATAAACGATAAAATCAGGATAACTCAAAGCTGTAGTAAATTAACCAACTAATTTAAAAAAAATACATTACAAATAATATTGTATGATATATAAACATGTTGATGCCATTTTTGGAGACTATGATTTCAATCTATTTAAAAGTCAAGAAAAGTAAAGCCATGTTTACTCACCATGAAAAAAACAAAACATAAAGGTAAATATTGAGGTTTTTCATGCGATTTATATTTAATTTATGTTTTCCAAATAAAAAGCGAATTAAATACAATAGTTGGGAAATATAAAGATTGTTAGCTGTAAGATATACGCGTAGAATTTTTCCAAAAGGGCACCCTTTGAAGGCGGAAACGTATTAAAATACCTACAAAAGTTCAGGATGGTATAAAAGATGAAGTATTTTCGCAGATAGATCGTAAAAGAAATTTGTATTGGAAGGGGTGATCGGTAAGTGCCAGAATTCATAATAAACGACATAACACCCTTCCTCCTATTTAAGGATATTCGATACTGAAACGCGATAATATCCATCATTTTACTATCAATCTCGTGTCTCAGGACAGCCTTTCAAAATATTTGAATTTAAATGCTTTAATCTTTAGAATTACTTTGTTCCTTAAGCCAGAACAATCGTCATACAGAAATAGGATAGGTATTTATTTATAGCTGACTTTAATTACTTGATTAAAAGTACTTAGTACAAGGAATAGGGGTTACCCATCAATGCCAATTCTCATATAAACTAGGTTCTATTATTTCATATTCCATTAACAAAATTCTAGTAATTTCTTTTAAAATGTGTTTTTACATTTTTAAGAAGTTTAACGATACTTACAATTATATTGCCATCAACGACAGATCAATCTAAAAATATGCTTGACGAAATTAATCGCAAATTAATGAACTGTATTAAAGGATCTTGAACTTTGTAATATAAGTTATATTTAAAATTGAGAAGAACATTTTATTATTAGAAGTTTTCTTAGATTTTAGTGAGTGACTAATTTATTCTAGTGTTTGCCTTACAAGAATAATGAACAAAGTATATTTTTTAAGTTATTTATACAGAAACAATATGAATTAAATGATAATAAAATTGCTTTGTAAATTTTAGAGATATTATTTATTAAAAAATATATATATAATATTATTTTTTTAAATATGTTTCCCATTGTGTTTTGTGCATAATAATTCATTACTGGGGAGTTTTAATTCACAGAAAATTATAGTATATCATTTGTGCCAATATGAAATCAGTTTTTCCCACAATAAAAAGTGTGAAAACAATTTTTAGGTGATTTTAGATAACAAATTAAAAGGTTTATTTTCAGGAGAGTTTAATTTTACTGTTTAAAAGATTGATCACGAAGAAGAATCGCAACAAGACATTTACACAACATTTACCCGCCGTTCTTTCAAATAATTTCAATATATAAAGCTCACTGCTTGTGAAAAGGTTGAGGTTATAAAAATAGAATAGAAAGGATTACAAAATGGTGGTGGAATGGTTAAGGCACGTAGTACGTGGTACGGCGCAACGTAATGAGATAATCGTGTACCTCATTTATGGGCACAATACTTTCATGAATTTCACACACGTCATTTTTAAACAATATTAAAATTACAATTTGAATAGAATAATTCACTTTTATTGTTTCTTAAATAATATTATTAAACAATATTTAATTTATCAAAAATACAATTATAAAATGTTTTATTGTATTTCATAATACCATAGCTAGGTAAAATATTTACTCCGTGAAATATAATAAAACTTTCAGAAAACAGAATTTTCTTGCATTCGTATTGAAATTCTTAAAAATTTGTGTCGCTAATCTTGCTCTTGCACTCTTGACAAGATGATGTTTTCAATCCTTATTTGGTATTATTTTATATAAACAATGTGCTTCATTATTTATATTCAATTAAATTGCGAATATAACAGATTTTATAAATAATCCTAAGAATGAAATTTATCCATTATAAACCATCTGGGTATTGAAGAATACCTTCATCAGTCGATACAGAAATCATAGTTTTATTATTTCTTATTTTTTTCCTATCGTTAATAAAACAAATTATAAAATTAATTATTATTAGGATTTTATCTTTCTTGTTTTATGAGGCTACAACATTTTTTCGCTTTGAAATATTTTATAATAATATAACGAAAAACTTATATCCTCAGGAAATCGCTACACAAACTTAAATGAAATATTATGTTTCAGTATGAAAAGTATACTCATATACTCGTACGAGTATTATATGTATATGATTACTACGAAATAAAGCAACAGAAGCTATTCTTGATGTTATATCATCGAATGAAATAGATCATCCGTAAGATAATTATCTTGATAATTGTACATCATTAATACTAATACTTATTTAAGAACTCATTTATATTAAACAGTCTAAACCAACGATAAAAACTGTTATAATATTAAAGTATTATAATATGCAATTACTAACCAAAATAATTAAAACCAACTAAACATTACACCGTCACCACGGAGGGGTAAGCAGAAATAATGGATCGTCACATTGTTCTGTCCTGACATACTTCTCTTCTTTCTCTACATTCATATACACATGCACACACGTCGATTTCTACGACTCCTTACCCGACCGACATGAAATATTTGATTGATTTGATCGTGCCCCATTTTTTTCGGCCTTCGTCTACGAGTATTTCTAGCTAAATTCACATCGTTTATATATACTTTCTTCACCATTCTGTCTTCATTCATTCTTTCCATGCATCCAAACCATTATAACGACTCATTTATTATTTTTTTAAACCACTTTCATTTGCTATTTTTAAAACACTTTCATTTTTTTTAAAACACTTTCAACTGCTTTTGCATCTTATATTTGCATTAAAAACATAGCATATAAATTTGAGTGACATCTCCAGGCGTTATCTAACAATTCGTTTATGGCGGTAGCTTTTCAAATTGCGTTAATAAAATGATCTTCTGCTTAATCCAATCTTCATAGATGACACTAGTGTGTAGATTGAAACTAACATGTGAAGTTTGGTGTTACATATTAACATATATACAACTTCCAAAAAATTGTCAGACATGGTGGTCGTAAGAAAGGTAGAATGGGGAATGTTGTATTACATAAAGCGTGCGCTTAACCCAACCAATGATAGGTCATAATCCCTGTCAACACCTCGATCAACATATTCTGTTTCCGATTTGCATCATCGTCTCTATTGAGATACAATTTATCCAAAAACTGAGAGATTTCATATCTACTGCGTTTATAAGACTTTCATCATTATTTTACCAGTCCCATGCTTCGCTTCCATAAATAAGGCACATGAACACCAATATAATAATAAAAAAATATTTTGAATATTGCAAAAAGTTACATGTAAAATGGATATTAAAATTAGATTACGTTGAAGCATAATTTTAATGGACTTTGGAATAACTTTAGAACACGCATTTTGTGAACACCGAAACATGCTCTCAATTTTTCATTCATCTCAACAGGTTATTAAACCCAAAATAAACTTGTAACCAAATTACACTGCTACCAAACTTCCGTATGCCCATACTTGGATTTTCCCCATTACTAAACTTGTTTATAAGGGAATGTTATACTTGAAATCTTTAAATTTATACCATGCCGTGATCAAATATCATTTTGATTAATTTGATTTCATCGTTATCATCAGCCTTTAGTCGTCCAGTGTTGGAAGTAAGCCTCCCTTCGCGACTTCCATAACTCTCTTTCCCTCGCCACTCTATGCCATTGACCTCCTGCCATTCTCTGGATTACATTTAATTTAATATTCGTTTAACTAAGTTTTCAATTTTTCCGTTGGATATCACGCACATTGGCGGTAGAGAAAATAACATATTTGAAAGTTTTTTTCACACAATGATATTATAGGGTATTTCAATAGGGACGCCCCATTTTTAATTGCTTGTACAGAATGGTCATGGTGGCGTGCGCTGTGTGGCACGAAGTGCTATCCTATTAGAAACATATCTTGTCGGTATCCATATCATACAGTTTAAGCCACAAGATTTTGCTTATCATCGATTTGTAGCGCTCGCCGTTGGCGGTTGTGGCAATGCTAGTTACGTTTTGGAAGAAATACGAACCGATGATTCCGCCATATAAAACAATTGCACCAAACAGTGACTTTCTCGGAATGAATTTGGTTCTGGTGTATCTCGTGTGAATTAGAATCATTCCAATTCTGATAATTTAATTGTTCACACATTCATTCATCTAAAAATGGAGGCCCAGACTCCTTGTCGCTATATATGAAATTTTGCTAACTTATAACTTTATGATAAACTTCAGGCCTTAACACTGTGGAATTCCTTCATGACGATTATTCATGAATTATAACAAAAAAGTGGAAACTAACTTTTTTATCATAATAAACAAAACTATTATAATATTTTTATAATTAATGAAAATAAAAATAATTTTTTTTAGAATTTTCCTGTTTATTTTTAGTGTAAAATCTACTTATTAATTTTCGTCTTCGACCGGTTTCGGCAGCTCGCTGCCATCTTCTGGTACCTACATCAAACTTTGTTGTCCTTATAAAGGGGATGCTAATGGTAGGGGTTGAATTGTGAAGGATTTCACATAATCCATTAATTCTAACTGTAAATTTGTGTACATAATTAAAATGTGATTTATAATATGACTAATGTTGGCAAAGATACAATACAAAGAATTTCGTAATAATTTGTATATAATTAAAAGGTTATTAAGGATATAAAGTGATGCTATACAATTAAAAGGTTTTTAATAGATTGTTTAGTTAAAGTGAATTTAGTGAATTTTAAAGGTTATTAAGGAAAACTTTATATCCTTAATAACCTTTTAATTATATACAAACCATAAAATATTTTCATAGAATTAGTCATTTCGAAATTCTTTGTATTGTATCTTTGACAACATTAGTCATATTATAAATCACATTTTAATTATATACACAAATTTACAGTTAGAAATACCTAGAAATAATGGATTATGTAAAATCGTTCACAATTCAACCCCCACCATCAGCATCCCCTTTATAAGGACAACAAAGTTTGATGTAGGTACCAGAAGATGGCAGCGAGCTGCCGAAACCGGTCGAAGACGAAAATTAATAAGTAGATTTTACACTAAAAATAAACAGAAAAATTCTTAAATTTTTTTATTTTATTTTCATTATTTACAATGAACTTCTACCAAGAAATTGCAATCAACAACTTCAATAATATTTTTATTCTGTAACAGAACCGGTAACACATATTGACTTTTGTATATAGACATAATCTTTTGGGATATGTAACATTTTTCATCTTACAAATGAATTGTCAAAAGTATTTAATCTTTAACTTTTCCTGTGCGTAATTTTCCACAATAATACATATATACAGCAAGTGATCATAATTTATAATTTGCTTTGAAATGTTTCACGGCATCAATTTAATTATAAACAAATAGTTTACAGCTATTCAAACTCATTTCCAGAATACCTAAAAGAATATTTGAATATAGAATTCTTAATATATTTTTTTGTAATAATTTACACACTTGGGAAAAAAACAACTCATTTGAATATTATGTAAGATGTAAGAACTAAAAACACACTTAAACTAAACGAAATGTAGTTAATGAATTTATGTTTTAAAACTGTCAAACAAGCACATCATAATTTGTATGGCAGATCGTTTTAATCGAAATAATATGTATTGAGTACATTTAAATCCTTGAAGTTTACGCTAAATTCATATTCCCATTAGACACTTAGCACTTAATAAGCCTTGGAAGAGATTAGCCACAATAACACTTTCATTATCTGCTATAAATCGTTTTGAGTTTGTGCCTTTAACTCCATCATTTAATAAAGAGCTTTTCGAAGATTGGAAACTTCGTGCAACTTGGGTAAAATGATATATTGATTACTAATATTGGATTTATTTCGTTAAATACTCGTACATAGAAATAATTGTAGTCCCATTGAACACGTTTAAAAATATAATATATCATTTTCCGGCAACAGCAGGTGAAATTTAAACTTAAACAGAATAAAGTCGAATACACCATATATTAAGTATTGAACGTGAGATATGGAACCTGAAAGTAATTATTGTACTATGAATCGTTTCGAGGTATTGCAGTTGAGGTCACGAACACTCTCAACTGTAATAATATACAAATGTGAAATACTCGGAACGAAACAAGGGCCCAAAAATACTCACTGAAACAACTAATACTAATGCAAATATCTGAGTATATCATCGATTCGGCATGAAAAAAATTACTTCAAAATATAAATCATAGATTAATTCAGGTGATGTGTCGTATGAATCAGGATAGTCATTCCAAAAGGATTACCAACGTCTGAAGTATCTGACATGACACGAACAATGAAAATGAAAATATGCTCAATATAATATGTTAATAAAAAAATCTGTATTAACAACAATATTCGATAAAAAAAATAATCGAAATTTTACAAATAAGGTACGAGTATATTGTATAAACAAGCTGATTAAATTTAAAATTAAAAATATTTGTTAAATTATTTTTAACCAAAATAATTTTTTAGAAGTTTTTCCATTAAACCATAAATATAATGAATCAATTTAGCATTTAAAGATTTGTAATGATTAACATTAGATTCGTTTTGTTTGATTCTCAAGAAAACATTTTACCGTATTTCAGGACCGACCACGACCGTCCAACCCCTGCGCCTCCTGGCGACTCTGCGACTCACAGCGGATGTTAGCTGAACCTCGCACGAGGTGAGGCCGGCATCATTTCCTTTTAGCGAAGACTCGAACCGCTGCCGCATGGCGTCTGGTAGCGAGAGCTGACCGAAGTTTTCTTCCGCCTCCTCAGAGGGGGTGCGCACGATTCCTACCTTACCGGCGCGACTGCCGTGTTCGGACGACATCTTGAATTTTATGAATGTCAACAAATATTTAAAAAACTATATTTATTATTTAATCATTTATCTTTTATTATATAAATTATATGCACGTAACTGAAAGTTATGTTAAATTCTATATATGTTATAATTTGATATTTTCAGGTGGTTACGGTTTTAACAATATTTAAATGTTTTGTGGATATATTATATATGTTTAGTTTATTATTCTATATTGTTTTATTTGTGAAGTTCATAAACTACATTTTAAGACATGTTTTAAAGCACTCATTAAAGTTATTTAAAAACATAAAACTTTATAATTTCATTCATGGAAGACTGTCAGCAAATATTTTTCAATTGTGTTATTTGCGGGCATAATAAGCACAGCCATTCCGAAGCACTATTAAAATAAATATAAATAACCAGCTCGCCGCGGCCATAAACAAGTTTCAATTACCCGAAACGATTAAAAAAAACGATTTATTTACGCAATAATCCACTGTATATAAATATTTATTGCAGTTGTTATTAACGCTGTGAGCGTAATAAAATTGCACTGTATGATTATATTAGGTTCGTTATATCACCGCACAGTTATCACCACACTCGACTCCAGAACTCCAGGAGGCTGGAGACTTTTATGGCAGAGTATTATGACAGGAGACTCTCACTACAAGCGGGGCTCATTTTAATAACGCGAAAGAAATGAGCGGTCGAGATTAGCGGGAAACACGGGACAGAATTAGTCCCTAGAAATGTGGAGCAGATTCCATCACCGCGTAGGAAAAGCCAGAGACGACTTGCAGAGAGGGATTTTTCGGGCATTCGCGGATGTCGCCCGGATATTTGCGCCAGCGGACGACTGGCCTCTTGGCTCTCGACCCGGCGACGCACATTGGGGCAGGATTCAGATTTCTCATACAATAACCCAAAAAATAAAAATTATGATTCATTAAACGCTTTGTAATTATATGATGACTCAGATATATTTAGCATATGATCACGAGCAGATAGACAAGCTAGACTGTGACACGTTCGCTCTAGCACCCCTCAATCGGAGCCGATTACTCGTAGAGGTTACACGTCCGTTATTTCAAGTCAGCGCAACACCTAGTTTCTAACATTTCTTTAGTTGTATTATTGATAAAAAATTTAAAGTTTTAGTATGGAACCTTACACGTCAGGTATGTATCCTCTTTTTCGAGTTAAATTAATTGTAATTACGGCTTGTTTTAAATGTAAAAAAATTAAACCGATTTCGCATTAAAATGATACAGAGGTTTTTGTAATATTAAAAAAACATTTAGAGATTTAGTATAGAATCCCGATGAATTCCGCAAGTATTTTAATTGATTTATAATAAGTAATTGTTTTACTTTATTGATATGATGTTATTTTTTGCCACTTTTTGCACTTTTTTATAATAACAGCACATTTCGAAAAACCAAAAATGAAAAAAAAATACACCAATTTTGTATCTTATTCTGTTTTTCCTTTTCTCGCATACCTAGGTACCAGCTCCGGCACTTTGTTCATGACAAAGCATCAATTAATAACGCTTATGAAGAGTTTCGGAAAAGAAAAATTGGAGGATCAGATTGATTTCCTGCAAAAATAAATCATAAAACGGACAGGGTGTGTTGATGAGTTAGGAAAAAGTATTACGTGTGTTAAAAATTTTATTCGGTTTAAATTTGATTATTTATCATGATGGGAATCAGCTCACTGGATGAAAGAAAGATTTCTCGATGTTAATAAAACGTGGCTTGATACATCCGTTTCTTTCATTCGCGCTACAAAAACATGTGGCGGTCGCCCGATGATTCCTTTTGAGGAGAGTACAGAAAGGGTGAAGCGGCAAAAGACGGTTAATCTGAGGAATTCTGCATCTCTGCCAGACTTACTCTACGCAACACAAATGGAACTTAGAGCTGCATGACAGGCAGATGCCTCAAAGTTGGTTCGAGGTATTTTATCTGTTCCAACAGGTTCAGGTAAAACTCATCAAACTTCCAGATGCTTTAGCACTTTTAATAGAAGCGGACTTGCCTCCACATCAGTATAACGCTATTAAGTTGAAATCTAAAAACTTATATCCTTCGTATAAAACTGTACAGGCCTAAAAAAGACGATGTTATCCAGAGCCAGAAAATATACATGTCACGGATACTTTGATATATGTTGATTTGCAGATCATGCTTATTCTCACGATTGAGCATTTAATTATCACCCATCAAGATGTTGTTTTTACACTCAAACCCAAATAATTAAATAATATGATATTATATTCCAAATGGGGAGTTGATGGAAATTCGGGGCACAGTTCACATAAACAGGCTTTTTTTGACGCAGATGCCGATGATGCAGCGGTTTTTATCACATCATTTGCCCCCTTACGCCTAGTGTCTGGTGCCAAAATTATTTGGCAAAATCCAAGACCTGGTTCAACGAGGTATTGCAGACCTCTGAAAATAGAATTTATTAAGGAATGCATAGCAGTACCTTTGAAGAGAAACGAAGGGTAGATGAAGAAATAAAAAATATTACCACAACCATAGTCAGACTAGATGGGCGCGTTATCGTAATCAAACATCATTTAATATTCGCAATGATTGATGGCAAAGTATGTAATGCTATCACACATACTTCTTCTACCCAAAAATGTTACATACGTGGTGCCACATCTAAACAATTGAATTATAATATATAGATGCATTGCTAACAAAATAAATAAAAACAGAAAATTTAGAATTCGGCATTTCGGTCTTGCACGGATGGATACGCTTTTTTTAGTGTCTTCTCCATTTGACGTACAAACTGCCTATAAAAGCTCAAGGGACAGACAAGGAAATCGTTGAAGAAACTAAGAAAAAAATTCAAGCTCAGTTCAAAGAAAAACTAGGTTTGATCGTGGACAAACCAAAGCCGGGCTTTGGTAACACAAACGATGGAAATACCGCCAGGCGTTTTTTTTTTAAATGCAGAGGTGTCTGCAGAAATAACCAATTTAGATGTAGAATTAATAAGAAAAATGCACGCCATTTTAATAGTTATATCATGTGGTCATGAAATTAGTGTGGAAAAATACCGGGAGTATGCGTTACATACAGCCAGATATTTTGAAGAAAAATATCCGTGGTGTAATATGCCACCCACACTTCACGAATATTTAATACACGGACCTGAAATAATAAAAACGTCAATATTGCCGATAGGTCAATTAACCGAAGAAGCGCAGGAAGCACGTAACAAAGATTTTAAAAAGTTTAGGGAGTACCACTCGAGGAAATCCAGCAGAACGAATTCAAACACGGATATTTTAAATTTTATTTTACTTTCATCAGATCCTTTAATAACTAGTAAGAGGAAATTACCGAAGGAAAAACTAACTAGATTCCCCAAAGACGTTTTGGATCTGATAATACCTCCATCTACAGGGTCCTCCAGCCAAAGCGAAAATGATGAATCCGATGACAATGATGGTGTCTCAGAAATATCTGATAACGAGTAAAAAAAATATTGGTGTGTATTTATGAAGGTTAAAATCGACGTTCTTTCAAGAAACGTATATATTATGTAAAACTAAGCTGCATTTTACGTTATTAAAAATAATAAAAAATGACTTTAACGAGCATATAAAAATAAGACAGTATTTGACACATATTTCATTGTTATTGGAAAAATAAAGTGTTAATATTCATGACATTGTCTCTTATTTTCATTAACCTACCTAATTACATTAAATCCTTTGATTTATAGCTATATATATAGCTTCTATGAGTTAATGACACGTTTTCATATTTTGGCCCCACTGTGCGACGTCTCACCATCGCCGGTGAAAATTGTCTCACACGTATTATTATTAATGAACGCTCGATTACTCACATTCACGTGTGTTGAATGCGACGATTATATGCTCATCAAATTAATTAACGCCGTATGTTTACATGTTTAGAAATTTTCTATAAACAAACGCATTTTCCCAGTCACTATAACATTTTAATTGATGTACTTTTCATTCGTTCTATTCGTTTCGCGTAATAAATACTTACACATTATAATTTAAAATCTGTGATATATATAATATATCACATTAAGTTATTTATTTTCCTTTGTTTTCAAATAAAATCATACAACCTTAGTAGTACAATGTCAATTTATTGTACTCATTCTTATACGTAACCATTATTTTTTTTAAATATACACAAACGTTAAACTCAAAGAATTCCATTATACACACTTGAAAATGCAGATGATAGCGTATTTTATTTATCTGACAATCGAAGAAAAACATTACGAATGTAATACAATGCAACAAAGCTATCACAACAAATTCCCGAAAAAGATATCGCTTTAGATATATGTAGAAAAAAAAGCCAACGGGAAATTTATATTTAAAAAAAAATTTAAAAACTAACTGACCATCACCGAATGAACTACCACACTATTCTATCCTGACATGTTCATGAAAATTCCTCAACACTCAAACGTCGTGTCATGTACGCACATCGATTTATCCGACCCTCACGTGAGCAATTTAAAATTTGATATATTTGATCGTATCACATTTTTCTAGGTCTGCCTCTATGTTTAATCCCATTTTAATCGTTTACATAAACTTTATTTATCATTTTTTTTTTAATTGTAAAAATTAATATTTGAACTAAAATTTACAGAACAATACATAATGTGCAAGTGAATAATTAATTAATGAATTATGAATTCACGAATATTTGGTAATTTTTAGAATAATATTAAAATAATTTCAGCAAAATATAAGGTACCTACATAAGAAAGATTCTGAAATTTACAATATTGTTTAGACAACAAAAAATATGTCATTATTGAAAGTTTTCATTTTAAATTCTGAAGTCAAAATCGCGGAAATTATTTTAAATTATATAAACCTGTGGTCTGGAACAACTAAAGCGAAAAAATATATATTCATATATTAATATAATGGTACTTATAATACTTGCTAATATTTGTTTACTTAAGCCAGAATTCCACTTTCTTGACACGTCTAAATACCTCTGTGATGATTCATCTTTTTAATTAGTATTTTTAAAAATATTTGAAAATAGAATGTGGAAAACGCTTTCTTCGACAGGTTTTTCATTCTAAATTTATTCTCGTGAGCCAATGTCACGTTTTCACTGCCTCTGAGCAGGAGTGGACGTGGTTTACGCGGAATCCTACAAATAATATACAAAATAAATCTTTGTTCCTTTATGACGAGTTTCGTATAACTAAGAGAACGCGCAAAGTAGTCTGACGCACAAAGATCTTGAAACCGCGACGAGAGATCATTTCACAGATTATTTCATTTAGTTTCATCATACGCTTGTCGGAACCTGCATCTTATATTCGTTGTATATTTTCGTTTGAATGAACACACAATGAGTTCTACTTCAGATTCAAAAATAAATATAATAACCACCTTGAACCGATAAACGTAAAAAAAAAAAATTTCTTTAAACTTAACATTACAAAAAATAGTTACCATTTTTATGCATTGCAGCCATATGGTCGATGGGTCTAAATTTGTGAATTTGATGCGCATTACGTCCCACAAAATATTAAGAACATATTTGACATATGTCCTGTACCACATTCATATTTTGATCATTTTGACAGACAAACTGACCGCATTTATGAAAAAAATGCTTAATTATTTATTTTATATAAACAATAATTAACTAAATAGTCCATTGTTTTGGCCGAAACACTATGATACTTTAGTGTATAATTTTTATTTTTTTATTTTTCACGACAGCTGTTTCACCAAACTAAGTTAACATCATCGGGTGTTACAAAAATTTATCAACTGTTAAAAATTAAATTTTCGTGAGTTTTCGAACTTTTATGTATATTTGTTATATAATTTCTAAATTCTTACTGAAGTTGAGAAAAATACCGAATTACAATTAATTGGAATGGTCAGTTACTATTTATAGGGCACAAAACTCATTAGTGACGCTATAAATAAATAAATAAAAATAAAAATTGTGATACGTAAACAGAGTTTTAAAATTTAACAGTTAATTAACTAAACTAATGAAGGGCTTTTGTTGTCGAAACATGTTCGTGTTAATTAATTTTAATTTTATAATAAAGTGTTGTTTAAAAAGAAATAATCATTGTTCAATGAATCCGCAACACAAAGTTATGGTGATAGATGAGATATTTAGTGTACTCGTATTTTTTAAAATAGCGTGATAACCTTCAATACCGTTTACGTAAATTTCTTATCGTTTTTCCAACATTAAATTTTAAATTATTATTTTTTATATATTGATACAGGGCGATACATTGTCATTTTTGCTATTTAACATTGTACTAGAGAAAACCATCAGAGACGCCAGAATTGAGACCACAGGTACAATATTCCGAAAATCTAGCCAGATACTTGCTTATACCGATGATCTTGGTATATTTGAAAGAACGTCCAATGATCTCAAAAAAGGGTTTAGAAACCGGGAAAACACCATCCAAAACACCAGCCAACATCAAAAATGGTACAAGAACATTATTCATCGCGGGTACCCTCAACATTGAAAGAATTAAATCATTTCAATGTTTGGGCTCAGTGGTAAAACTAGTTGCAATAATGTGATTATAGTATTGAGATCAAAAGGAGAATAAACGTGGCAAATAAATATTATTTTGGAATCCACAGAAATCTAAAATGTCGTTTGCTGACAAAAAACACTAAATTATTGCTGTATAAAACATTGCTGAAACCAGTACTTGTGTGTTGGGTGCGGAGTGTTGGGTACTGAGCAAAAGGGATGAAAATGCGCTGTTGATCTTTGAAAGGAAAAGATTTTGAGAAAATTTTCTAGGCCTTTCTGTGAAGGTGAAGTGTGGAGAGTGAAGTATAACCAGGAACTGGAAGGATTTTACAATGAGCCCAACATAGTGAAGTTTATAAATGCGAATGGAAGAAGATCGAATCCCAGAAAAGATTCTCAATACACCCCCAGATGGAAAGAGAAGTGTGGGAAGACCAAAACTGAGGTGGATGGATGGTGTGGATAGGGACCTCAGAGCAATTAGTGTTACAAACTGGAGAATGCGATCGATGGACCGGGGAGAGTGGCGAAGAATTCTAGAGGAGGCCGGGCCAATAGTGGGCTGTAGCGTCAATGTTGTTGTTGTTGTGTATTTTTTATATTAGGTCCTTACATATGAAATTGGCGTTTTGCCGTACTGGCAACTTTGATCTCGAATTCAAATTTATACAGCTATTTACTCAAGTATTTGTGTTTCGAAAATTATAATTCATTTGTTTTTTTCCTCAATTGTTTTTTTTCTTTGCGTCACTCAGTTTACAAAATGGAAAACTTGAAATATCGCGTTATTTACGAGTACGAGTTCCACCGTGGCACCAGTGCTGCAGAAACGGCTCGAAGGATTAATGATGTGTATGGCGACGGTGCCGCAAAAGAAAACACAGTGCGTTTTTGGTTCCAACGTTTTCGTTCTGGAAATTTCGACCTGCAGAACAAGCCCCGTGGACGGCCGGAGACCAAAGTTGATAATGAAGAATTGAAGGCTATTGTGGAAGCGGATCCATCGCGAACCACGTCCGAGTTAGCTGCAGGCTGCGGTGTTAGTGATTAAACTGTTTTAATCCACTTGAAGCAAATTGGGAAGGTGAAAAAGCTTGAAAGGTGGGTACTTCACGAATTGAGTGAAGCAAATCAACAAACGCGCGTTGACTGCTGCGTTGCATTACTCAACCGGCACAATAATGAAGGGATTTTGAATCGAATCATTACCTGTGATGAAAAGTGGATCCTGTATGATAATCGGAAGCGCTCATCGCAATGGCTGAACCCTGCCGAACCAGCCAAACCATGCCCCAAGCGAAAATTGACTCCAAAAAAGTTACTTGTGAGCGTTTGGTGGACTAGTGCTGGTGTCGTTCACTACAGCTTTCTTAAATCTGGCCAGACGATTACGGCAGATGTCTATTGTCAGCAACTGCAAACCATGATGGAAAAGCTAGCTGCTAAACAACCGAGGCTGGTTAATCGCTCTAGGCCACTGCTGCTTCATGATAACGCTAGACCACACACTGCACAACAGACGGCTACCAAATTAGAAGAGCTTCAATTGGAATGTCTAAGACATCCACCGTACTCTCCGGACCTTGCCCCAACAGATTACTATTTTTTTCGAAATTTGGATAACTTCTTGCAAGGGAAAAAATTCAACTCCGATGGGGCAGTCCAAACCGACTTCAAAGATTTTATTGATTCCCGTCCGAATGTTTTTTTAGTAAAGGGATCGATGAACTACCTATGAGATGGCAAAAGTGCATAGATAGCAATGGTACATACTTTGATTAAATAATTATATTATATTTAAAAAAAATCAACTTTATGTTCCTCCCATACAAAACGCCAATTTCATATGTAAGGACCTAATATTACTGTTCAGGATGTGATTAACTATTCAAAATAAGGCGATATATATCACTCTATTAAATGATTATGAGCTAGAGTTGACAGGGAATTGTTATCAACTATCAAGGTCCGAAAGATCTCACATCTGGGTCATATTCAGCGTGGGGAAAAGCATAAACCTTCTCCAACTGATATTGGAGGGGAAAACTGAGGGACGCCGAGGGCCCGGAAGGAGACAAATGTGAAACGTGAGGGAGTGGACCAGCATCCGAAGTGTGGAGGAGCTGTTCCGTGCGGCGCAGGACAGGGACAGGTTCGCCGAGGTGATCGCCAACGTTGGGGGGACCCGACAGGGCACTTGAAGAATAAGAAGAAATGATTATGAAACTTCATAAAATACTTTTTTTTTCGAAATACAATTTTTTTTTCTTCTTTCTATTAGAAATCTCATAAACAATACTGCTCAAAAACACTCCCGATAACGTAAACATCTCACGATCTGTCTACTATTGTATGTAGAATAAAAATCTTTAATGTGTTTATGAAGAGCGGAAAATATTTCGTGTCGTCGTATTATGCTTTCATTTGAGTTTTTCTTGTATCGTGACTTAGCCAAAACAAACGCTGACAGCTGTTCTATTGGCCAGAGAAGTATTGACAGTTGATGACGTTGCTTGAGTGCTGCGAGTGTCGATCAACTTTGTGTTGAAATTCTTTCAGAATAACGAAATAATATTGAAGTATTTACTATTTCAAGATCAATAAACAAGTTAAATGGTTTCAAAATAATAGACAAACTTCTACAACTATATAAATATGTTAAAATTCGAAGAAAAATGAACAGAGTTAACATTATAGATTTATGAAACGAGATTTAACTAAACTTAAATTAAAATAAAACTAAGGTAATAGTATAAAAATTAACAAAAAGATAATAATAATAATACAAATAAAATAATATAACATTATAGAACTATACATACTGAAAAGTTGCTGCAACTATTTTTTAAAATCATAAGCGTTTTGGTGAAAAACATCGATTGCATTAAAAGATTTGCTGTTAGTATCGCATATCCGGTACATTGCCGCGCGTAATTGGCGCGATAAGCAGGAAGGTGGAATACTTATCTCGCGGTGTGTCTTGTACGAAACATAGGGGTGGTCAATTTGCTAAGAATTTGGGAGTTATCAATTCTGAAATGTATGATTTTGTGAAGTAGCATCATATCGTTTAGTGTTCGTCTATCTTCGAGAGAGTCTAAGGAGTGAAACGTAAGGGCAGACCAATAACCAGGAAAAGAACTGCACACTTTGATATTGATATGTTTGAGGAATATATTTTTAAACTCTTTCTATGCGTTGGATATGCGCGGAATAGAAAGGAGACCAAACAGGAGATACGAATTCAAGATGTGAGTGAACCTTGGTTGTATAATAAACCTTGAGGGAAGTGATATTCTGAAAAGGTTTGCATGTACGTAGTACGAATCCCAAGGTGAGGATTTATCCAACATGCCATCAATGTGACTCACGAAAGTAAGTTTGGGGTCCATTGTGACTCCCAGATCTCGCACACGATCTGAGTTAGATATAACTGAATTATTGATGAAATAGTCATGCTTGAGCGGGTTAATTTTACAGGAAAACGAGACTTTGTGACACTTGTCAGCGTTAATGGAGAGTTTATTTAATACACAATAACAAGAGAGTCTGTCTAGATCAGATTGAAGTTTAAAGCAATCAGAAGTGTCAGAAATTTTCAGAAAGACCTTCATGTCATCAGCAATATCAATAGCTAGGTAGCTGAGAAGATAGCTCGCCTTCTCTATTTCGCTGGCCAACCGATCTCCGGTTTAAATCCCGTGTCATGCGCTTTTTAAGGCAGTGAATTGTATAAATACTTTTTATCTAGAATTTGGCTGTCTATTGCACTTTCTGACTTTGACAATGGGCGACTATTAGGGAGTACTACAATCCCTCAAACTCCCATCCCGAAATAAATTTCCTTCGTCGTGTCCTCCCCTTGTTCATGTAAAGTTTTAGAGGTATGTAATAAGTTAACCAACAACAACAACAAACCATCACGCCGTTTCCCCGCAGGGGTAGGCAGAGAGAATGGACCGCCACACTACTCTATCCTGGCACACCTCTCTAGCTTCCTCCACATTCATACATCGAGTCATACACGCAAGTCGATTCTTCCGGTTTCTGACATGACCAACTTTTAATATTTGATTAATTTGGTCATGCCATGTTTTCCTCGGTCTACCTCGACTCCTTACTCCATTTACATTGTTAACGTATACTTTTTTAACCATTCTTTCTTCACCCATGCGCTCCATATGTCCGAACCAACGCAGCGAACCTTTCATAATTTTGTTCATAATACCTTATTTCGCTCTACATTCCTTCCTAATATCAGCATTTGAGATTCTGTCGTACATCGTTCTACCACACATAAGTTAACCAAAAATATGTATATAAAAAAACAAACAAACTTATGAACGTGATGCTTTCATGATTTGGACGTATGAAATATACACATCGTGAAAAGGTGAACTCAGCGCAAAATTGAATGAAAAAAAAAACAGAAAAATTGGCGCGCAATCAACGAAGCTATGAATATGAGCTTCGTTAAGTACACACAGAATAATGTTGTTGTCATATGTCTGGATATTTGGCGGTGTTTTTAATATTAAAACTAAATTGGATTTGAACAGTTATTAAGTTAACAAGAACTGGGTGGTGGTCTAGGGGACATAACGCTTGGCTCCTGATTCAAGAGACTTAAGTTCAAGCCTGGACATTACCAGATACCTTCTTCATAATATTGAGCTATTTTATGGTCATATTAAATACTGTATTATAATTTTGATTTAAATATTTTATTTAATAAACTACTTTATATGATTTAATAAACAAACGTTTAGTTTGACTGTGTACAGGTTAAGCGATAAATTATGTAATTTCAATTGTTGAAAATATTTTTTAAGTCATAAATATGGAGTTATTGATTGTATTTAACTAATTTTATCAAATATTTTTTTCAATCGTTAAATAATCAAATCCTTACAAATTACAATGTAATATTTTTCATAATAATTTTAAAAGGTAGGATCATAAACTACGTTATTTCTTCATTTGAAAAATGAATCCTAGTTAATTGAAAACGATTTCAATCAGTCTTATGGAAATACTTATTAAAACAACACCGAGTGAAAAAAATACATTAAGTCCCGTACTCCTAATTGAAAACTCGTATTGAAAAAAAAATAAAACGGAATATTCCGCATTTTCAGATGGAAAACTTTTCATCGGGAGGATAACATCGGGATTCATTTATTGATTACCCTTCTAGTGTATAAAAATGCGGGCAATACGAATGCTGGGAAAAAAGCTAAGTTAAAGCCAAGACAGATGTTTAAAAAAGTCCAAAAGTTCGTTTTTACCCAGTATAAAAAATCGGTCGAAGATGACTGAGAACGGTGAAATCCTCGTCGTAATTCGTGTCAGGGTCACGGCACCGTTTCTACTTAAATCATTTTGACAAGGGTATTCAGAGCGAACTTGTCACAATTGTAATAAAATCGTGAAAATATATTTTATGTTACCAACGAGTGCCTACTGATATAAGGGTTAAAGTTTTATTTTAAACGACTAATTAGTTTCGTCTCAACGCTTTATTCGAAAATTTGGTAATGGCCTAGATCCAAGATATAGCTTTTATTTGTATTCAGAAAATAGATTTTGTTTGCCCTCATTAACTTGGTTCGTCTTTTTTATTTTGTTTTGTTCGTTTTTTTTGTTTCGTTCGTTTTATGCCTAAAATTATCAATAATAATAAAAATGTAAAACACTTTTTCCTAATTCTACTGAAGACATGTATAGAAATAATATTTCGAGAATATTGTTTTATACAATAAATATTACAATACTTCATCAGTTTTTTTGGGAATAACATTTTTTTATTATAAATAGACAAAAACCATAATTTAAAAAATAAGCAAGATGATGGATTTAATATCAAATTTTGTTTAGACTTCAAAAGTACAAAATGAAAGAAATCACTTTGGGATCTTTAATGATTTAAAGATAATTTTTTTTTTACAGAAGTCGTCAACTATCGCCCTAATTTATTATTAAACTATTGAAACAAATTAACTTCAAAATAAAGCTCAAAAATCAAATATTGACATGTAAGATATAATTATCATTGTATTCTGTAACTCAATCGGGTTTTTTGAATAAAAATAATTATAATTAAATAAAGATGGGCAGTAAAAATGAATTAGAGTTAGATTTAAATTGTTTTGAATGTGCTCTACTCGTAATTATTTTCACACAAATTTGATTTTTCTATGCCTCGCGAAAAAAAATATCTATTATAATTTCTTTTAAATAAAAACGGTGTGTAAGTAAAGTTTTCTCGATTCAATCGTAATAGTATAAAACAATTTATAATTATACTGAGATAATAAATAACCTATTTAAGATTGTATAGGTGCGCTACGCATTTATAGACAAGTTGAAAAATTGCATCGACTACGACGTCATGGTGGGTCTTAAGATCAGCCAATGGCCTAGTTAGATTAAAGATTAACCGTTTGAGTGATGGCCATGACAAGCTTTCAATAGAAGCTTTGTTCGGTTTTTTTAACGTTCCTCGCAAACTTATGTATCAGACCATTCATCTCGCGGGTCTGACTGAACAATGAGTTATTTACGACGTGTTTTTTTAAGTGCGGTCAACATTCGAAAATATTTTCTTTACTCACACAATTGATTCATAACTATATATTTTTTGCAACATTTAACTGTCAAAACATTCTTAACTATTTAATACATATAACTATATAGTAACATATCACAAAGTTATTTTGTTTAAATATTTGCATTCGCACTGCATTTACTTCTTATATATTCATTTGACACTCATATACACATTAACGCACATTTTTTTAAGATTTCTCTTTTATTCTGCATTAAATATACTTTCATCCTTCTTTTGCCAGTTAAATGCCTCAACTCCATCATAAGGGTCAGTTAAAAAACCACACAGTACACATCTCAGTTATTTTATAAATAAATACCTTATACCGTAAGTAATCGTTGTTATCGATGATAATCTTGGGCGAAATAGAGGTACGTCGGGTAGTTGGCAAAAGGCATTGTCCTGGGTGCAGAATATAATGGATTGGACATGAATAAGGAGTGTTAAGAACCTGTTCCAAGTAGCGTAGGACAGAGATGCTTTTGCTGTAGTAATCGTCAACATTGAGGGGACCTGATATGGCACCAAAAGAAGAATATATCGTAAATATGAAGGAAAAAAAACGTGTATTTTTACCAATTGCCAATTGAAATTATTAGGGGTACCCATAAGTAATGTCGTTTTTTTCAATGAAATTCAAAACAATTTTTTTTATACTTTATTTAACTTTTCTTATATAAAATTATTCCCCATATAATCTATAACCTTCTACCACCTTTTTTAAAATCATCCATGGCCTTCTTGTAAAATTCAGCGGATTTTGACTGAAAATATTGTGATAGAGCTGTATTCACCTCTTTTAAGGAATTGAAATATCTCTTAAAAAATGTTCCATAGAACGAAATAAATAAGAATCAGATGGTGCGAGATCCGAAGATTATGGAGGATGCAACAGGGTGACCCACCCAAGATTTTTTACGCGTCAATTTCGCAAAATGAGCTCGCGCGTTATCGTCCTGAAGAGTAATGGCGCTTCTATTCACCAAAACTGGCCTCTTTTGGCGTAGCGCTTCATTAAAGCTATCCAACTGTTGACAGTATAACTCTGCCGACACTGTCCGACTTTGTGGCAATAGTTCGAAGTAAATTATTCCTTTCGAAACCCAATAAACACATAATAACCTTTTTTTAGAATGCAATGACTGTTTAGGGGTTGAAACGGCCTTTTGTCCGCATTTTAGCCATTGGTTTTTTTTTCGTTATGTTTGAATTAAACCTATTATTCATCACCAGTCACTAAGTCATAAAATAAATGGGCTTAATTGTTCTTATTCTAGGAATAATCTGCTGATGCTGAGCCGTTGAGCCACGCTGCGGTCGGTCAATGCGTGTGGGATCCAAACACCTTATTTTTTTAATCTTGTCCAACTTTTTTAGGATCCTTTGAGTATTGTACTAGGATGTATCGACCTTTTCCGATAATTTATCAATAGTCAGCATCGGGTGGTCTTCGATTTCAGACTTCACGGCTGTTTCATCCGCCTGGACGGGTTGTCTACTTCGAGGCTCATTTTCCAAACACAAATTACCAGATTTAGTTTTTTTGAACCATCATTGGCATTTGCTGACATCCAATATGTCACTGTAAATATCGCAAATATCCTTCGTAGCTTCTGTCGATTTATTTTTCAAATGATATTGAAAAAGTATACATCTCTGGAGATGTTGTTCAACGGACACGTCTCTACCATTGTCGTCAGAGGGATAAATAAACCGTTTTATTTTATCTCAAGGCCACGAGCAGGTAGCCGCTACACAATAAAAATTTATAACAGGTCCTTACTGCAGAACATACCGAAGGAGACTATTTTAAAGATGGCGCATCGAAAAAAAAACGACATTACTTATGGGTATCCCTAATAGTATTATATGTTAAAAACATTAACAGGTACGATTGGATTAACTTAATTTGGATTCACATAGTTTGGTATTGTATTCAATACGGGTTAGCAGCTCAATTCACATGTTATTACGAATCGATAATACGAGTATGCAGCTAAATTCACGTATTCTTACGAATTGATCGTTTATAAATTTAAATTCACAGTTAATACGAGTAAAAACATCTGTTTTCTAGAAGGTTTCTTATATTTTATGGGAATGACATGTTTCGCCTTTCTAAGGCATTATCAAATGTGATATTTATGACATTAATATGACATTCGATAATACCTTATATTTATAAGAGTCACATGAAATAAAATAAAACTTCTAGAAAACAAACGTTTAGGTACATACGTATGATTATTATTTGATATAGGTTAAACATCATTGTTCAAGAAATAATATATTAAATTCATTGTTTTATTTTCCGAGCAGACTATCGTACCAGAGATATACGACTCTTGTAACGAGACTTAAATAATGAGTACCTTCCTGAGATCTTAATTTTGTCAGTCATTGTAATTAAACGTTTTCATTACATCAATTAATTTTATCTTAATAGAGTATACAAGTTATGTAATTACCTAAACTTATAGTTTAATCAACAATGTTGTAAGTTAGAGGTAGTGTTTTCCACGAAACAAGAAAATTATTAGTTTCAGATTTCGTAATAAAATATCTACTCGGTTATCTTCGCTGAAATAAGTACATATGATTCAAACAGTACTTTTCTCAGAACCTAGATACAACGATCAGATAATGTTATATCAATGAATGTTTTGGCAAAAACCCTATGATACTTCAACAAAAATTTATTAACTGTTAATTTTGAAACACGATTATAATATATTTACTCAATTTCCATGAAATTATCACGAATGTTGTTTTGCCCACCAATATTGGTATTTTCAGGTGTTTAAATCAACCCCTGTACTGAATGCAATATTGATTAATTATATCACCTAATTATATCGTGGGAGATGCCTATTGGTGGCGATGAGGTTCGCAACCCATCACACTGCGTCTTCCGCGGGCGAAAAGGGAAGGATGGAGTGCCGCATCGATTAAAATGTGACAGTCCATTCTTTCTGCCTACCCTTTCGGGGAGACGGCGTGATGGTTAGTTAGTTAGTTAGTTAGTTAAACCATCATCGGTTTCACCCACTGACACATCTACAGGCGAGAGAGATGGAAACTAGAGAAGGAATACTAACGGAGTAATAATCGCATCACCGACCTTCCAGCCATCCTCTTCATTAGAGGCACACCAAATATATTTGACCCAGATGCTGAGATAAAATGCAGAATTGAGGTAGCAAGAGCTACATTTAATAAAATGAAATCACTCTTCTGCAATGATAACATAAGCTTGAAACTGCGCCAGAGAATGATCAAATCCTATGTGTGGTCTGTTTTATTGTATGGATGTGAAACGTGGACCTTAAAAGTCAACTCATTGAAAGGACTGGAAGCATTTGTAATTTGGCTCTATCGCCGAATGCTCAGAATTTCCTGAACAGTCATGGTTGCCAATACCGAAGTTCTGGTGCGAGTTTGAGTTGTTGAGGAAAAGTACTACCTTCTCCAACTGATATTGAAGGGGAAAATTGAGGGATGCCGAGGGCCCGGTAGGAGATAGATGTCCTGGCTGCGAAACGAGAGGAAGTGGACCGGCTTCCGAAGTGTGGAGGAGCTGTTTTGAGCGGCGCAGGATAGGGACAGGTTTGCCGAGGTGATCGTCAACGTTAAGGGAACCCGACACGGCACTTGAAGAAGTAGAAGAAGAAATATCTTCGCTGACTTCCCGCTGTGGTGGATCGTTTGCAAGCGACCAATGAGTAATGTCAAATAAATATGTTTTCTCCACAGGTACGCCACATCCCGGCTGAGGTTTTCCATGGTTCCCTCAGTTGTAAGGTAAATATCGGGATGCTATATAGATAGCCCACGGAACCACAAGACAGGCTCTCTCACAAACATTTGTTGAAATCGCACACAAATTCACAGTTAATAATGTTACCACCACATGAAGAATTAGAAAATTAGGGTATGATCATTTAAAAAAAACGATCGAGTAAAAAACCCATCATCGGTTTGCGAAACAGCGATCGCGACAATTTCACAGAAGCACAGAATTAAGCTACGAAGTTATAATTATTTAATTTATTGGAATAAAAGCGGAATCCTATATCTAAACGTGAATACATTAAAAATATGTTAAAAATAATATAAATGGTTAAAAAAAGCTCCCTACATATTCCTCAGTGTCGCTTTGAGGTATCCCTCCGATACGTAATCATTTATTTCAGCAAATTGATCGTTCGGATTTCAGGCGGCGGATAAGTTAATTTGGAAAATGCTCACCAATCTTTCGATGCTTCGTGTTACTTTAATTTTTATCGACAGACGAAATTTAATGGTACGCGGAATTCTGCTTCAGCAAGGCCGTTACGTAGGTAGGTACCTAGTATAAAATTTAATTTGGATAAATAACTCGATAAATTGCTTTCGCGAGAGTTGGGAATAAAAGTGCTTATTTTTGTTTGAAAATTGGCGTGAGCGATTTAAATAACTACAGTACCGTCAGTTGCGTACTCGCTAATGCGATTATCTTTGATTAGTTTTCAGAGTATGAACGACAAAAAGGTTTTTTTGAAGCTCTATTATATCCACAGAGATATTGCTTTTGCTATTATATACTATACAAAGTTTTGTCCTGGAAGGAGGGTTTTATAAATAGGATTAATAAAACTAACTAACTAACCATCACGCGGTCTCCCCGAAGGGGTAGGTAGAAAGAATTGACTGCCACACTTTTCTTTCCTGATATATTTCTCTCGCTTCCTCAACATTCATACATTGTGTCGTTTTCTCTGACTCCTCACGTGGCCGACATTCAATATTTGATTTATTTGGTCGTGCCATGTTTTCCTCGGTCTTCCTCTATCTCTAGTTCCATTTACATAGTTAAAATTTATTTTTTTACCATTCTTTCTTCATTCATTCTTTCCATGTATCCATATAATCTTAATGATCCTTTCATTATTTTGTTCATAAAACCATCACTCGCACCGCATTCATTTCTTATGCGTTTATTCGACGCTCTATCTACACATTCGTCTAACATATCTCATTTCTACTGCATTTATTCTACTTTCATCCTTCTTTTGCCAGTTCCACGCTTCGCTTCTAACCATATTCTCATCAGCATTATTCTCAGCTCTAAAGTAATTTTAATGGTAATGGTGAAAAGTAAATCATATATTAATATAATTTATCACAAACTAATCTTTGTATTAACATTGTGAATACTGACTAGTTTCCTAAACATCACCATGTTTGGCCTGAGGGGTTACATGAAAGGGTAGACCACCAAACTGATACATCCAAAAACACGTCGAGTTTCCACAATATTCGTAGATATTTTCATGTTAGAGACTTTTCCGATTTCGAACATGGCCGATTTAAAACAAATAATTTTTTTGGAGATATTTTTCTTCGGGCTTCCTTGACATTCCATACATACTGCTCGTAACAATTTCAAAACAAATATACGAGTATATATTTTTTTTCGTTCCATTTGTCTTAAGCGTATTAGAGACCCATTATTAATTTTAATGAGGACGCATTTATCTACCTTTTATATTTACTTATTTCTTTGTTCGTAATTCATTAATTTTACCATGCATAGTAATTACTCACATTATTTTAAAATATCTCATTTCTAAGACATTTATCCTACTTTCAATTATCGTAATCCAGTTACAAGTTTTTCAACTATCTATAGTCATTATTTCAGTTGATATAATTAAATAAATATATGAACAGATATAAAAAAAGTGTTAAAAAACGAAAAACACAAACATTTAAATGTTACTTTTTTGTGAATTAAAGCAAGTTTTTTTTTTACACTTCTAGGGGAATTTTTCTCGACGTTTTTCAAAAGTGTAATACCTTCAGAATCACTTTCCCATTCTTATCGTTTACGAGTTTATATAGATCTAACTAACTAACCTAACTAACCATCACGCCATTTCCCCGGTGGGGTAAGCAGAGAGGATAGATCGCCACAATGCTCTATCCTGGCATACCTCTCAGGCTTCCTCTACATTCATACATCGTACCATGCACGCACGTTGGTTATTCCGACTTCGAATGTGGCCGCTTTTTAGTAGATTAATTTGGTCATGCCATGTTTACCTCGGTCGTCCTCGGCTTCTTTTTCCACTCACGATGCTTGGGTACAACTTTTTAACCATTCTACTATCATCCATTCGTTCCATATGTCCAAACCATCTCAGGGATCCTTTTTAAATATTATCCATGATAGATCTATAATGAAGATATAAAACCTTTAAAATATCTCGGAAAAAAATACTCAAAAGAGACTTTTTCAATTCCTAAAAAAATATGGAATTCACCAGCCTTAACGTTTAAATTTTGTGTTAATTTTTTTTTTCGGTTTTCTGTCAATTGTTTGAAAGAAGAACAAGCTTATAATACCGCGATGACATGTCTCGGATCTATTCAGAAATCTTATTATCTTAGATACAAAGAGAACAAATATTACCGTTTAAGAATAAATTAAGTCTTAAGTTTGTGTCTCTGCTTCGCAACGTGATGCATATAACTTCTAACGGAAAATGTCTTTGGTAAGATGCGCAATAGTCCAATTTAATATTTTCAATATTATTTATGCGACGCGAAGAGAGCTTTATTTAACGAATACGAAACGCCATATTTTATATTCCGTGTTCAATGTTTTTAATTAGGAACATGGCGGAACGCATAAATCTCTTCATAAGTTCATCGAATCGGAGGTGGATTTTAATATAATTAGTCGTGTGGTGTCCCCGAAATTTTTGACTTCGTGCCACGACTATTTTGGTTCGCCGTCTATTTGAGAACGAAGCGTGCCCGATCTCGATTCAACCCTGAACTCAAATAAAATTATCCAAATAACCCCAAACACCATCTAACGGTGATTGTGTTGCTATTCGCTTTTTATGAACCTAGATAAAGGCCGGTGAAATAAGACGCAAGGGTCTAGAGAAGAAAGGATTTTCTCGAACTAACGTACCGAAGCCCACCTTGAAGTATAAAAATACATTCGAAAACGTGAGTTTGTACCGATTATTTTACGCTTTGCTTTTCTTAAGGTAATGAATAGAATATTATGACGACATATAATTACTTATTCTTCTTCTTTCAATAAATCTGATGATCTGTTGCACAGAAATCATATCACCTGGCAAGATAAAGTTCAGCTGTCCCTCCACCTCCCAGGTGGCCTTCTAACTGGACGGTGTCCGGAGGAGATTTCGTAAGCGGCTGTATATGCGTGTCTGTCACTATCCATTCTGGCTACATGGTCCATCCAGTATCTTCTTTTGGATCTACTCCATCGAACGATATCCTCTATTTAACAAGTTTTTCTTATGCCTGCGCTACGGATTCAATCACGGAGAGTTTTTTCAGTGATGGATCTTAGGACCTTTTATTCAGATATTCTTAACATATTATAAGATATAATATAATAACTTTCTAATTTTCATTATAGTCTCTCACGAAAAGCTTTCCATAGTTGGTTTTCATCCAATATGTACCCTCAACTTGTTCGTGAATAAATTAAAATATCCAATGTCAGATGATGGTCTAGGATACAACAACTTTCTCCTTACCCAGCCTGGACAGATTCCTTCTCCTATAATAATGAGATAATTACTGGACATATTGGAGATTATAAAATAAATTCCGGTACCTTTGATTTAAATCTTTGGTGTTACTCTTCTTTATACATTGTTTTGGCTATAAATTGAAATTTAAGAGATCTCAAATCGATTATTTTTGCAATAAATAAAATAATTATGTACAATAATTGTTGTTTTAATGTGAAAAAAATGCAGAAAATTATTTTACAGAAATTCAAAGGTGATCGTTTATATTGTTTGTCTTTCAAATAGTTCGCTGATACGAAAGACTGATTAATTCATTTTTTAATTTCCTTGAATGTAAATAAATCTAAAAAGGGGGTAGATTATTGAAAATTATCCATTATTTTTTATATTTTGATAATACTGGTTGGTAGCGCCAATTTTCGAATACTGAATAGAAATGTCACTATTGAAATATTATATATTTAAAGAGCCACTAGAAAAAAGTTGTGATTATAAGAAAATATATATTATAAGTATACCAGTATGTATAATACATGTATCATTTATTAATCTTTCCATTTCCCCGACGCAATGAAATAGCAAAGCTACTTTGAATAAATAAAAAAGTTCATGTTTATATTAAACAAACGGTCATTCTTCTCAATGCTCACAGAAGCAGTTTTTATTGTAAAATGCGTATGTAAAATGAGACTTATGAATGGGAAATAATTAAGGATCTTGGATCTTCTGGGTTACGGATGTTCAACTCTCGTGGCTATCCCTGTTACATCTGATTAGAACATTATTTTTATTTTAAATAGCAGCGTTAATTTGTAAATTGATATCATACACATTTAAAAAAATAAGGCTTCCTTTATCATAATTATACAAGCAAGCATTTCGAATCATATTTTGGAAATTACTGAAATATGTACGAGTTACAAGAAACTCAACTAAAAATCAGTAATTTAATTAGTCATTAACGAATTGTGCGGTTGGCTTAATTTGCAGTAGAAACAATTAACTCGAACTGAGGTTTGCTACATTTTCAGCTCGGGCAGATGGAGTGCACTAACTAACCATCACGCCATCTCACCGAAAGGGTAGGCAGGAAGAATGGACTGTCACACTTTGACCGATGCGACACTCCATCCTTCTCTTTTCGCCCCGCGGGAGACGCGGTGTGATGGGTTGCGAACCTAATCGCCACCAATAGGCAACTATATTATAATATAACACACAATTAAGCAGTAAGGAACAAATTAAAAAAAGTTTAAAAGATACATTCTAATATTACCTGCAAATATAGTCTACTGCTGTTTGAAACATATTATTTGGACAGTAAATGTAGCCAACCGCATAATAAGGGTTAAAGGAAATACAAAACAGAGATGGAGATTGGGATCAATCATCAAACTAATATTATTATGTACTAATTATGAACGTACGCTGTTGATACAAATAACGGAATATTTGACCCCAAACATAAAAGAAGTGATTTGTTTGACTATTTCACTAGATTCCAGAGAAAAATTCTTATTGAAGTCTTACATCTTTATTGTTATAAGTTGGGTAGTTTTATGGTTGGACTCGGGTTAAGGAGGCGGATAACTTATCGGAGACAAGAAGAACGTATTGGGAGGAATTCGGTTAGTTAGAACACGAAATAGGAATGAACGAAATATCGAAGGAAATTTATTGAATCACCGGCGGACAAAACGCTTACTTTTTCTATAAAATGGAATCGAAATCATAAAAATGAATGGTCTCAGAATGTGAATGAAATTTTCGTGGAATGTCAAATGAGGTAGGCTGATTGGGTTCAACATTTTCATAGGTAGGATAGTGATCGCATACTTTGTGGGGTATGCATATAATATTATATGCGCACGTGTCATTCCTATAAGATTGTAAGCTTGCGTGGAATCGGATGAAATATTCCAAACGTACCATTTTGTGAATTTCCTGATAAGTACTTTATCATTCTTTTAAAACTTTTGGATTTCAGAGAGTAATAACGTTTCTGAGTCAGTCATAGTTTTAGTCACACTTTTAATGACACAAACCAGGAGTTTTTTGTAACACCTGATGTTGCCAACATCAGTTGGCGAAACAGCTGTCGCGACACTCCAATGAATAAAAATAAATTGTAATATTATAACAGTGTTATAAATTTAAGCAGTAATAATATTGAAGTATCATAGTATTTCGGCCAAAACAATGGACTATTATTATTTTGCCTAGCAATCCTTTCATAGAAAAAATAACTCACCGTTCACATTCCGAAAAAAAATACTTTAATGAAAATAACATGGCGACTCCCGTAATTGCAATCGATAATGTTTGATATTATAATCATATGGTAATTCTAAAGAACCCTTCTTAGGCAATATAAAATAAATTAAATATATTTTGGGTATTAATCAAACTTTTCCTTCGATATTCCGGAATCAAACTTTGCTCGTTCTTGAATGTCATTATTGCCAGGGGGCGGTAGCAAGTCTATAACGTCCCCTAAATTTGAATTGGATCACTCACGGGTGGGCGATACTGACCGCGTGGGGAACCACTGGTATATAATAAAAATCAAAATCAATGTATTTATGAAGTCACGAAGGCTTCCTAATAAATCCAAATATTTTTCATTCATCTTCATTTAAAAATCCTACCAAATTTTATTGGATTGCGAAGCAAATGAAATCGCCGTTGATAATTACCTTAAATTAAGAAAGCTGTAAAGTCACCCGACATTAGCGAACATGTCTTCAACACATAAAATTGCTACTTAAAAATGAGCAATAAACTGTTTTTCATAAACAAATACAATACCGTGCCAAGAATTTTTGTTCCCGAGATCCCGTTTTATTTATATGATGTATTTAGTAGAGATTATTTTATAAATAATTTCAAAAACGTAAGCACCGGTCCCAAAATAAATAGCCTGTGAGGAAATGACAGAATCTTAATAAATGTATTACGCAGGTGAACATTAAACCTAATATATTAGGTAAGATATCTTGGGTTTCAATTGGCCAGTATTTTATGACATGTATTTTGGGCAGCACATTAAACTAGAGTAAAATTATCACACACTTTACGTCCGCTACTTCATGGTCTGGGTATTTCGAGCAAAATATTTCTAGCCTTCTCATCACTAGTATCATATGAATTCGTATTGATTTCTTGAAAATGCTTGCAAAACACCAAACCGTACCGTTTACATACTATGATTCAGCTGTTTATTTGGCCCGATATTTGTTTTCATAAGATGTCATAACAAAAAAGTGACTCAAAACTATTGATTGCGAATAATCTACGTCTTAAATCGATCCTTGGATTCGAATAATGTATGTCTTAAATCGATCCTTAAATTCTCATATTTTCGCGACTTTATGAGGTGTTTCATAAGGTGTGGCAAAATAAAAAAGAAAAGAATTAGAGGATACCAATAAAATATTTAGATTAAAAAACATTGTTTAAACGTTTTAAATAAAAATATTTTTGTACAAAATACTAATCAGTATTAATAAATACATATACTTTTTTTCATGCACATTTTAATTTCAAAGGACTAGTAGGATTTATAACCTGAAAGTAACGCTGAAAACTTAATAATTACATTAAGATTTTTAAGATATTTGTTGGTTTTCTGGAAATCAGTAAAAGTTTATTATACTGGCCCGCAGAGGGCTGAGGTTCAGTTTTTTTTAAAGGAAAAGCTCTCGAGGTTTGCGCCTCTACTACGAATGAACAAACTTGAAAAATAGTTTTGCTACCTTCCGCCATGACATAAAAATATATAAAAACAACTAAAATACCAGTGTTTGTGTTATTTTTTTTAAATAGGAAAATTAAATAGCAAAAAATGTACGTAGTACACATGCAAAATAAAATATGTTTAGTACTCACATATTATTGTTTTCGTCACTCGTTACGATATTGTTGTTATACGATACAAAGTGTTGCTTTGGCTTACCTGCAATCAAAGAAAAACAATCGATTAGAAAACAATTATAGCATATAGTATCGAGTAATTAAATATCAACAGTATAAGATTTTAGCTGAAAAGATTACAAGCAAATTAAAATCGATATCAAAAGCTAAATCCATAATTAATTGAAGGCATTGACAATCAACTTCTTTGCGATATATTACAATGTCTATAGATATATAATCGAGAACTTTGAATTATTTTCTGTCGTTTTCGATTTTCCATATTTTTCTAATGTTAAAATATAATTAATAATTAAATAAAACGATGTTTTTTAACTACTTCCATTTTTGTCTTTATTTCGACAGCGACCGGTTTCGCCAGGCTCGCTGTTGATATAAAGACAAAAGTGGAAGTAGTTAAAAAACATCGTTTTATTTAATTATTATTTAAAATTAACTTCAATCAAGAGATTTCAGTAATATCATTTTATTATGTTAAAATATATATTACATAAAAGATCTTATGGCTAAAATTATAAAATAAAAACGTATCGGTAGTTGTTCATCGAGTAATTTAATCCAAAATTATTCAATACTTTTTAAATGCTTAATACAAAGTAAGAAATATCAAAAGCTTGAATAAATACGTATTATGTAAATATGTGCCTTTTGTAAAACTTTTTAGGTTTTACGCAAAATTTACGAGTAAATGGAATATATTTTTTATGAAATTGTAAAGCCATAAACGGGAGTCAAGGAAATAATTTCGGCGTTTGGCTCTGTATTCATATTCATTACCCCGGGGGGAAATGTTGATAATTTATTGCCCGGAGGCAAAAGGATGAGCACCTGCGCCGCGCTTTCCTTAACGGGCCGCTTTCCGCTTAACTTGGATCAGCTCAATTCCTGCCTGCTCCGTGCCAGTTTGAAACCTTATTAAAGCCGCGTGGCAGCTAGCGAGCATTACCAACAAATTTACACACAAATGTGGCGACATGTAGAATTACGCTAAGTACGATTTATTTTAAATGGAATTAATTTGGTGTAATTACAAAGTACACATTTGTTAATGTGATTATGAAATTATGACGCTTGTATTACTATGTGATGTTCCGTTCATTTGTAGTAACAAATCAACGTACTCGTATATGTTTATAACTGTTAATGAAAAAACTTTGTATTTGTATCACAATTGTATTTTATTTTACGACAGCTGTTTCATCAACCAATGTTGACATCATCAGGTGTTACAATAATATATCAAAAGGCCAAATACCACTAGAATTTGATAAAAACAATTATTACTGTAAAAATTTAAAACACTTGTTATTATACACTATTTATTTTTATTCACAGAGAGTGTCGCGACAGCTGTTTCGCCAACCGATGTTGGCATCATCGGGTGTTACGATAAAAGTTTATTGTAACACCTGATGATTCCAAATTCGGTTGGCGAAACAGCTATCGCGACACTCTCAGTGAATAAAAAGAAATTATAAATTATCGTATATGTTTACTAATAATTTGAAAATGTACCAACGTAAATAATCCTTTAACGTGTAGTAAATTCAATATTATGATTATTCAATAAGGCCGATTTTAATAAAATGTTTTTTTTATTTTAATCTGTCTTAATTTTTTTTAAATAGTCCATTGTTTTGGCCGAAACACTATGATACTTCAACATTATTACTATTAAAATTTAATATCACAATTTAGTTTTATTCACTGAGAGTGTCGCAACAGCTGTTTCGCCAAGCGATGTTGGCATCATCAGGTGTTACGATAAAAGTTTATTGTAACACCCGATGATGCCAACACCGGTTGGCGTCGCGACACTCTCGGTGAATAATAAGAAATTGTGATATCATAACAGTGTTTTAAATTTTTACAGTAATAATTGTTTTTAATCTCTTATTCTTTTTCGTGTCTTATAAATCGTAGGGATGGTCTTAAAAATGACCTCATCTTTCATATTTCTCTACCATTGTGGTTGGAAGGTTTAGCCGACTATTTTTCGTTTCCAGGGGCACCGTGTGTTACTGTAATGGTATAGTAGTATCACACGCGGAGGCACCTTCCTTGCTTCCTTGAGTATTCAATAACATGAAGTTAACAATACATGTATATTTTGTTTGTTTGTTTTGTATATTTTGTTTGTTTGTTTTGTATATTTTGTTTGTTTGTTTTGTATATTTTGTTTGTTTTACATTAAAACAACCTTTAAATCAATAAGATACAATTAATACCATATTGTACAATCTTTTTATTTTTTTTGTAACCTCTCATAACCTATAATTATTATTCTAGATATTATGATTTTATAATATAAATTTGTATTTTGTTACAGTTAATTCACTTGAAAAAGCAATGCTCGTCGACTGGTTTAACTCGATAAAAATACAATTAGCAGATACGCTGATTTATAAAGCAATACGTTATTTGAACATGCAAAACAAATAAATAAGACGGTTAAATAATTATAATTTCAACAATTGTGACCACAAAATCATTTCCTGGTTTGAAAAAATATATAAATATAAAATCAATAAAATTGTTCTCCCGATAATGAAGGTGTAAAGTCATCGAAATATATCGAGAAATAAACTCAAAGGTAGAAAAAACGGTGATTTAATTTACAAAAATATTATATTAAATAATAATAAAAACGAATCAAAAACCTGGGTTCTATGAATTAAATTTAATTTGAGGGCTGACCATTACAAAGATGCTGATAATTACAAATATCAAAAAATAATAAATGAGTTTTTGATCCAAATTATCGTTGAACGGAAATATATATAACTGTGTAAAGGTTCAATGTGATGAAATAATAGTGTAGTTCAAACTTCACCTTTAAGATATCACATATTTCCTATTGCTTAATGTTACAATATAGTGTTTTTCTCTTCTTTAATGTTGTATGTATGAACTACTTAGCACCTAAGTAATAACCAGCATTCATTTAATTTAGCGTTCTAACTCGAATAGAAGTTAAACTTAAAATAACTAGAAAATCTAATGATTCTGAAATTTCTTGATGGAAGTTTATTAATATTATTAATTTAATAAAACGATGTTTTTACGGGTGGCAGAGATGAGGACGCTGAGGATGATAGCAGGAAGTATTGTACTATTCGAGATAGGGTGAGGAACACGGCTATCCGCGAGATCTGCAAGATGGAGGATGTCGTGAGATGGGGCAGACAACGCAGAATATACTGGAATGGAATGCGCACGTGCAAACGATAGATCCCATCAGAATCCCACACACTGTGGCGCATCAGATTCCTGCCGGCTGCCGTCCCCCCAGAAGACCGCCGAATAGATGGAGAGATAGTTGGGAGTCAACCTCCGAAGAGAGGCTAGCCTGATTTCAGGAACAGACCAAACGTCTATAAAGAGGAGAAGAAGAAGAAGATGTATTTGTATAAGCTTCTTCCACTTATTGCTTTTACTTTGACAGCGACCGGTTTCGTCAGGGTAGCTAGCATCGACAAACTGTTATTAACTAACAACAAGATTCTATACAAACGTTATTTTTGTATAACATCTTGTTTACTATCCCTGATTAGGAAGTAAGTAGTTTATAACAGTGTCATCAGAAACAACAGTAGAAGTAATCAATAAAAAATGTTTTATTTAATTATTATTAAAATAAACAACTAAGTCGCAGTGCGTCACATTAAAACTTTTAAACAAATTCTTATTTCTTTTTTTAAAGTTAAATACTGTATTAAATAAATCTATGTAATTAAAAACACTTTAGAACAATTAAAAAAACTCAATGAAAAAAAAAACAAAGAACAATTCTTTTAGCTTACACAACACTACAAAAACCTTTTTCATCGTTGCTGTAGGTGTATATGTAAGTACACAGTAACTTCGGCTGAAAGCCTGTATTATTTAAAAAAGCACAAAAGATTGCTTCATCTACGTAAACACGTGCTATAATTTAGAACAAAATTCTTTTCAAATATCCAACATCGCAATACTAAGAACAATACCTCTAACCTTTTAGCGAGGTTAATAATAATATCTGAGTATTGTACTTGATGTAATTTGCTTTATACAACTTTGGAAAATATTCTGTGAACCTTCAGGGAAGTCAGATTGAATGAAAATGACCATCTTCTCAAAATACAAGACACAATTTTCATCTATCCGCAGGCACCAGCTGCCTGCCAAAACTGAACTGACAATTTTCTAAATTTCAAAGCTTTCCTAACTATTTGGTAAACAATTTCGAGTAGGCTAAAGTTGGATACTTAAATCTAGGTTAATAATTTAAACAATATGTTTTAACTAATCTTAAATTGCCAGGATTCTATTAATAATTAAATCAATTAACTCGTTCATTGATAGGGTAGTGGGTTCATAACCATCTCTGACCGGTTTTTATCTGTATTTAATTGTTTTAAATATGAGGCGAAACACATTCTCCTATAAATACCAACTTACCACCATGCCGTTTCTCCGGGGGGTAGGTCGAGAGGATGGACCACCACACTCTTCTATACTGACACAACTCTCGCACCTCTTCTACATTCACACATCGTAACATGCACCCTCGTCGATTATTCTTACTTCGAACATGGCCGTCATTCAGTTATTGTTCAATTTCGCCATTCCATGTCTTCCCTGGCGTTTCTTGATTTCTTTTTCCATTCACACTACTTGTATATATCGTTTTCGCTCGTCCGTTCGTTCAATATGTCCAAACCATTTAAGTGACCTTTTCTTAATTTTATTTAGGACGCACTCATCCGCCTTACATTCCTTTCTTATAACATTTACCTAATCCTATCTCCAGAATTAACTCACATTCTTTATTAAGTATATGAGAAATAACTTTATTTTATTACTTGATTTAATTTTGAAACTATGTAAGAATGACAATTATCCAAAACATGTTTGTAAAAATAAAGAGTTGTGGCATTATAAAGAATATATTTAAATACCATTCAAACATGAATTAATAACATAAAGTGAAGGCGATTATATAATAAATAAATAAATTGTGCTATAACCAGTAAACATTTTTTATTTATTGTTCAGTAGAAAATAATTTAAATCATCGATATTTGGATAAATAAATACTCTCGAATATAAGCAGAAAAAAGCTCATAATTAAGATGAAGAAATCAGATTACGTCCAAGCTTAAAAACAAGTATTCTGGTTGAGTTATTCATTTTTAGTTTCGTGACACCCTAAAAAACCCAAAAACCTTCAAGTATCTAGGCATAGACCTAGTGGGGGGAGCTGATCTGCGGGAAGAAATACAAGCCCAAGTAAACAAGATGTCCATAATATGGAAAAACGAAGACATGGCCATTAAGAGTAAGATGAGAATCTATAAAGCATGCGTACAAATACCAATACCAATAATAACATATGGCGTCGAAGCAATGGCAGATACAGTAAGGATTAAACAAATGTTGAGGACTTCGATGAAGTCATTAAGGACGATAGCAGGCAAGACACTGAGAGATCGCGTGAGGAACACCAGAATAAGAGAGATAGGTGAAGTTGAGGATGGAGCAGACAGTGAAAAATGGACTGGTACGGCCATGTACAAAGAATGGACACCACCAGACTCCCCTATATTGCATTGCATAATCAACGAAAACCTCCTAAAAGATGGAAGGACAACTGGGAATCTACCTCACAGGAGGAGCAACACTCTGGAGAACAGACCACATAGGTCTACAATAAGGAAGAAGAAGAATAAGATTTAACATTTATATGATCTTTGCATTGTCAAATATTATTTCATATTTACCTGTTTCGTCAACATTAGCTATAAGTGTATATTATATAAATATATTGTTATTACCTGGTAAAATATATGTAACAAGTGATAATATTAATTAAATAAATATTTTTATGGAATATTTTTCTTGTATTTTTGTAAAAATTGCACAACCCACCGAGGGGGCCGCAGTAATCAAATTGTGAAACAATGCACTAGACACCAACCATTTTAGAAAGCTTTGGTTTAACATGTTATATGACGACCTTCGTGGCCGAGTTGTAAGTGCTTGGACTGCCATTCCAGAGGTACCGGGTTCGATTCCCGGCGCAGGCGGTGTAATTGTCTCACTGTGTTTGGTGTGGTGTAGAATTCACGTGACAATAAAATGACGATAGATTAACTACCTATCACATGTCACGAGAATCAATATGATAACTATATCCTTTACATCGTTTGGCTCGCGCTGTAATGACGTATAGAGTGATTCAACAAAATAATAATAATATTATAGAAATTAGACATATTAAAAATTATGTTATTTATTATTTCGGCATTCACTTTGTGGTAGGACATGATTAAATTATAAATAAAACAATTGTTTTTTACCACTTGAGTACTGCTTTCCATGTTCCCGTTATCTCAAACCCCTACCCCCTCACTTACCCCCACCACTAATCACTCATAATCCCCCCCACCTCTATCAGTACAGATAATTACTATATGTAATATCAATGTTTTCGTTTATATTGAAACCTGTAGATGAAAGCATCGGTAGCTTCCGAAACTAGTCGTTTAAAATATAATACTCAAGTGGTAAAAAACAAGTGTTTTATTTATAATTTATTAAAAAATTATAACAGTTCATTGTCATTTTTAGTATCTACAATTTAGTACATATTTTTATTTAAAAAAATGACACCCGTCTGGTAAAAAAATCATATATTCACAAGTTTGCAATGAAGGGTTAAAATTATAATATGAAGATGGAACATATTATATAACGACTTAATAAGCGAGCGCGTGGACGGACATTTGCCTTACTCACACGGTCAAACGGAAGGGTTGAAGCACACTTCAATTGATTGAAAGTACAACATGTGGCCAGATCGATCGTTCGTGAAGATAATTCAAGGCAATTTACTTAATGCGATAAACAAAGGCCACTCAAGCCCTACAAAAACTAAGTGTTACGTCATAAAGTACCTTCAGTTGATTTTGAATTGGTTCTGAAAAAATATGCACAAAAAATACATTTAAATTAAAATAATAATATGAAGGACTCACTTTGTGTTTAGACATTTTAAACTTATAGACATAAAATAATAACACACTTTGTATTAAATATTAAAACTCAGTATGTACCATAGTTAAATACAAAGTGCTTTATTATTGTATTATATTATATATGTATACTTATAAATTTCCTTAATAAAAATATTCAAAATTTAATTAAATACCACATGAAATTAATTATCCGTATTACAAATTTTGTATTGTATTATATTTCTACAGAAGTGTGTGTTTTTCCCTCCTTTAAATTTGGGCTTATAAAAAATTTGTCACATTTTTTATTATGGAAATAAGAACACTGCGTGCTGTTGCTGGGGAGATTATGAAAGATATGATCAGAGGGAGAGACAACGTCGATGGTGCTGGTAAAAATATGTCCAGAGAATAAACTCTACAAGAAACGCATAAATGGCTCTGCACGATCACACAACTGCACCTACAATCGGAAATCCCGATGATAGATGAATTCATGCTCAAACTTGCCGAACGTTTTTACAAAGGACTCCCTTCACACCCTAACCCCACAATAAAAGACCTCTCAAATTACGACCCAGACACCTCCAGCCGCCACAAGCACCAAAAATCGATCATCCTTCAGAGGAACACACTTCAAGGAAGGGCCATACAAATCATGCCGCCCGCATAAACCAACAACCCATCAAATCACCTTCCAACAATGTATCCATCAGACATAAAAGGAATAACCACATGTGCTGAACCTCTATAAGCCAGAAGATCCAAGTCCAAGTCCAAGTCCAAAAAAATACCAGATAGATGGCGTCCATCAAAGAAACCAAATGGAGTAAAAATGTAAAAATGGAGTGGAAATAGATTTGATCTTTGAAAACATAACACGACCAAATTAATGGAATATTTATGGTCGGCCATGTTTGAAGTCGGAAGAATCGACGTATGTGTATGTCTAGCTGTACGAATGTGGAGGAAACTAGAGAGCTGTGTCAGGATAGTGTGGAGTTTTATTATTTCTGTTTACCTTTTCGGGGAAACGATTTGATATTTTTTTTATATACACATATACTCGTATACAACAGGTCGTCTGAACCAAATTATTGTATATATTTTTTTCTCTATAATATTGATTCTCATGACATACGATGGGTAGTTTATCTATCGCCATTTTATTGTTACGTGAATTCTACACCAGATCAAAAACAGTATGACAATTACACTGCCATCGCCGGGAATGGAACCCGGGACGAAGGTCGTCGTTTGTTGTTGTTGTTATTATTGTAAAAATGTTTAATAAAGAAAGTGGATAAAAGAGTCTTCAAAATTCTCCCTCCAAAACCTCCCTTCTTAGTATGAAATAAAATGCCTGCTCGTTTAACATCAACAACGAAACAGAACAAAAATATTTTCATCAACCACGGTACCAATGTTTACGCAGTAACTGGCCGGCCAAAAGCGGCCGAATCATTGTGCGAGGAAATATTTTCGATCGACCGAAAACCCGTGTTATCAAAACGGATCTTCACAGAATATTAATAGTTTCAAAGGTTAAACTAACCGGGACTTAATATTGTTTCCTGAATTTTTGCTTCTAAAGTATGGATAAATACGTTTTACTCAAACAATATACACACTTTATATTATGTTACTTTACAATACACAAATAAACTAGTTTGTGTTTTTTTAAAAATTTTGTTAATTTAGCATATTTAAGAAGTGAATGCGGTGCGAATGATGGTATTATGAACAAAATAATGAAAGAATCATTAAGATGGTTTGGACATATGGAAAGAATGAATGCTAAAAAAAAAATATGTTAACGATGTAAATGGAAACAGAAATAGAGGAAGACCGAGGAAAACGTGGCACGATCAAATACATCAAATATTGAATGTCGGCCATGTGAGGAGTCAGAAAATGCATGACGCGCGTGCATGACACGATGTATGAATGTTGAGGAATCGAGAGAAATATGTCAGGAAAGAAAAGTGTGGCAGTCCATTATTTCTGCCTTTCCTTTCGGGGAGACGGCGTGATGGTTAGTTAGTTTTTTTTTTAGCATATTTAAGGAAATTATATTTTAAACCAAAATGCCATAATGATCGTTAAAATATTTTTTTAAATACCAAATAATTAAATTATACAAGCGAATCCATAAACATACATATGGAATATACAATAGTTCATAATAATGCAAAACAACGATTTTTTTTTAAACGACTGACTGGTCTCCGATCTGCAGACCAGTTTATCGGTGCCATCCTGCCTGGCGAAACCGGTAGATGTCGAAATAAAGACAAAAGTGGATGCGGTTATTAAAATTTAGTTAATTATAATTATTATTTAAAATGATATTCCGTCAAGAGATTTCAGTAAAATCATTAAATTACCACATTTTTTGGACCATAAGACGCACTTTTTTACTCTGAAAATACAACCAAAAATTGAAATTCGTACAAAAGTACTGGTACACATACTTTTGTTTTAAATTTTAAACAAAATAAATAAAATAGTTCTTGCGAAAATTTAAGAATAACTAATTTTGTTTAATTTTCACCCTCTTCCAGGCACGTGTTATCATTAAATAAAAATTCCAAAAAAATTACCAGTTACCTTTTAGCCCTAATTGAAAAGAATTGGATGCTGAGATATTTTGAAATTGAAATAAAATTAATAAAATAGTTTTTGCGAAAATTAGGAATTTAACTAATTTTGTTAAAGTTTCACCCCCCTTCGGGGCACGTATTATTATTAAATAAAAATTACCAGTAAATTACTTCCCCTTAAGGAAAATAATTAGAAAGTAATATTATTATTTTTTAAGGGCCACCCTTATAATACATATACATATATACATAAGTACGAGTAGGTAATCAGGTAGCTTCGTAGCGGAATAAAGTTAAATTTTCTGGTATGAGTTAAATCTGTATTATTATTCTACACACGAATAGCCGACGCGAATATCTTTAAGAGTAATAAATCGGCCCCACAGATTTAAACCAGGATTAAGATGCTTAAATTACTTAAGAAATGCTTAATTGCTGTTTTGCTAGCGAAAGTGTATCTTTGAATGGTACTTAAAGGGGGCGATTACGCATTATTTTATATAATGTAAAAGGCGAGTAGACCACCCTCGTTTAGAAGGCCGGAGTATCGGCTCGGACGAGTCACCTTCTAACCTTTAGGTGCTCGCTATTTGTCAAGGTTCCGGAGGCATCCACTACAAGATATCAAAATATCAAAAGAAACATTAAAAAAAAACTATTTTAAGACTTTTAAATAAAGCACTATTCTGTAAAATGTAATTATTTATTAAACTAACTAACCTTCTCGTCGTCTCAGACAAAAATAATGGTCTGTCACACTTTTCTTTTCTTACATACTTCTCTCGCTTCCTCAATATTCATACATCGTGTCATGTGTCATGCACGCACGTCGATCTTTCCGACTACTCACGTGGCGGATATTCAATATTTGATTTATTTGATCGTGCCACGTTCTCCACAGTCTTCCTCTATTTTTAGTTGCATTTACATCGTTAACATATACTTTTTTACTAATTGTTCCTCTTTCATTCTTTCCATGTGTCCGTAAAATCTTAATGTTTCTTCTATTGTTTCGTTCATAAAACTTTCATTCGCACCGCATTCACATTACATATTTTTCGACAAAAATAAGAAGTGAATACGGACAACAATACTTGTTGTTTAATTATTATAATATGAATGAAACATAAAGTTTTATAGAAGTTGTATTAACTTTTTGGGAACGTCATGCTTTATGAAACCACATCAATTTATATCTTCACGTCAATTACTTTGTACCTTATTCTGCCTCTAGATGTCGGAAATATAATAACATACGAGTAGATAGCTACGCGTTTGATTTTCGCTATTTTTGATAAAGCCAATGCAAAGGAAACATCTCATTTCAATTAAATTATAAAAAACTCTAGAACTGATGTTTTCGTTTATATTAAATATTTAAGTCGACGTTAAATCCAGACGTGTGGTTTTTGGGATGATTTTGGTCAAAAGGAAAGTTATATTATAAATACAAATTTAGTTGCGTTGGGCGGCAATTGGGAAATCGTTTAATATTTTCACCTTTCAAATAACACAAAAGTCTTCAAATAGTGTGTCTTGTCAGTCTTAACATGTGGAGCCGAAACATTGGATGCTGACAATTGGGAGTCTTGTATAAGAGTTCCCGGCCAGCGCAACATGGAAACAGCCATACTAATAATGAAATAATTACCTTAAATGACAGAATCTAAAAAAAAATTATTCATCAAGCAAGGTGACTGAGGTGTACTCGAGGATAAGCGGGTTAAATTGGCGGTGGGCTAACCATATTTATTAACCAACCGATGGCCGATCGGGAAGGCGGGTTCTGGAGTAGAGACCGTGGACATGATTGCGTAAAGTTGGACATCCCCTACCGCTGGACCGACGATATTTTAAGAATTGACAGACGTGGATAGGCGAGAGTTTCATTAGATAGGGGGCAGTGGCGTTCAATAGAAGAGGCTTACGTTCAGCAGTGGACGACAAACGACTGATAAGATATAAGATAATTTTAATTAAGAATTTTTATTGTCCAAAAAAATGTGGAAGTAGTTATAAAAACATATTTTTATTTTAACATTTTTTTAGATGACCTTCCATCAAGGGATTTCAGTTAAATCATTTGATTATCTTAATATATCAACGTTTAAGAAACAGTACATACATCTACTGGCCATTCATCATAAGAACAGAATACTATAAAACTAAGGATACTTAAATCTTTAAAATACAAAAAATAATTCAAGCCTTGTACAATTAAAAAATATATATACAATATTACTCCAATCATCCGAATTAATTGTGACTGGACCCCATTGTGATAATCAGAAATTAGGAAAATTTGATTTTTTACGAAAAAATTATCTATTTTAATCAATTACTGTGAACTTGAAAACAAGAGAGAATAACTATTTTTTAAGAAAAAAAATCTTTTAATTAATTAAATAAAAAGGCAACACTTTAACATGTTTACCGTAGTTACAAGTACTGTACATTAGTAAAGTATGTACGTAACGTACCGTACTGTAAATAAAAGTCATTGCTTGCTGAAAATCTCGGTCAAATAAGCTGTTTGACTGTCACAAGTGCGCGCAGACTAAATTTTTACTTTGCGAATCCTAGTACGTTTACGTACTGAATTTTTTTTTTTCTGAAATCTGAAAGCAACTCGGATAGTCGAAGTTCGGATAATTGGAGTTCTACTATATTATGAATATCTAATAGCAAATAAAACATTATTTTAAGACGTTACAAACTTATTTGTTAAATCAAGCAGAACATTTTTCTAAGAGGTGGCTTTGAATACGAGTATGTGTTGGTAATATAATTAATCGCTTTCTCCAGCAATGTCCTTCCTCCTCGGCCTCTCTAATGCCAGCAACCGTATGACGTAGAGAATTGACATTTTAATCCGCTGCTTTAAAGGTCTTTGTTAATGCGTTTGATAAAAGAACAAAGCTAGGTAAATATAAATCTTACAATGGGTTTACGGAACTGTTCCTGAAAAAAATGTGTGCCATTGGCATATAATTATAATCTTGTTTCTAAAGTGCTAAAAGAAATTAATTCAAACATAATCAACTGTAGAATTTGAAATTACTTGCAAATCAAGGGAGTATTTTGATTATTCTTCAAAGCATAATGATTCAATTGACGTAGACATCCAAAATCCAATTAAATTTCTGAAGGTAAAGATGTTACACCAAGGTGACAAATTTTTATACGAATCATAAAATTTCATGCTTGTATTTAGATCAAAGAATATTTATGTAAAATTTCCTCCGAGTGTAAAGAAAAACAAAACGGTTCATTTTATTAATCTAATGATGTAAAAAAGTTTAATTTGAGAAGACACGTTCTCTTCCAGAGGTATAATATTTAATATAATATACTATTTTAAGGTCTCGAAATAAAAACGTAAATAGTCACTTATGCAGGTAAGCCAAAAAATCATAAAATAAGGTGGGCTTATTGCCAGATGGCAATCTCGTCTGGAACAGCGTTCAAGAGAAAGAAAAGGACTTATTATAAAGGTGCAAAACATTGCTTTGAGTACGTTTAAACGTTACTACGTTATAAATGACATTCGCAACATTAAAGGACTGTGAATTTTTTAAGTATTTAATTTACTTAAAGCCGTTCTTATCCCAGCGTCACATTATAGATATCTGAATTGGAACGTGAAATAAATATTCAACCTTAACCTAAATATAGGACGTTCTGCTGCTGAATTAATTATAGCAACAAAATCGATCGAATCTGAAATATGTCAACTGTAAACCAGAATCTGAGAATTGTGTGTCTGGATATTTACAAGCGTCTTGTGATCTGTTTTTTTATCAGACCAAAATAGTCTGAAATCTCGGACATTCAAGTAGATTATTCAAAATTTGATAATATTTCATTGAATACATTTTAACTATGTGGGTTTAAGTGAATTTAAATAATCAATATAGAAAATAGAAAGACAATTGTTTGATATAAAAATTGCGTTGATTTTCTTATAAGTTTGAAATACTCACATTTTAGCCAGTCAAGTGAATAAGTTTAGAAAATAAAATATTATAAAATATTTACTGAGTTTTCGTCCAAGAATTAATAAATAAGATACAGTACTTTTAAAATATTAATATCTTAGTTTATTTTAAATAACTTTAAATCATTCATATATTCAAAAAACTTTTCAACAAAAAACCTACTTTAACCATGTGGCATTATTTATTACATTATTCACGAACTTAGCTCGCTTCTTATTGTTTATTATATATAGAAAACCAACCATTATTTGGGAATAACGAGTTGAAAAAAAAATATGGATATACAAATTACATTTCAAGTTATTTATTTTTTGCATTAGCTAAAACAGCAAGTTGTCAGAATTTAAAGTGACCACAAAATGTAAGAATGTTGGAACAAAATATATTATACCGCTGAGTGCAGTTTTGGCTCACCAGCCAAACTATTAAATTTTTCTGCTTATGTGAACAAAACCAATAAAACAAGCTTTATTGTAGTTTTACGGATAACTAAATTTCACATACGAGTATAGTCAACATTCCAATCATTGAATGGATTCAAATCGTTGCATCTTTTTTAAAATCTATCTAAAAATAACACTATAAATGAAAGAAAATGAATCTGTATTGAGAAAATTTATTATAATATTTTGTTTCGAGCGGATCAAAAAGATTCAAACAATTGGGTATCAAACAGTAGTTTATACCTAATTTCTACTAAATACTACAATACTTCTCGACGCTGCATACCAGTGTGGGACTTGGCCCCTTCCACAACAGTCCTCTACTCGCTTTGGTCCCAGGTCATTTTTCTACATTCCCGATTATTTTGTTTTCAGTAGTTAGTTATAGTCAACAATGTAATGTAGATTAATGAAGAGTAAAAATGTAATGTAGAGTAAACAATGTAATGTAGAGTAAAAAATGTAATGTAGAGTAATGTGTAATGTAGACTAAAAATGTAGAGATAAAATGCAGAATTGAGGCAGCAAGAGCTACGTTTAATAAAATGAAATCATTCTTCTGCAGTGATAACGTAAACTTCAAATTCCGCCAGAGAATGATCAAATCCTATATGTGGTATATTTTATTGAACGGATGTGAAACGTGGACCTTGAAAGTAAACCCAATGAACAGACCGGAAGCATTTGATGGAAGCAAGGCTCCATCGCCGAATGATCAAAGTTTCCTGGAAAGACATGGTTACCAATACCGAAGTCCTGAGGCGAGCTGTTATCAACTATCAAGGTTCGAAAGATCTCACATCTGGGTCATATACTTTGTAGGGAAAAGTACCACCATCTCCAACTGATATTGGAGGGGAAAATTGAGGACGCCGAGGGCCCGGAAGGAGACAAATGTCCTGGCTGCGAAACGTGAGGGAGTAGACCGGCATCCGAAGTGTGGAGAAGCTGTTCCAAGCGGCGCAGTACAGGAACAGGTTCGCCGAGGTGATCGCCAACGTTGGGGGGGCCCGACAGGGCACTTGAAGAAGAAGTTAAAGTTAACAATATTTAATGAATGTTTAAAATATGTTTAAAAAAATCTTCTATATTCGCCTTCACTTTGTGTTGTGGATTCATATTTAAATAAATATTACTACACATTTTACAACTTTTAGTTTATTTAACGTATTTGAGACTATTTTTAAATTAAAACGAAAGGTCGGGAAAAGAAAAAAAAATCCTGGCATATGCCTTCAAGATCGGTTCAATTGCACCATATTCACATATACTCGTATTAATATTATATATCAATAAAGTTATTTTCTTTTTCAATATTTCAATCGGTTTGGTTTGCGTTGTGATGATGAAATGATGAATCAAGAAGAAAAAGGAAATTGATTATCCTAGAATTTAAAATACTCCGTAACCTCATTGATAAGCATATACCTATTGAAGTGTTATGGCTTCGATGCACCAGAAAAGTATGCTTGCGCTAGAAAACACGACCTGCTATGCATTCGGTATATCAGAACAAATGTCATGGAGCAGCATGTGTTGTGAAAATGCAATGTTTTCAAAAAAATATTCAAATGGTTTCACCAATATTAAATATGATATATATTCTGCCTAATTAATGATATAAATTCAATATGAATAATTTCTTCAATATTATTTTTAAGTTCTTGCTGGTTAAGTGCCTAATTACAGCTAATTTAAAAAACGGTGGATACGCGTAACATAAATGAAATAAACACAAAAGTCCGGATCGCCCATGTCAACATGTGCAACATCGAAAAAAACATTATGTGTTATTACTTTAAATTAAATAGACAATATGTGCAACATCTAAAAAGAACATTTTGTGTTAAATTTTTTTTTTTGTTATTTTATTTTATATTATTTGTTTAAGATTTATTTTGTGGGTGTTGGACGATCGAAGTGTGCGCGGGAGATGCCTATTGGTGGCGATGAGGTTCGCAACCCATCACACCGCGTCTCCCGCGGGGCGAAAAGAAAATGATGGAGTACCGCATCAGTAAAAGTGTGACAGTCCATTCTTTCTGCCTACCCTTTCGGGGAAACGGCGTGATGGTTAGTTAGTTAGTTTTCTGTCTATAAAATATTATTATATTATATATTATGATGAAATCATTTTATCTAAGTAAGATAAATATTTATTATTTATTATTCTTTTTGTTTTATGATAGAAAAACATCACTACTAAATTATTTTGGAGTTGTACTTCGGCGATAACTTTCATATTTGTGTCACAAGCTGTCAGTTCATTTTGTTTCTTTGTATTTTTTAAGGATATAGCAGAGGGCAGATCAAAGCTCATTGGATAGAAAGGAATCAACTTGAAAGCCTAGAGCCGTTAGGCAATAACGGAATATTGAGAGTAAAGTAAGTACTTACATGACTTCTCCATCAATAAATGGAATTGGCACCTGTTTCAATTGTTTTACTGAACGACTGCTTCAACGTTAAATTCTATCGGAGAAGGGCGAGCTTCTTTCATCAAAATACGATTACTTGCTCAAGGTCACAATTAAATTGTGTAGAAAATAAGCTCATAACATAATATATAGTTTGATAATAAAACGTTTTCTATATATACATACATATATATGAGTATTTATCATTTTTAATGTAAAGACAGTATATTTTATATTATTTTTTGATAAATTTAAGACTTTAACACTGTGGAATTCCGTAAACATTTATTAAAATTTAAAACACGAGTTTATTTTTCTAGACATGTTTCGAAAGTTTTACACCTTCATCAATGAGAGAACGGTATAAATAAGGTGTAAAACTTTTGAAACATGTCGAGAAAAATAAACTCTAAAGTCGAAAGAACAGTGTTTAGAATAATTATATTCGACATTTAAAATATTGAGCCAAAAGTGACAAGAAGTGAATACAATCCTCCAACCAATCAATATCCTCGCACCAATCCTCCTATCAATATCCTCCTACCAATCCTTCATATATATCCTCGCACCATTCCTTCGTTTATCTACTGGCACCAATCGTTCATCAATATCATTGAACCAATCCTCCAACATCCTCACAACTATCCACCATCAATCTTCTTCTCTTTCTTCTTCGTCAGCCTTTATCGGTCCACTGCTGAACATAGGCTTCTTCCATTCCCTTCCACTCGTCTCTATCTCCTGCCAGCCGTAGCTACATTTCCCTCCCCCCCTCCACGGCAGCAATGTCGTCGGCCCATCTTTTTTGCGGTCTGCCGACGTTTCTCCTATTCTCCCATGGTCTCCACCTTATTATTTTCTGGGTCCATCTATCCTCACTCTGTCTCACCACATGACCCGCCCATTGCCACTTCAGTCTCGCCAGTCGTTCCACGATGTCCGTTATTTTTGTTCGGGGTCTAATCTCCTCATTTCTGATTTTATCTCGGAGACTGACGCCGAGCATATGTCTTTCCATGGAACGCTGCGTGACTCTAAAGGCAGAAACATACTTTTAACACGCGACGTGGCGTGTTTACTCCCACCACCGGCAACACGTCGATCTAGCTCGTCTGGATCGGGTGGCGTGTGCGCGCATGGCGTCGCGTCGGGTGTTCATAGTGTGATTCTGTCCATAGAAAACAATACAATTTGATTCGACTCAACACGCATCACGTGGCATCGGGTGGCGTGGCGTGTTAATAGTATGTTTCTGCCTTTAATCTCTCTACATTTCTCTTGGTGAGGGTCATAGTTTCCATCCCATACGTCATCACCGGCAGTATGCATGAATCATAAATACCCTCGCACAAATCATCCATTAATATCCTAGCTCTTATCATTCTTCTATATCCTCACGCCAATCCTCCGTTCATATTCTCGCACCAATCCTCCATTGATATCCTCGCATCAATGGAGGTAAATCGGTTATTATTCACTCACCCGCAGATCCATGAATGCCTTCTCCTAGTGGACAGTCCCGGTGGGGCCCCCGCCGGCGGGCAGGGCAGTCCGCCCAGCCGCAACTCGGGGACCCGTAGCTGACTCATCCCAGCCAGGGTGCGCCCGCCGCCCAGCGCCGCTACATTCGCCACGGGCCGACTCTCTCAGAGCGGTTTGGCCTGACACTGTTCGGTCTTTTCGCACATCGATCGGAATTCGGCACGTTTTTCACTGATTTTGTCTATTATTGGTTATCTATTTTGTTGTTGTTGTCAACGAAATAATACCTTTAATAAAACAAAAACTGCAATTGAGACAGTTTTTACAATTGTAAATCTAGTTTTTTTTTAAATTTATTTACGAAATTCGAAAAATTCAGAGAGTATGAAAGTAGTGAGTACAAATTTATGATGCAGTGTAGTAAAATATATTTAGATACATGATTTATGGAATATCCAATCTGTTGAAACTCTTAGTATTCAATTTGGCTTCAAGGCAAAAAATTAAATACATCGTTTTTTTAGAAGTTCCAATATTTTTTATGGGAATGACTTGACTCGCCTTCGATATTATCAAAATTGGATAATGTATTAGCAAGGTGAAACATGTCATTCCCAAAATATATTACAAATTCCAGAAAACAATATTATTATTTATATTAACTATTTATTATGGAATTTTACGTCATTGTTCAAGAAACAATAAACAAGTAATGATAATCGTTAATATTTTTTTGTGAAACCGCTAATTGTAAATATGTATTTAATTCGATTTATTTCGAAATACATTTTTTAATAAAATTTGTGTTATAAACAAAATGTTAGTAAATATGCAACAAATTCTTTCAGTATTTTGATATAGTAATGAATATGATATTTGGTTTTAATCTGTAATTAACAGACTGGGAATCAATGCCAGAATAACAGCTACACGTTTGTATATTTTATTATATATGCAAAATCTTACTATATACAAACAAACAAACAAACAAACAAACCATCACGCCGTTTGCCCGCAGGGGTAGGCAGAGAGAATGGACCGCCACACTACTCTGTCCTGGAAATCCTCTCAAGCTTCCTCCACATTCATACAACGAGTCATACACGCACGTCGATTCCTCCGACTTCTAACATGACCTACCTTTAAAATTTGATTAATTTGGTAATGCCATGTTTTCCTCCGTCTGCCTCGACTTCGTACCCCATTTACATCATTAACGTATACTTTCTTAACCATTCTTTCTCCATCCATGCGTTCCATATGTCCGAACCAACGCAGCGATCCTTTCATAATTTTGTTCATAAAACCTTCTTCCGCTCTACATTTCTTTCTTATATCAGCATTTGAGATTCTGTCGTATATCGTTCTACCACACATACGTCTTAGAGACCTCATTTCTACCGCATTTATTCTGCTCTCATCCTTCTTCTGCCAGTTCCATGCTTCGCTTCCAGAACTCCATTGTGGTCGGCCGTTTTCGCTTTCATTTATCATACTATATATAACATACAAATATACCATAACAACAAAAAATACGAAAATGGAACATCTTTTCATTATTTACAGCCTATTTAAAATTTTTATGGGTCAGATAGAAACACAAGCAAAATATTTACTCGAGTATAAAGTATTTGTGTTACATCGACTTTATCTGATCCTGCGAAGGGCGCCGAGTTCTATTTTATTATTGCGATTGCTGGGAGGAAATGGTTAGATTGTTGGTATCTAGAAGCAATGGCAGACCTCCTTTTTTATCATCACATTTGCGAAAAAAATATTTAATCTTAGTTCTTAGACCTTAGTCTCTTTAATCTTAGGGTTATTCCAAATTAAATATGCTTCCATAAATTATCATTTATCACTTATAAATATAAAATAACAAAACGCTTTGTATTTAACCACGTTTTTATAATTGATGCCAACTAGTTTCGCTTGGACCCAAGCTTCACCAGGATACCTTGGGTTCAAACAAAACAAGTTAACATCAATTATAATAATGATACCCTGGTTAAATACAAAGTGTTTTATATATTTTTATCTATAATTTTCAAATGAAGTGAGTGCTTCTTAAGAATATTTATCATTTACCATTTTAAAATCTTTACATATATAAGTCATATGTAAAGAGTATAAGTCAAGGATTATTTTAATTAGCAATATTTTTTAAAAAGAAACGATTTTTATCTCACATTAGCTATCGTGTATTGTATAAGTAATATTATGAGTTAATTGTATCTCAATAGAGACGAAGATGTACATTTTTTTTGGAAACAGAATATGGTAGTCGAGGCGTTTACAGGACTATTGGTTGGGTTAAGCGATCGCTTTATGTTAACGACATTCCCCATTCCCCCATCTTACGACCACCACGTCTGACAAAATTTTACTATGTTAAATAAATTAACATTTTTTGGTCAATCTACACTAGCGCCATCTATTAAGATTATTTGTAAGCATTAAGCAGAATACAATTAATCCTTAAAAATGATTAACCCGCAATGGATAAAATCAAGTATTTGTCTACAAATATTTGTATACATTCAAACAAAACTAATTGTAATATTATGAGATTTTACACGAGTAAGAATTGATCTAACTTTAAATGAACTGTAAATTACTAATAAATACACCCAAATGAAGTTTATTCCATAAAAATATCTCAAACTGTTGGCTAGTCCACAATGTATTAAAATAATAGTGTATTTTATATATAATATGTAATGAATTGTACAAGATATTTTAATAAATCTATAACGCAGAAATATTTGTTATTAATTGATTCTATATTTCAATTTAATTTGATTCACTTTGTTCTTACATTTGTTCATCACAGTTTCATTTTGATAAGGAAGGATGTGCTCAGTCCGAAACATGTTTGTGAAAAGTATAAAAAAAAAGTGAAATGTAATGTTTTTCGAAACGTAAAATGATAGCAATTGAAAAGAAATTAAAGGTTTAACTTTAAGCGTACAAAGATTTGTTTGTATTTAGATATTAGAATTGTTTCTTTTGCTTAAAAAAATATACATTTATTATTTCAAATTGATCGTGTAATATTTTGAAAAAAAAAAAACTGGTGACGTCACTGTTCAGAAGTCAAATTTTGCATGATCAGCTCCCCCGACGGACAATGTAAACAAGTGCTATCATTCCATGACCACTAGGACTTTGTGGACCACCGCGCGCAAGCGCTCTTATATTCACCGAACAAAGTCTATGCCCAAACAACTTGTTTGCTTAACAGTGCCTTGATACCCACACTTTATATCGAGGGAATTAAATAACACACAATGGAAGCGATATATTTTTATATATGTTTTATATAGAATAATTTTATATTTTTATATATAATATATTTTTTTTTATAGAATAATTATGTCGGTAAAAACATACGCGTTTTTTGTAGTATCCATGTTAATATAATGAAGTATGTTATTAGTTTAACTAGTTTCAAAATTTCTAATATTCCTTTCGAATAAAATAATTAATATTAAGTAATGGAGTAATATTTAAGATAACTTTAATGAATTGAAGACACGAAACGAATTAATGAAAAATTGGTTTAAAAAAATGTAATATGATACATCATGATATTGTAAATTAACCTAGAACGGAGAAAAAAATAATTAAATATTTTTAAAATGAAAACGCAGATTTTTAATTTTTCTTTTTTGAAAACTAAAACACTGGTTTTTTATCGAAAAAAAAAATATACGAAAATTTGTCAGTGTAAACGCCATAAGTTTATCAAAAAATTAAATACAGAATTTATGTTTATTATATTATTTGTTCGTATTCCAAAGTCGCAAAATCAGCATGCGTGCATGACACTTTGTGAATGAATCTAAATAAATATATCAGGACAGAAACATGTGTCGGTCCTTCCTCATCGAGTATTCTGAGAAACGACATGATAATAACATAATTAGATATTGTTTTGTATTACACCGATATATTTCAAAATATATATTTTTGTATATAAAAAAAACACATTGCAAAGTACTCTTCTGCTCTGCTGTATCTACGCCGAATCACATTGATTAAATATTTTATTAAACATTTTTTGCTTTTAAAAAATTCGTCGTATTAAATAAACACAAAAATTTAGAGATAATATTCGATTGGAAACTTTTTTAAAAGAGTCAAAATAATGTTTATAAAATATTAAACATCAAAAAAAAATACTGCAAAAACTTGTTAAATCATCAGCTTGTTTTATGTTGAAACGATTAACAAAATATCTAAAATATTAATATTTACGTATGCGATATAAAACCTCGACACTAAAATAAATAAATTATTGTTACACATTCCCGAGTCCCGCAGCGTAGAACAAACAGGATAAATTAACACTGATAACACATTATAGTCGAACGCGATATTGTTTGCTGCCGATTCGATCCTCGACCACGTCTTTTGAGAACCGAAAGGAAATATGCACTGATTATCCGACCGCAAGAAGGAAGAAAACATTCAGAAATATAATTTGAATCCAGCAAACAGCCGTTGACACGCTCTCCACGAAGGTGTTGCTTTGATTCACGAAAATAAACGTACACATCACACTTATTTCTCTTGGGTGATTACAAGGTTGGGTTCGCCAACGCAAAATGGTAAAAAAAATGTATATTTTTAATTTCAGTTTTTCACGATCTTCCTTATTAATAGAATGTTTACTCGTGTGTATCACAAATCAGTGGTAAAAATTCAATTATTTTGTTTTAAATGTGCGTACGAGTCTGCAATGAATTTTTAAATACTTATAATTTACGTTAACGACTTAACACCTCCTATGCATAAACAAAACTCATATTAAAAGTCTTTTTATTTTCTGTAAGTATGTATGAAATTCTTAATCTTATTTTTTTTATTTTTCCTTACTATAGACCAATGTGGTCTATTCTCCAGAGGTTTGCTCCTCCAGTGAGGTAGATTCCCAGCTGTCCTTCCATCATTTTACAGGTCTTCCTAATGCGCCCTTGAGGTGATTACATCACAAAAACGGCCCTTGAAAATTAAGCATATTATTATTATTATTAATATAAGGGAGTCTGGTGGTATTCATTCTTTGGATATGACCGTACCAGTCCTTCCTTCTATATGAAATTCGATATCATAAATAAATATGTATTTTGTTTAAATTATTTTGTTTTCGAAAATTTATATTTGTTACTTTTAAGAAAAAGTGTTTATTCTTTAGCAAGGAAAACGCTTCCACGTGTGGTGTTACTATAACACCCGGCGCCTTTGGAAACGACACAATTAGGCAAAAACCGTCCACCACAATGGCACGTGAATGAGGAGATATTAAGTTATATTTATAACCATACCTACGATACATATATAAAAATATATTGCTATTGATACGAAGAAAAAGAAAAATATTCAATAGTAATAGAGTAAGTAATAGTAATAAAGTCAGAATTTTTTGCAATGTTAACAATTTAAAAAAATCTAATTGCTGCGCTCACTTGGTGAAAACGGTTGTGTATTTAATTAAATATATTTTAATTGTCTGCATTTAATACCGTATCTATAAATACTGCCATAAACTTATTTAGAACCCAATCTATGTAAGTACCAACTTAATAGTTAATTTTTCTGACCACAGATGGTTGGTAGTAAAATTCAGTTATTACTTTGTTTATGGCGATTGACAAAACGCCATCTGTTGAATTGCTTTTATTTTATTTACGTCTACTCTATGACGTAGTTCATTACTAAAAGCAGATGCCTGAGTTGAGGGCACAATTTTAGCTGTGATAAGATAATAAAACCCTTAAATTTGTTAATTTATTATTGGTACAAATTTTCAACCACGAACGTTGAAACAAATTTTGAGATTTTTATGGAGAAACACACTTGAATATTTATATCAATATTTGAAAATATAAAATTTCTGTCTGTAAATTGAATTTAGAAAGGTTCGCAATATTATAAGAACCAATGCACTTAAGGAAATTGGGAACCCAATTTTCACCTGTTTGCAGAATTTCGATTAGGAAAACTCAATAAAATAGAAATGTCTATATCTTAAAACGGTTCCTCTCAGAATAATAATTTTGGCAAACGAGCAACAAATTTCTCATAGTATGGATATTTCGCACCTTGATATTTTATAATAGCCATTTAAAAATCGAAGAAAGTGGGTTCGTTCCTAATTATGTTTTTCTCGGTGCTTATTTTACAAAAAAATATGTTACGACCACGTAAAATATAAAACATTATAAATCAGTGACTTCAATCGCAGGAAGATTTTGTATAAAAGCATAATTGTAAATACATTTATAGCGTGAAACTAATTAAAACAATTTCAATGTCGAAACACGCGAGGTGAAATTTTGTGAGAAAACATCAAAGATTTCTAAAATAACGGTACGTAGAAATAGATTTAATATCCCCTGAACGATAAAAATAATTTCTTACTTTTTATTTTGGTTTGTCTATTAACCTAAAAAAAACACGAAACTCAGTAAGCTATTTTAGAACATATCCTTTCTCTTATACAGACATATGTGTGTGTTTAATTATTGGCGACACGTGTTTCGTTTTTATGACTTTTATATCATAAATCAAACAATGATTAGACTAGACATAAAGCTAGCGCCACACTTCATTATAAAATACTTATTCTTATTATCATATTTAAAAGACATTACAATGTTCATATAAGGGTCAATTAATATTATATGAACGTACTAAAACAAATCAAAAAATGACAGTGTCAAGTTTGATGCAGAGTAGACAAAAAACTTTAAATATTTGGAGTTCTTGCCCTAACTCTAACTGTTACGTCAATTATTATTGTTCGGGCATCACTTGGGGTAGGTTTATCCTGTATGTTGGGAAATAAACTTGATTTTCCTTTAGAAATATCGTGATATTTGATCGGTTAATTACATTGTAGTATTTTTCTTCTTTTTATCTTAGATTTTGGTTCTGTTCTTAAACTGGGGTCATCTCTTTTAGCGGTCTTCTTGGCCGCGATTTCCCAAAAGTTGTGAGCAACCAGGTGGCGAATTCTCGCACCGTCAATTTTATCCACATGATCGTACTGCCACCTTTTTACGCTTCATCTTACATATTTTAGAGTTACTAACCCTGTTCAAGTGGACACTAACTTTTAAATAACAACAAATAATCTAATGATTTGTGGATAAGATCCTAAGAAAGTTCCTGGGACCAGACCTGATGCTGTAGCGGGAACTTGAAGGCGTAGGAACAACCAAGAGATCCGTACGATAACCCTGCAGCCCTTTATACCGAGAATTGTGAGAATTGTGAGAGCCGATCACCTAACTTGGATTGAGCACGTATGCCGAGCCGGAGATACCAGAGCAAACAAGACGAAATGCGCATCAAGACCAACTGAAAAACACCTCTAAGAAGGCCTAGACAGCGTCTAATGAATAATGTTTTGTCTGATCTGGCTAGTTTGGGCGAATCGGACTGCTGGAAGCAAAAAGCGCCAGATCGAGATCTTGAAAGAAAATCATCAAGGAATCTAAAACTCTTTAAGAGTTGTGTGGCCATAGAAAGTAAGTAAGTAGCCCTGTTCCATAAAGTCATCCCTGCTAAACTTCGCAGTGCTCTCGTCTCAGACGACCGAAGAAGATTTTTGGTCTTAACTGTGTTAGCTCTATTTCTATAACATTTGTCAATGTGGACCAGATACAGGTTTTGTTAATTTGGACTTTGCTATGTATGAGCACGTCCTTGTTCCTCTATACCGCGTCATTTAAGCAGTCAGTTATCGTAGAGCAATCTTTATAATAAATTAACTGGAGTCATCAAAAATACATGTCTACACCCAAGAGATAATACAAAAGCTTCGTTTACACTTGCAGCGTCACACATTTATGCATTGTGGTGACATCGGATCTTAAATTAAATACTGGAGCCTTCTGGTTTTGTCTGTTTAAAATATTTAATATTATTTTAAACACATTAATCCCTCCAAGACTCGGGCGTGCGGTTACGAAGAGCAAACTACATAATTCATTCATCACCAAGTTTCATCATACTTCACCGAACAAGCTTCTTTAATATACAAAATATCTCAGCGGTACTTAATTCGATAATTTTACACTGTACGAAAATAAATTATACTTGTCAGTAGCGGTAGGCACTTTTGGTATTGGGTTCTTAACATTAAACGGAGAATTTAATTTAATTAATATACCCATTTTTATTATATTAACAAAATTTAAATAAGTTTGTTTTTAAAGTATAAATAAATTTGTTTTTAATTATTCCTCGAGTTTTGACCGGTTTCGGTAATTCACTTCCATATTTTGTGACAACTCAAACTTAATTCGTGTTTTAATTTTTGTATTCTTATTAGTTTGAATAAATATAGTAACACTTCGTATTCCAACACTTTTTATTTTTACTGAACTCAGACGTGTTTCGGTTACAAATAACTTTTATCGGTGAATACAATTTTATTTGTATTCATTTAATTCGGTTACCAAACCTCAGTTTAAAATTGTATTCATTGATAAAGGTTACTTGTAACCGAAACATGTCGGAGTTCAGTCAAAATAACAAGTGTCGTAATACAAAGTGTTACTATATTTATTCAAATATGAATCCACAAGACAAAGTGAAGGCAAATATAGAAGAAATTCTTATTAGTTTGTTTATGTATAATATATTAGTATTTCATCCAAGAAATATCAATAAACATTAATGTTATATAAACACAATTTTAAAATAACGTTAATTGTATTGTGTTCCTAGGTAAACACAACAGCAACGAAATATGTAATACATCGTAGTCCAAAACATTTTTATCACGGGTTTCTTAATCATATTGTATCAAATTAATGGAATCTTAAAATGTTAAAAATCCAATATAAATATGTAGAAGACGTATCATTGATTGGGTTTCTGTAAATATTCATTTTTACTTTGTGTTGTGGATTCACATTTGAATAACTACGAGTAGAAAAACAATTTGTATTTTCACAAAACTTATTTTTTTAAGTGCAGACATGTTTCGGTCGTTCAATTTTTATTTAAATTTAAAAAAAAATTAAATGCACGTAATAAGGACTGAAAAATTTCTGCAAAAAAATAGTTATGAAAGTATAAAGTGTTTTTCCAGTTATTCAAAAGTTTTCATGATTTATTGTCTTGTTTAGCGCATGTTGTACAAATTTTCGAACAGCCACGGTTACATAATATTGTGTAAAATTACTCAAGGGGATGTTTTTTGAAGCTCTTTACACCCATACCGCCTCCCGTGATGATACAAACGATATTTGTAACATCAATCACAAAAACACCCCCCTATGAATATTGAACAGCTAGTAGGTATCACCGAAACATTATGCGCAGATGAATAATGTTGCTCCCGCTTAGAATGCAAACAATAATCTATGTATCTCGAATGAATTGAGAATGAGCCTGCTCTAGAACTGTTCCTCTATGATTAATGTATGTACATATTTTATTTTAGGCATTTGTTTTCCCGATTGTTGAACCCTTATCAGTCTGACATTAGTTTATACGGATTTATTATCCGTAACGGTGGTATTTCCACTTTTCCGTAGTCTTAATCAACTTTTCTACTGAATAAATAATCCCGTGAAATCAACTGTACAAAGTGTGGGAAATTCTTATATAAACGACGTGTCAATACAATGCTTCACAAACATTAAAAAAAATCCGAGGTAAAAAAACCTTTTTAACCCATAGAGCACTAAACAAACATTGCTTTATCTGTCATCGCAACGCGGCACATTTTGAATAAAATGTCAATTTTTAAACGATATTTTTTTACAATAATAATTGATTATTTTAGTATCTTCCTCAAAAATCAAAGAAACGATAAACGCACATTCGAGATCTTGGTGCGCACAACTTATTAATCTGACTAAATTTAGTCGCCACAGGCAAATAATTAATAGACTTAAATACATTTAAAAAAATCTAATCTTCATCTATTAACATATATTCTGCCTTTGGTTACGGCAGTAGAAAGAGCATTTCTGACGTTAAATTATATCGCATCGTATTAGTGTCAGTGAGGCGATGTTCGTTAACAATGTAATATCACTATCAGAAAGAGTACAAGTATAATTAGTATAATGTAGTAATAACTATAATAAGTGTAATGTAGTAAGTATGGCAGGCGAATGAAAGGCGAAAAACCAATTAGAGAACAATTTGCTAGTTGCAATTGGTAGTGGATCGGTCACACTCTGAGACGGAACTCAGTCTGCATCGCTCAGGGTGCAATAGACTGGTCCCCTGTGGGGGGAAAGAGGAAGCAAAGAAGACTTAGAGCCACCTGGAAAAGTGCCCTGCAGAACGAGGTTAAGCAGCAGGCCTCACTTGGGATGATGTTAGGCATCAGGCATGCGATAGAGTCGGGTGGAGAAGGTTGCTTAAGGCCCTATGCACCACGGAGGTGTGACAGGACAAAAAGAAGAAGAGAAGAGGTAAGTATTATATCATGTAGTTGCCACTATACAGCCCATACCTAGTGTGACAAGTACTGACCAAATTTTTTTTATCATATATTTATATATTATAATCATGTAAATAAAATATAATAAATAATAAATTTTCTGTAATATATCATTTTTCGATGTGTTATGTCAGTTTTTTTTTGTAGTAATTTAAGTTTAGCTGATATGAATTCAAATGAATAATCTAGGTGATTTTCTTTTGCTATGACAAAAAATTATTTAAAAAGCAATCACAATGAAAAATTAATAATGCTGCAAAAATTCTTAAAGAAGAAGATTGATTTTTATCTCTGTAATAATGTAAAACTCCGTATTCAATAGTTTATAGTGAAATGTGAATTTTTAAAATAATTATATATGTTTTTTGAAAATTCACTGCGGTGCCAGCGGCATTAAAGATGTGGTACAATAATGCTTACTACTATTCTACTAAAATATTAAAAGTGTTTATTTAAGGATTGAAGTGGGGAGAAATGAAACTGTATTTTTTTGTAAAATATCATTGTGCTAAAACATAATTTCAGATAAAATAAATCTTATATTTTTTATTTAGAATATTAAATAACTGACACGAATGAAATATTATGTATTGTACCATAAAATATAAAATTGATACATTATTTATTATTTTAATAAATTTTGTAAAAAACTCCTCCAACCTGTGAGCTGTGAAACACTGAATCGCGATTTATAAATGCATCGTAGTGCTTCCTAAAAAATTAACCAATAAAGAAATTTAATCGCACGATACAAAGCACATTTGCACGAGGTTTTATAACAGAGATGAAAAACATTTCGCATAGCATAAAAGATCTTAAGATTTTTGAGAAAGATGCATGCTGCAAAAACTATGTACATTTTTAATACTAACTAATTCAAATTTCAAACAAATTACTTTTTATGTTTCACTCGAATTTGTTTACGTATCGTTATCCCCCATTCTGTGTATATATTTTTTTCAAATTAGACATGCATTGTCCACTCATACATCTGAGACTAATTAATTGTACCGAATCGCAGTGGTGCGAACAAAATAAATATTCTTTTAAACATAATGTTGGCAACATCGTTTATCAAGAGCTTTCGTCACGCCGCATAAGTTGCGCGGCTTAAATGCGTATGAAGCAAAAAGAGAATCTATGCAAAATTCAAACATCAAAGTCTACATCAAAACGTTTTTCTGCCTTCAATTTTATTTAGTTTCATAAATTTTCGAATAATTTTATTACCTGTAACAAAAATCAAGACATTATTTTCAGGAAGTTTTTTATTTATTAAATGACAAGTTTACGACTAGCATCCATACTTATGCGCAAACAATTTAACGAGAAAAAGTATATTTTATATTTAAAATGATCCATTTGAGCAATCAAAACTCTAATTGAGCTGAGCGAAAGCGTTTGCTGGAAACAGAAGGCGCAGAATCGAGAAGGTTTAAATAATATCATTGAGGAGGCTAAATTCTTCAAGAGTTGTACATCCATCTGAAGTTATCAAGTCAGAATGTTAAATATTAATAGGAAAAAATAATATGAAATAAAACGCAGTTCTTTCTACTTTTGAGATAATTTTTTACAAACATGTTTCGAAGGTTTTACACATTCATTGACGATATTAACGGAAAACGAAAAAAATCCGTTAATAACGTTTTCCCGATGATAAACTAAAGAAAGTCGAGAAAAATAAACTAAAAAGAGTAAAAACAGTGTTTTTATTATTTTACAAAAATTTCTCATTATGGTGGTATTCCACAGTTTTAATGCCTTTAAAAATATTGTGGTTTTTTTTTCTGAAGATTGTGACTTTTAAAAAAGAAATTTGCGTGTTTTGAGCATACGATGTTTGCAGAATGAGCAGTGTTTAAATATGTAAAATATACACAATGAAGTTAACATATATTTATTTAACTTTGAAATATCAACGCAGAATAAATTCCATTTTTAAAACATACACAGTTTTAAATGATTCATGATCAATGTTGTTTGGTAAATGTAATTATTTTGCTGCCTACTATTTTTTTAGGGCAATAAGCCCACGGGTCATATTTTTATTCATTTTGCAAGTGATTTTATCTTTGTTTGTGTTCCTTTCTCACTCTGATTAGACTGATGCAATGAAATCTTTTGTAACAATATAATTTATGACCATTTGATTTTTAAATTTCAGATTTTAGTTACTCTTATTTAGTAAATCATTACTAATCTCATCTAAATCAATTTTTCTATTACTTGAAAAAGTTTTCAATGAATACATAAATAAAATTATTAGACTAATACTTATGAGTATTTTGTTGAATACATCTACAAAACTAAAACGTTAGCCAAACAGATTGTAAATATTGAATAATAATCACTTTTTGTAAAAATGACGACACTCATCATTCAACAATTATCGTTACCTATATCTAAAGAGGTTAAAATTGAGTACCACCTGAGTAAAATACGAATCGCCTTTAATACAGGAGAATTTCGAAGCGCTTCTGTGCGGCAATTTAGGGGATAAAATTTGTTAAGCCCCTTTACTTTACTGTAACTATAGGATACTTCACCGTAAATATTACTTACTCTACTGAATTCTAACTAGCTGTGGGAGTGGGAGTGTTAATCTCATAACCCAGCTTACCTAACCTAATAGGCTGGCAACAGCATAGCGCCGCCTGGAGACAAGGACTCCATCCTTGCTCCCGGTCTTACCACCGCGTCCTTCTATCAGGCAACACGCATTCACACGCACGCTCGCGCTCTAGCTATCTCTTATACATTTGTGTCTGTGCCGAGATAAATTAATATTTACCAACCTGTGACTTTTCATGTGCATAATCGAACCACAGCACAACTATATAGCTATAACTATAAGATGCCTCCAAATGTGGTATCACAATAACCATATTACGCGGCGCTCCTGGAAACGACACAAGTCGGCCAAGCCTTCCACTACAATAGCAAAAGAAGAGGAGAAATATGATTCATTTGAGGGCCATTCATCTTGCCATTGACATGACGAAGAAGACAATAGGAAACGCATGTACAAATTTTTGTCGTGATTCATTTGAAAAAATTACATTTAAAGATTACGTCGTATATCCGTAAGCGATTGCAGTTGAATAAGCAATATCAATATTTATATGACAAAGTCAAAGCCCTCCCCGAGGATTAAAATATAATTAAATTACTTTCACTCTCGTATTGAGTCTAGTTAATAGGACGGACAAAATGAAAATCGGATTAAAATGGTAATTCTCCAACTATTTAATACGCCCAGTCGTGAAAAAGTATAGCGTGCTACTTGAGGGCTAGCGGCGCGAAAAACGGCAGAATGTTGTGAAGGATAAAGCTCAAAGAAATTAAGTTCTAAATTTACATAAGCAACTTGATCCGGGTACAAGTATGCGAGGCATTTCAAAGAAAATGAAGAAGATCCTTTCTTAAAATCCTTTATACTCAATGTTAAAATGCTTTAACTGTACAACGTTTATTGTAATGATTTATATTAGGTTGTTACTTAAACCTTATTGTTGAAAAACAAAACATTTAAGAAGTGTCCTTATTCTTGTTTTTTTTTTATCAATATTACTTAAACTAACAAACTAACCATCACGCCGTCTCCCCGAAGAGGTAGGCAGAAAGAATGGACTGCCACACTATATCCGATGCGGCACTCCACCTTTCACTTTTCGCCCCCGCGGGAGGCGCGGTGTGATGGGTTGCGAACCTCATCGCCACAAATAGGCATCTCCCGCGCACATTTCGATCGTTCTGTCGCCATTTCTTTTTATTCGATTCCTCTTCTCCTTGTGGGATATCAGGTTATTTCGGCGTTGACCATCACTTCTGTAGTCCTTTCTGTCTTACGCCGCCCGAAACAACTCTTCCGCAACTTTATATTCCAGTCCAGTTGCATCTTCCAGGTCTACCCCGTCCATCGAACTTGTGCATAATAAAGAGTTTAATGGTCTCATATCAATTTCTATTTAAGATGTGACCTATTCAGGAGAATTTACGGACCTTAATGCATTTCAACAACTTATCTTCCAATTATCTCTCCTTGGCAGCTCTGAATTGTTGACCAAATATGTTCATGGTATACGAAACACTCTTCTATGTTACATTTCGAACGCTTCTAACTGTTTCATAATATGCACTATCAGAGTCGAGATTTTTGAAGCATACTTATACAACTGTATTAAAATCCATCATAGTCTTATGAACAGACTTTCAATTCCCGCGATTTTAATAGAGTTTTGCGCGAAACGAAATAAATGTTATAAGAGTATATTTTTTGGAGGTTTGTGGCTTGTTTAATAAATCTTTTCATTCTCAAATCCATCATTTACTATGTTCATTATCTAATCCTTCTTTCTAAGCCTTTTTCCACTGCTGGATGTACCCCTCTTCAAATAGTCTTTAGTTTCTTCTATCTTGTGTGACTCTTATCCAACTTTTTCCTCCACCTGTAATTATTATATATTGTCAGCCCATCTTTTTTGGGTGGTTCAACTTTGTGCATTACTGTTTTTAAATAATAAATACATTAAAGCTTTTTGACGTGAATAACACAAATATGTTTCAATTAGATTGGTATTAGAGTGTTTTCTACTGGTGTGGTATTTGTTCGAACTGACCTTTAAATTGTTTTGATAAGTGAAATTTAATATTTAGAACACAGTTTTAGAAAGTTTTCACTCCCACGATAACGAAATGAATATATCTCGATACCCTGAAAATATCCGGTGATAAAAAATTCGTGCGTGTTTTGTTGTTTTGTGATATTATATATAATTACGAGTATTCTGAAAATGGAATAACAGAAAATATATTTTTGTAAATAAAACTGTATTTTTTTTAACAACTTATCTATTCCTTTTACATTGCCTACCTCAGGTTCGTTATTACATTTGACACCAACTAATTTCGCTTGTAAAAGTACCGATGCTTCATCATGGCAATACAATCAGTTTTTATATTGCCCCGAAGAAGCTTGGGTTTAAGCGAAACTAGTAAGCATCAAATATAATTACATTTTCTTGGTCAAAATACAAAGCATTTATTTTATTTTTTATGTTTACACGTTTAAAATGTCTAATCACAAAATGATCTCAAAAGTTTTTTTTATGAAAATTTTAATCTATTTGGTAAGTAAGACAACATTATTTTATGAGGCGATCGAATAAATGTTTGTACTAAATGCGTAAAAATTTTCTTTGGTGTGAAAATAACATACAGAAACCTAGGATCATCAGAAAAACGTGGAGAGTGTTTCAAGGAAGCATAAAAGTTTCCTAAAGATGTTTCAGGATAAGACTGAGCATGAAAGCTTATCTTAGCGAGTCCACATCAATTTTATCCTTCTTTTATCCTTATTCGAGCTCGCTCGGGAGATTTTAAACCCGGAGACTAAGTTTAGTTAGTAAAGAAATGAAACGCATAAGCGTCGTCTTCCAAAAGTTTGTGAAAATCTGTGCTTAAAAGTGGATAGGTGTTTAATCTCAAATGTTAACTAAACAGTAATATTAAAATGTGACAAAGTAATTCATTTTACAGGATTATAGCTTTAATTTTAAATCAACACTACGGAATTAAATACTCATGATTTTTTTATGAATATAAACATTTTTTTTATAATACTTTTGAGTTTATTTTGTTCTCTATATTTTTCGAAAAAATCATTCAAAAACATTTCTTGTTTACCCAATGACGGAGGTTTAATGCATATATTAGAAACGTCTTGAGAAAAAATATCTCGTAAGTGGAAGAAAGTGATTTAATTATTTAAAATTTAAATTATTGTGAATAAAATGCTACTTTATTGTGTCGATTTGTTAAATATTTTATATTTGCGTATTAGGGTGTACTCGTAATAATTGGTTGTTGACTCGACATTATTTATTTTAAAAGTGCTTTTAATTATTTATATCAATTGAGGTAATTTTCTTTATAATGAGATGTATAAAAATGTGGTGTAAAAATAAGTGGTTTAATTTATAAACTGAGTTTAGTACTTTATAAAGCATTCATAAACAATTGCCAATAAATGACCTATTTCATTATGGTAAAGAATTTATTTTTCATAGTTTATGATTTATGAAACGACTAGCTTTTTGCATATGAATCAATCATTAAAAAACATAACTCATGATATATTTTGATTATGGCTTCACATATCACATGTGTCAATCATATAATGTTTATATTTAATTGAGCTGAATTTTGTTATTATGTTAACTATAAGAAATAAAACATTGTTACTAAGTTTATTGATCGTATTCATGTTTATTGTTTCATTGATACCGTTTATATAAAATAAGATATCTTGTATAAGATTGTATAAAGAAGATACGAAAAAGAATTGGTACACAGGTAAAATTTTTGGCAAAGAGTGGGATACGCATTGTTTCATATCCCCACCCTTCTACGGGGTCAGCCGTGGCTTAACTCTGCGCATGAGCAGAGCATGAACAAAGTATTGCCTTTTCGCCCTAAATCTGAATTAGAGGTTACACAATATTATAAAGAAAGGGAAAGAGATTCCTTCGTCGTAGAAGTCATATATTTCTATTCATAAAAACAGTGTTCGTATTCTTATGTGCTCTTGTTGTGATTATATTATTTATTTTTCATGGAAAAGTTTTTATATTACGTTAACGTTAAAGAACATTGGAAAAAATAACAAGCTGTGAAAGAATACTTTGAGAAATATGCCCTTCAAAATCGATCAAATTTAGTAAACATAAACTAACCAACTAACTAACCATCACGCCGTCTCCCCGAAGGGGTAGGCAGAAATAATGGACTGCCACACCTTTCTTTCCTGACATATTTCTCTCGCTTCCTTAATATTCATACATCGTGTCATGCACGCGCGTCACATGGCCGACATTCAATATTTGATTTATTTGATCGTGCCACGTTTTCCTCGGTCTTCCTCTATTTCTGGTTCCATTTACATCGTTAACATCTAATTTTTTTACCATTCTTTCTTCATTCATTTTTTCATATGTCCAAACCATCTTAATGATCCTTTCATTATTTTGTTCATGACACCATCATTCGCACCGCATTCACTTCTTATATTTTCATTCGACACTCTATCGTACACAGAGTATCAAGATCTCATTTCAATTGATCTCATTTCTACTGCATTTATTCTACTTTCATCCTTATTTTGCCAGTTCCATGCTTCGCTTCCTTACATAAGGGTCGGTAGAAGAACACCATTGTGCACTGTCATTCTAGCTTTTTTGGATAGGTTTTTGTTTGCGATGACAACTTTAAGTGCACCATTCACTTTGTTGCCTGCCCCAACCCTTCTTTCAATATCCCTCTCCACTCGCCCATCTCTTGTAAACATACTACCTAAATACACGAACTCAACTACTTGCTCCAAATTTTCACCATTCACGCTAATGTTGCAGACTGTCATGGTTTCTTCCTTTTCAAAAATCATTACCTTGGACTTATTAACATTCATCATCAGATCATTTCGCATGCATACCTCATACATACAATTCACCAGGACTTGTAGTTCATGTTCGTTGTCTGCAAGTAGGACAGCGTCATCTGCATACAAGAGACAGCTTACTGACACTCCGCTCATTTTGGCACCTACATCCAACCCTTTCAGCTCTTTCATACAATTGTCCATATACAGATTAAATAACCACGGGGACATTACGCAACCCTGTTTGACACCTTTATTGATATCAAACCAGGCTGTAAGATCTCCATTTACTCTGACACAAGCAGTGCTTTCCGTGTATAGCGACTTAATTGCCGTGATCAGTTTTGTACTTATTCCATATTCAGACAATATTTTCCACAACTTTTCTCTATTTTGTAAACATCCTTCTAGATATTTTGAAAATTAATGAGTTATTATTATATACTCAAATATTTATCTTATTGACATCAAATTATATTGAGGCAAGATATTTTTTCCTAAATAAGTCATCAAGTTTAATGAGTGTTTAATTAAAGTTTTTTTTTTATATACTTATTAGTATACAACACTCAATTTATTAATAAATAAAATATTTAACACCAAAAATGTTTCGGATACACAAGCCATCACACAAGCCACAATCAGTGATATTATATAAATATAAGTATTTGAAAAAATATATATTTATTTCACAAATATGGTCTGATAATGGTTAAAAAAATTGCATGTTAATAATAGGAATATAACTTTGAAAAATCTTGAAAATTTGGAAAATTAAAAAAGCGATCAAAAATAAAGGAAATATCTTAATAATCAAATAAATTTAATGTCAAGTCCAATCTTTGTTTTATTTCCTTTGTTATTAATATTTTAAATTTTAAATTTACTCATTATATTTGTTATAACGAAAGCATCAACATTCCAAAATGAATAATTTTAACATCTGTCAAAACTGGCCACATTTGTGAATTTGTTTATAATACTTTTAATATTTATATTTATATAATATCACTGATGAAGGGCTTGTGTGTCCGAAACATGTTTGGTATTTTATTTTTATTTTTTTAATAAAGTGATTGTTATATACTAAGTATATAAAAAAATAAACATTTAACATCTTATGGCGAATATAGAAGAAATTCAAATAACACAAAGTTATGCCAAATATAGAAGAAATTCAAATTATTTTGTTAAATGAATTTCGAAAATTAGACATTTTAATTAAATCTCTTGTGCAAAATGTGTTCAAAGCGTATTCCAACAGTTTAAAATTCAGAATTCGCTTGATATATTATTTCAGGTGGAATATAATTTTTTTATCACCTTTCCATTTTAAAGCAACGAGCCTCTAGTCTCTCTCACTGAATATAATTTAGGTCATTTCCTAGCAATTTTCTTTCGCCCAGGAAAAACAAAGATTATTTCAGAGGTGCCGGGAAAAAGGGAAGCTAACAAAATGAGGAAACTCGTAACTTGATAAGGAGTATAATTGATATTCATTTATTCTGATTAGTTTCCCTTTTCCCATCCACATCCATTTGTCGTTAATATTTGGAACAATGCACAGAGATAAGGGTATAACTCATATAACTGAAACAAATATGACGTATATAAGCTATGCTTTGATGTGATTGAATTGTCTACATCAATCTTACGATATCATTATGATTAGAAAAATAATTTCGATATAAATTTGGAATTTGTATACACTCTTTTCTAATTCGGAACTTGATATTAATTAATACGAACAAAAACGTATTTTTATTAGAAGCTTTATTATATTTTATGTGAATATCATTTTTCACTTTGCTAAAGGATTAATAATACCCCTATGTTTTGTACAAGACACACCACGAGCCAAGTATTCCACCTTCCTGCTTATCGCAACAATTACGTTCAGAGCGTGGCAATGTACTGGATATTATTTTAATGCAATCGATGTTTTTCTCCTAAACGCTTTATGATTTTTAAAAAATAGTTGCAGCAACTTTTCGGTATGTATAGTGCTATAATGTTATATTCCTTTACTTGTATTATTATTATTATCTTTTGTTAATTTTTATACTATTAGCTTAGTTAGTTTTATCTTGATTTGAGTTTAGTTAAATCTCGTTTCCTAAGTCTATAATGTTAACTCTGTTCATTCATTTATATTTGTGGTAACATGTAATTTGCCTTATTTGAGTAATTTTTGGGTATTTTTATATACGAGTATAAACTTATTCGCTGTTTGTAACCCTTAAATTAATTAATTAAATAATTAATTAATAACAATGCCATAACAATTCAAAACATATCATTAGTATAAAAATATTATATCTTATAGAAAACTTGTTTTTATTGAGGTTTTACATCATCTATCGTTCAAGAAACAATTCATTTAACTTAAAATGCGTGTATTTAAATTTCAAAGGCAAATTTAAATGCATTTGTTCAATTAATAGACATTACAAATATAAAAATATTTAAGTCACCGATTTGGAAGAAAGCATCGACATTGTAACAAACACATCAACAATTACAACGCAAATGAGGCTGAATACTTTCAGATATTTAGGTATTTTCCTATTGAACATTGTTTCATCAATATGAAAAATGTCAATCTCCGAAGTTATGGATAAAACGTTGAAATATAAAGATCATTAAGAATTTGTAATTGCAGATACGATATCAAAGAATTTTAATATCAAAATGAATATTCAGATTAGTTTATTTTTAAATATTAACCAAAGATTTAGATGCTCTAAGAGATTCGTAAAGAAATTGTTCTAATACATATTCATTACTAAAAACCTTCCGAACACCGCCACAGGAGTTGAAAAACTTTAATTAAATATCCATTTTCTTATCATTTAATCTGACAAATGGATTGAATAATTATTCAGTTTAAAAGAGAACATTTTGGGAACTCCTAGCGTTAGTATTATAATGTCTTCTAGTAAATATTTTTCCAAGCTTGGAATATTTGAATATTTCAGGGAGAAACTTTTAAGAGATGGTAATCTATAAAGTTGATATAAGTTTTAGTTCATAAGAAAGCGTTAGTCTAATAACCAAAAGTCGAAGAAACCCAACAAATTACTGAGGGTATATAGTTATGTAATATAAGATTTAAATGTTTGTATATAATATAAAATTATGTACATATTCGGAAAACGTTTTTTCTTATAATGTTACTATTGTTTTAATTTTCCGCTTATAATCATATTATCAGCCTTTTCATATAATAAATAAATCACATTGTTTTAAAAATATACTTGAAAGACTTTTACTGTGAATGATCTTATACTTTTTAAAATGGAAAATATTATTTGAAAATGGATAATTTCTATTTAATATTACATTTTTTATAATAAACATTCATACTTTTTATATTTCTGGCTAATTCATTATTAAAAAAGAGATACACACACTTTCTTCATGTATTAAATATGAAATAAACTCGAGGTATTTTGAATCAAATAACAAATTTATACAAGTTATCATTAATACTATTTAAGAGAGGCTTTTATACATATTTGATGATAAAAAAATATATGATACCCATAAAAATAATGCATAAAATAATATATACTCGTATATTGTATTTATAAATGGAGTCTTAATATATCACTGAAAAGATGTTTCGTTTGCTTCAATTGCTTCAATTATATTAAATAATATAGGAATCTGTACGTTTTGTTAATAAAATGAATCGATTAGATAATCCATTGTTTTGGCGGAAACACTTTGATATTTCAACGATATTAACTGTTTAAATGAAAAACTTTGTAAGGATTAATTGTATCTCAATAGAGACGAAGATGTAAATGATTTGGAAACAGAATATGGTAGTCGAGGCGTTTACAGGACTTATGACCTGTCATTGGTTGGATTGAGCGATCACTCTATGTTTAACAACATTCACCATTCCTCCCTTCTTACGACACCACGTCTGACAAATTTTTGGAACTTGTATATATGTTAATATGTTTTAATAACTTCACTGTTGGTTGCGACATCTACATTAGCGCCATCTATTAAGATAACGCTAGTGTAGATGTCCCTATTGTAGATATCATTAAAAAATGATTAACTCGCAATGGGTAAAAATCCAGTATTCGTCTACAAGTATTTGTTATACAAAAAAAACAAATTCTTTGAAAAACTTTGTTTTAAATATCACAATTGATTTTATTTAGTCGCGACAGCTGTTTCGTTAACCGATGTTGGCGAACGAAGTTGATTGTAAGACCTGACGATGCTAACATCGGTTAGCGAAACAGCTGTCGCGACAAAATATAATCAATTGTGATATTTGTAACAAAATTTTTCATTTGAACAGTAAAATAAATTGAGTCAAATAACTGTTTCAATCGTTAAGTGGAGTTAAACTGGCGATTTTTTTTAATAACACCAAAAACCTGTTCAAGCAATTTTATTATAATATTATAAATTAATTAAGTTTAATGTTTGTTTCGTATAATTAATTTGATAAGGCGTAGCTTATATATGATATTGTTTTAAATTAATTTTAAAGAAAAAAATTCACTAACCATCACGCTGTCTCCCCGAATGGGTAGGCAGAAAGAATGGACGGCCAAACATTAACCGATGCGGCACTTCTTACTTCTCTTTTCGCCCCTGTGGGAGACGCGGTGTGACGGGTTAATTTGGATAAGTTAATTTTAACATATGCGAATTTATTTTTTTGCAAGTGTTGACATACGAAATCGATATTTGTAATATCATCGGCAATTATAATCTCATAACCAATTTTTTTTTTGTCCCGGTGTGGCATCTTCAATATTTTACTTCGCCCAAAAAAAAGTGAAAATTCTTAAATAATGTGCATTTATAAATCTTTAATTAAAATCTAAAAGCACTCTCAAAGTAACAGCGTATGAATTACCATTTTAAGAATATTGCTAGCGCTAGGAATGATTTAAATTATCCATTCTCGTCTTTTGACAGACTTTAAATTTGTTTTATGAAGAGATGTATTCCACGAATTTTGTAAAAAAATGTAGCACTTAAATGTCAGATGGAATACGGAAACACAAAAGGAATCACAATTAAGACTTTTATTGTAAAAATGTTGGTATGGCTAACCCACTGTCTTCTTTTTTGTTTTTGATTTTTTATAAATCCAACTATTATTTCTTATTTTTTTTCTGACGAGTCCAACTCGTTAGCGTCCCTGTCACGAACCCCGGACAAGGGGATCACACTCATAACCGTGTGATTACAGCAGATAACGAGGGGATGAAAGGCGAGTTTCTGGCGCCTCCAAACCAGATCCAACCAGCTAAGGGAAGGTAACCCCGACAGAAAAATCCACCAGAGAAGGCAACGGGAAACCACTCTGGTCACCTTTTCCCAGGAATCACTATGGCGAAAAAGAGTGGACAAGAATAACAAGAGTTCAGAACCTGTTACAAATATAGATGCCTTTGCTGTAGTGATCGCCAACGTTTGGGAGACCTGACACGGCACCGAAAGAAGAAGAAGAAATGTAAAATATTTTATACATTATATTATTTACGCTTTATATTTTTTAACTAAATTTAAAGTTTTTATCTCGTGTAAACTAATCTTCGTGTGCTCAGAAGGTAGTTTACTTTCATCGTTAGAAGAACGATTCGCATTAGCATTTAAAATATTGTGTATTATATATCGGAATCCGGATAATGACGATACACTTCACATTATTTATTGTTTCTTGAACAATGATGTAAATAATAAATATAAATGAAAACGTCTGTCTTCTAGGAGTTTTATCGAATTTCATTGTGTGAAACGAAACATGTTATTTCATTTAAAATTAAATATAACATTTAATTATTAATTTCCATATACAATTTTATAGAACGAAACGTGTCATTCCATATAAAATTTAATAAAACTTCAAGAAGACAGACGTTTTCATTTATAATAAATTATTTAATAAACTTCATTAGAACACGTCGAGATAAATCAACTCATACAATCTTGGGAGTAATTTTACTAAGAAAAAAAAAAGAAAATAACAACTTTTATTTAAACAATAAAAAAATTGATTGTTGGAAATTTTATTTTTGGACCGTGATTATCATCAAATACATAAAATATTTTTTAAAAACTTTTCTTTCACAAAATTCTCCTGGCATTCTTATTTTGTGGGCGTCTCAAATATGGTTTTCATTAAGAACATCTTATAACCAAAATATTATTTCTCATGAAGCGCCTATTGAATTTGTTTACGGTACCCAAAAGCTCGGGACATCATCGCCCAAATGAAGATAAGTACCTCCTTCTCGCATAAAACGGAATGAAAGTTTTCCATTCATTTACCAGCATTGCCTTTTTATTTGCACGGTGAAGTCGGGCTGCTTCTGTCGTAATTTTGAATTTAGAACAAAGGCGTAAGTTTTACCCTCGCGGGTCGCGTTGACCGCGCGGCAGTCGCCCTAAGGGCGGAATCGAATAACGCGGGAAAGATGCCTTAGCCACGTCCTGAAAATTCGATTACCGTCATTGTGGCCCCTTGAATAACAATACGGTGAAAGTAAGCAGACAAAGATGTAACACGAAGATAACTTGGTAAACTTTCCGGAAAAAAAATCAAAAAGTTTCGTGTTTCGTGTCCAAGGTTCCATTGTTGTTGTTCTCCCATTTTCCTGCCCGAGAAACCTTTTAATATTTCAAACACATGTAGGTAATGTACTATTAGAAGAAAAAGTTATTCCTTTGATGTGCTCTTATTATCATTCGGGACAATTTATTTAAAAGACGGAAAAATTGTGATGTTTATTTTAAGAAATACAAATTTACAAAGAACGTTAGGTGTTTATATATTAACTTTTGTATTGAATAAATATATGAACAGTAAGTAAATACTTTACATCAATACCAACGCTTTTATTTTTGCTTGAACTCTCATATTATAAGCAGTTCAATTATTTTATTAAACAGAAACTTCATTTTATTTTAATTTTACAGAATGAAGACCTTAAGTTTATGATACCTAGATATATGCCTAAATGAACTAATCGAACCATATATAATGTTTTCACTATAGTGTGAGAAGATACTCGTACATTGTAAATAAGATGTTAAAAAAAATATCAGCATTTTGTTTCGGTAGTGAGAAAAGAAATCATATACATCAATGGCAGTGTAAGTTGAATTATGGTTTTTGTCTAAGAATTTTCGAAAACAATTAATATGTTAAAGAAATAAAAATTTAAATGAAAAATTGTTGTGTATTCATAATTTTTATTCAATTTAATTTTTTTATGTATAAAAATACTTTTAGACAAATACTGGATTTTTACCCATTGCGGGTTATTCATTTTTAAATATTAATTGTATCTCAATAGAGACGAAGATGTACATTTTTTTTTTTTGAAACAAAAATGTGAAGTTATTTAAAAATAGTAGCATATATACAAGTTCCAAAAATTTGTCAGACGTGGTGGTCGTAAGAAGGGCGGAATGTGGATTGTTGTTAACATAAAGTGATTGCTTAACCCAACCAATGACAGGTCATAAGTCCTGTAAACCCCTCGACTACCATATTCTGTATCCAAATAATTTATATCTTCGTCTCTATTGAGATACAATTAATCTTTAAAAATATTTATTATTATATAATTCATATTTACATCGTGTTTAGACAATGAATTGAACATATTATCATTTGCATTCACATGTATTATACAATACCAAAGCGTAAAAAAACGATTAGTTGAACAGATTAATCACGTTTAGAAAGTCTTTGTTTTGTTACTCAGTAAATGCTGTTACACCAGATTTGATATCTCTGAATTTAAATAATGGCGGGTCAAGGCATTACAATGAATGATACTAGTAATCTAACAATTTGTTACTCCCAAAGCTATAATAGACAAGAACGTATTTCATCCAAATATCTATTCGGTTAATACCAATGTACTATTGAAAGCAAATGGCGGGCGTGGCGAAAATTAATTGCGAAGAATGTAACATTATATCTGAATGACTAAATGTAAACAGGACGATAACAGATGTAAAAAGGGAAATTTTATTATTCAATTCGTGCTGTTGGTATAGTGTTGGGCAATATTGTTTTTACTCGGGTGTAAAAAAGCAATGTCATTCAACCTGATATTAGTGGCGCCCGAGCCAACATTAACGCCGCCGATATAAATCTGCCCACTGAAACGAAATGGCATTTAGGATTGTGAGAGTGACTGACTTCAGTACAATGAAATAGAACAACTTTATAGAAAAATCCTAATTCAATACATTATTTTTGGAACTTGTGTTTTCCTTATTTTATTCAACAGCTGTTTTCTTCTGCAGTAGAAGGTACAACATACTAAAGAGAACAATTCTGTACCTTAAATAATAAGAATAATCTCGTACCTGCCGTAAAATCTTAAATATTTTTAATGCGAAAGCAATGTACATATCTAGCATAAAATATAGTACATAATTAATGCAGAGTATATAGTGTAAGAAGTAGCCGTTTGAACAGACAGTTGTCATGAAATCATAATATAATGAAGATCTGACATAACGATCATAACTTATTTCGTACAAAATACACCTTAGACATTATGGGTCTCATGTATCAAATTATTATAGTTAGAGTATTAGGAAAAATCTGTATATCCCAAGCAGACTGTTTAAAGTAGTAGATGTTACATTGTTTATTTCAAAAAAGATTATACTGAGCGAATTTTGCCGACGACATTTTATTCGTGAGTAACAATCCGGAGGAACTAGCTGAAATGCTAAAAGAACTAAACGATGTATCCAAATCTGTAGGTTTGAATATGAACCTGGCAAAGACTAAGGTGATGGGCACGGAAAGGCTTGAAATCAACGTGGACTGTAACAGAATTGAGAATATCCAAGTAATATACATACTTGGGACACAATATTCGATTGGGTCGAGATAACCAAACCACAGAGCTAAAAAGAAGAATCGAACTAAGCTGGGCAGCTTTCAGAAACATGAGTAACATCCTTAAAAACCGGAAAATACCGATCAACTTGAAACGAAAAGTCTTTGAAGCCTGCGTTCTGCCAGTTGGGTACTTATGGTCTTGAAACTGTTACATTGTCCAAACAAAGTGCCGAGAAACTACGAGTGACCCAAAGAAGCATGGAAAGAGCCATGTTAGGAATAAGCCTTAGAGACAGAGTCAAAAACGATACGGTAAGAGAAAAAACAAAGGTCACTGACATCATCCACCAGGTGGCAACTCTAAAATGGCAATGGGCAGGGCACGTAACCAGAAGCTCAGATGAAAAGTGGACAAGAAGACTGCTGACTTGGAGACCATGTATGACGAATAGAAGTGCAGGGCGACCGCAACTACAGTGGAAGGATAATCTGAACAGATACGTCGGAATAACCTGGACGCAGTCTGCGCAGAACAGAGTGACATGGAAGCGAATGGAGAAGGCCTGTCCAGGAGTGGAAGGGTATAGGCTGAGGAAGAAGAAGAAGAATATATTAGTAATAAATTGGTCGATTTCAGCGAGTGATGAAAATATATAAAATATTTAATTGTGCGATATTATGCTTATGGATATAATTTGAACAAAAACAAAACCGAAAACAGTATGATATATTATACGAGTATTATATAAACTATTAAAAATAATAAACCAAATGGGTATTTTTCAAGTATAATCAAACAACACTCACTATTTTCTTTTCGAAAAAATAATACAAGCATTCGATTGTATCATTTTTACAAAGTGTGCGATATCTAACGCATAATCATTAGTCTGTGTGTTAAAGATTAAAATGGCTATAGCGTGGTAAGAATCCTTTAGCCTGCGCGGAACGGTGGAAAGGTAACTAATTTATTTGATCTAAAACTAGCTCGAGTTGGTTACTCCAACATCTGATTGTAATTTATGTGAACTCCTTTCAATTTAATTTACGAAATACTTTATTCGCAATTAACTTCTGCCTACGAGAAACAATTGTACTTTAAAAGGTTACTTGATATATTGGTAGTATCTATTTTTCTATTTCATAAGTACACATTTTTCTTATTATTATTTATGTAGATCTTGCGATCTATTTATACAGGGTTTGAAATTTAGTCCTGTGACCAAAACGTCCAGAATTCTTTCCACCTCTTTGGTGGTTATCTTGGTGGTCGACTTGCTGGGTCCGTCTTCTAAATGTGGGCCCTCGAGAATCGCCTTCTATGCCTAATCCATTTCATTATGTCATCAATTTTGCAGAATATGTCGCAATGTTTTCATTCATGCTGTTCTTAGAAGAAAGAAAAAGAAAATATACATGCTACCAGCGAGACTAGCGTATCCCAGAATATTATTATATATGGTAGAAAAGTTCTCAAGTATTTAATGTTTGTAAATGAAATTTCTTCATGCAATATCATCTCTTAGTATTGAAAAAATATATATTCCTACGCAAAGAGTTTTAATTTACCTATTTGTTCTACGACCGGTTTCAACAGCTATTGGCTATTGGCAGCCCTTTAATTTTCCTACCAGATGAAGACAGCAATGTCAAGTCAGATTGAAGATACATAAGAACAAATAAACAAATAAATAAAAAAAGTTTTTTGAAAAGATGTTTTAAACAAATGTTAAATCTAAGAAAAGAAGAATCTGAGAATCTATAAATTGCTAATTCGAAACATAAAAAAAATTATGTAATTTCGATCTGAAGTGAAGCAGATTATTTTAAAACTACCACCAAAATTGAACGCACGTTAAGCGTATGATAATAAGTAAAATGCCAAAAATTCATGCAAAAAGAAATATCGAATCTTTAAGCAATCCGTAAGGTTTAATTTGCGTTAAGTTTAGAGCGCTCAAGTAGATGAGATTCGTTTCTAGATGAGAAGATTCATGGTAAGAGGGATGTGTCAGGCCGAGAGGGTGGGGTGCGGGTAGGACAAATTAGCGGAATACTTCACATGCATCCGCTTCCTGTAAGGAAACTCCGCCGAGAGGGAGGCTGGGATCAAGAGGCTTTATCGCTCGACTGATGGAAGGGGTGATTAAGACATTTACTGCTCAATTTTTCTTACATTCGTGTCAGGTATTTGTAAAGAAAAAAGACAAAACCGTTTTATTTTTTTTTTGTAATAAAATATATTCACTTTTTAAATACAGATGTGTGCAATGTATATCATTTATAATAAATATTAAGATTATACATTTAATTTATATTTCAAATAATAAAGGATAATAATGTTGTAAAAAAATATTATTTACACAGATTAGTTTTGGGATATTACTATAGTATGAACATAGTCAAATGGAACAAAATGAAGTAAAAATAAAAAATGTAGCTTACTTAAATAGTTTCAGAAAAGCAAATGCACGATTGAAAAACGAATTTAAGTCTGTGAAAAGCTAATATCGGCTCCGAATTAAAGATAGAATATAAAAAATTTTAAGCACCTATACATAGTAGAAATAAGAAAAACTTTTTCTTTAGTGGTGCTTAATACCGGGGGAACCTAGTAAGACGAGTAAAAAATATCGTAAAAACAAAAAAATCACATTTTATATTATAAAGTTTATTTATTCAATTCTTTCTATTTACTTCAGATGTTAACTTTATTTGTTCTTCGAGTTCTAACTAACCATGAAAAATAAGTAGAATGAAACAACAAATATATTTTAATAATTTTTCTTTTCGGTATTTACGATAAACTTTTATCAACAAAATTCGGTAACAAACATATTTTTTTAAACAATTGTAATCAATTTATTTTATAACACCTTTGTATTATAAAATAAAACGCGTGTGATATTTAAAAATAATTGCCTTCAAAGAGCATTCCTTAAAAATAATAGGTGGAAGACTTCAAATAATATTTATCGTTTGTGCTCTACAAAGTTGAAGTAAAAATGCAACCAAATTGACAACAGCATGCTTCATGAACAAACCACATAAAATCAGGGGCGTTTAATTAAAAAAAATGTTTAAAAAAATATAAATATTCTATATTTGATTTCGTTTTATGTTGGAAATTCACATTTAAATCAAAAGTATATAAACACTGTGTAAGCTGTATATAAACAACGTACAGTGATAAATAAATAAATCTACGTGTTGTCATATGTATTATATATTATTTTTAATTTAAGAGAATTTTACAAGACGTTTAAATGGATTTATTCCAATATAATTCAGCACATATTTAACAGTTAAATAGACTGATATGACGCGTTTCATGCATTTAAAAAAATTCACCATACTACATTTTTAAAGCTGCCTCTAGCATCACCCTTATTCAACTGTAACCGTATATCGTTTTAAAAGATTGTCGTGTACGAAAACACATTAAATATAATAAATACAGTAATTTGTTCCATCCGTCGCACACGCGGAGTTAAGTCCTGACCGTGACCCGCGCGGACCACGTGACGCAACCACTTGCCGATCCATACCGCCGGCGTCCTTGGCTGTGCCCCCGGCCTCCGGACGCCGATTGCGAGCCGTACTACGCCGTAGCGGCCCCTCTACGCGGGCGACTTTCCCGCGCGCGTATCCCGCGCGACTTACGACCTTCCGCGGTCGGCGCGGGCGCGAGAACGTCACATGGACTGTGTCGATACATTACACGGTTAGGGGTGTGTTGAATCATTGGTACACACACAATATGAAGAAAGAATTAAGAGGGAAATACTACAAAATAAACTGTCATTTTATTTAAAACAGCACACAAGGTAACTCAAGTCTGCCTGCTCCTGCCTTCTGTTAATCTACTTTTCCCCCAGATTATTACAATCGTCGCAGTTTCATCGAAATCCAAGATTGCCTACGCATTTGCGTTGGAATATATTTCAAAGGTAATCTAAAAAGATTAAACCCTTGACTTCCGAGTTTCAAGGAATTGATCGATTCAAAGCATTAATCGCAGTTTTTTATTATTAAATATTATTAAAATTCAAGTATTATAAACACTGCATTTAATGGACTAAGATATGTACCTATAAAATACAGTGAAACGCCAACTTGCATGACAACAACAAGACTGAAATCCGACTCTCCGGCATCCTAGAATGGTCCTCGCATTCTCGCGAATTCCGGTCAATGTGATCACTGACCTTAAGTATCATTAGCAGACAAGTAGAAGACTAATCACGTATTTTGGAGTCATAAAACCGAAATCTACCAGCTTAGGAAAGGCAAACGGTAAAGCATTCCATTCCCAAAAAATCCCAACGGCGAGTAAGCATTTTCAATAGTGATCCCCATCGTCGGAAAGACTTGTTACGGTACTACGAATATTAGAAAAGATAAACCTAGTTTTCATGTCTTGAATATTTCTTACAAATACATATTTCTTCAAAAAAAAATTTAAAAACACAAATCTCATATTTTGTTACGAAATTGATGCAAACATTTTAAAGTAAACTATTCATGATTTTTAAAAAAATACTTGATACTAGTATTTGAGTGTTCAAAAGAAAGGCTTGATAAAGTGAGCAATACTTTATATCAAACCCATAAACTAATTCATTGCGCGAAATCTTTAAAATATTCTTACACTTTATGTAACAAATTTTCACGTTTTATTGAGATAAGTGAAAACTTCCGAATGACGGTAATTCATTATCACATAACGTAGCTTTAACGGAAATTTACAAATAACTTTTAGAAAGGACGACAATTTGGCTTTCATTCATAATAATTATGAAGATTAGCTCACTTAAGAAAATATAGGGCAAGTCCTTTTTTTTCTTTTTTCTATCGGTATAAGAGACATTTTCCCAACGGAGGAAAAGTTTTGACATTAGGGGAAAGTTGCGTAATTGTGCTTAATTCGCTGGTAAATTCTTGCAAACTCAGTAGACATAACACGGATTTTTTCTTTATCATTTTATAAGAAAATATTTAGAGAATTGTTCTTATTATTTTGGAATGAGGATTGTTGAAAAAAATATATCATATTACTATGTGGCTTATAGTAAAATGTATTTTATTGATATTTTTTGGGGAATTTTTTATGAATTGTCCTCCCGATGATGAAGGTCTAAACATTCAAAACATGACGAAAAAAATAGAGAAGTGTTGTAATTCATAAAAAATGTCATTTTGGAATTCCAGTGTTAACGTCTTAAGTTTTTCTTAAGCATATTTTTTGGTGTTGAAATTTTGAGATCATTATTTAAGGGAAATAAAAATATCGTTAATGAAAAAAAAATCTTCATAAATAATAAAAACCAAATGATCTGTTGATGTAAGGGATAATCAAATTGATGTGTTATTCTTAAAGTCTACGTCAGTAAGCAAGAGTGCTGGATTCCACTAAAAAATAATATGTTTGGACATGTAACCTTTAAATCATGAGAATGCGTGATATTGAATCAATTGAGGTAACCACACACTATGATTATTTTCTTTTCTAGCATTACTTTGTATTAAGTTGATGTATTAATTGGGCACAGCGGTGGCCTTGTTATTTTTTTATAGACCACAATTAATTACATAAATTCAATAAACATGTTATTACTTTTAAATATTTGATAAACGTGTTGCCGTTATTAAATCTTTCTAGTATGTTATAATATATGCTCTATGTTTTACCATATTTTTTTTAAGTCACGTGAGGTACTGTGTTATAATCTGGGTACCATTTTAATATTATTTTGTAATACCATTATATCTGGATGTTTTACGTTAAAAAACCAGGCCTATTTCCAATTCCTATTAATTTTATACGTAAACTAGCACACAACACCCTACAACAGGAAATTTCGTCTTGAAATTTCCAAGAAAAAATTCATCCAAGATCTTCATTTCCCGGAAATAAAACATGTCAAACATTCTGATATCAATTCAAATTCAAAGAGTAAAAGTTTTGCGAGGGAATAAATACTGAAAACTTTTAAAAATATTAAATGAAATGATATTTTTATGTAAACCAACAAAACTCATCACATAATATAATATTCACCAAAAATATTTTATATTTTATATGGAGTTTTGTAGTAGAAACAATTAATTATTAAAATATTTTAAACTCTTACTTGAAAATCAAAAAGTTAACAAATCACTAAACGAAAAAAAAATTATAAAATAATAACTAAGATGGACATATGTAAAATGTGAATCCAGAAGAAATTATACTATCATAAGATGGAAAGCAACGAGAAGCTACCACATTAAAGGCCCAAGTGGCATCCCAAGAACCAGCAAAAGAAATGTTACACTTTGCTGCAAACTAATCCATTGGATTGAAACTAGCGAAAAAGAAGATGATGTGAATGGCGCAAAAAAAATAGTAAACATACAAACGTGTAAAATATATCAATGTGGGGATTCGGAAAAATCAGCGTGATTATTAATTAATATTCAACACATAAGGCAGATTTAACGAAGTAACCATAAAATAACGAAAAATGTTGTCACAAATATACAAAGTTTTCCGAAAATCATAGGCGATTTTTTACGGGAAACTCAGGTATTTTAAGCAATATATTGTCTAGCGTACGAAAGCCTGTTGCAGAGGGTAATCAGTATTATTTACTAGGTAGTTACTCGGAATTCCGATCAGCACCTTTAGTAATATCGAATATTAAATGTCTAGACATTATATTGATCATGAAATTGATGAAGCATTTTCATGGAAAACAGAAGCTTTAGATCTACAAGTGTGTCCTGTTGATTGTATTAAAAATGAAGAAGTTCTCAGCAGAACTTAATACCACATTACAAATGAATAAGTTTTCATCAGAGTTGAAGAGAGTAGGCACGTGTTGAACACCATAGCGGAGAGGCGGGAGGAAATGGTCGAGGGATCGATTGGCAGAGGACGACCTCGCCAGGAGAACCTAGACCAGATTTGCCGAGATATGGGCTGCACCTCTTATGCGGAGTTGAAGAGAGTTGCCGAGGACCGAGCGGAGTGGAAGAGGAGATGCGTCGCCTTGCTGCAGACCAATCATTAGATTGAAATCGGAGAAAAATATTGTATTAATTTGGGATTTTGGGTATACGAGTATATCCGTGCTAATTGTTTTCTTCTTAGTTGACAAATGGATACACCTTAGAATCGAACAACATATTGTGACCAAACTTGAAAATCTACGCACTAATATGTTGATTATGACTATTTAATATAGTAAATCATTTCAAATGGTAAACTAAATACATAAAATTTGTAATACATATTTAAATCATGTACGACAACCTTGAGACATCTTTTTTGGTAATATTGTGTTTTCTACATTTAAACACGTATACAAATAAAAACTTGTGAATACTATGTGTCGTCTTCCCGACACGAAGAGTTATTATTTATAATGGGAAATGTGGGTATTTTTTGAGACCCCGTGACAAAAGTTGACGTAAATTCACGTCCCTAAAGGGTAAGATATTATAAGTCATATATTACTCTAGACGCGCGCTTTCATTTCTCATATGGGTTTAAATATCCCAATTTGTTATTCGGTTGGAATTTTAAAACTTGTTTTATGTTATTCTGTACAATTCTTGGCATCACATCCGTAAACTACTATTGCCTTATAAGTAGTAACACAAAATATTTTCGGGATAACATGAATTATTTTATTATTCCAGAATTCTTACTTATATCATAAACATATTGATTGTTTTTTGAAAATATTGCGAAATTTTAAAATATTTTTTAAATTCTAAATAACAAAAAATTTCTTAACCTTTTTTTGCACTTTTCATAAACATCTTTCGGGCCAAAAGTTTCTACACTTAGAAAAAAGGATCTGTGGCCCGATACATGTTTGTGAAAATTACCAAAAATGTGTAGTAAAAATACAATGTTAGTAAAAAAAAATCAAATGTAAATCCACAATACAAAGTGATGGTTAATCTGGAATAAATATTTGAAACTCTGATAATAACTTCTCCTTGATATTAGTTTCATTATATTATTTGGGAGTGACGTAAATCACCTTGTTAAAATAATATTTTAGATATTCTGTAATGCTCTTGCAAGGCGAAACACTTCTCTCGCAAATAATTCTAACATTTACAGAAAACCGTTTTTCATTAATATTGGATATTTCTTAAAATTGCCATTATAATAGAAGAAACATTTCTATAGGCTTCACAGAATCTTAAAAAGCGTTTTCGAATTTTCATTCATTCTGTGAGCATTGAGAGTTTTTTTTGTTTGAAGAGGGCCATTTCCTAAAGTATCCCATTTATTTTCGGAAGATGGCGCCTAATACCTCGCTAACATGAAGATAAGAAGGTTTTATTTTGCGGTTGAGTGGATTTCCTTCCTCAATATTTACTTTTTGATTGTTAAAGAAACAAAATACGACTTCAATAGGGAAACGTTACGTACAAGATTAGGGATTATCAACTATTAAAGATGTATTAATTATTTATACGAACCTTTTTATGTGTACAAAAATATTCGATGTTTTCTATCACAAACAAATTATTGAAATTTTGGGATTCTAACGTATTGGCAGTATTTGCACATTTAAAATACGAAAATATAATACATATATACGTTCTCCGTATTAGAAAACCATTGTTTTATTTAGGGCCACAATAGGCGACATTTTTCATTGAAAAAAATATGGATGCAGAGTTTTAAAAAATCAAAGATCAGACTTTTTTCATCATTATTTATGAATGTATCTATAGCTATTCTACTTATCAACGACTTTTTTGACAATCAATGTCAATATTAATTATCAATAATACTGAACTACTCGTATAATAAACGATAAGATCTTATATAAGTGTAAGAAGGAGTACGGAGGAAAACTTTTTTTTATATCAAGATATGATGAAAAATTTTACATAAATTAATTAATGCGAATGAAAACCTCTTGATTTCTAGAAGTTTTGTTATATTTTATGACTTTGAAATGTTTTTCTTAGCTTTAACAATTGAAAATGCCTTAGCAAACATTGATATTAATAAATGAATATTTTTGTTATATGATTTTAACGATAGATGTCGCAACCTTTAAATTGATTCAAAATTGAAATAATACTTTGTTATTGTCAATGATCTTTAGTAAAGATATTGAATTCACTTGATTGAATATTAAAAATATGAAGAAAAAAAAATGAAAAACTAACTAACCATCACGCCGTCTCCCCGAAAGGGTAGACAGAAAGAATGCACTCGCACTGCCACACTTTTCTTTCCTGACATATTTATCTCGCTTCCTCAACATTCATACATCGTATCATGCACGCGCGTCGATTTCTCTGACTCCTCACATGGCCGACATTCAATATTTGATTTATTTGATCGAGACACGTTTTCCTCGGTCTTCCTCTATTTCTGGTTCCATTTACTTCGTTAACATATAATTTTTTTACCATTCTTTCTTCATTCATTCTTTTCATATGTCCAAACCATCTTAGTGATCCTTTCATTATTTCGTTCATAACACCATCATTCGCACCGCATTCACTTCTTATATTTTCATTCGACACTCTATCATACATAGAGTATCCACACATTCGTCTAAGAGATATCATTTCTACTGCATTTATTCTACTTTCATCCTTCTTTTGCCAGCTCCATACTTCGCTTCCAAACATTAGGGTCGGTAGAAGAACACCATTGTGCCCTGCCATTCTAGCTTTTTTTATAGGTTTTTGCTTGCGATGACAACTTTAAGTGCACCATTCACATAAAAATGTGAAAAATTTCTATATTTTAAGAGAATTGTATGAATTGATTAAAATATATTGGTATAAATTTAAGATAAATGTCAATTCAAATGAACAACAAAACAAATATACATTTGTGCATTTAATACTAACAAATCCTCGAAATGATTATATAATAAAAAAATATTTTTACCGCGATAGTTTTTACTTAAATTAAATAAACACGTTATTTAAGTTATTCTACAGAAGAAAAAACTTCTTGATGCGTGATATCCTCATTTAACAAGGAAATTCTAGTGAATGAACGTTTAATCTAAAAGTCAAGTCGTTAGATTTTTGTATGTAGGAACAAATTATTTATAGACTTATGTAGGTACGCATTCCTACCTGCCGCTGAGTTTTATTCAGTCTTGACTGATTGTGTTGTTTACTTTCTAAATCCATGAATATTCTATTCCTCCTTACGAGATACATTGCTTGTTTTTACCATCGTAATTCAATACTGCTTAGACGAATTGTGAAGAGCTAAATAATACAAGTTTCCGAGAGATTAGTGAGTACTGGAATTGAGAATTTTTAATAGGGTTCTTGTAAGTATTGCTTGTAACATGAAAATGTTTACAATATTTGCGAAGATTACTTGAGGCTCTTGTTACCTCAAGAGAAACATATAATATAGCCCACGCAGATTTACCCGCAATTGGTTATGTCGGGAAAATTTCTAATAAACTATAGGATACTTTATTTTTTTGTTATGTTTTTTTTTTCATTAAAATTAATTTGTCATTCAAACAGTCATTATAATATAAGTGAATGGTGCACTAAAAGTTGTCATCGCAAACAAAAACCTATCCAAAAAAGCTAGAAAGGAAGTGCACAATGGTGTTCTTCTACCGACCATTGTATGGAAGCGAAGCATGGAACTGGCAAAAGAAGGATGAAAGTAGAATAAATGCAGTATAAATGAGATCTCTAAGATGTATGTGTGGATACTCTGTGTATGATAGAGTGTCGAATGAAAATATAATAAGTGAATTTGGTGCAAAAGAACAAAATAATGAAAGGATCATTAAGATGGTTTGGAAATATGGAAAGAATGAATTAATAAAGAATGGTAAAAATAATCTGTGTTAACGATGTAAATGGTACCAGAAATAAAGGTAGACCGAGGAAAACGTGGCACGATCAAATAAATCAAATATTGAATGTCGGCCATGTGAGGAGTCAGAGAAATCGACGCACGTGCATGACACGATGTATGAATGTTGAGGAATCCAGAGAAATATATCACGAAAGAAAAGTGTGGTAATCCATTATTTCTGCCTACCCCTTCGGGGAGACGGCGTGATGGTTAGTTACTTAGTTAGTTAGTTAACAATCATTATATTTTTTTTCAGCTACGGCACATTCATTTGATGTTATTTTTTGGTTTCCTAGAAACCTGCTTTTATTTTATTTAAAATACCATGTAATAAATTAACCATTCAATAATACCTAAGAAAAAGGAAACAAGTTTTTCCCATACAATAAAATATAACGTTTAGAAAACAGGCGATTTAATTCTTACAAATATAATACACGGTTTCACATCATTATTCAAGAACAATACAGCGGGCCTGGTGAAACCGGTCGCTGTCGAAATAAAAAAAAATTAAAATAGTTCTTATAAAATATAGTTTTAATAAATTATGGTTTAAAATGAACTTCATAGAGAGATTTTAAAAACATGATAGTATTCTTTCGTGTAAAGCACTTCATTTATGGTGTGGCATTATTTAAAATATTATTAACATGATTTACTAGTCTTTATACCAATTTTGTTATTAAAATTAACTGATTTAGTTTACTTTGTAACCTTGACGGGAGCAAAATCGGTTGGTTTTAACAAAAAAATAAAGTAGTGTTAAAACTATTAAAAGTGTGTTAATATTATTTTGAAATATGGTATTATTTCAAATTAAATATTTATTACATTAAATTTAAAATATTTACAATTGGACCAGTCTGTCGATGCCAGTTAGCTTGGTAAAACCATTTGCTGTAATAAAGACAAAATTGGTAAAAATTCATATAAAACATAGTTAAAAATATTATTTAAAATAATCTTCCATCGAGGGGTTTTAGTAAAATCATGAGATTATAATAAATATGATGTTATGATGAAAAATAATCTATGAAGCATGCGTTAGACCAATAATAACATATGGCGTCGAAGAAAGGACAGACATAGTAAGGACCAAACAAGTTTTGAGGACTTCCGAAATGAAGACACTGAGGACGATAGCAGGCAAGATACTGAGCGTTCGCGTGAGGAACACCAGAATAAAATAGATATGTGAGGTTGAGGATATTATAAGATGGAGCAGACAGCGAAAAAGGGACTGGTACGGTCATGTTCAAAGAATGGACACCACCAGACTCCCCTATATTGCACTGCATAATCAGCCTCATGGGAACGTTACGAAAACCGGTCGAAAGACGAAAATTAATAAGTAGATTTTACACTAAAAATAAACATAGAAAAATTCTTATATATTTTTTTTATTTTCATTAAATAAAACGATGTTTTTTACTACTCCTATTTTTTGTCTGTATTTTGAAACCGACTAGTTCCGCTAGGCTAGCTGGCATCGACAGAAATTCATTGTAGACTTAATTTTTTTTTAAATACGAGTAGTACAATCAAAGTGCATTCGCAAATTGTATCACTAAAAAAAACCGGCGTCCCTGGAAACAGAACAAAGTCGGTCTCAATAGTATGAAAAAGTTATGAACTAAGCCTTGACATTGACCTAAAGGATATAAAGTAAACTAGAAATGCCTGTTTGTTTATGTAATTTCAATTCGAAGGTTAATACGTCAATTTGAATTAATTTACACAACAGATTTGATGAAGAATCGCTCATTTTTGGCAAGTATATGTGCACCGTGAATAATAGTGTATGAACAGACTGCTCAGTAAATCAGATCATTCACCGCTCTCTATCACCCACTGCTCATGCGCACTTCCTAAATCACCCGCACGTTACTAATTAAAACAAGCGAAATCGTTTTTCAGAATTCAGAGGGGGAGATCGGAACTATTTAAAACACGGGGCATGCGTTGTACTAACTAATATCTACCACAGGTACGAAAGAAATTTAAAAGTAACTTGTTGATAATTTGGATTTAGAATTAAGATAAAATAAACATTCAATTTTTTTTTATAAAATACAATTATTTATATAAGAAAACATCTATTACAACCGCCTCGTTTAAACTTATTAATACACATACGTACTTATTAATATGTATAACTACCACTACCATATGGTGTTTTTTTAGAGGTATACAATACATATTCAAAATGAAAAAAAATCACATTAAAATAATTTAAATGTCTATGATATTGGTTTTATTTAATAGATAATTTAATGCTATTATTTTTTAAATATAATATCAGCCATATGAGCTAGGCTAGCTTGAATGAAGCGCAATCGTGAAGTCTAATTTTCGACAATTGTCGTCATTGTGGATGCGTATTATCCACTAGAGTGTACGTGGTGCAAAAACGATCCATGGTCTTCCGAATGACTTGCTCGGATGGATGATTATGTCGACCATAAAATAGACGTAGTGCACGATAAGTTTCGCGAACCGAACCATGATTTTCAAAATAAATTTGCACCATTTGCAAGCGTTGTTCTGACATCAGTCTATTTAGGGTTAAATGGCAAAACGTATTGACTACAAATCAATTATCAACTTTTAAATTGACAGTCTGTAGAAACAATGTTGCCAGTTTAAAAACCAAACCTCTAAAAATATCACCCTATACTACTACTCGGCGCTACGTCCCGGTGTGGGACTTGGCCTTCTCCACAACAGACCTTGACTAGCTCCTGTTCCTGGAAAACTTACTAATAAACGTATTATATATAAATTATTAGAAATATTTGGACTCCAATGACTGGAAGTAGATACAAGGTGGGATATAATATGCTGAAAGGTTTGCACCTATAAAATGCCGTACTTTCCCATTTTGCATGACAACGGCAAGACTACCAGTATGTTCGATTTCCGGCAAATGGTCCTCGTGATCCTGCAAGTCCCGGACAATTTAATCACTAACCTAAGCAGATAGAGAGAGGCCGTATAGGGTATCTACGGCACCACAAAACCGAGACTAATCAGCTAAGAGAAAGTAACTCCCATAGAAAATCTCTGGAGAAGGCAACGTTAAACCTCTCAAGTTAGACTCTCCATGATATCACTATTATGAAAAAGCATTCGAAACTGTGATCGCCAAAGTCGAGGGGGGTCAAGTAATAGTACCGAAGCAATAGTTCCGCTTAGGAGAAGATGATAAAAAAAAACGAATTAACGCTACTTGAATCAACTGTGCCAAAAGAGTATTTGTAATACTTAAAAAATCTCGAATCACATGTAATATCAAACAGAGAAATAAAATCAATTGTTAGCGAATTTAATATTATATATAATCTCCAATGTGAGCTGAATATAGCTCATTTATATAAAAGAATGGATCGGGTCGGGTCTAGGCTTGAACCCAAGTCCCCTGGATCGGTAGTCAAGGCGTTCTGTCCCATAGACCATCACCCGGTTTATATTTTTTATATATAAAATTCTATTAAATAAATAAATATGGTTTCATCTTATCGAAAATAAAATAAGTGGCATGTTATCCCAGTCTTCTTTAAATAAACATGTATTCAGAAGCGTAACGTTTTTTTAGTAGGAATTTCGCGTGCAAATAAAGGGATCATTAGTTGTTTACTATATGCTTACATGTTATGTTTTTTTTCCTCTCAATTATCATGAATAGACCTCGGTATTACTGCATTTAAATTAAATAACAACTTTTAAATGCATTGAATATATTATCAGAGGATTTTTCTCGCCTTAATACTTATTTCAGAACAAATTCTAAATCAGGTAATACATAGGTGTAAAAAGTAAAATAATATAATTAAATTTGTTAAAAATTTTATTTCAAATAAGATGAAGAAAAACAACATATATATTTAAAAAAGAGTTAAATGAAATATTATTTGTTAACATGTTAAAAAATATATATATTTTTATAAGAGAGCCAAAAACATTATTTACATTAAGTCTGCCAAATATCACTCGAAGACTTTCATTAATTTGATCAAAACTAAATAAATATTTATATGTATATTTCGTTAACATCTTTAACATATCTTTTGATTCAATTTTTATAATTACATCACGCTCTTAACGTACTTTTATATTAACTTACATTTAAAAAAATTCAACTCTATAAATTATTTTAATTATTTATTATGAATCCCGTGCTCGATTTCCGGCGACAACAGTTGGTTAAAAATCACGCTGTCTATGGTCGGGCAAAATTCACGTGACAATAAAAATGGCTATAGACTTAACTACCTATCACATGTCATTAAAATCAATAGTTAAAAAAATATATACATTAATTTAATTCGAATAACGTGTTGTATACAACATGTGTAAAAAGCAACGGGTAACTATCACATTAAAGGCTGGTGGCACCCCAAGAACCAGCAAAAATATTAATAGTTTTGCAAACCCACGAGGATTGAAACTATAAAAATATGTATATATTATAACTGTTAATGAAAAATCTTTGATTTTGTATCACAATTGTATTTTATTTTAGGACAGCTGTTTCATCAACCAATGTTGACATCATCAAGTGTAACAATAATATATCAAATGTTGATGGTTGATGAAACAACTGTCGTAAAATAAAATACAATTGTGGATACAAAAACAAAGTTTTTTCATTAACAGTTATACAATGTTAAAGTATCATAGTGTTTCGGCCAAAACAATGGACTATTATATATGTATTGTTTACATTTTAATTTTGATTAACTTAATACTGTGTGTCTCAGTGAACCAATATGTAAAGAAATCTTCTGAAATATTAAATATAATACTACAAACAAATGTATTATTATCAATGAAATTATATACAATTATTGTGATTGAGTCACAACGAAAAACTTTATTTATGTCTTATTTAAATTTAGAATTCCATCAGATTCCAAGGTCAGAACTGGTTAAGTGCAACATATATCTCTCATAAAATATAGTAATGCACAGGTGTAATGGCTAGCACAGCTAATTAATACTGTAATGACCCAGAATGTTACAACTACATGTCAGGGCAAATCTAAGAATGCAATCCGGTCTCATATGGGATGCAATAAATAAGGTTTGCTTAGCTACATTCTCTCAATCAGAAACATTTGGTAGTCTTAAATATTTTGTATGTGTAGAGTTCAATGTTTTAATGTAAAATATACTCGACAAATTTACTATTACGTATTACAATTAAGAGATTTAAGATATCATTTATTGTTTCTTGAACAATGATGTTAAACTCCATATTAAATCATCGATACGAATAAAAACATATGTTTTCTAGAAGTTATATAACTTATTCTAAGTCGTATTCATTATGATTGAGGATCGTAACCATCCGGCTGCAGCTAATGAGAGACCAGTCAGCTCCCTGATTTAACCGGACCAGCGGCTCGATGGTCGTCCTTGTGGTCGCCTTCCCTTCATTTTTCTCATGATGATGAGCTTTTCAAGGTTATCCTGATGTCTCCGGGCCGTGTCCAAAATATGTTATCACTCACTGAGAGCACATCCGTGAGAGTCTTGCAGAACGCAGGCTTCATAGACTTTTCGTTTCAGGTTGATCGGTATTTTCCGGTTTTTAAGGATGTAGCTCAGGTTTCCGAAAGCTGCCCAGCTTAGTTTTTAATTTTAGGTTATTGTTCAATAAATATAATATATTAAATAAATTAAATTTTAAATTCAAGAGTCTACAGTATATGAATGGTTTTGAATCTATAGGTTGAAATTTTTGTATAACAAAGCTTACAAGCTTAAAATAATCTCGAAGCTACACCAACTATATTAGTCTAACAAAGATAAATGTAGGAAAAACCGCGAACTGTAATAACAGTTCCAGCTATTTTGGAATATCGATCGCAGCTGTACGGAGGAGTTGGCCGAGGTGTGGGGTCGCGCCGGAGCCCATCGAGATTAATGTGGCCGGGCTGAAAGGTGCTTCACTGCATTTTGTCACGTCATCGGCAATCTTACCCCCTTTCTACTTCACATAAACTATACATCCATTCAAAATCTTGACAAAACACGAGTGGCTACATTAAACTGTTGAGTTAAAAAAATTCAAAAATATGATTGTTGTTAATTGAAATCATTGGTTAAAAATAGTGATTTTTTTATTATAAAATAAACATTTAGTTTAATTCCACTTGATTTTAAGTTTCGACCGGTTTCAGTAGCTCGCTCCCAACTTCTGGACCAGAATCAAATCAAATCAAATCAGTTTATTTCATTAACAGACATTACAAACATTATTTTTAAGGCATCTATTGAGAACAGGTACAAATTTATATTATGTATAGTATACTACCACAAACGCATAAGGGATGGTTCAACATTAGGAAGACAGGATACTCTCCAGAAGATGGTACCAAGCTGCCAAAGCCAGTCTAAGCTAAAAAAATCAATTGAAATTAATTTTAGTAAAATTTATAAATAAAAATTTTAAACATATTTTGCATCATTAATTAAAACAATCGAATTAGATTAACATTCAAATAATGAATGTTGTTATTGGAGTAATCAAACCAAATCAAATCAGTTTATTTACTCAAAAGACATTACAAACAGAATAAATGTTTAAGGCATTTATTGAGTACAGGTAAGATATTATACACATACAACATAATACCAGGAACGCATTAGTGATGGTAGTAATACCTCTAGGAAGGCCTAGAGAGAGCCTAATGGATATTATTCTGCCTGGTGTGCGTGTATTTTTGAAACCTACCCAGAGTTAACTATGAGTTTACTTAAAAACTAATAAAAAGTTTCATCTTTAATGGCTAAGATTTAATTTATAAACAGGTGCCTTGGCTCAATATTCAAGATAAATTGGCCCCAAACAGTGTCAAATGCCTTTCTCTGGACCATGGCAGGCGAAAAGCCAATTAGAGAACAAATCGCTAGTGGCAAATAGTCTCAGAATGTGGATCGGTCACACTCTAAGACGGAACCCAGCCTGTATCGCCCAGGGCGCACTAGATTGGTCCCCTATGGGTGGAAAGAGGAAGCCAGCTACACCTGGAGAAGAGCCCTACAGGACAGAGTCAAAGCAGTAGGCCTCGCTTGGGATGATGTTAGGCTTCAGGCATGCGATAGAGTCGGGTGGAGAAGGTTCCTTGAGGCCCTATGCACCACGGAGGTGTGACAGGACAAAAATAAGATTTAATATTAATTCGTATGATGAATCATGAGTGCACTCATTGTGTTGTAGCTATGGTTTTTATTTCCCGATATTCCTATTGACCTATATATTCCTTATATGTAATCGATATATACTCGAATATATATATTCTTTGGGAATCAGGAATTTTCCTATTTACTCAAAATTAAGGACAGAACTTGCCGGTTATAATAGGTCTGTAAAAAGGTAAATTTACAAAATAAACAATACGTACTTCGAAAAGATACGCCACAAAGAGATAAGTCTTTGTTAATTCAAAGTCCCGTCTGAAAAATACCTTCCTGCGAACATAAATTAATGTTAATCTCCATATATTTCTAATATGTTAATTACACTCATAAAACGAATTTATTTTAATGAAGTTTCACAAAGATACAAACACACGTTTCATTGAAAATAATAATATTATCTCTAGACTACTGAGTAAACATTTATACGGTGAAGATTTCCAAGAATAATACTTTCTTCCAATTCTCTGTTATTACTTGTTAACGGGCGGAGATACCTTCTATTGATGCAACCATTTTTAATTTTATTGCATAAAGTATTATCAAAGTATTATTTTAAAGCATCTATCATTCAATGAATAACAAACATGATTGTTTTTCAAATCGTTTCACCCTTAAGTAATAACAAAACAAAAAATATTGTGTTTCGATTTCATAAAACTGGATAAAATGATAATATGTACATTTTAAATAATATTCCATTTATTTAACTAATGTGTATTTAATGAATCACATAATCTTCCGAGCAATTTTTTTTACTTTTGTTCATCCAAACAAGATTTTTTTATTGATATATGGTCGAAAAAACGCGATTGTCATATTAATATTATATAACAATACAAATCCTAAAAAAAAAAGGATTTTCAATGACATTCAATTTAAAAATTATATATATAGCAGTTTTCACGATATATAAGTGCTCATCTAAATAAAAGTCTGCCATCACTAAATTGATTGAAATATATATAATCAGAAATTTAACAAAATAACGTAACATTGCAATTTCGATTATATTTTTCATCGATAGACACAGAGTCTGCCATTCAAAGTGTCAAAACACCTGTGTCAAGGCAGCCAAATAAATGCATTATTCATACCAGTTAACAATAACACCTAACATAGCCACCAACGTAATAATGTTCATCTAATAAAAGCAAAGAACCAATAAAAGAATGATAACGTTCAATTGTTTTCAATTATAGTTCATTCTCTTCACCACACGTAGGTTCAATATCGGAATTAATATGATAGTTATGAAGTTAAACGACATACAAAGACTTTTGTTACAATAACACACCTCTTATTCATATTAAATATTGTGCGTGTGCAGCAGATCTAGTAATTCCTGTTCGTAATTCCTTTACCCGAAAGGCAAATAATTTGATTGAATTCACACTAATTTTCAAAATCAATCAATCTATCCACGATTCTGTGCAACATGTTCGTCTCGCATATTTGATAATTGTATTGAAAACTTCGATAAAAATAGCAAAAGGATATAATAACGACGTATTCGATGGTGGAATAAAAAAACAATCCCGCATTTGAAACAATAAATTGATAGGAACGAGAATACGATGTCATGTCTACGCGGCATATCAGGTATTTTATAGAGTCAGACAATTGTAATATTTCGCCATTGCAAAGTTTTCAGAATCGTACAGATTTTTATTTACCCGTGTACGTGGAGTGTTTTTATTGGACTAACGGAAATCGATTACATTCGTATTTCCGGAAAACACGAAAAATGCATTCCGAAAGGAGAATTGTTGTGTAGGGAGTGGTCCTTCGAGGAATAAATACGTGTATAATGGAAACACGTATATATTAGGTCCTTACATATGAAATTGGCGTTTTGCCGTACTGGCAACTTTGATCTCAAATATCTTCTCTTTGGTTAGGAATTCCAAATTCAAATTTATACAGCTATTTACTCAAGTATTTGTGTTTCGAAAATTATAAATCATTTGTTTTTTCCTCAATTGTTTTTTTTCTTTGCGTCACTCAGTTTACAAAATGGAAAACTTGAAATATCGCGTTATTTACGAGTACGAGTTCCACCGTGGCACCAGTGCTGCAGAAACGGCTCGAAGGATTAATGATGTGTATGGCGACGGTGCCGCAAAAGAAAACACAGTGCGTTTTTGGTTCCAACTTTTTCGTTCTCGAAATTTCGACCTGCAGAACAAGCCCCGTGGACGGCCGGAGACCAAAGTTGATAATGAAGAATTGAAGGCTATTGTGGAAGCGGATCCATCGCAAACCACGTCCGAGTTAGCTGCAGGCTGCGGTGTTAGTGATAAAACTGTTTTAATCCACTTGAAGCAAATTGGGAAGGTGAAAAGGCTTGAAAGGTGGGTACCTCACGAATCGAGTGAAGCAAATCAACAAACGCGCGTTGACTGCTGCGTTGCATTACTCAACCGGCACAATAATGAAGGGATTTTGAATCGAATCATTACCTGTGATGAAAAGTGGATCCTGTATGATAATCGGAAGCGCTCATCGCAATGGCTGAACCCTGCCGAACCAGCCAAACCATGCCCCAAGCGAAAATTGACTCCAAAAAAGTTACTTGTGAGCGTTTGGTGGACTAGTGCTGGTGTCGTTCACTACAGCTTTCTTAAATCTGGCCAGACGATTACGGCAGATGTCTATTGTCAGCAACTGCAAACCATGATGGAAAAGCTAGCTGCTAAACAACCGAGGCTGGTTAATCGCTCTAGGCCACTGCTGCTTCATGATAACGCTAGACCACACACTGCACAACAGACGGCTACCAAATTAGAAGAGCTTCAATTGGAATGTCTAAGACATCCACCGTACTCTCCGGACCTTGCCCCAACAGATTACTATTTTTTTCCAAATTTGGATAACTTCTTGCAAGGGAAAAAATTCAACTCCGATGGGGCAGTCCAAACCGACTTCAAAGATTTTATTGATTCCCGTCCGAATGGTTATTTTAGTAAAGGGATCGATGAACTACCTATGAGATGGCAAAAGTGCATAGATAGCAATGGTACATACTTTGATTAAATAAATATATTATATTTAAAAAAAATCAACTTTATGTTCCTCCCATACAAAACGCCAATTTCATATGTAAGGACCTAATATTACAGGGTTGTATTGTGCCGTGTTCGTTACAAATTCACCTGACAATTTCCCATTTCACAAATTCTAATAAAGCTTCAAATAATATCATTTCAATGATTGATTAATTAAATTGGCTCTTTATAAGTAAGAGATATTCATTTTTATTGTTTTTGAAAATCTAAAGGCGTTTACACTATATAATTCCATAATGACGATTTAATTATGAATTAAAACATTGTTTTTTAGCTTTTACATCATTTTTATGGTCATGTTTTCTAAAGTTTTTTTTACTTACATCACCGGGAGAACGGTGTAAACTTAATTTAATATTATTCTCCCGATGTTGAAGGTATAAAGCATTGAAAAATGTTCAAAAAATTAACTGAAAAGAGGAAAACAGCGGTGTTTTCTTTCATATAAAAAAAATATATTTATTAGTTGTAAAAAAAAATGCCTTTTTAAAAAAATTGCTTTCAGTTTTTAAAGTAAAAATTATAAAAACCACAACAAACAGTGAACTTAGATTTGGTACAGAAATCTAGTTATTGTTCTTTTAATAATAATAAAAAAATCCTTGTGTGGTATCCCTATTTCAAATAAACAGACAATCGCAATAGTGTCTTTTCATGGGCAAATAGTTAACAACATTGACAATCACCATGCCAAGATAGTTAAATTTCTAAAGCGGTACATATGGTTAATAATTAATATACACAAACAAGGTTTTAACAACAACAATATTAAATGATATCTTATTTTTAAATGTTTAAATAAGCATTTATTCATTTTGTAAACGCATATTTTTGTGAGTGACAAGTATAATGGTAAATATGTGATATTATAACATACGTAGGTAGGCATGTGTATTTTCTTACTTGATATGTTCGTAATGTCGCCAAGCTGACATCCGAAAATCCCTCTCAGTGATAAAACGTGATGTTACGTTATTACAAAAAAGTTATAGTCTCACCAATAGCATGAAACAAAATAATGACTTTAGCTTTTATTTTCTAAATCCTATCTTTTATACATGTGTGTTAGTAATAATCCTTTTTACGCAGCACAGAACAAAGAATTTTCGGGAATAAACCAAAAAAATATACATTTCACCAGTTTATATTTATTAATAAAATGTTATTGTTAAAGATGAACATTTCTTGGAACAATTTAATTTAAAATAAGAAAATAAACAAAACTATTAAATGTTTTCCCACTTTTGAGCAAATATTTCACGACAAGTTTTGATAAGGTTTTACACCTTCATTATCGAGGGAACTATATAACATGTCCATTCATTCATTATTTTCATTATTTTGTTGAATCGCTCTTTACACCATGACAGCATGAGCGAAATTGATGTAAAGGGTATTATAGCTATCATAGTGATTCTCGTGACATGTGATAGGTAGCTAACCTATCGCCATTTTATTGTCACGTGAATTCTACACCAGACCAAAGACAGTGTGACAATCACACTGCCCTCGCCGGGAATCGAGCCCGGAACCTTCGGGGTGGCAATCAATGCACTTATCACTCGGCCACGAAGGTCGTCATATCGTTTTCTCTGTGATGAAGGTGTGAAACCTTCGAATAATGTTGAAAAAATAAACCCAAAAGTGGACGACCGAAGTTTTAATTAATAAAAATGTCATAATATCGTCAGTGTTAACGCCTAAAGTTTATCAAAAATTAAAAACTATTACATTTCGTTCATTATTAAAATCATAGAAGTTTAAAATTTCAACACACTTACGACACAAATTAAAAACATATTTATGCAAAGGGGAAAAAATAAACATAAGCTATTGTGTATTTATAAAAAAACATACGCGAGAAGAATAATAAATCAAAGATAGATAGCGCATCCCTGAGGCAACTCCCACTATCATCAAATATGTCGACCCCTGGATGCCACTCGATTAAGTAAAGAGATTTATCTACCTAAGCATAAACATTAGCAGGATGGTTCTGCAGCGTGGCAAATGAAATAACCTGTGTTATAAAATCTATTTTCCAGAAGCTTTATTTTTTAATAGTATTGACATGTTTCACTTTGCTAAAGCATTATCATATTTTCATAATTTATTAAGAGAAATTTCAGGGAAGAACAATTTCTAGAAAACAGATATTGTCATTTGTTTTCATTCTTTGATAGAGAGCTTTTACATATTTTTTAAAGAAAAAAATGTTGTCTTGGACGAAAATTATTATCAGGAATAAATAGACCTATGTTACATCGCTGAAAACATCCGAGTTATTAGTTAACATATGGCCGCCAATCGGTTGAAAGAAGTGAATCTCTAAATGAATATTTTCCGTTCTCTCCAATGATTCATAACTGAACATACATTCATACTGAGTGTGATAAAATATGCTAACCAAATTTTTTTTTTGTTATTATTATTCCAATTCCTACCCGTTTCAGGAGTTTGCTGCCATCTTATATATTTGTTACAGACAAAGCGTAAAACTCGATAAAGTATCCATGAATTGGCAAATGTATCCACTGACTATAAATTTTAGTTACAGTATACAGAAAAGATTTTGTGAAAACATGAATAAGTTGTTGCATGCATCAAGGGTTTGGCATCAAAGTCTGGGGAAGTTTTTACCGTGTCCACCTGGCAAGCAGTGCACTGGGGTAACCATATCAATAAAACCAACCTAACCTATCGTAAACCTAACCCAGAGATTAGTTCATTTTTCGATTCCACCTCAAATACTCCGAAAACGACTCTGATTGTTGTCAAACACGCTCATCTGACAGATCTTGTTTAATAACGATGTGATCAGTTCGCATTTGCGAGTTCACACACTTAACAGTTATATTGTATAATTAATACGAATGAAAACGTCAGTTTTCTAGAAGTTTTATTATGTTTTATGGGAATGACTTGTTTCGCCCTTCTAAGGCATTATCAAATGTGTCCTTTAATGCCTTAGAAGGGCGAAACATGTCATTCCCATAAAATATAATAAAACTTCTAGAAAACTGGGCGTATTTATTCGTATTAATTATTTAATATGGCGCTTTACATCATTGTTCAAGAAATAATAAATAAGTTATATTGTACATTATCTAGTAACAGAAGCATGAAATGCAACAATGTATCATACATAATGTTACTAAACAATATTCTGTTACTAAAACTCATAGTTGGTGCATATATTGGCCGGTAAATGTAGGTATACATCATCGATTTTAACACTTTGTATATCATATATATAAATATCAACGTGTTTACCCCCCCTGATCTGTGTGTATATAAAAGAGAAAATGTATAAACAAAATATTTTCTTAGAATCGATTACTGCCCAAAATGTGTTTTTCATTACAGACTTATAGACGTAGAAGACGAGCAAGATAATAAAAATATTATATATAATTACAGCAGTGTTAATAATGTGTTCATATATCTTTCAAACATATTGTATCGATTGTAATAAGTTCGAATTCCATTGTACTTTTTTGTTTGTAAACAAAATTTAAAATGGCATTAATCCAAATATTTATTTTAAGTAAACTTTACAAAATTATTTGTGTGTACTTTTATGTAGATATTTAAAGGAGTAAGTTAACAACAATGTCACCAATCGGTCGATGCCAGCTAGCCTGCCGAAACCGGTCGCCGGCGCCGTCGAAATAAAGACAATAAGTGAAAGTATTTCATAAAAAAAAAACTTTTTATGTCACTATTATATATATCAAAATGTCCTTATATGGTTTATCTTGTGGGGATAAAATAATAATGATACATTATTATTCAAAATAATGGGGAATTAGGAATTCATAGATTATGTTACGTTTAAGTTATTGGATCGTAATGATACCTATAATATAAAATTTGATATTTTGATTATGATTTATCTATTAAATTAATTTGTGACTAACAGTAAGAAGGCTTGCACACATTTATCTTCGTTGATACGCCAAATTGTAAAAATAGGAACCATTGTGGCATAGTGGCCAAAGCAATATAATAGTCGTTTGTTAACAATTCACTAGAAAAATTTATTCCAGTCGATGTCATTTACACGGATTTTGAAAAGGCATTCGATAAGGTCGATCACGCCATTTTATTAAAAAAACTTAACAATTATGGATTTGCCTACAATCTTCTGGGATTAATGGCATCCTACCTATCTAATAGAAAACAATATGTAGTGTATAATCATCATAATTCAGATAGTTTCATAGCAAATTCAGGAATCCCCCAGGGTTCAAATTTGGGGCCGCTTTTGTTTCTTCTGTATATCAATGACATTGATAATTACATTGAATCATCTAATTATCTTCTTTTGCCGACGATCTGAAGCTATTTAGAGCTATAGAAAATTCTAATGATTCATTTCTCCTACAAAATGATATTAATAGGTTGTTAAAGTGGTCGGATGACAACAACTTGCCATTTAGTATACCAAAGTGCTCTGTAATTACATATACTCGATCTGGAAATACTCAATTATTCCCATACCAGATGAACAATACCTATTTACAGCGTGTTGATCATATTAAGGATCTGGGTATCACGTTTGAGTCCAACTTCACATTTAAAATACATCTATCTAACATTATCATGCGAGCCAACAAAATGCTTGGTTTTGTTTTACGGAACGCAAGATCTTTTTCAAACACAACGGCGATCCGTCGACTGTATGAAGCGCTGGTTCGCAGTAACTTGGAGTACTGCTCTATCATTTGGGACCCCAGAGAAAGAACAGTCATCTTGGAGCTGGAAAGGATCCAGAAACGATTTTTAAGGTATTTATACCTAAGGGAGTATAACTGTTATCCTTTTATGTACCCCTCACTGTTTCTCTCAGGAGTGTTGGGTTTCAACACTCTTGAAGCTCGTAGAATGATCTTTCTGGGAAAGCATTTTTTTAAACTGTTATCCGGAGGTGTTTTCAATCCAGGAGTGCTGAGAGAGCTAAATCTGTACGTTCCCCATAGTTATAGCAGAGCAAGGGGGCATATATTATTTTATGCCCCAAATTGCCGCACAGAGGCCCTTCGAAGTTCTCCTGTATTGAAGGCGATTCGTCTCTTAAATGAGGTTGCAAAAGAGATAGACCTCTTTGGATGCAATTATGGCGAATTCGTAAATGCCCTTATGATGAAGGCAGCAAGCAGATAACTGGCTTTTCCTATTCATATGGTTCTATGTATATTTCCTTTGATATTCTTTTATTTCACCCTTTCCATCGATTTGGCTTGCGCTGTAATGATGTAAGGAGTTTTTTCAACAAAATAATAATAATAATAATAATAATAATATATGACAAACCAAAGGTTTCGTGTTCCATTCCTGGCGATGGCAGTGTGATCGCCAAAATATCATGGGTCTCGTGTAGAATTGACGTGACAGTAAAATGACGATAGATAAACGACAATCAATAGCTAAAAAATTGTATACAGCAAACGGGCTCAAATAATCTGTTGTATACAAATGTGGATGCAACGGAAAACTGCCGCATTAGAGGCCCAAGTGGCATCCTCAGAACCAGCAAAAATGTTACACTTTGCTGTAAACCATTGGATTGAAACTAGCGAAGGTGTAACAGATGATGAAAATATTTAAATATATAAAAAAATTCTGAGCATGGCTTTAATGAATGAAATTTTCGATCAAAATGCACGATGCATGCAGATTATTATGCAGCATCATAAACTACGCGAGATAAGAGTACTTTTTTAGCATTCTCGTAAATTTTAATTATGGTACTTACTCCTACAAAGTTTGCACACTAAATTATGTGACTCTCCATGCCAGATTTTTTTTCAACCTCTAACAATGGCCACTGTATAATGTACGTGAAAAAATATCAACCACAATAATACAACGAATTATGTGGGAACAAAAAGGCTATTATTTGTATGTGTAACAATGTTAAAACATGATTTTTATTAGGGAATTTATTAAAAAATATCATGTTAAATATCAATGTTTTGTAGTGAAGTTTCTTGGTAGAAGTTTATTTAACATAATAAAAAATAAATAAAAAAAACAAAGTAAACGTTGATGACGGAAAATTAACGTGCGTTCATGATACGATATATGAATATTCAAGAATCTATAGAAGTAAGTAAGTAAATAACACTGTGGATGTCCATTATTTCTGCTCTTTTGCAAGATTTTAAAATCGTAATAGGAAAAATAAACTGGAGTACTCTAATACAAGCTAAGCAATTGTGTATGTACTTAATTAATACGAATGAAAACGGCTGTTTTCTAGCAGTTTTATTATTATTCTTAATAGCTATAATCCTACGAATTGTCTACAACTAGCCCCACTCGTTCCCTCCGCTTAATCCGGTCTCCAACAGACTTTTCATTCCTATGTTGCTAGGTATTAACAAATGTGCTAACCAAATTTGATAATACCTTTGAAAGACGAAACATGTCATTCCCATGAAGATAAAACTTCTAAAAAACAGATGCTTTATTATGAAATATTATTAAATATGGAGTTCTATATCATTGTTCAAAACAATATAAAGTTTGTATTTAAAAATAAAGAGTGTTGCGTATTTTTCGTAGGAGATATTCCACCATTTAAATACATAATTTCACTCTTAAATACAATATTATAGACTTTTCCGGTAGGTACTAGCCAAACAAGTACCGAATATTTAACAACGTCCCGGTAACAACACAATACTCGATTATATCAATTCCGCTAAACATTGCATATGTACTCATCATTACGATTCTACTGTTGCCAAACAATCATACCAACTGTAATACGTCTACTAGTGTATCAATATTTTTTATAACGTACCTGTTTCTGAATCCTACTATGCTAATTCATGAGCATTACATTTTTACATTTTATGACTCGATTTTATTTGAATATTTAAAGTTTTTATAAATTATATATCGTTTTTTTATAAGGATTGATTGTATCTCAATAGAGACGAAGATGCAAATTGTTTTCTGGGAACAGAATGTGGTGGCCGAGGCGCTTACAGGACTTATGACCTGTCATTGGTTGGGTTGAGCGATCGCCTTATGTTTAACAACACTCCCCATTCCCCCTTTCTTATGACCACCACATCTGACATTTTTTTTTTAAACTTGTATACATGCTAGAATTCCACGCTTATCTTTACATTTTTTAAGTTCACTCTACACTAGCGTCATCTATTAAGATTGGGAAGCATTAAGCAGAAAATCTTTATTAATGTACTGTGAAAGTTTCTGCAAATCATACAGTACTAGATTACGCCTGGGGATGTCTCTCCAATTTTTATGCCTATTTGGACCAGTTATTTTTAATACAACATTTTGAATGTATACAAATTCTTGTAGACAATCGTAATATTTCGGTTTAATTAATTATTAGATTTCTAACATATCAATGCTAAATAAATATCTTATATTCGCAAACCCTATATCAAATGACGTCATAAAGGCATGTTAACATTATTTGAGGTTATCGTATAGGTACATATTATTACAGTAAAGGTAACATGTTAATGAGGATTCCCAATTTTATTCCCGAGTGATTTGGAATAGAGCATTGAGTAGCAACAACATGAGTAGTTATGAACCTTTATATAAAAACTGTTAATAAAATATTCCTTAATATTTCATTCGGACCCTTTTACTTTCTGGATTGCGTAAATTTTTCTCTTGACTAACTCAACCAATAGTTTTGCCATAACCCATTTTTTGTTGAACGCGGTCGTGTTAGAAATTAATATTAAAATACATTTCAGAAACAAAATTCAAAATTATTCTATAATACCAATCAATTAGCATACTACGGATTATTTTTTATGCTAGACCATTGGTTCACTTTTAACTGGTCTAACATTATAATTTATATAAAATATGAATGAAAACGACACGACTAATGTTAATGCTTCCCGATATATAATAATTGTATTTTGTTTATGTTACGAATTCACTCAGCTGTATGTTAGAATGAACCCACAATAAAACACCTTAACCAACCCTTGGTTTTATTATCGAAGATCATTCCTTCGCACCCAATTGTACGGGTGGCTCCCCACAAGGAGCGAAAAGTACTACAAAGTTACTTATTTATGAAAATACCACTTATCTGTTGATTCAAAAAATATTTAATTATCTCTCAATAAACTTGTTTTGGCGTCAGCCACATTATTATTAAATTAGTAAATGGATGCACTTAAAAACGTTATAAGAACACTAAAACATTAGATAAACATTCTAACTTATGTAACGAGAAACGTTTTATCTCGACAGTAGAAGTAATAATCTAATAAGAAAATATTTGCGAAATGAAATTGTATAAATCTTTCGACAACGTGGATGTGGGTTCTAATTTTCAGAAATTATATATTATATTATAATAGAAATATTGCAATCCTAAAGTTCAATAAACAATACTATAGGTTTTATACATCACGCAATGAAACATTATTTTAACCGTTAATTATATTATTAAATATTTGTGAAATGTATACTTATATCTGTATACGAATCCAGGATTCGTATACAGATATAAGTATACATTTCACAAATATTTGTAAATATTCTGGTCAATTCTTTGGCGTATAAAATAGGAGTGTTACTCCAGGCGACTTCTAAACAGCGCGCTAGGAGGCGGTAGCCTCTTCGCATTGTGTTAATAAAGTAGTTTGCTAAATGCTTAACAATCATTCTTCATAGATGGCGTTAGTGGGTGGATTGTATAGATTGATCTTAAAAAATTAATTAGTACAATCAAATCTACATAGATGGCTAACTGGAACTGACACGTGAAGATAGGTATGGATTTGGAGTATATATACAACTTCCAAAAAATGTATCATGCATGATCATAATAACAATGGTGGAATGGGGAATGTTGTAATTACATAAAGCGTGCGCTTAACCCAACCAATGACAGGTCATAAGTCCTGTAAACACCTTGATCATCCATATTCAGTTTCCAGTTTGTTTCTTCGTCTCTATTGAGATACAATTAAAAATTTAAATTATATTATTATTTATAATTGATGGATACTTGCTTGAATGAACGCCTTCATAATTTGTTGTTCTACAAAAATAAGTACTAGAAACTAACTGCAAGCATTACATATGTAAACTCTTGGTCTTGGACGTGGACTTGGATCTTCTGACTTACAAAGATTCAGCTCTAATTGCTATTCCTCTTACGTCTGTAGGAAACATTGTTGGAATGTGATTTGGTAGTTGTTTTATGATGGGGCTAAATGTATGGCCCGGAGTGTCCCTCCGAAAGAGGGCGAGAGAGATTTAGGGTTTATGATAAAGTCTTACATTATTGTCAAGGAATGGAAGACCAGTTAGGGTTAAGATTGTATTTATAAAAAAAGTCTAACTCCATATGTAAACAGCTTAAAAGGATTTGGTTCAATTTAAAAAGGAATCGAAATAATGATTTATAATATTACATAATATCGAGAAGGTACATTATAAGATACAATAAATAATACTCATTTATTGTTTCTCAAACAATGATGCAAAACTTCGTATTAAATTATTAATATATATGAGATAATTATAGTTTTTAATGATTTTTATAATAATATTTTTTTATGACATGTTTCGCCCTCCTAAGGCATAATCAAATGTGATAAAAAACATTTGATAATGCCTTTGAAACGCGAAACATGTCATACATTTAATAAAACTCCTTTCAAACTATCGTTTTTAATACATATTTATAACAAAAATACTCGTTTGAGTGATTGAACGGAATTGAAACTTTTGGAAAACTTCTTTGCATAGCTGAAAAAATACTCGTTTTGGGTGATACGTCGAAGAAACCTGATAAAATATACTTTAAAAAAAGATGCAACATTTTTTTATATACAACACACTGTTTGAACAAAATTACCGTATTCAATTTTGTTTTAGCTATTATATTGATTCTCATGACATGTTATAGGTAGCTATAATACCAAACATACTAGTGTGTAGTGGAGGACTCTACTGGAAATAAGAAGCACTCGTCCCTTTCTGAAACTCTGTGATATAGTGTTTATTTTTTATTTATCATTTAATTAAAAAATATAAGTCATTTTATGAAAAGAGCGAAGATGTTTTTCTTAATCAGCAAGTATGAAATTAAATAATCTACCTACCGCTGGTGATGCCAGTAGGAAGAGCAACTCGGAAATTTAATCATCCCGGATTTGGACATTTTGAGCATCAGTGAGGAAGTGTTCATATGAATATATTATTATTAATTACTGAAAGAGTACTGCCTCACTGAGGTCGACATATTTGGAATCTTGGGAGATATGTTATTTCTTAGCTTATTTTCGTTATTATATTTTTGTTAAACCGTTTTAAGTCCAAATAAGTCGCCTTAGCATATTTCGTTTGTCTCATTTGTGTAAAATAAAAATAAATAAACAAAAATAAATAAATAATTATTAATTAATATAAGCTGGTCATCTCGACTATTTGGCTTATGTAGTGTTAAATAAGAATTCTGGAAATAAATTCTCTTATCTGTATATCTTTCAAAATGTAACAAATTACAGTCATCCCGTCTCATTTTGGAGTCGTAAGGCGTATTACATTATTTCTTCTTTTGCCCGAAATACTGAAGAAACAATTCAAGGCTTTACATATTAATGTGAGAATACCGGTGAGCTGTGACGTCAGAGTGTGACGTCAGCGTTGTCGTTTTGTCCCACGAGCCGTTCGCCCAGCCGCATATATCGTGGGATCAGCGGAAAGTAAAACGGACCACTTACACACAAGGGCGATCGTTACGCCAAGGGGAAATTTTTAATTATCTTCGCCGTATCGCTATGAAAAATCTGCCAAATGACGAATTAATTTTTCCCTTTACTTACATGCTACCATGTTTTTTTGTACTTAATGAAAACAAAATGGTTACTAGCATTATCGTGTTTTCATATTATTACATAATAACAGCTACAAATTTTTATGAATTAAAACACTGTTTTTTCCACTTTTGAGTTTATTTTTCTCGATATGTTTTGAAGGCTTACACCTTTATCATCGTGAGAACAATATAATCGTTTATAATCATTATAATCGTTTATATCATGCTTCCGATGATGAAAGTGTAAGTAAGGCTTCGAAACATGTCGAGACAAATAAACTCAAAAGTGGAAAAAACAGTGTTTTAATTCATAAAAATTCGTCATTATGGAATTCCACAGTGTTAACGCCTTAAGTTTATCTAGAACTAATAACAGTTACATTTATTGGAATGGATCAATGGATTTCTTTTCATTTAACTAACTAACTAACTAACCATCACGTTGTCTCCCCGAAAGGGTAGGCAGAAAGAATAGACTGCCACACTTTTAACCGATGCGGCACTCCATTATTCTCTTTTCGCCCCCGCGGGAGACGCAGTGTGATAGGTTGCGAACCTCATCGCCATCTCCTGCGCATGCTTTGATCTTTCAACATCCACAAAATAAATCTAAAACAAATCATATACCCATTTCTTTAGATTACTCAGGGGGTGTTTGGACAACTCGGCCGTGCTGGAGGGTGTTCGGCTTTTTGTACCTTTTTGTACGGCATAGATATCTCCGACAGCGACAGGGTAGATTGTTTTACCTACCGGCCGCCAGAACCAATCTGCCTTTGGCGACACCGGCGGGAAGAGCAATTAATCTGCTGAACGCGGTCTCCTCGGAGATCGACGTCTTTTATATTAGTGAAAGTACGTTCAGAAGGCAAATACTCTTAATTCTGGAGAGTATCCTGTCTTCCTAATGTTGAACCATCTCGCATGCGTTTCTGGTAGTATACTACACACAATATATTATTTTACCTGTTCTCAATAGATGCCTTAAAAATAAATTTTGTAATGTCTGTTGATGAAATAAACTGATATGATTTGATAATACAATGATATAAAATAAAATAAAAAAATAAAATAAATTTAACACATAATGTTCTTTTTAGTAATCTTCAGTAATTGTCTATTTAATTTATGTTCCACGTATCCTTTTCATTTAAGTTGGATAGTATAAAAATCTTATTACATGTAATTATGTCATGCATACAAATTTCAAATATACTCGTATAACTAAAATATCGGCACATCTTAGAAAAACATATGTAGTTTTAATTTTATTTAAATATATAATACATTTAAAAACATGTTTAGAATAAGTATATTTTCTTGTATTATAGAAATTTTAATTTGATTTGAATCTTTAATGTAAATTTAATGAAGAAATTGTTTCCTACGAAGGATGATCAACCGATCCAATTATTCAGGTTTCACCTAACCCCTATCAGGAAGTTTCTTAATTTACCCTGTGATAACTACTAACTGTTTGAACAGATAAGTTTTAGAAAGGAAATTCGGATTCACGAATATTGTATTCAAACATTAAGAACAGATCATAATCTATGATGGAAAGTAAAAGTAATCTTGCATAGTTTGATAGAGGTTCAATGGAGTTACAAGAACGTAAGGTACATAACGACTTCAGCGTAATTCGTACAAAACAGCGGTTTCTTCAAGTAGCGCCAGCTCCTTTAATCACCGCAGGACTGGGGTAAAAACTGTGTAAAACAAAAAGAATAATAGACTTCGCAGTCGGGCGGACATTTCGTTTCTTTGTAGCTCTCCCGTCTTCTTGATAAATTGCTTCGGTGTCTTGGTAAAACACGAGAGAATCGATGGCAACATTCCGGCTGGCTGTCTCTCCGTCGGATTAATATATCAATGACGTGACACAGTTTGACTTCATTAGTGAAACTTCATGGGTGATAAAAAATCTTGAGACGCTAATTTGTAAACAGCTTATCGCCTCACAAAAACTAGCGAAGAGAGATGTAAAACGAAAGTGGTGTTGGTAATCACACATTCAAAGCCGTTGAGTCAATTTAATATAATCTAAATGACTTATACAAAAAACTATATTTTCTATTATACTGTCAACGGACAACTCTTTCAGCGCCTAATTATATTCAGTAATGACAAATATATTCAAGTTGGTAAGAAAGTGACAACATAATTATTATTTAATGGTTTTCTGTTGCTTGAAAAAATCTCCCAATTCAAAAGTTTTAACTAACTAACTAACCATCAGGCTTAACGATGACATCAGGTTTTGTCCAGGTCTTCCCGAAGGGGTTGGCAGAAAGATTGGACTACCACATTTTTCTTTCCTGACGTATTTCTCTCGCTTCCTCAACATTCATACATCGTGTCATGCACGCGCGTCGATTTCTCTGACTCCTCACATGGCCGACATTCAATATTTGATTTATTTGATCGTGCCACGTTTTCCACAATAGTTTTATATTTTATTTAAAGAACAGATAGTCCACGACGTTGTTAAAATAATGTATTAAGATTATCATAATCTTATGAAACCTTTTTTTAAATTACTCTAGTATTCTAATCAAATGGATGAAGCAAAATAAATTCTTAATCATTTTATTAATATACAATATATAAAAATATTAAATATTGGTGAAAAAATTAAATATATAACTCTGAAAAGATAATCTAAAATATTTTCACGAAACAAAACGCCGAGGGAAAACGCATATATTTTTAAATAATAGTAAAGAACTATGAAATAATACTTTAACCTATATACCTTATACCTATACATTTAGATAAATTAAGCTCCTGTTTTTTAACTTTCGATATAACAATGTAAATCGTAGTATAATAAATCGAGATCGATTCGGTTACAACAAAAATAATATTATTTTTAACTGTTTAAATTTAAACTCTGTTATGGTACCACTTTTTTTTTATTTGTTTTAACCGTTGTCAAAACTCTCTACATAAACGAAAATATTATTATAACATCTTATGATGCCAACATCAATTGGTGAAACAGCTGTCAGAAAAAATAAGCAAATTGTGATACCATAACTCCGTTTTAAATTTCACAGTTAATTTTGTTGAATTATCATAGTGTTTCAGCCAAATCAAGTGACTATTAAATATTACAATATTTTACTTTATGAAAAATAATTATGTAAAGCAGATGACTGCATTATGGATAAAATTAAAAAAGGATCCCTGAGATGGTTTGGACCTATGGAACGAATGGATGAGAGTAGAATGTTTAAAAAGTTGTACACAAGCAGCGTGAGTGGGAAAAGAAGCCGAAGACGACCGAGGAAAACATGTCATGACCAAATTAATCAATTACTAAAAGGCGGCCACATTCGAAGTCGATATAATCGACGTGCGTGCATGGTACGATGTATGAATGTAGAGGAATCCCGAGAGGTATGCCAGGACAGAGCATTGTGTCGATCCATCATCTTTGCCTACCCCTCTTGGTAAATGACGTGATGGTTAGTTAGTTAGTTTTTAGTTAAAAATTATTACGTAATCGATCCGTAATTAACGAATAGATCCTTCAACTGAAGTACCTACTCGAATAAAATATTAAATGTTTTCCCTAAAGTGGACAAAAGATCCCACAACTTCGGTAATGCGAAATATATTTTCGTCACTTGGGTGACTGACTGAAAATATTCCGATTACCATTACTTGGGGAGTTTCCTAGGGACTAAGGAAAACGTGGCTTTTCAGACCATTCTTATTTTGAATTTCCACTGAACTGGAACACCGCGGTTTTGAACATCAATCATCAGTGAGGCAATCGACCTTAATTGTCTGTCAAGTTGTGAAAAATGGGATGCCCTGACATTCACAATTGAAAATCGGGACAAACTCAGGGAGACGAATACCACAACAACGGATGTTGTCGAGACCCATCGGATAATTAAATAAGTACATTTTCAAGCAGAATTGATGAATTGTCAATATTAATTTTCTAATCGAAGGAATTTAAAAGAAGAAAAAGTCGTATACAATTATCATCAATGCTTGGATAATTTGGAAATTTTAAGATACAAATTATATTTATTTTAAAATTAATAAATTTATTTATTGTATCATAAACAATGACATATAACAAAATATTTAAGTATTAAATATTGATAACACTGTTTTCTTGAATTTTGTTTATGCTTGATGGATATTAAAATAATGACATCCACAAACAAGGCAAAATGTATTATTGTAATAAATAACATGTAAAAAAAAAATATGTGTTTTTAGTAAATAATCAATAGGTAATCAAATTGGTTAACGTAACTCTAAATTATTCAGTTATTTTTCTTCATCTTTTGATTCTTTTGATTACTCAAAAAAATATAGTTAAATACAATGTACAATTTATCTTCAATTTCTTAAACAATGTTGTCTAGTCCATTTTAAATCATTAATAAGATTAATACATCCTATAATGACATATGGAATAGAAACGAGAGTTGACACCATCAAAACAAAAAATCTCCTAAGAACCATAGAAATGAAGACTCTCCGATCAGTTGCGAGAACGACACTCCGAGACAGAGTAAGATATTCTGAAAAAAGACAGATCTGCAATGTAGAATATGTCGTATTATAGGGAAGACTGAAAAGACGCTACTGGAGAGATCATGTGGAAAAATTATGTTTTGAAAGAGTGATAAATATACCAGCAAACAAAGTACCAACAGGAAATCGACCCCCAGGAACACCACCCAAAAGATGGCGAGACATTTGGACATCTACATCCCAGGAACAGGCTCCGAAAAATAACAGGACGCAGTCCTAAAGAAACCAGAAGAAGAATACGATTGTAGACGTCTGATTCCTAGAAGTTTTGATATATAGGAATGAATGACAAGTTTTGACGTTTACGTAAATTTAATTTAAAATTGTATTTTTTTAAGTTCAAAACACGGTTGAGCTGACAAAGATGATATAAATTGATGTCGAAATTCATTTTCTAGACAGTTAAGAATAAACTTAAAAGTAAAGTTTTTTTGAGCACTAAAATAGTGAAAGTTAGATCCCTTTTGCCCTTCCGTATTTTTTTAAAATATTTTTATTATACATAAACTTCACAAAATTATTGCTCTTAAGTTACATTTCAAAAAATATATTATATTATTTATTTATTTGCGTTTCTCTTACTCTTCTTGTAAAGAAAATACTTATGAGTGGATATATATTATTATAAAACCTAAACATATTTAAAATAATAATAATAAGTAGAGTTTGAATAATTACTTTACGATCCACATACACAAGTTAATTTGAAATATAAACTATGATTCCGTTTGTTGTAGCAAAACATATTATTTTATTGGATCAGTTGGCTTCAGTGAAAGAGCTCGAATTTTTTTATTACTTTATCGGATTTGGTATTATTTCTGCATGGGACCAATAGACGCGCAATTCTAAATAAATATATCCCTGTTTTCCATGTAAACAAGTGATGGGTATATTTTTCGTTCATCTCTTTGAAATGCAAATCGGACATGAATGTGAATATGAAATAATTTACATGTGGAAAATTCGTATTAGAAATCACATTTTCACAGACATTCAGAAAATCGTTGCGGTGCGGCTAAAGTCACGTTTCTTATTTCGTTTCTAGTTACAGTTCATTAGTCAAATTTATACTAAAAGATGGAAGTTGTCGACATAAAAAGTGATTTTAGTAGAGACAAGATATCATACATCTACCCACGTTATTGAGATATTTTGTCTCTAAAACGTATGCCGCACCGCTGGATAATCGGGTTGCTACATTTATCTTCATTGAACCAAATAGTATGCATTTCGTTGCTACGTAAATCCTCATTGAATCGGATTCTACGCATCTTGTTGCTACGTAAATCCTCATTGAACCAAATTTTATGTATCTTGTAGACCGAGAACATGACAAATATTTAAATTTTCGATTAAATGAGCAAAAATAATTAACCATTTTTCACGGCGAAGCCAAGCAAACCATATTTTACGAATACAATTACTTGACATTCTGCGCCCAATCCCAGTAAGAAAAATAAAAGGTCAGACAGAAGAATTCTTGGAAATAGGTGTAGAAATATGATTGGTTCAAAGGTCTGCAAACGTTTCAAGGATCGACTAATTCACAGATTGTTCTCCCAGAACTTCTGATTATGTTACACGTGTACAAACGTCACATGGAAGATCGTGAGGTGTGTCAGGAAAGAGCAGTAAGGCGGTTTATTCTCTTAACCTACCCCATCAGGGAAATGGCGTGATGGATAGTTAGTTAATCACGGAGCGCCATCCGAAAAATATAATATATCTATGATAATTCCACAATTTAAACGATTCAAAATCATTTTTACCAAATAGAATATAAATAAGTTATGATTTCAGATCTTCATCGTAATAAATTCCTCGTTCGCCAGTTGCATAATTTTTAGTCTATGACGGTAATGGGTAAACATGATTACTCCATCTTAATGTTATTACACGCTCGTTACTTTTATACTCAATGTTAAATTACTATTTTTTACATGAAATCTTACCTAACGCAGCTAGCATTACTATTAATATTAAAATTTATCTATTTTTTATTTACCAGCGTTTTCAACATATCATTTTTAACACATTTACAATACAATAACTGTTTTTAATATAATTTAATGAAAGAGCTCTTATAAAGCAGAAAAAAAAGTTTTATAAAGTAGATATACAAATAAGGGTATACAAAAAAGTTGAAACATTAATTCCCTACATTCGTGTGTTCCTTAATTTTGCTTAAATTGTATCATAAGATATTAACATTCCACCTCATTGAGTGAACGCCTCCAATTCGAAAAAAAAATTATTCCTTACATAATATTCAAAAAGTCTAAAAAATTCAAATCACACCGAAATATTTAAAGCATATAATGAATGATTATTAAAATTTAATGAGAATAATCACAACAGTTTATTTAAACACCAGAAGATGACAGTGAGCTTTCAAAGGTGGTCAGAACTAGATGACGAATAATTTAAATAAAACAAAATATTGAATATAAAGACAAATTATTTTCGTTAAAGCTTGTGTTGTGAAAATGCCGCTATGAAAATGATATTTTTTGTCATAAGCCTCTCGGTAAAACGATTAGCGTATTTTATTTACATAGCACTATTGTTTTCACTGATTAGATTGATACGAGGCAATATAATCATGTGACGTCCTCTTAATCTACATATATCATACGAATAATGATGTGTTCGGTATATATACTGAAACACATAAAACAAACGTATTTATAATATCATAGTAAAAAAACTATTACCAAATACGTCAAAACACCTCATGAATATTTTACACCAAATATTTTTGGTAAATACGACCATCACCATTTACTTAACTATCCGGGGACATATTAACACTCATTATTCTATACAAGGATATGCCAGTTCTTGGAGTCTATTATTTCTAAGAAACCCTCCATTCTATCCGGCCATCAAAGATACTACTGCCACCGGTAATGCTCAATCTTTCGTCTTGCAACATTAAGACTTCTTTCAGGAGAGGCACTTGTTTCAGACTCCAAGAACTACCGACAATTTGCTTTTCAGAGATAAGTAAATATAGGCTTAACTGTTTTATATCTACAACCCTTAGATACAAAAAGGAAACCATATTTTTCTCTAATAATAAATGTAAGGCGTAACTGGCCCGATTCTCCATTTCCGCTTATTTTTGCACGTGCTACAAAAATAATTCACGTTGAATAAAACCAAGTACAATCTTGTAGAAAACAAAGGGTCGTTTCAGTAGAAAATGTGGAGAATATAACTGCTGGGGTTTTCAATATGGCAATTAGGATGGAAGATGACCATTTTGGGACAGCCTCGGGTCAGGGACTCACGGATAGGATCCGAGGGTTAATTGCTTGTGGCGCGATGCGGTGGCAGGCGGTAGAATAGCGCCCCTTAGAAGTTAGATAATTTGAATTTTGGAAATATTTCGTTTAATTCACCGCCTTTTGTCAAAATAAGTCATTTAAACACATGAGTTCAAAATATCAAAAATTCAAGCCATGTAGAGTTATTTGAGGCAATTTATTCAAAATTATGGGCCTACACCCAAGATTTACTCCATTCAAACTGTTTAGGAAAATAACGTCGACATGAATTGAATACATTTTATAATGGAATTTTTAATATGGATTCCAAAGATGTGAGTAATTTGTGTTTATGAAAAAAAAAATATTAAAACTTTACGTAAAATGAGAAGCTTTTTTTTAATTTCACAATACCAAAATTAATTTATTCGTAGTATAAGAGAATTATACAAGCTTAATAATGGGTATATATATCTTTAAAAAAATCCAAATTAAACTGAGAAAAAGGTTCGATAAAAATAACTTATCATCGGATAACTTTCGACTTAAATAAAAGAAAAAACTCTTAATACAACATTGAAAAAAAAGTTTTCAAATTACAATGGCCAGTAGAGAAAAGGGGTGGCAACTTTCAACTGAAAACCATTTTGGTAATTATTACGATAATTAGGCAAAAAAACGTCTCAAAATAGTCATATGAGAACAAATCTCACATTACATTGAAAAGGGCAAATGAAAAAGCCCAGACATGTTACGTAAACTGTACATATCATATCATACGTAAGAATCATTCTACAACAAAAATTATTATATAAATATATGTTGTGTACTAAAGAAATATGAAGCGGAACGCTTGTATTTTAATCAATAAGTCGTTGCAACACTTTGGATCGATCACGACCTTGGAATTCGAAATATAATCTTATCTTACCGTTATTTTGTATAATAAAGTGTTTTATAATGAGTCCACGCTAATATTCATAAATTAGTAAAAATAAGGATGTTACTTTTTAAGATTATTTAAAAAAAACTATTTTATTATATTAAGGGCAAAAGTCAGCGTTTGTATTACATATAACAATACATAAATCAATACAAAAATGGCAATTACAAATGATACAACAAATATTAATGAACTTCGTACAGTGGCAGAGAAGTTTCTGGCCAAAAACCGTAAACTTTTCTGTGCGTTTGTCGATTTGCAAAAAGCATATGATCGCGTAGATAGAGGTAAAATGTGGGAAATATTGTCGGAATATGGAATAAGCACAAAACTGATCACGGCAATTACGTCGCTGTACACGGAAAGCACTGCTAGTGTCAGAGTAAATGGGGATCTTACAGCCTGGTTTGATATCAATAAAGGTGTCAAACAGGGGTGTGTAATGTCTCCATGGTTGTTTAATCTATATATGGACAAGTGTATGAAAGAGCTGAAAGGGTTGGAAGCAGGTGCAAAAATGAACGGTGTGTCAGTAAGCTGTTTGTTGTATGCGGACGACGCTGTGCTACTTGCAGACAACGAGCACGAACTGCAGGCCCTTGTGTCTAGTATGTATGAGGTATGCAAGCGATACGATTTGATGATGAATGTGAATAAGTCCAAGGTAATGATTTTTGAAAAAGAAGGAAGCATGACAGTCTGCAACATTAGTATAAACGGTGAAAATCTGGAACAAGTGGATGAATTTGTTTATTTAGGAAGTATGTTTACAAAGGATGGGAGGGTGGAGAAGGATATTGAAAGAAGGGTTGGGGCAGGCAACAGAATAAATGGTGCACTAAAAGTTGTCATCGCAAACAAAAGCCTATCCAAAAAAGCCAAGATGGCAGTGCACAATGGTGTTCTTGTGCCGACCCTTATGTATGGAAGTGAAGCATGGAACTGGCAAAAGAAGGATGAAAGTAGAATAAACGCAGTAGAAATGAGATCTCTAAGACGAATGTGTGGCAAATCTGTATATGATAGAGTGACAAATGCAAGTATGAGAAGTGAATGTGGTGCGAATGAAAGTGTTATGAACAAAATAAGGAAAGGGTCATTAAGATGGTTTGGACACATGGAAAGAATGAGTGAATACAGAATGGTAAAGAAGGTATATGTAAACGGCGTGAACGGAGCTAGAAATAGAGGAAGGCCGAGGAAAACGTGGCACGATCAAATCAATCAAATATTGAATGTCGGTCACGTGAGGAGTCGGAGAAATCGACGTGCGTGCATGACAAGATGTATGAATGTAGAGGAAGCGAGAGAAGTATGTCAGGACAGAACAGTGTGGCGTTCCATTCTTTCTCATTAGTTAGTTAGTTAGTTAGTTAATATTAATGAAAATAAAAATTAATTGTACAGACTCATGAATCGGCTTCAAACCTAAACTTAGTTTAAACAAATATAATATAGTATTTGTTTTGCTTTAAAAATTATATTGAGTTTACTTAGATCTGTTACATTAAGCAATAAACGTTATTTTGGGTATTTCATTGTTTAAATATTTGCCCGCTACGAATGACTCTAGTCAGATTAATAAGTCGTGGGCATCAGGATTGATTTTTTTAATATTCGACAAAGGTACTGATATAATGCGTCGATGAAGAATGTGTCGCGTAGCAATCATAGATAGAGTAATATTTGCTAAGCGGTTTAATTGTTAAAAAATATATAAATGGAATACAAAATGTACGAGTCGAAAGTAAAGTTCGTTTGATATAAATAAAATGTATACATTCACATAGATGTCTTGTTCATACTAATGAGTTTTGTACATTATATACAAATCTGTATTTCTTTCAGACAAAATAAAACTACCTAAGTGATTCCTTCATTGCTAGAGTATCCAACAACATTTTCCTTTTACAAAGGTATATTTAATTACTATTCTTTAGCTTTCAATGAATTTGATTAAATAATTAAGTGAGGATTACTCGTATAGAAACTATGTATACAGGTTTATCTGTATATCGTTTCTAATTTAACCTTTTATAACTTTAGCAATGCCATGATGATAATTATACATTATTAAATGAGCAAATTGGGGTAACATTGAACAATTCAATTTTATTTCATGTTTCTTGAACAATGGAGTAAAACACAATTAATATACGCAATATTATTCAATTTTTAGTAGTTTTATTATAAATTATGGGAGTGAAATATCTCACATTGCTAGGAAATTATCAAATGTCACATTGGGTGATGGTGAAGTCCCATAAAATATAACAACACTTGTAAAAAATGAAAATTTTCATCAATATAAATACATTATAGAAATAACATTTGTTGTCCAATGTTCCTTCAATCTATGAATCATATCTCCATATATAATATATACAGTTACAATAAAATATTTGATATTAACTCTATATATACATAAGAACATTTCAAATGCCTTAATTTCTTTGTTCTTTTTGGGTACTTAATTACTTTGTTCTTTAACTATTAGTATCTTCTAATATATGAACAAGCGTTTAATTCTCATCGAATTTAATATTATCCTGACAAGGCAAAACATTTCACTCCTACAAAATATTATTAAACGCTTGTTTCACGAATATAAATTAAACATTCGTTAACTTTGTCTCAAAACGAAATGTATTGGACTTGGACTTGGATCTTCTGGCTTACAGAGGTTCAGCTCTAATGGCTATTCCTCTTACGTCTGTAGGAAACATTGTTGTAATGCGATTTGGTAGTTGTTTTATGATGGGGCTAAATGTATGGCCCGTTGTATTATATAGCCCTAAAATGTGAATACAACTGGACGCTAAAAAAATTCAAACGATTTTAATTAATTAAAATGTTCGTTAACAAATATCCCTCAAAACTTGTTTATATAAAACTTCCCGTCAATTCTTCCATGTGTTACGAATACGATTACTCATTTTACTAGTCAAATGTTGGAACAATGAACACCCGGCATTTGTATTATTCATAACAGATTATTATAATGTAGATTTCTTTACTATGTATCTGTATATAAAAAAAACTTGATATAAACACTAGTAATTTGCTTTGCCAGATGCCATTGTTTGGATTCCGTCCAACATGGCGAAGCAGAATCAAAATTTGAATATTTCTCTCTTCCGTCGGCGTGTTTTTAAGATGTAACTGTGACGTCATAAACCTAAAAGGTTGTATTCGGATCCCATTCGGGCTATCCATCATCTCGCATGATCGTTCCTTATACGTGCTCAATCGGATGTGATGCGTCGCCTCATCAACGCCAGGACATAAATTATACTCTACAGAGCATTAAAGATAGCGGACAGGCTCCTATGAAAGCCTAGAATTTATTTTCGCGAATAAGTCGTGTCTGGAAGACTTAAAGTTCTAAATTATGACATTATACTCGTACAACTGGGCCAGTCTTTCTTACCGTCCCTCCGTTTATTTGAACTTCAATATATTTAAAATTTATAATTTCTTAGCTTTCGTTTATTTGCATTTTGAATAATTCAGAATTTTTATCAAGACCTTAATAAATAATTTTATGGCCTACCAGTCTTAAAAACTATGGACTTTGGACAACGCTATTTATGTTCCACTTTATTTTTTTAAATATCTATATACAATAAAAATATTAACCACGACATGTTTCGGAGGTGACCTCCATCCTCAGGTATAAATATATAAATAGTTTTACATAATATTTACACCTGAGAATGGAGGTCACCTCCGAAACATGCCATGGTTAATATTTTTATTGTATGAAGATATTTATTATAATTACTTTAAATGGAACATAGACAGCGTTAGTTTTTCAATCCCAACGTTTTTACAATGAAATTCTACAGTGTTAACGCCCTCACTTTCAATAAAGTTACCAGTCTTAGTTAAATCATATTTAAATTTGGTGAGTACTTATAGTTTAAGTCTTATAGATTTTACACACCATCGGTTTCGATACCATCCATAAATTTTTTATCTGGGTGAACATTAAAGTATACAGACGAACAACAGTATTCATTTTAAAAACAAGTGATAAATTAGCAATATTTAAATGATTTAATTGATAGATCCAAAATTTAACGAGGGAGAGATTGCTATTATAGAATTTTTTCATTCAACTGTCGTTATCCTAGCATGCATAAATATATAAATGGTAAAATGTAAACAAAAAATTTATTAATTTTATATTAATAAACTAGTAGCTAATAATGTAAAAAAAAAATCAAAACGATTTTTCTAAATTCATAAAATAATACTGCAACTCTCAACCAACTCGAATTTAATAGAATAATATTAAAAATATAAGATTATACGAGTTTTACTTTTTAATGTACTAATATTTTTATTTTTAGTGGTGTATAAAAGTTAAATTAAGTGCATTATTTTGTATTAATCATCAGCACTTAACATGCGCAAGAATCTATAAAAGCTCCCAGAACGAGCATTCTCCATATTGGAAAACTTTGAAAGCTTTCGTGCGCGGATTCGAGACAGAGATGAACTGTTGCGAGAGGGAGAAGAAGTATACGATCAATTGCTGTTCACAGAAACCTCACACCCTTCAGCTCTCTTCCGTCTGGGTCCTGATTTGGGGAACGAAAACTTTTCATTCGATTATCGTCCTAGTTTCAATCTAGCCAATTGACCTTATGAAATCTCCCACGAATGCGTTCCTCTCTGATCAAATATAACAATTTATTGTACTCTTATAATACTTAATATGATACTTAGATACTTAAACTTGAAACCAATACGTCCAAAAAGGATCAATATTGTCTGCTCAAGTGTTTGAACCAATATTAGTAACTTATATATGAACTTACTTTACGGGAAAATATAATATATATATTTTTTATATGGAATTATATAACTCATACATTACTATTTAAGTAGGTTTTGACTTGGCATCAGTTATAAAAATTAATATGTTGTATTATTTTGACATAAATCTTACTCAATATCGTTTAGTTCTCACCTAGGAAAAATCTTTATTGATTCGTATTTGATAATTTAGTAAATGTTAATCGTTCTCTATTTAAGTTATTCAAATTTGAAATTATTGTATATTACTAGTATACGATAGTAATTTTATATAATTAATTATTATATAAACGATATTGGTATCATCTCGTTTAAATACGAGTATACTCGTATGTTCAGTATTTTCATTTGTATCAAAGCAAAAATTATTCATTGATTGTAAGTACTTCATGATATAACGAATTATAAAGCTAACTCCGTGTGACGTGACTAATATTTTATGGCGTCAAGGGTATTGTGTGGACTAGAAAAAAATATCTCAAAACTTCAGGTATGTAGCTAAATTATAAATTACATTTACACTTCATTAAGAAGGAACTTTTTTTAGATATCATAAAGAATCTTTTTGTTTAAGGCAATTTGGGTTACAAAATTATGAATTACGATATATAAGGATTATAAATAATTAACATAAAAACAAAACAAAAAATACATATTATAAATACAATAATATGTTTAGTTTCGACTGGTTGTGGCAACTCGTAACCATCTTCTGGTTAGAAACAGGTCGAAACTAGACGAAAAAGTTAAATATAGAAAGTTTTTTTTAGAGGTTTGGTTTTTAAACTGGCAACATTGTTTCTACAGACTTTCAATTTGACAGTAACCAGTTGATTTGTAGTCAGTACGTTTTGCAATTTCACCATGAATAGACTGACGTCAGAACAGCGCTTGAAATTTGTGCAAATTTATTTTTAAAATCATGGTTTGGTTCGCCAAACTTATAGCGCACTACGTCCATTTTACGATCGACATAATCGTCCATCCGAGCAAGTTATTCGGAAGACCATGGATCGTTTTCGCACGACGTACACTCTAGTGGATAATACGCATCCACAAAGACGACAATTGTCGAAAATTGGATTTCACGATTGCGCTTCATTGGAGCTAGTCGTGGCGCTCATATGCCCGAAATCATATTTCTACAATAATGGCATAAAATTATCTATTAATCACCCTTAAAAACTAAATAAATCTGCTTCTTTCGGTGTTGTCAAGTTTCCCCGACGTTGACTATGTTTGAATGCAGGCAGCTCTGTCCCTGGCAACTCGAAACAAATCGTCAATCAGTTTTATCGTAATCACATTATATCCTCGACATAACTTTCCTGGTGATTTAGGCATTAAACCTTCGAAACATGTTCAAAAGCAGTGAATTAATAATAATTTATTAATGTATTATAAAATTCTACTATATTAATAATGCCCCAATTAAATGAAAAATCACCAAAAATATTGATTGTATTTAACAATAAATTTTAGTTTTATATCTTTATGTTTTCCACGAAGCCTGCCTTAATTAAGAAAGAATCTCTTTTCACGGGGTGATCAAGCTTTTCCTTAATTATACCGTAATTTGTATAGACAGGCGTGATTTGCTTTATCCGGTCCTATGTTAGTTGGAAATTAATAGAGCGGAGGCCCAATATTGATTGTCATTAATAGCATCCATTGATCATACTGGAGCCGGTTGCTTAGTTGCGAAGAATGGTAATAAATTACTACAACACGTGATATTTTAAAAAATAAAAACTTTTATTCATTTGCGTTCCAAATAGTTGTACCCTACAGATGCAATGTATTTTCAATACAAAAGAAAAATAACATTTTAAATATTTATTTATATAACTAACTAACTAACTATCTAACCATCACGCCGTATCTCTGAAGGGGTAGACAGAAAGAATGGACTGCCACACTTTTCTTTCCTGACATATTTATCTCGCTTCCTCAACATTCATACATCGTGTCATGCACGCGCGTCGATTTCTCTATTTATATTGTATTTTCGCATTTATTTTACTTGGACAATTTATTAAGGCAAAAAAATAGGTTCAATAGATTTTTTTAAGATAATCTTGTAATTTTACTGAAATCTTTTGACAGAAGTCTGTCGATGCCAGCGAACCTGGCAAAACCGGTCGCTGTCGAAATAAATACTAAATATGAGGTTATTCCCAAAAAAACATCGTTTCATCTAATTATTATTTTAATTTCGTAATATTTTACTAAACTTAATGCAAAAAATTAATCTTTATAAAAAACTTTTTGCAGATTTGACCTCTCATATTTCTGAAAAACGTTAAGGAATAACAATTATATATTTTGACGATGAATAAAAAAGTACGTCTTGTTTCCCAATTCTAAAGGAAATATAAACGAATATCACAGATGCATAGATAAAATCTGAAAATCTCGATTCCCGTAGTCTTGGGATAAACTATTGTTACCTTTATGATTTTATGTGACCTGGGACCCCGACCCGAATAAAAAATAAGGATTTTCAAAACAAACCGATGAATAATGCATAATAAACAATCTTATACAATACAAATTTACTTATGAATGTGCTCTCGAATTCAAAATTTGAAACACAAAACAAAACAAGTGATCGATTCACAAACCTGATATAGATTAATTCGGTTGGGGCACAACAGGAATCGATTTATTATGTATTGTACATAAACACAAGAATTTTTTAATTCAACTAAATTAATCCTAAAATAGTGCCTGTGATTTTTAATATAACTATTTCGTAGTAGATTTTATTTAGTGATAATCATATTTTGTTATAATATAATTTTGTTATTTATTATTTCATAAGCCATGATGTAAAACTATTCATTGTATAAGTTATATGAAATAAAACGTCCGTTTTCTAAAATATACATTATATTTCATGAGAATGAAATGCGTCGCATTGCTAAGGCATTATCAAACATTTGATTGAATTTGAATGATTGGTGAGTAAAAGCCTACATTTGATAATGCCTTAACAAGATATTATTAAATGTCATTTCCATTAAATATATAATAATAAAACCTGTAAAAACAAACGTTTTTTTATTACAAAAATATGATTATTACTGAGTTCAAAAGAACATTTTTAATATCCATAATATTACATTAGAATCGTTAGGATCAAGCTCTATAATCTTTGTGGTTTCTGGTGGAAACTTCATTTGATTCATAACCGGTTTCAGCATTGATAACGAAGTTGCATTCGTGAGTTTTATTTTAAACCTTATTATGAAACAATCAGTTTAATACAGGTTGGTAGTTTAAGTGATATTATATTCAGATTTCATATAGGGCTTCAAAAGGGTAGTAGGGCTACGATGGGGTATGTTTTGCTGGAAAACATGCCTCTACAAAATGGCGTAAGGCGCCATGTTGCATTAACAACAGCAACACTAGTATCAAGTCCAACTATCTAGCGTCCACGAGAGGTCTTTTTAAATACCCCGCGAACCCTGGGCAATGTGGCACATAATACTTACTGCCATATCAGATAGAGAGATGACGAATGGTGAGCTTCCAGCGCCATAAAACTGGATACACCCAGCTAAAGGAAGGTAACCTCGACAGAAAATTCTCCAGAGAAGGCAAGGGAATACCACTCTAGATATTTTTCCCCAGGTCATCACCATGAGGCCTACTCAAGGGTGATATTTAACGTTAGGGAGACCTGACAAGTCACAGAAAGAAGAAGATATTTAGATATGTTTGTTGTGTTTTTGATGGAGACTGCAACGATCTCCGAAACGTCGGTCGAGAAGGAGTTATCACACGGGGTTACCCAAAAACACAACAAACATATTGCTGCCAACCGTGAAAATCTACGCAATTAAGATATTTAGATTTGATAGAATGTTAATATTTATATTATATAAAAAAAATGTACTTAGAAAAATTATTAATTATATGAGCACTTAATAATAACGATTCGATTCTAACGTGAGAATAAGTAAACTCGATTTACTATGTGGGAATTAGTCAAACTTTTAGTTGGTAGTCGTATCAAATATCTCTGTAAATAATAGACGCAACTAATTAATACTAATCGACTAGTCACTTCTAATACAATACAACTAATGCGACCGCCTTCACAATACACAGCTCAGTGACAATTTAGTGATAATTAAAATCAGCTCATGTGCTGTTTGTTACCCGAGAACGAAACAAAACCAGAAACCGAGATCGCGTCCCGACCTCGCTCCCGGGGTGCGGCGGGTCGTATTAATCAAAAAGGAGCCCTGTGGGAAATTGCATCGAAAAAGAAACCCGAAACAAGAGCACCTGACGCCCGCCCAAAGATAATCAGTTTTACATACAAGGCACAAGACTCCGCCGGGTGACACTTTCTCACGTGCTTTTCTTCAAATATTCATACACACCGTTGTATTTTTCACATTGAAGTGGTTCTCATTACAATAAATTTCACAGATTTTTACTTCAATATTTCATATACACTTCTCTCTGCGGAGACACTTACATTCATTACAAATTCATATTGAGTTTAATATGCCTTTGTAAGAGTGTGTGTTTTTTATTAGATGTAATTTTTATTCAAATAATTGTAAACTGTTAAATCATAAAACGCTGTTTATGGCATCACAATTATTTATTTTTTGGTGACAGCTGATTCGTCAACTTATGTTAACATAATCAGGTGTAACAATATTTTTGTCAACTGTTAAAACTAATTTTCGTGATTTTTCTAACTTTGTGTATTTGTTCCAATGTCAATTAGAATAATTTAAATTTAAATAAGGGTGCGAAATATTACGGAAATTAATTTGAACGACTAAAAAAAACCGTTGCAACATGCCGAAACAGCTGTCGCGAATTGTTTTTTTAATTGTGATATCATAAACCGCGTTTTATAATTTAACAGTTAATAATGTTGTATCATAATGTTTCAGCCAAAACAATGGACTATTCAAATAATTATTAATAACCTTGATTTTCATACAGGAATATCTTTGTTGAAGTATATATTCATTTTTTTACGTATTATTAATTGTTATTACGATTATTATTAATTGTTTCTTAAACAATGATGTCTTCTTCTTCTTAGTTTTCAACTGTTAGACTTGAGATTCTGTTAGTACAAGATTCTCCTCCAGTGATGCTGAACTCCAACTATCTCTCCATCGTTTTGGGGGTCTCCCTTGTAGACGCCGTCCATCTGGTAACATATTGAATACAGAACCATGTATGGGATTTTCGTATGATACATTCTCTGCACGTGTTGGTACCAGTACCACAGACGTTGTCGCTCCCGTCTGACCACATCTTGAACCTCGAAGACTTCCCAGATTGTGGTATCTTGATGTAAAATTCAATATTATACTAGTGGAAACATATTTTTTCCAGAATTTTTATAACAGTTTATGGTAGTGACATATTTCATAAGGCGAAACAATTATAATTTGAATGTAGATTTCCCGAAATCGATTGCAGTTAACTCATAAGCAGTATGAGTCTTAATAATGCGAAGTCGATAATTCCAATACTTTAATACAATGGTTTTTTACCGAGTAAATGCTTCATCCAAGAAACAAATTGTTTTTCTGTGTATTGGAAATATATTTCTTTGGTGGGCTAAGGCACTGTATATTTTATTAATTTTGGGAACAGATGAAAACCCGGTGTGTTTTTGATACATAATAATATATTTTTTAAACATTGTATTTTCAGAAAACTATTCCGCCAATTTTCACAAATTTGTTTCTGACTCTACATGCCCTTCCTCGGGGTTAAAATGTTGCACCAAAGAGAGAAGTGTACAGTCTGAAACATGATTGTGGAGTGGTGAAAATACAATGGTTTTCAAAATTTATTCATTTGTGAAGGCGCAAAACCAAGTTATGGCGAATATCAAATAATTTTTCGTATAATTTATTCAAATATATATGTCGAATTGCGAGTTCAGATCAGGGAGGAGTTTATCCTTTACAAAGTCGAGGATAAAGTCAAAATATATTTTAGACTTGAATGTAGTGAACCATGAGATTTCCGTAATAACTATTATTTTGTAGGTAGGCATGTACCGTCTTTGAGGGGGCAAAGTTGAGATTTGATCCCTGAGGCTTGCGGTAGGGGAGGGTTTATCTACTTGCGGACTTCTACAGACACGTCCCGACCGATGATCGTATTTCGTTGGTCGCATTGCACGTAATACAATTATGAATCACACACCTACCGATATAAATTCTAGTTTTCATAATACTGACTAATAAGCATATGTTTTAAATAACGTCTTTCGAATCATATTGCATATTTCTAGCCATTTTCGTAATTCTGCGTCATTCAAATTTTAGGGATGAATTAATCAACAAGTTCACTGAATTTAATATTACGATATGTAATCAAATATTAACAACAAAAATGTCGATGTCTTAAGAAAAGTAATTAATAAGCAAACGTAATATGTAATAAAATATTTCATATGTTTTGTAAAAATGTTATTAATTAAATTAAATGATTATCATAATAAAAAAAAACTTTATTAAATGAAATCTTCTTCATTTTCGAATTAGTGGCGGTGATAAGGACTAATTTTTCCTCTTTCTCTTGCCATTGTGGTGTTAAGTTTGGCTGACACTATGTCGTTCAGGGGCGCCGGGTATAAAATTGTGTATTTATGAGAATCCAGGTACACTGTTGACTTCCGTAAATAAAATATTTTAAAAATCTTACTAACTAACCATCACGCCATCTCTCCGAAGGAGAAGGCAGAATTAACGGACCGCCATACTTTCTTATCATACTTCTCCCCCTTTCTCAATTTTTATACATCGTTTGTTTACCATTATTTTTTCATTCATAATTTCCAAAAGTAAAATAATATGTAAAAATAAAATAAAACACTTTTTCGTTACTTACTCAAATGCAGTGGTTTATACTAAGTGAAAAGGTATTTGAATTTATTTTTAAATTTGTCAAACAACCAAGTAATAGCTTCGTATCAAAGTTTAAAATAATACATATTAAAATCAAGCCGATCCGAACTTTTTGATGTCTTGTTTGAAACCTCAGTTTTAATTTATTTATTGGCACACACAAAGATAAAGCGTGAACTGAGCAATTGAAAACAATGTTATTGTTCACGAATAATTGAAGGTCTTGTGTTAAGCGCAGCGGTATGTAGGCGAGTCTCTGGGATTCCATACACAATTGGTTTTCAATTGCACTGAACCGCTTTTAGCATCGTTGTTCGCACGTCCAACAAATGCTAGGGAATGCCAACAGGTTTTAATTATGCCTAATCTAGTACACGAGAACCATATTACGGCAAGCGAGTGATTATGCACGTATGAGTACACCTACTGCGGAATCACTCTGTGCAGAACGTCTGAATGACCACTTGAAATAATTGCCCGAACACCTTTAGAAACAAACGCAGCAGTTTTCATTGTTCTAAATGGAGGTGATAAGACATTATGAAGTGATTCTCCAACCTCAATTATAAGTCATAATATCACATTGTAAAGACGAGCAAATTCAAAAGAACGCACGTCGTCACACTAAGCCACCATTTGCTGAAAATAATATCAAATGCTAATTTTATTTTCGGAGAATAAATCCAGACTTAGTCTAACATTATTCGACTCTCTTAATAACTGTCATAACAAACGCGATGTCGTGAATCTGTTCGATAAAACACCCGGTATTAATGGCTTTGCATAAATTTCGCCTATATTCAGAATCAAATACACATTTTCATCACGAAATCATAAAATGGCAAGATCACGTAGATACTACTTAATGTATTACGCATAACTAATATGTATTGTGTCTTCTATTGTGTACCAACTTTCATAAAAACAAATCGATTATGTGTTTCTTTTTAAAATTCAACATTCGGGTACTATTGTAATATAATATAGGAATGATAGTTTCAGAGAGTTAATCACTAAAATAACATATCGTTTTTTGTTGTGTTGTAAAATTTAAATTTGTTATTCTTCTTAAATTTGATTCTACGTTATATTTGTCCACATAACAGGTGCATACAAGAAGAAAACATTCAATTGAGTGTATGAAACGCAAAATAAAAATATGCCTAATGCATGAATATTAATTTCAAATAGATAATTAATTGTTTTTGTGGAAACACTGCGATTCTTCAACCTTATTGTTTGTTTTATTTGGAGCCTTATTTTTATATTACAATTCATTTACTTTATTCCTTTGAAATTTTCGTGACAGCTATTTCCCCAACCTATGTTGGCATCATTATCAAGCAACTCGAATTAAATAAATAAGTGTTGATAGTAAACAGTGTTCCAAATTAAACATTTAATTATTTCGAATAGTTAAATTATTCATTATTTAATCTTGTTTGCTAAGTTAGTATTATAAAAACGTGTTTTATAAATCACAGGAGAAAGATGGAAGGCTATGAAGAAAGATGCCTCCTAACGAAATACTTAAGATCAATGAAAAAAATCGTCCCGAATATGGGAAGACGCGAGGAGAAAGAAGAAGCAGAAGATGTTTTCAGAGACACTATTTCATTTGGATCCACCATAAGCCTATTTTTTGTTGTAATAAATCTGATGTCAAATAAATTTATTTGTTTATTGTTTCTTGAACAATGATGTAAAACTCCATATCAAATTATTAATACGTATTAAAACGTCTGTTTTCTAGAAGTTTTATTTTATTTTATATGACATGTTTCAAATTCAATTGTTGAAATAACATTTCATAATACCTTAGGAAGGCGAAACATATCATTCCCATAAATGTAATAAAGCTTTAAGAAAAAACACATTTTCGTCAGTATATTCATGACATAAACATAAACATTAACAACATTTCTAAAAACGCTTCCATAGTTTTGTGGTTTTTCTAAATATTCATAAATTTAACTATTTATTACTAATAGTGTCACCTATTTAAGCCACTTCAATTACCTCAAGTATCTAGTTCCGATACAATTGTTACACGTTTGATAATGTCTTGCGAATTGTAAAGTGAAAACGTTTAGAAAGCGAACGTTTTGATACACAAACCATCACGCCGTTTCGCCGCAGGGGTAGGCAGAGAGAATGGACCGCCACACTACTATATCCTGGCAAACCTCTCTAGCTTCCTCCACATTCATACAACGAGTCATACACGCACGTCGATTCCTCCGACTTCTAACATGACCAACCTTTAAAATTTGATTAATTTGGTCATGCCATGTTTTCCTCGGTCTGCCTCGACTTCGTACCCCATTTACATCATTAACGTTTACTTTCTTAACCATTCTTTCTCCATCCATGCGTTCCATATGTCCGAACCAACGCAGCGATCCTTTCATAATTTTGTTCATAATACCTTCTTCCGCTCTACATTCCTTTCTTATATCAGCATTTGAGATTTTGTCGTATATCGTTCTACCACACATACGTCTTAGGGACCTCATCTCTACCGCATTTATTCTGCTCTCATCCTTCTTCTGCCAGTTCCATGCTTAGCTTCCATACATTAGGGTTGGGACCAGAACTCCATTGTGAACGGCCGTTTTCGCTTTCATTGATAATTATTTATAACGTTTTGATAATTATTAAATAGGAATAATCGCACTTTTCATTTGTTAATTAACATTGAACTGTGTGAATAGAATAATTGGTGACCTTTGATCTTACGATTGTGACCAATACTTTAAAATTTTCTGAGACGTAACGCTGTAACTTTTATCCAGCTGCCAATTTATTTTCATCTTTATTTCCAGTACGTGACCCCTCCCGCGAAGAGGGCCGACAGCCGGCCGATGGCGGAGCCGTAATAATCGCCGTCCAGAGGAGGCAGCAAGTGTTCTAACTTCGCATATTTATATGACGTAGCTGTTCATGTTTATGCATGTTATCTAGTCGTACATTTTGTTTTTCAGTAAGTCAAAACAAGTAACGGTTGAGGAATAATTACCATATTGTTGAGTCTATTCTTCTCTATATAATAGGATTAGGTAAAACTCCAATGTACCGACGAGTTTTTATGTACATACAATATGTTATGAATTATGTAAGATGATGTATCATGTGTTATTAATGTATTTAAGTAAAGATAATATATTTATTAAAAATAATAATGATTAACTAGCAAAAATTAAAAAAAAAATACAACTTTAATTAAACTAAAAGCATATTATGAATAAATACATATTGATTAAATAATATATGTAATTAAAAATAAAAATTCATAATACATGTGATTTCATACAAAACTATATTTATTAAAATTTTAAAAATATATATTTCTTAATATTTTTGATTAGATGGCATAGTGTTTTAAGGCCCTGGTAATTAAAGCAATAGATAATATGATAAATTGACGCATTGTTTTTACTTAGAATGTATTAAAATATTATACTTTTATGTGTATATTATTTGATGACAACAACAATATTATTGATTTTTTTTTTACTGGCAATATTTTGTTACGTAGCCTTACCTTGCTCATCCAATATTTTGTTAAATTTAGAATATCCACGGTTATCAAATATGTTCACTGTCCACAAACACTTTCTCTTCGCATTCACTCAATAAAACCAGCCACAATTCCTCTGCAGAATGTAACGGTGGTATTATTTGCACCACGCATAAATCACCGTCCTCATCTCACATTTTGCAAAACTCTCTTTGGCGTCAACGTGAACGGGCGAGATGTATGTATTCACAACATTCTAAAATTGAACTTCGATCATTTCGAAAAACGCCGGCAAATGTCATTCAACAGTCGCAGAGTTTCCCGCGCGTTTTTGACATCTGCGCAAGAAAAGAGACATAGCGAACGTTCCCGCAAAGCCTGCGACCGGAAGGAGCGTCGCGGCCTCACTGAGCGAAGCAGCCATTCCGCCACTCTCGGCGTGCTCCGCTCCTACGCTCCGCGACCTGCACGAGTCGAAAATTTGGTGCCCGCCGGGTGCCGCGCGAGCCTCGCGCCCTGTCTTTCTTCTCGGTGGCCCGGAATCATTTGTGATTTACCATTGTTTAGTTGCCGTGCGGATTGTGATTGTATCACAATGACGTACTTATCTACATCTGTTCTAAACAAAATCGTGTGTATTGTATGGTGAAAGAATAGAGCCTCGTTATTAGTACATGGGTAAGTTAACATCTAAATGGAAATCGTTTACGACTTTTCACAATTTCACTCTGATAAAACAAATTTAAATTTCACGAATATGTTTATTAAATAATTAATATGAATGAAAACGTTTGTCTTATAGGAGTTTTATTTTATTTTAAATGGAATCCGACACTTGATAATGCCTTAAAAGGGCGAAACTTGTCATTAATTCTAAAATATAATTAAATTCCGATAATTAAGGCGTTTCTATTCATATTAATTATTTAATATTGTGTTTTACATCATTGTTCGAGAAACAATAAATGATATGTTTATTATTACCTAACTACACATGTAGTCTTGATAACTTTATATTGTGATTAACTTTAAAAAACTAACCATCACGCCGTATCCCCGAATGGCTAGGCATAAGAAATGTATTACCTTACTTTTCTTTCCTCGCATACTTCCGTCGCTTTCTCAAGATTAATACATCTTGTAATCCACGCATGTCAATTTTTCCGACTCCACATGTGGTCGAATTCAATATTTGATTTATTTGATCCTGCCACGTTTTCCTCGGTCTTCCTCTATTTCTAGTTTCGTTTACATCGTTAACATATAATTAAATTATATAATAGTTTAAAAATGGTTTAAACAGTAACAAATATGAATTAAATTGTAATAAAATTGCTTTGCAAAATTTACAAGTTTCTTTGTCATTCATTCTGTCCAAACCATCTTAATTTTCCTTTCAATATTTTGTTCATAACCTTTTCATTTGCACTGCATTTACTTTTTATATTATCATTTGACACTCTATCATACACAGGTTTTTTTCGCATATTCGTTTAAAAGATTTCTAATTAAGATTGTATAATGGACATAAGTCAACAAACAGGCATAAAATTTTTAATATTAATTTTATGTTGTAGTTAAATGAACTAGTCGAGCGTTACTAGTACTAGATAAAACGGTGTTTGTGCAACATTGTTTTTTTCCCGATTATACATTAATTTCCTTTCAGTTTCCAATCTTGTATACGATCGATTCGTGAGAGGGTAAATATTCGTAAGGCGGCGAAACTGTAAATGGTTTGGAGAGCACTACTTGTTGAGGGTACTTGGCGCAGGTAAGGTTGCGCGGTGTTGTTAGATACGAGGGCAGGGTATAGGGTATTCTAGTAGGCCCGCCTCACGCTCGCCACCCGCCGACATTCGGGGTTATCACGGCGGAGAATCGCGGCAGAAGTGGAGAAATAAAGAATGGTCATATAAATATAGTGCGTGTTCATGACTATGTTCTCTGAACACGCCTCAGGCGGTTTGGCAAATTTATACATTAATGTGATTTTTAATACCCGTTTTTTATGCAATAGAACGAAGTATACATATACAATAATTTTCACAAATTTTATTACAGGATTTATTTTCACAAATATACAACTAAATTTAATTAACTACGTGTATTTAATGCAGTAAAAATGAGATCTCTTGAACGTATGTGTGGATCTCTGTGTACGATAGAATGTCGAATGAAAATATAAGAAGTGAATGCGGTGCGAATGACGGTGTTATGAACAAAACAACGAAAGGATTATTAATATTTATTTATTTATTCAGTAAGGGCAGCATACAGCGATATCAATATATTAATTAAGAAACAATAAATAAAGCCAATCACATGCTACCACAAATACAATAAATAGTTAATTGAATTTAAGCTAAGGCAAAATATGGTCAAACAAAATGATTGAGAGTTAAACATAATAATAGTAGTAGAAATAAGAACAAAATTAAAAGTAACATATTATAATATCATATAACATTATGGTCTCATCCACGCCGAAAGCTTGCTCCTTTCGTTTTTTTGATGGTTTGGACATATAGAAAGAATGTTAAAAAAAAATTATGTTAACGTTGTAAATGGAACTAGAAATAGAGGAAGACAGAGGAAAACGTGACACGATCAAATAAATCAAATATTAAATGTCGGCCACGTGACGAGTCAGAGAAATCGATGCGCGTGCATGACACGATGTATGAATGATGAGGAAGCGAGAAAAATAAGTCGGGAAAGAAAAGTGCGGCAGTCCATTATTTCTGCCTACCCCTTCGGTGAGACGGCGTGAAGGTTAGTTAGATAGTTTTTTATTTAATGTAAAAAATCAAATTAAACTCTTTATCTCTTAGTATAAGCCACTTTATTTGAGTAAGTAAGGCCAACCGGTTTCACTTTGTCGCGAGCTTCCTCAGGGTATACACAAACTGTTGTTTGTTGTTTTCATTTGGGGTATAGCCCTAAGGAAACTCGCTACAGAATGAAACCGTTTGGCCCTATTTACTCAAATAAAGTGGTTTATACTAAGTGATAAAATGTTTAATTTAATAATATTTTTCAAATATGTCAAACCACCAAGTTAAAGGCTTCGTTTTAAAGTTTTTATGTACATTTATTGTTGTACAAATTCCACATATTATCACAGAGGACTAAATATGGCTATATCAGTCAGCAAAACAAAAAGTCTCACAATATCTAGACGACCTACAAGATGTAAGCTGACTGTTGATGATATGACTGTGGAGCAAATAATGAGCTTCAAATATTTGAGAGTTGATCTGCAGCCATAATGACCTTTATTCTGAAGTACGAGAACAAGACAATGAAGCCTCTGCCGTCTCGATGTGTATAAAGAACCTGGTCTGGAAGAACAAGCACATGCTTATCGACATCAAGGTCAGAATTTATAAGACATGCGTGCGACCTATCATGACGTATGCTGTAGAGTCGCGGGCCGACACTGTTCAAACCAAGGGTCTGCTGAGAACATATGAGATGTAAATCCTAATACCCATTACTGGAAAAACTCTCAAAGATCGTTTACGTAACGCAGACACAAGAAAAACTTGCGAAATAGAGAATATCGTTCGGTGAAGTAGATCCAAAAGAAGATGGATAAATGACAGACTCGCATATACAGGAATTTACAAAATCTCCTCTGGACACCGTCCACCTGGAAGACCATCTAAGAGATGGAAGAACAGCTGGACCTCATCATACCAGGAGGCATGATTATTGTGCCACAGATCGTCAAATCTACTAAAAAAAGAAGAATAGACAACTATGTTTTCTTAAGAGTACGGCCACGTGAGGAGTCGGAGAAATCAACGTGCATGACACGATGTATGAAGTATTCGTGAAAAGCATATTAGGAAATAAAAGTATGGCGGTCCATTCTTTTTGTTTACTCCTTCGACAAGACGGCGTGATGGTTAGTTTAAACTTAGATCTTAATAGGAATAACTTTAAATAAATAAGTGATAGTCAAAGAAATATTTGATCTTAACGCGTTAATGAATATATGCAAAGATTCGTATGATATGACTTTTGTATAGTGAAGCTTGGAGCTGGGAAAAGAAGAATATTAGTAAAATTAATGCCGATGATATCACCGAGAAGAATCTGCGGGAAAACGATGCATGATGATACCAAACGTCGAAATAAGGAAGTATTGTGAGACAGATGACTGCAATATAAGTAAAATTGAATAAATTAATCACTTAGATGGTTTAGACATATGAAACGAATGGATGAGAGAAGAATGATTTAGAATTATAAACAAATAGTGAGAATAGAAAGATATTCGGGGACAGACAAGACCAGATTTATTTTTAACCTTATTATTTTTGATTTTTTATTGATAAAAAGCGGTCACATTTGAAGTCGTAAAAATCGATGAGCGTGCGTATTACGATGTATCACTGTAGAGGAAACTCGCCATGTATATCTCAGGTCAGAGAAGTGTGGCAGTGCATCTTCTTGGCCAACCTCTCCGAATAAACTGCGTGATGGTTAGTAAGCTAATTAATTTTCGTACGATAAAATGCAAAATTGTATTTTCTGGACAGAATTCTGTTAGGTATTAACCGTAATTTTATAACTTAAATTACAAAAATATAAACTTACAAAAAGGAGCATAAAAAGGGGATATATTATGGCTTACAACCACCCAATTACTTCATAATATCTTTGACATTGTAGTTTACGTATGGTTTTATCTTTACTTCTAAACGTAATACATATGTCATTACATTTTAATACTGAGGCGTAAAAGTTTAAGGCCATAGTTGACTTTAAGTAAACTTATAAATGAAATAATGAAATAATTACATCTCGCAACAGAAAATATCGTGAGTTTCACAATATACTGTATAAAGAGATGCACACTACAATATTTCAGCTAATGAAATTTTAAAAATGGAATACTGATATCTTCGGATAGCGGTGGAATATTTGAACTACAGAAACAACGCGTGTTAGAAAACAAAGCAAAGAAAACAAAGAAAATTTCGTATGGAAATAATACCAAATCCAAAACTGAAATCTTTTAAAATGGATTGGCATTGTTTCTCACTGAAGTCAGATCTTACACTTTCTCGTTTTCAAAGTATCGTGAAAAGGTTTTTTTTTTCTAAGAGGGTTAAATCAAAAACCTTATCTGCATTTTGCTTTTGGGGTGTTTTCGTGTAAATTAGAATTCGCAATGGGGTATATAATCGATTCAGGCCGATAAGTATTTACCCGAATATTGCCGTTCGCCATGAAGCCGCTCGCACAGTGCCCGCACCCGCCTTGCGTGACATTTGGAACGATTATTGGGCGAAAAAGTGTAAAAAACAAAAATAAATCTGAAATTCGTAACCTTAAAACATTGGTTTATTACTCGAGTATTATAAGAAATAACGCTTAAAGGAAATTTACGTTAATAAGTTTTCTTTACGAAGGTTTGAACTTCCACAAGGTTGGAGCACTCCATTAAACTCTTTTAGTGTTTTACTCTTTTATTGTACGGGTGTGAAACTTGGACCCTGAAAGTTAACTCAATGAACAGACTGGAAGCATTTGAAATGTGGCTCCATCGCCAAATGCTCAGAATTCCCTGGACAGACATGGTTACCAATACCGAAGTCCTGAGGCGAGCTAGAGTTGACAGGGAATTGTTATCAACTATCAAGGTTCGAAAGATCTCATATCTGGGTCATATACTGCGTGGGGAAAAGTACCACCTTCTCCAACTGATATTGGAGGGAAAAATTGAGGGACGCCGAGGGCCCGGAAGGAGACAAATGTCCTGGCTGCGAAACGTGAGGGAGTGGACCGGCATCCGAAGTGTTGAGGAGCTGTTCCGAGCGGCGCAGGACAGGGACAGGTTCGCCGAGGTGATCGCCAACGTTGGGGGGACCCGACAGGGCACTTGAAGAAGAAGAAAAAGTGTTTTACAAATGCGTGATTTTTTTATATAAAGCTTTTTGTGGATAATGTATCATAACATGTTTATATCTCAATCATAAATTGACGAGAAAAAAACGGAAGCAATTCACACAGCTAATAATACAAAATATTCTTGACCTTGATATAATCCCAAACTGAAACTGAATTTAAAATAATGTTTATTGCGCCACGTGTTTTTTTTTATCTCGTATATCCGATGATAAAGTGCAAATGACATGATTACGTCAGAAGATTTTTTGTGAAATTATTAAACACTTTATATGCACATCAAAGATTATGATATAGCAATCATACTATTTATTAAGATAAACATAACAAAATTTTATATCTACATAGTTATTCACCTCATTCGATACGAACGTTACACACGTCTTGCGATGAGAAAATTATTCCCCGCGTTATTTTATTCGAAAACCATTAAGTTATTAAAATTCGACGCGACGGTTAAAACGGGAAATTCATATGACATCTAAGTCAAGAAGATTAACCCAGATATTTAATAGTTAAATAGCAAGATTGCGAATGTGTAACAGGTTTTTTTGTACTACTTTGTAAGTATAATTATAATACTTACAACCATAGTTTTATCTGTAGTGATATTTCCTGCTTCCCCTGTATACAAATACTCGTATATAAAACAATTTGTCTGACTCGTATATACGAATACTTATTCAATCGTTTTTTTAATTATTTAATCAAATTAGTGTATAACCTCAACAGACATTACAAACAATATTAACGTTTAAGACATGTATTGAGTACAGGTAAAATATTCTGTTTTGAAGGTGCGGGTTCAGAAAAAGAAATTCTGAGGTTTCTCTACACGAGAGGAAATGGTAGCTATCCGTGGCTCTATCTCACGGCATTTCATTTGGAAATGTTGGAGACTAACTCTCTGCAGCTTCGAAGAGATGGGCATTTTATAACCCCTTTATTTAGATTTATCAGGGGATATTTCGAAAACTCGGCCATGCTGAGATTGGCCTTTTTACTTATATAATACTTATATAGTATTGTGAAATACTGTAATATAAAAGTATTAACTTTTGTTTCTTCTTCTTCTTCGATGACCCTACAGCCCATATCGAGCCTTAGCCTTCAGTATTCTTCGCCTCCAACTCCTTCTGTCCTCCGCTTCGACCCTCCAATCTGACACTCGTAACAACTTCACCCCATCTCACCCCCTCCCAACGCAGCCTTGGTCGTCCAATTGGTCTTCTACCACCTGGGTGCCACTACACCAATCTTTTTGGGGTTCGCGATGACGGCATCCTCTGCACGTGACCGGCCTATCTCAGTCTATTCAGTCTGACCGGTGTGGAGAGACAGGAAGCTTTGTAAATATGGTACAGCTCGTTGTTATGCCGCACTTTCCAGCCTTCACCGTCATTCACAGGTCCCAGAATTCTGCGCAGCACCCTTCTCTCAAAAGTATCCAGTGTGGATTTCGCTTTCGTTATCCACGCCTCACACCCATAGGTCACTACTGTTCGGATGATTGTTTTATATAGATGATTTTGGTTTTCTTGTGTTCGTTTTTCGATTTGAGTACTGGTAGAGAAGAATGTTTTGTTGCCAATTGTGATTCTTCTTTCGATTTCTTTGTTTATCGGTATTAATTGCTTTCTACAATTTCATAGATCTAACTTAAACTGGTTTTTATAAATTCTAAGGGAACGAAAATAAATATAAATTGGTCCTGATTATCTTATACACTATTTTTCATCTATCGATTCCATATTGTATTTTTATGTCCCTATACGTACCTTTGTATCTCTTTCAAGCCAATACCATTTCTCACAAAGAGTCAACGTTTTTATTAATGATTGTGAAAAGTGATAAAAAAAACTCATAAGATTTAAAACGCCGAAGATAAATGGATTGCCTCCTTAACATTAGTGCACGAATGGACTTTAGAGCACCGGGAAAGAAGTAGACATAACTGAGAATGAAGTGGTTGTCTTCCAAATAATAGTCAATCTGAAAGAGATCTGGAACAAAGCAAAAAAAAATAAGAAGAATTAACTGTTTAACTTATTTTAACATGTTTCTATGAATGCTTCATCTTCAAGCACATGACAAGTGCTTGAAGTAAATAAAGTAAAGTCGTTTACATTGTGGAATCTCGTTTTTAATTTGGAAAAAAACGTTCATAATATGTAAACTAACTAAAAATAATATATAAAAAACGTATATAATATGTAAACTAACTAACTAACCATCACGCCGTCTCCCCGAAGGGATAGGCAGAAATAATGGACTGCCACACCTTTCTCTTCTGACATATTTCTCTCGCTTCCTCAACATTCATATATCGTGTCATGCACGCGCGTCGATTTCTCTGACTCCTCACATGGCCGACATTCAATATTTGATGTATTTGATCGTGCCACGTTTTATTCGGTCTTCCTCTATTTCTGGTTCCATTTACATCATTAACATATAATTTTTTTTACCATTATTTTTTCATTCATTCTTTCCATATGTCCAAACCATCTTAATGATCCTTTCATTATTTTGTTCATGACACCATCATTCGCACCGCATTCACTTCTTATATTTTCATTCGACACTCTATCATACACAGAGAATCCACACATTCGTCTAAGAGATCTCATTTCTAGTGCATTTATTCTCCTTTCATCCATATGTACCTAACTATCTTTAAATTAACAGTACTATTACTGTTAAAATTTAAAACACTTATAATATCACATTTTCTTTTTATTCACTGAGAGTGTCGAAACAGCTGTTTCGCCAATCGATGTTGTCATCATCAGGTGTTACAATAAACTTTTAAGTTTATTGTATATTGTATACTTTGTATGCGTTTATTGTATACTTATTAAGTTTATTGTAACACCTGATGATGCCAACATCGGTTGGCGAAACAGCTGTCGCGACTCTCTCAGTGAATAAAAAGAAATTGTGATATTACGAGTATAGCAGTGTTTTAAATTTTAACAGTAATAATGTTGAAGTATCATAGTGTTTCGGCCTTAAACAATGAACTATTTAATTAACAGTTCTGTTATTATATCACATTTATTTTATACACTTCTAGAAAATATCGTGACAGCTGTTTCGCCAACTGATGTTGGCATCATCAAGTTTTGCAAATAGGCCCAAATAATATAAAATAAAAATTGTGATATTATAACAGTGTTGTAAATTTAACAGTTAATAATGGTAAATTACGAGTATCACAGTGTTTTGGCTAAAACAATGGACTACATGTAATTTATATTATATTTCTGTAAACTTATTGAAAAATAGTGTTCTTTTGCACATTTAAATATTTAATCTACAGTTTTTTTTTTGTTTTTCTATATAAGGTAACATTTTACTATTTTTTTAATTAGTTAAAAGTTGGACCTGAAGATGGGAGTATATTTTAGAAATATAGCAACTTTTAAATATATTTTTCGCATACATTTATAGAAAAAGCTCCTTTTTTACAAAGTTGCATTACTCTTCTTTATCCAAATTAAAAGTAAATAAATAATCAAAGAGTTGCGTATACAATACGCAACTAGTATGATGATTATTATAATTGCGTTTTATCTGTAATTTTTAAGACGCTATAACGAAGGTAGATAATATTGATTTAAGCTCAAATAGATATATTTTTACTGTCCAATATATTTGACATGCAGTCTCTATTTATTTCTGAAATATCCAATTAGTACTATATTGGAAAAATGAGAGGTTGATAATTTACTTTAGAAATTTTCGCTCGCAAACGACTGTGCAAACTAAGTGATAACAAAATAATTGCTTTTCGCTTTTCGTGTTATCGAAGTGCTTACCAATTAATATAAAATTCGACAAAGCAGTAAAGTACACAGCAGTTTGCCACAGCGGTAGTGCAGTTTCAACCAGAACCATCAGCGCGCACACTACTAATGCGATTTCCATTTACACCGCTAACGAACCACTTCAGAGTTTCGTTCAAGTGAACTAATTTCGAGACCAGTAACATCGCTTTGTGAATGTTTTCTGAATCAGACTGCAGGGGACAACCCGAGCGACGTAGTTGCACAGGAAATTACTCGAAGGCAGAGTTAGGAACGGCCGCGTTGCCAATTATTGAAAACAAGTTTACTTCGTTTCGAGTCCCGATAGAGGAAGTGTCGAGTTACATTGTTGACTATTTATTAACAGTGTTGAGTTTTTATTTCAAAATAAGAATCTTGATATTTTCAAATACCTTATGTCAGTAATAAAATAAATATAAAAATCCTTTATGATTGATTTTTAGCTTCAACCGGTTTCGACAGCTCGCTGCCATCTTTTGGTTACAAAAATCAACAACAACAACAAACCATCACGCCGGGTAGGCAGAGAAAATGGACCGCCACACTACTCTATCCTGACATACCTCTCTAGCTTCCTCCACATTCATACATCGAGTCATACACGCACGTCGATTCTTCCGGCTTCTGACATGACCAACCTTTAATATTTGAATAATTTGGTCATACCATGTTTTCTTCGGTCTACCTCGACTCTGTACTCCATTTGCATCGTTCACGTATACTTTTTTAATCATTTTTTCTTTACCCATGCGCTCCATAAGTCCGAACCAACGCAGCGATCCTTTCATAATTTGGTTCATAATACATTCTTTCGCTCTACATTCCTTTCTAATATCAGCATTTAAAATTCTGTCGTACATCGTTCTACCACACATACGTCTTAGGGACCTCATCTCTACCGCATTTATTCTGCTCTCATCTTTCTTTTGCCAGTTCCATGCTTCGCTCTCATACATAAATCTTTACTTTAAAAATCCTTTGCGATTGATTTTTGAAACTATATAAATATTCTAAAGTTTTTATTTTATTCTTTAATTTCATTATTTACAATGAATTTCTACCAAGTAATTTTAATTAACAAAAAAGTTAAGTTCATTTCGTTATTTTCAAATCTATAAAAAGAAAAGATTTATCATTTGTTAAAATACTATCATATTTTTTTTATCCGCAGTGAAATATATTTTCTTTTTCTTGTAACGTTTCATAAAGCGAGTATTCTTCTTATGATTTTTTTATAATTTATTCAGTTTTTATATCTTATGTTAATCCAATAAACTTTTAACAAAGTGAGTGTATCAGACTAAGGCGCATTTTTTACAATTATCGCGTATAAACAAAATCTAACGAAAGTTTTGAAACATTTTAAATTGCCTGCAAACTGGAGAGAGAGAGAAAAAAACATGTTTTATGCGTAAGGAAGTTTTCCCTCGAAGGTTATAATCATAAATTTAATTTTCTCGTTGTAACTAGCTCCCGTTTTCATAAAGCAAACACGTATTTGCCGAAAAGTTCTTACGTCGTGTCTCGAAAATTCCTGCGTCCGGGAAGATGTTAAAAAATAACACGAGCATCATTAGCAGGAACATTCCGGATCTCCCGGGGCAAGGGCTTTGCAGGCCCTAAAATCACTGATTTAAGGGTCGTAACGGGGCTCGGTGGAAGGATATTACTGAAATAACATCATTCTATACATACTTGAAATGTTTGGTCATAATCAAACACTTGATAATGCCTTAGCCATGCGAAACATATAATTCACAAAACAATCAAACTTTCTATAAAAAATACGTTTTTAGTCGTATTAACTAATACTAGTGTTTTAAGATGGCAGCGAGCTGCCGAAACCAGTAGAGGCCATAAAACCTAAAAAGTCAATATATGAAACAATAAATAAATATGTTTTTTATTACTACAACAAATTAGTATCTGTGAAACAAATCAAATGTAGTAATTGTTCGCATATATTATATATAATATTATTATATTATTAAGCAAAACATTTTCCTAAGCTCATGTTAATTTTCATTTGTTAAATAATAAATCCGAGGAATTGAAAAATTCAAGTTACAACATTTTAAAATTTACTATAGATTAGTCATTTTTGCTACATAGAAATCATCCGATTAACAAGGTCACTTGTGAATCACCTCCAATTATTTCGTAATTGCTCTCTGAAGAGAGCAATTATAAGATGACCTATAACGTATCTTTAACATGGTCCATCTATCGTGGTAATTATTATTCTTAATATATTCATAAAGCCTCCCAGATTTCCAAATGACAAGTGTTTGTAGATAATCATTTTGTCAATTTGTGGTAAAAGTCGGAAAGTCATTTTACACAAGTTACGAAACTTATTTAGGGCACAAATAAGTCATTTTATATGCTTATACTTTTTAAATGCATACCCATCCTCCTGGAGTATAGACTGCCAACTATCTCGCCATCTTTTGAGCGTGAACCCTCCGGTAGACTATCTCGGGCTATCTTTGGGATAATATTTTCTTGCATACGGTAGACATACTCCAGTATCTTCTCTTTTAGCGCTAATATCTAACAATGTCTTCAGCCTTTTTCTTCTTCTGTATTTCTTATTCGGCTACCAAGTATTTTAACGGCTATACATCGTAGTACTTTCATAGCACAGGGGTTGCTTGGTCCGGGCCGTGCCAGCTCTGGATTCTATTGCATATGTTAAGATAGGTCTGGCGCAGATATTATATACATGTAGATCCTCATTTTACCTTTGATGCTCATGTGTTTATTATTTCAAATAGTTTCCCTTAGACAACCCGATATTGATGCAGTATTGTGTCTAGCTGGGTCGCTTCGCCATATAGATTGCTGTGGCTTGTCATCTTAATACGCAGTTAATTCAATTGCGTCACTTATTCTAGTGTAACATTCTTGATAGTCAGATTACACCGTTTGTATTCCTTTAGTATCGTCATGCATTTTGTTTTGGCAAAAGATTGAATCATATAATATTTTTTTACGATACATGGAATCGGTTTCAGCATTATTAAATATGTTTTATCACTTAGAAGAATGTGCGGGAAACGTTGTATGATAGAATACCGAACGATGAAATAAGAAAGAAATGTTAGGCAGATGACTGCATCATGGATAAAATTAAAAAAAGATCCCTGAGATGGTTTGGACATATGGAACGAATGGATGAGAGTAGAATGGTTAAAAAGTTGTGCATAAGCAATGTGAGTGAAAAAAAAAGCCAAGGACGACCGAGGAAAACATGGCATGACCAAATTAAACAATCACTAAAAGGCGGTCGCATTCGAAGTCGGAATAATCGACGTGCGTGAATGGTACGATGTATGAATGTAGAGGAAGCCCGAGAAGTATAACAGGGCAGAGCATTGTGGCGATCCATCCTCTTTGCCTACCCCTCCGGGAAAATGGCGTGATGGTTAGTTGGAGTTAGTAAGTTACGTATTTTTTTATTAATAAAAATACAAGTTTAAAAAAATTCACGCGATTCAACGGAAACCCGTTAACAGTGATTAATTGTTGAAAATGATGGAAATTTTGTCACCGAATACGCATCGAACTTGTTATTTATTATCAAATGTATTAATCAAGTCAACGGTTTGTTGTTGTTTGAGGTAATCACCGAAGGTATAAGCATAGAGAATGAACCACAACACAACTTTTTTCTGATATACCTCTCTAGATTCCTCCACATTCATAGAACGAGTAAGACACACACGTCTTTTCTTCGGACGGACTAATATAGCCGAACATTAAAATGTTATCAATTTGTTATTGCCATGTTTTCTCCGGTCTTTCATGACTCCAAACATCATTTACATCATTTTCATTTACTATCTTATCATGACTCCAAACATCATTTACATCATTTTCATTTACTATCTTATCATGACTCCAAACATCATTTACATCATTTTCATTTACTATCTTAATCATAATTTATTTATACACATGTTACATAGTCCAAATCAATGCAATGATTATTTTATAGATTCGATCCCAATACATTCCTTCCTGATAGCAGCGTTTGAAATTCTGTTATAGAACGTTTTACCACACATACGTCTTAGGGATATCGTATTTACCGCATTCATTCTGCTTTCATCCTTCTTCTGCCAGTTATGCTTCCACGCTTAGCTTTCATACATAAAGATGGGAACTAGAATTCCATTGTGAGGGCCATTTTCGATTTCATTGATAAATTCTTGTTTTTAATAAAAACTTTGAAAATTTCGATCGCTTTGTTACCCACTCTAACTCTTCTTTCGAGGTCACTGTCCGTTCGGAAATCCGCCGGGAACATGCTTCCAAAATATGCAAATTCAGTTACTCGCTGTAGGTTCTCCTCTTTCACACTTATGTTACTAACTGTCATATCCTTTTCGTTTACAAAAGCCATCACCTTTGACTTTCTGATATTCATTATTAAATCGTTTGCCTAGCATACTGGATATATTCTCGGCACCAAGATTTTAAATTCTCTCTGCATGGTCAGCAACTAGATCGGCATCTTCCGCGAAAAGCCGACAACTTATACACATCTAAGCAAAATAATGAAACTTTAAGTTATTTCATGCATTTGTACTTATAAGTGATTAATCACGGAAACATCACGCAGCCCTGTTTCACACCATTTGTGATATCAATCCAAGGCGTGGTGATATCCTTACACTAGCAGTGCTTCTAACGTAGAGGGAAATATAATACATTGAATAATGTTTTTTTGTTTTCCAAAAAGTTCTGTATTGTAATTTAAGTTCTTTGTTGAAAACGTAATTAATTTTCCCTTAAAAATACTTTTAGTTAATGAAGCCTTAACAGTTTTAACCATTTAGATATTGATAGAAAATTTATTGGATTTTAAAGGGCATATTTTAGATAAATGAATAAGCGAAATGTTTGATATTATTATTTTGTTTGATGCGTTTAAAGTCGAAGACAACGTTGATTGTTGATATAATTAACCCAGCCAATTATCTCATGAATTCAATTAAATTTATGGAGACGTCAAAACAGCCGGCGTTTAAGAATGAAACGGAAAAATAATAAATATAACGAGAATTTGTAAAAACAGGTAGGCAGTCTCAGTCCTTTTCAATTTAATATTATTATGGATAAAATAATATAAGAGGTGTCTTCATTGGACCTAGGTTACAAAATGGGAAAAAAACATGTTATTAATATACGAGTAGTATGCTATGCCGAAGACGCTGCAATACTAGCAGAGAATGAAGATGACCTTCAGAGAGTGCTCTACAAATTCCACCTTACATCTAAAAGTTAAACATGACGATTTATTCTAGTGAAACAAAGTGCCTAACGATATCATATCAAAAGAGCCGCTCAGATGTAAACTGATCATCGATATCACACGTATTGAGCAAGTCATGCGATTCACTTACCTAGGTGTAGAGATCTGTAGCTACAGTGACCTACCATATTATGATGAAGTGCGAGAACAAACCAACAAAGCGATAGTCGTGGCTGGCTACTTGCATGATACCATATGGAGGAACAAATACATGCTAACCGAAATTAAAGTCAAGATATACAATGCATGCATCATAACGTATGGAATAGAAGTCAGAACGGATACCAATAGGACTAAAAATTTTCTTAGAGTAGTAGATATTCAAACCCTACGCTCCATCGCAGACAAAAAAAATCAGAGATCGAATCAGAAATTAAACGAGGTCTAAATTAAATAAGGTCTGTCTATGGTGTTGAGGACACAGTAAGTTGGGGAAGAAGCAGAAGGCGCTTTTGCAGAGACCACGTGGACGGCATGGAGAATACAAGAATTACAAAAAATGTTTAAAATTAAAACCTAAGCAGCAAGAGATTACAAGGAAGGCTGCCATAAAGATGGATAGATGGCTGGACATCATCATCCCAGGACAGCTCACCATCATAAACAGGTCATACGACCTAAAGTAAGAGAAAAAAGAAGAAGAAAAATTTATAAAGACCAAAAGCTCTTTATTATGACATTTCAAATTCATAATTATAAAAAGAGCAAATTAAAGGAAGGGGTATGGAGGTTAATGATAGGAACAAAATTATGTAATAAATAGTAAACATTTTATTTAATGTTTTTCATTTCGGTTTAATATTAGAATTAGATGGGGATCATTTTAAGTTTCCGAAGCACCATTTTTCCACTTAGATATCTTATGAGATTTTATTATATACTAGCGGAGCCGAGAGACGTTGTCCTGCCCAAACGTTGGCTTGCCTGCTGTCAGCTGGTTCACCAAACGTTTTTTCGATATTCGTATTTTCGTTAACTATATAAACTATATTCTCAATACGCACGGAATTGTCATACATGCCATACATGGAATATCGAAACACAGTGAACAGAATTTCAAATCTACGCAACGCTACAACGCATGCAATTTGCGTTTGCTTAAACACAGAATTCGACATCAGCGCCATCTGTGGCAAACAAACATAAGTATCAATTATTTTTACAAGGTAAATTTTTCATCAACTTTCCAAAAAGTTTTAACGGTCACATACCGGGTCTTATTGTGAATTTAAACCATCCAGGGACCCAATTAAACGCGCACAAAAAAAATCATCAAAATGGGTCGAGCCGTTTAGGATGAGTTCAACTACAAACGCCCGTACAGAAGAATTATATATACATACTCGTATAAACATATTGATATTCTTTGATGATAGCATAACATTATAATCAGTAAATCGAAATCGGACTGTTTCTTTCGCTCTCCTGATTAAATAGTTTTCGTAATATGTAAATAAAATTATATGTTTAAGTGTGAAAAATACATTGATTTCCACAATTTTCATTGTAAACATTAACAAATAAATATAAGAATGGCGAGTCATTTTTATGATAATTTTATTTTCAAAATTCTCCACAAAAAGCTTTTAATGCATTATTGATGTATTTGTAAAACAGCGTTTTTCCATTTTCAACTTATTGGGAGTGATTCGAGTAAAACATTATGTATTTTGGCACAGTCATGATAAAACCCGACCCCTTGATTATTCAAAAAATATATAGGTTAACACAGAAGCGTATTATATAACCACTCTCATACTCCCCTTCTTGTTGTAACTTGGACAACAGGGGCGGCCTCACCAAAGTTGAGGCTTAATATAATATCATTTATATCCTTGATCGAAATCCTTTCAATACTAACATTTTTAGTTCGACGAACTCGTGTTATGTCAAAATAATTAAATTAAACATTATTAATTAATTATTTACGATTTTGTATTTATTTCCACAGCGACTAGTTTCGCAATACCCAATGGCATCGACAGACTAGTCGCTGTCGAAATAAAGAAAAAGTACAAGTAGTTTAAAAACTATGTTTTATTAAATTGTTATTTAAAATGTACTTCCATCAAGAGATTTCAGTGAAATCATTAGATTATAATATGTTAGTCAGTAAAAATCAGTTTTTAGTATTATTTAAAGTCAAAGTAATAAAATATTAATGAGCGGTTATTTTACAATTTGGGAAAATATCTTCAAGCGTCGTGTCACGATGTATGAAATAAGAAGAAGATCGAGAGGTATGTCAGAAAAGAATATCTTTGCCTACCCTTCTGGAAAACCAGAGCAATGGTAAGTTTGTTTTTACGATTTTCATTACATGCATTTATATCATATAGAGTACCCAGTGCATTACAAAACTTAATTCGTTTTTTTTTAACCAAGAAATATGTGATATATTTTTTATGAAAAAATAGTTGTGTTTGCAACATGCTTCCATTGTTTTATCTTAAATTCATTCAGAAGTGTGTCACGATGCGAAAATGCATATGAATTGCTTTTTGTAATGGGTGACAAAAGTTGAAGAACCGGCCCTGTTCGGAAACCACGTTTCCTCTCTTAGATTCTATCTCTATCGCTCTCTTGGGATCAGAGATCTGTAGAGCGTGCACGGTGTTCATTGCACTCGGATAGAGGTACCTACCAACCTAGAGAACGTTTGAATGTTAATTGGTACCGCCATTGTATTATACTTTGAGGAGGATTCTTTGTTCTTGCTCATGGAGTCATTTGTTGTAAAAAGTATGTTCCAATTGTACAAAATAGTAGAATTTAAAGAATTTAACTATTTGCAGCAACGCCAGATTATTATAATCATAAAAATAACCATATAACCTCTGGAAAAAATATATATATTTTTTTAATACTATTAACCTTTGCGAAAATATTGAGCAGCGATAATTTGTATTTCATGTTTTGATTAAAAACAAAACCTTTTTTAATGAGAAAAAATATGCCTTTTTAAGTTTTATATTCAACGTGGAAATATTTATAATACATGTGCCCATTAACGTAAACGATGATGACTTTACTGTAATGCACTGACTTTAGAAATAGTCAAAAGTTAAATTTGAATCCCGTTAATATTTTTTTTTTCACATAAGTGGATTCTCCTTTGATTTTCGTCACATGTAGGTAATCCATTCTGTATGAAAAACAATAATATTTTTTAAACTACTATTTAACCTTCAAGGAAACATATTTATACTAGTATACTACGAGTACAATAGTAAGTCTAAAAGAGACGTTATCTGCGAGATATGGATATAAAAGAAATGTACATAATAGAGATTAGAAACTGTGAAAGTATAGCTCCATAAAAAACGCTAAGAATTGAAATCCCTAATAAGTCGATTATTCAGAATTAAATAAAATAAAATAAATACTGACTGAAATAAATCTTTGCGATATATCTGTTTTGAGTTTGATGAATGAGTTTCAAAGATTAAGTGAATTATCGAGTGTTTTGAATATATTCAAGGACATGGGTTAATTTCTATAGTTATCCTGAGTAATTTAGTACATTTTAAAAAACATATGTTTTTTCTATAATGTAGAATATAGCTCTTGGATTGTTAAGTCTTCAACGCCTCAGAGATATATTCCCGCTCTAGGAGATACGATCTGCTGTGCATACCGCATAGTCGCAAATAATCTCCTGGCGCAACATACCATGACTCGACGTATGTTGTTCATATACGTGGATATTTTTCAAATGATCTATATGACATTTGAATGACTGAAAATGCCACGGTGAAATATATCCTGCTAAAAGGAATATTGAATTGGATTGAAAAGATTAAATTGAATTGAATTGAAACGCCACCTCGAATAACAAAATCTATTATTCCAACTAAGTCCAACTCCCTAGCACCCTAGAGTGGTCCTCGTAATCTCGCGAGTCCTGGGCACTGAATGTGATCACTGAACCTTACCACCAGGGTCACAGCAGATAGGGAGACGGCGTATGGCGTATCTTTGACGTCACAAAACCGAAACCCACCAGCTAAAGGAAGGTTAACCCTACAGAAAATCGTTAGAGAAGGCAACAAGGAACCATTCGCCACAGTGATAGCCAACGTCGGTGAATTGGCGTGGCATTATAAGAATAAATATCCTTCACGGAGCATTTAGGTTCATTTTTAGAAATTAACTTGTTATCAAATGTATACGAGTATAGTAATGGGATTTAAAATAACCTGTTGTATACAAAAGGGAAGTTTTGTGATTTTTATTTTTGTAAATAGACGATGTACTCGTATAGTAGTAAATTCCTATTTTTACTTTACAAAAAATTGTGTCAATTTGGAACACGATTATGGGATAAATTTCAACAAAAATTGTTCAAACAATAATTTGAAATTGGGGATTGTAGTATTTATTTTGTAAAAATCTAATGAAAATTATTATTTGAATACGAATGTTTGATTGATTTTACAGAGATTTTTTTATATAAATAACAATCTCTGCAAAAATCAATTAAACAATCGCGTTTTCATTATAATTTTTACCCATAATAAATATGGTACATGTAATTTTCCTCCCAGTCTCTCCACACAGGTCAGACTAAATAGACTGAGATGGGCCGGTCACGTGCAGAGGATGCCGTCATCGCGAACCCCAAAAAGATTGCTGGAGTGGCACCCAGGTGGTAGAAGACCAATTGGACGACCAAGGCTGCGATAAGAGGATGAAGTTGGGAGAGATGGGGCGAAATTGTAACGATTGTCAGATTGGAGGGTCGAAGCGGAGGACAGGAGGAGTTGGAGGCGAAGAATACTGGAGGCTAAGGCTCGATATGGGCTGTAGGACCATCGAAGAAGAAAGAAAAAGAAGTAATTTTCACAATATTAAAAAAATACATACACTCAAGAAATCCAAGGCAGTGAAGTATAATTACCACTCTCTGTGGCATCAAAGGGGTTGAATTTTAAATAAAATTATAAAATCGATTTAAGAATATCATACAGATGTTACCCACGGGAAACGATTGCAATTTTTAACACAACGACGCGAAGAGTTCAATTTGAATATGTCTGTACTTGTAACTTCAAACGACGAACGTATCATTTTACAATTTCATTATATGCGCGATGCGACACGACACACAGTACGTACGTCGTATGGGGATAACAGTAATTTATGACCGCTTTAAGTACGGCGTCAGAAGTCACATTCAGAATCCATTTTCCGATATCACGTATTCTGCACGATTGCACTCTCGAGGGCTCCCTTTAATCTCTCCCGTAGAGGCGGCGACTGCAGAGCGCGGTATCAAAAAACTCCTTCCACTCCGTCCCCTCCCCCGCTCTGCACTCGCCCTCTTTCCTGAACCAAAAACACCGCAGCGGTTTATTATTGTTTATCTACCTAATCCCGAGCTTTTGCGTTAATTTCGTCAGCACACAAAATACAATCTCTTATTCCTCCATTTCACTGTGCTTTTGTTTTACTCATTCCTTTTGATAACTTGTATGCACGGATGCTTTTGTGTCAAATTTCTAATTAAATTCTCCAGCGGATTCACAAGCTAGATCGCTAATACAAGAGAAAATATTTACTATGCTAGTCTGACAAAGTTAAAAAAATTAAGGAAAATGTTCAACGTTTTTTTTTATCCTGTATTTGGTAAATTAAAATTTAGTTTTTAATTTTAACAGAATGAATTTTAGAGTTCTGGGTAATATCATTTTTTTTTATAAATCAGTTTGATTCAAAGAATTATTCACTTAGTAGACCATGTAACTAACTAACTAACTAACCATCACGCCATCTCCCTGAAAGGGTAGGCAGAAAGAATGGACTGTCACACTTTTACTGATGCGGCACTCCATCCTTCTCTTTTCATTCAATGAATTATTCACTTAGTATTATTCAAGTAGACCATGTATAATCACTTAAAGGAAAAAATATATATACGAGTTTACCCTTGGACTTGGACTTGGATCTTCTGGCTTACAGAGGTTCAGCTCATGTGGCTATTCCTCTTACGTCTGATGGGAACATTGTTGGAAGGTGATTTGGTGGGTTGTTAGTTTATTCGGGGGCATAATTTGTGTGGCCCGGAGTGTTCCTCTGAAGGAGAATCGATTTTGGGCGCTTGTGGCGGCTGGAAGTGTTTGGGTCGTAATTTGAGAGGTATTTTATTGTGGGGTTGAGATGTGAAGTAAGTCCTTTGTAAAAACGTTCGGCAAGTTTCAGAATGAATTCATCTATCATCGGGATTCCCGATTCTAGGTGCAGTTGTGTAATCCTGGTCCATGAAGGCGCACCAAGTGATAAACGGATAGCCTTGTTTTTCAGGATGCGAGTTTACCCGTTACAAGTTTTTTTTAGTTGAAAATACATATATATGGAACGGTTTTCTTGAAACATGTTTTAAACATGTATGCATTTAAAACATTTATATATTTATGTATAATAAAACAGTTTAACAAGGATTTTTACTCAATTCCTATATGATTTAAGACTAAAATGAACGATTTATTACTGTTTTTAATATCTAAAACAAATAAATGCATGCAATAATTTTTTTTCGATAAAACCATCATTTTATTTAGATTCATGTGTCGGGAAGTTCAATAGATATGTTTTCATCTGCTAGGCTTTAAGGCGCCAACACGTCTTATATATATATATATGGGCGTTTTTCAGAAAGTTTGCTCGTTGCGTAATAATTCCACTACGTCACATTTGGCGTTCCACTAATACATCACGTCGCGTAGTGGATGTGACGTATGATGCCAGTATTGAAACAAACTCCAAAATGCAGGTTTATGAATATGATTTTACTAAATATTACATTGAATTCAGATTCTAGATGTCGGTCATTTTTACCCATGAAAAGCTGTAAGTCAAACAATCAATACTTACATTATAGAATCACGTTCGTAGTGGAAAATAAAACAGCACGTCGTGACGCCCGACCACTATTTCACATAACATAATGCGACTGGTGTCAATTTACGAACATGGCGACCGTTGACGAGCTATAAAATGTTGCCATCAATCAAATATATACTTAGTTTATAGTAAATTTTTCGTTTAAATCAGTATATCGACGTAGCGTATACGGAATTTTCCACCAAACGTCGTTTTGAGTGACTAAATAAAAACAGTATTTTATATTATTTTGAACTCTAACACGCTGTTATCTAGGAATATTATTGAATTTGGATCATATAATCCTTCCAAATAACATAAAACTCTTGGACAAGAAGTAGCTTATCAATGAATATTTTTCGTTTATAAAGTGCAAAAGGAGCGTGGGACACTAGAAAAATCACCACTTTTCTATCGTATATTCCCAATAATTAAGCAAAATAAACAGATATAAGTACTTTTGGATATGTGAATAATCAATTTGTGAGTTATTCTGTTGTTTTGAGATATAAAAAAAACAGTTTTAAAATCAATAGCCTGCAGAATTACCTCGAAAGTCATAGGACATGTAATTTTCGAGTAAACATTTTATTTGAAAAACACCCATATACGAGTATATATATGACCGGCCACCAACGTTACGTATATATGCTCTTAATTGCGCTCTTCTTATTACGACTTTGGAATTCAAGAAATTTTTCATTAAATTTCGAAATTGCGTTTCAACAGAGTAACCACTTTGCAGTGACCAAGTCTTGTGGAGAATGCGAATTACTTGCTAGACTGTTGCGTTCCGCTTTTGTTGCTATGAATAATATGCATACATAATTAAACTAAGGCGGTATTATGTTTTATTACTGAAGACTTAAGTCAGACTCAACCGAAAGCATTTTAATAGCTTAAGTACGGACATAAAATGATCCGACGTAGTATTGCCCTTGATTGTTCCTAACCTTTCAATATGCCGATGTTATAACGAACGCGTGGGTACTCCTATCCCAAGGCCTACAGGCAAAATTATTATATAACTTGACATTATATTGACCCAAAACTGAAAGTAAACAACACATTCAGTTTTTTTACACATTACATTTTTGAATAAAGATTCTTTTTTTATGAATCAAACCCTGTTTTTATTTTAATTTTACATTAGTTTATTTACCTCAGCACTCTTCGTTCGAAATAAACTTCATCCTTGGAGAACATAATTAACTTTAAGATAATCTAAAGATGTTACTGAAATCTCTTGATGGAAGTTCATTTTAAATAAAACGACTTTTTTATATTATCTCATTGAACGCGGGAAAGGTACCCGTTTACTAGACTGATGGGAGAGGCGGGAAGGGTATAAATACATCATTTGAGAACTCTGCGTAAACTGATGTTGTTTGTTGTGTTGTTTAAGCGAATTGTAGACATCTTTTTAACACATTTTAGGGTAAACATAAAATTAAATGATTAATCGTATCTCAATAGAGACGAAGATGCAAATTGGAAACAGAATATGGTGGTCGAGGTGTTTACTGGAGTTATGACCTGTCATTGGATGGGTTAAGCGGACGCTTTATGTAATACAAAATTCCCCATTTCACCCTCCTTACGACCACCATGTCTGACAAATTTTTGGAAGTTATGTATATGCTACTAATGTTACATAGTTGCAAATATACAACTTCCAAAAATTTGTCAGACATGGTGGTCGTAAGAAGGGTGGAAAGAGGAATGTTGTATTACATAAAGCGTGCGCTTAATCCAACCAATGACAGGTCATAAGTCCTGTAAATACCTCGACTACCATATTCTGTTTCCAATTTGCATCTTCGTCTCTATTGAGATACAATTAATCCTTGAAATGATAACCCGCAATGGGTAAATTCCAGTATTCATCTACAAGTATTTGTATACATTCAAAATGTTATAAAATTAAATGTTCTAATTGTATTTTGATTTCAAGCTACGCGGTTAATATGCACCCATATGTACCACCCGCAGGCAATGTGTCAACTTACACTTATTGTTTTTATTTTGAAAGCGACTGGTTTCGCCAGGCTTGCTGGCAGATCAGTATATCGATGCCAGTATTTAATATATTAAAAACATCGTTTTATTTATTTAACTTTATTACGTTGTTCTGATGACGAAACATTTCGAGATAAATAAACTCACATTTGTTCATAAAAAAAAGTTATCTGATTCATAAAAAGTGACAGTGTCAATGCCTCAGTTAATAAAAAATCAATTAGCATGTTTAATAATATAATAAACCTCGTACACATAAAAACATGGCTTATTAACTTGCACACATACAAATATTTCACCGTCATCGACTCTAAAGGTGAATTTATATAATAATTTCAACATCGTCTTCCGATCGACTTTCAATGTCAAGGCTTGTAAGACTCTATTCATTATTTAATTGTTTCTCTAAAATCCTGCATTACAATAATGTTTATATTTTTTTTTTTTTCGATATTCGCCATCATTTTATTATTCCTTGCACTACTCCAACTTCATCTCTTTCATTTCCAGACCACGACCTAAATTATTATCATATTCCTTATCCAACAAGTTATCCACCATCATTCAGTCCTTTACCCCTCCCGCAATCAATGCGGATAAAAAAATCCTCCCCGATAGCCCACTACGTACTCCGCCAAACAAAATGGTCTCATGCAGGATGCTATCTCCTACCACAACTCTTATCTTCCCCTCGGGAACAGACTTTTTTATAAATACAATCCCAACCCTAACTGGTCTTCCATTCCTTGACAATAATGTTATTTACGATAATTTACGATATCAATGATACTGACACTATCAGTCAAAATAATAATATACTTATCCAATATATTAAAAACTGTGGAAATGAAAATTAGTTAGAAAACATCGCAGGACTAATCACCTTACATTGTAAAAGAACACATGATTATGAAAACCAACAATCATCTCGAAACTCGGACTCCCCGACGAACAACGACCTGTCAAAAAAAAGACCAACGATTGGAGGAAACTGGATAGGCCTGGAGAATGGAAAAGGTGGTCCGGGACAGTGACCAGTGGAGGTTTGTTGTGGATAAGGCCAAATTCTACAACGGGATGTAGCGCCGAGAAGTAGAAGAAGTTTAAAAACATAATACCTTTTAATAGTAATAAAAATATATTAATCGGGTGGTGATCTACGGGAATAGAACGCTTGGTTTCTAAACAAGTGGTTTGGGTTCAAGCCAGGGCAAGACCCGATACCTTCTTCATAATGATAAGCTATTTTCTCCTCACATTGAAGAATGTGTAATAAATTCTTATACAATTATTGATCTTTTCTAAAACAATTATATGAAACTTCATATTAAATAATTAATACGAATTGAAACGCCTGTTTTCTAGAAATATTTATTATATTTGAATAAATAAAACTGCACAACCAAAAGGTTGGTTTAAAACCGAAACGTGTCTGTGAAAAGGGAAATAAAATGTTGTTTAAATACTAAGTGTAATTATATTTATTCAAAGTTGAATCCACAACACAAAGTAAAGGCGAATAAAGGAGAAAAGTTGTATTGTCGTTCACAGGACTGACATGTTTCGCCTTTCTTAGGCATTATAAAATGTTGAACGCTAAGGCATTAACACTGTAGAATTCTATAGCAGTGGATTAACAATGTTTTTCAATTTCCTAAGTAAACATTATAGCAATATAATGCCTTGAAAAGGTGAACCATGTCATTCCCATATACTTAATTCTAATATAATTGATTGCAATTCTTGATGTTATACCTTTTTTTTGTTATGGAGGAAACATTATTTTTAATGTATTATTGCGTATTGTTTTACATAAGTATATCGTAGATAACTAACTAACTAACTAGCCATAACGCCGTCTCCCCGAAGGGGTAGGCAGAAATAATGGACTGCCACACTTTTATTTCCTGACATATTTCTCTCGCTTCCTCACCATTCATACATCGTGTCATGCACGCGCGTCGATTTCTCTGACTCCTCACATGGCCGATATTCAATATTTGATTTATTTGATCGTGCCACGTTTCCTCGGTCTTCCTCTATTTCTGGTTCCATTTACATCATTAACATATAATTTTTTTACCATTCTTTATTTATTCATACTTTCCATATGTCCAAACCATCTTCCTGATCCTTTCATTATTTTGTTCATGACACCATCATTCGCACCGCATTCACTTCGTATATTTTCATTCGACACTCTATCATACACAGAGTATCTACACATTCGTCTAAGAGATGTCATTTCTACTGCATTTATTCAACTTTCATCCTTATGTTGCCAGTTCCATGCTTCGCTATATTATATCGTATTATATCGTTGATTTAATATTAATTTAAGACTTTTAAATCGGGATTTTAAGCATGTGAAATAAGAGATAGTAAACATAAACTCCAAGCCAGCCGGGTGAAATTTAAAACTAAAGGTTATTGCCGAAATTAAATTTACCCATCGCACCCAGGGGAATAAAGTATACAGACGAAAATTTTAGACGGAGTTAGGTGTCCCGAATTCCAAAGAGCGTCAACTCGTGAGGAATATATTAAGTTACAAAAGAAGACATCTGAATCCTAAATGGTTTTACAGAAATGTCTGAAAAGTTCATTTGTATATACAAAATGTTGCTTTCAAAACTTTTATGACTCTCGTACAACAATATTTACATAAAAGGTATTTCAGTAATGGGAGACACTCACCTTTGGAACCCGCCGCATTAAATTCGGCCAAAAGAGTTCGAAAAAACTGCCTTAATATCTTGGTCATTTAACGTTTTTTTGCGGAATGTAAATTTTTTATAATAATTTACATTCTAATAAAACAAATAGCTGTTTCGTATAATACGGACGAAAAACAATAATTAGAATAGTGTTGTCATTTGCGAAATCCGTTTAATACTTGTAACTGGATTTAAAAAAAGAACATTAACAAATGAATTATAATATTATTTTTTAACATCCAACCGGTTTCGCTCCCGCCGGAGCTTCGTCAGGGTTACAAAAGACACTGACGTGTCTAAGTGTCTTTTGTAAACCTGACGAACCTCCTCGTTGTTTAAAAATAATTAACTAACTATTGAACCATCACGCCGTCTCCCTGAAAGGGTAGGCAGAAAGAATTTCCTGCAACACTTTAACCGATACGGCACTCCATCCTTCTCTTTTCGCCCCGCGAGAGATGCGGTGTGATGGGTTGCGAACCTCGTCGCCAGTGGTGTAAAAACAAATTAAGCTTAGTGGCGTTCGTAACCCTAACGAAGCTCCAGCAGGAGCGAAACCGCTTGGTTGTTAAAAAATTTCGTTGTTAAAAAGACGACCTTCGTGGCAGAGTGGTTACGAGCTCTAACTTCCATGCCAAAGGTCCTGGGTTCGATTCCCGGCGATGGCAGTGTAATTCTCACACTGTCTTTGGTCTGGTGTAGAATTCACGTGACAATAAAATGGCGATAGATTGGCTACCTTTCACATGTCACGAGAATCAATAAAATAGCTAAAAAAAAAATATTGGATGCAGTAATTGGGTCCAAACGACCTGTTATGTACATAAAAAAATAGTAAAATTGAAAATAAATAAAGTGTCGTAAAAACATATTAAAACTGTATTAATATTATATTTAATAATGCCACACCACAGATTAAGTGCTTCATACGAAAATATAATAACAAATGACATCATATTACTAATAGTTTTGCACTGTCCATTTCGTTATGCAATCGAATCCAAAAGGCCAACGCTATCCTTGAAACTGTTATTCTAAATACAATATATTGGTATTATACGTATGTCTACTGAAACCCAATTGAACTATCACCTGATATATTGTATTCGGGAGTTTTATCTGATAATGACACTTAATCCTTGATTTTTTCATTCTGATAGTAGTTAAAACATGTATAATTCACTTAATATGGGTTGAAACAAAAACACGAGCTTTTAATAAGTAGAATAATTTACTCCTAGGAATATTAATGAAAAACTAAATAGTGAAATTGATTAGTTAATAGTTAATCAGTAGATTATAATAACATCTAAAAATGGATATTTAAAAATAAGAACGATTCAATTGTGTATTTATTTACCTATCTAAAATCAAAATAGATTGCCTCTTTTAAAATTTCAATATTTTCACAGTTATCGACATTTTATATTTTACATAGATTTATCCAAGTAAAAAAAAACTTATATAATAATTACAATTTTGTCCTTTATGTTCATAATTAATCGTTAATTACAAGTACTTCTTTACATTGTTTTATTTATTGAATTAATGATGGTAACTGATTATTTGAACCTAAGTCGAGATTAATGTTAGAATTTAATAATTAATACGAATGAAAACGTCAGTGTTCTAGAAGTTTTATTATATTTTATGAGAATGACATGTTTCGCCCTTCCAAGGCATCAAATGTGACGAAATTTCAAGTCGTTACAGTTTACATTCGTTAATTACCATATTCTGCTCCATTTACTAGTGTATATAAACTGCAACAAGTTGAAGTTTCGTCACACTTGATAATGCCTTAGAAGGGCGAAATATGTCATTCCCATAAAATATAATAAAACTTCTCGAAAACTGACGTTTTCATTCGTATTAATTATTTAATATGGAGATTTACATCATTGTTCAAGAAACAATATAAAATTAGAATGTAATGTAGTAATGAAAAATTTGGGTGATTTCTGAAAAAACTAATAATATTTGTTAAGTGTCTTACTGGTAGAATATTTAAACCTGAGAATGGAGAAGGTCACCATCGAAACATGTTGTGGGTAACATTTTTATTTTGTTAAAATATTTAAAAAATAAAATGAAATATACAATGTTTAATATTCTCCTGTTCAAAATAATGAAAAGAAAATTAATTTAGTTTGAACACGTGGAAGGAATGCATAAATAAAGTATGGTAAAAAAAATATACGTTAACGATGTAAAGGGTACCAGAGGAAAAATAAAAGAAGACCGAAGCACGATCAAATAAATCAAATATTGAATGTCGGCCACATTAGAAGTCGGATAAATCGACGTGCGTGCTTGACACGAAGTATGAGAGAAGTATCTCAAAAAAGCAATGTGTGGCGGTTCAATATTTTTGCCTACCCCTTCGTAGAGACGGCGTAATGGTTAGTTAGTTAGTTTGTCAATATTGGCTTTAAAAAAATCAATTGTGTACTTCATATATTATTTATATTATTCCAATTTTTCCATAACGATAATATAAGTATGGCGAAATATGGCTTTAAATATACAATAAATGTCACCTTGATAAAATAAATACTTGGATACCTTAAGCTAGGAGAGATGAAAATAAATTTGTCTTAAAATATCTAGAGCTATTTTCAAACGCATGTATCATTTAAAGTCGCCCTAACATTTTGTCCGGAGAGCGATTATACCGGTAGCCCCATTATGCATATTTTGATACTAGCAATAACTCGCACACTGTGAGCAGTTCGTTAAACGTGTGAAGTATTAAATGTTTCACATTACTCACTATAATGAGGAACCCAGAAAAGTTCAAATCATTAATTTTCCTAGTCGTGGTGTTCGCTTACAGACTCCCACAAATATTACACGCCGTATAAGATATAGCAATTTTATTTAGTTTTTATTCTGGGGATTGGTATGCAGCAAAGTGTAACATTTTCGCTGTTTCTTAGGATGCCATTGAGCTTTTAATTTAGTAGTTTCCCTTTGATTTCCACATTTTGTGTATACAAAAGCTTATTTGAACCCAATTAATGTACGAGTATATAATTGTTAAGCTACTGATTCTCATGACACGTGATGACCTCTCTGCCACAAAGACCGTCAGCATTTTATTGCACTCTTACAAAAATAATAACTTCCCCAATAGTAAATATTATATAAAGGTAGTATTTATTGTATCTATAACCATAATGTAAAACTCCATAATAAGTTGTTGATACGAACGAACGTCTGACATCTTCACATCTTCATCTTCATTCATAGATAGTATTTATGGACTTAATTATACTAAATTTTTATCTTTAAACAAGTATCTTCTAATTGATGGTTGATGTATTAATTTTCTAAAATTCCATTATTAATTTAGGAGAGCAGTTATCATGCCTCTTTATTAGGGTAAGGGAGCCCGTGTAGACTGTGGGAGCCACAGGGCCATCAGTCTGCTGAGCTCCGTTGGCAAACTATACGGCAGGATACTGATAGAAAGAGCGAGGAAACTGACATCTGGAAAGATTTGGGATGTACAAGGAGCCTTCATGAGTGGACGTGGATGCATGGACCAGATTTTCGCACTCCGCAGTCTAACAGAGAAGGTTTTGGCCAAGGACCGAAAACTTTTCTGTGCGTTTGTGGATCTGCAGAAGGCGTATGACCGAGTTGATAGGAAAAAACTTTGGAAGGTCTTGGCCGAGTATGGAGTGGGCACAAAACTGATACGCGCGGTCGCATCCCTCTATGAGGGAAGCACCGCTTGTGTCAGGGTTAATGGGGCTGTCACATCTTGGCTTGACATCACCAAAGGTGTCAAACAGGGTTGTGTGATGTCCCCGTGGTTGTTCAATCTATACTTGGACAAGTGTATGAAAGAACTTGAAGGCATAGACGCTGGTGCTAAGATGAATTGTTTGTCAGTCAGCTGTTATATGCAGACGACGCTGTGTTAATCGCTGATAGTAAAGAAAAATTGCAAGTCTTAGTTTCAAGGATGTATGAGGCATGCAAAAAGAATGACTTGGTGATGAATGTGTCTAAATCTAAAGTGATGGTTTTCGAGAAAGAATAATGTATGACGATTTGTGATATAAGTGCGATGGGCGAGAAATTGGAGCAAGTTACTGAATTTACGTATCTGGGAAGCATGTTTACAAGAGACGGAAAAGAAGAAAATATGGCAGTACACAATGGAGTTCTAGTGCCAACCCTCGTGTATGGAAGTGAAGCTTGGAGCTGGCAAAAGAAGGATGAAAGCAGGATAAACGCCGTAGAAATGAGATCACTAAGAAGAATGTGCAGGAAAACGTTGTATGATAGAATACCGAACGATGAAATAAGAAAGAAATGTAAGGCAGATGACTGCATCATGAATAAAATTAAAAAAGGATCCCTGAGATGGTTCGGACATATGGAACGAATGGATGAGAGTAGAATGGTTAAAAAGTTGTACACAAGCAGCGTAAGTGGGAAAAGAAGCCAAAGACGACCGAGGAAAACATGGCATGACCAAATTAATCAATTACTAAAAGGCGGCCACATTCGAAGTCGGAATAATCGACGTGCGTGCATGGTACGATGTATAAATGTAGAGGAAGCCCGAGAGGTATGCCAGGACAGGCCAGTGTGGCGATCCATCCTCTCTGCGTACCCCTACGGGGAAATGGCGTGATGGTTAGTTAGTTAGCTAGTTTAACACGATTGTTTAGTGGTTTGACTTGGATTTAATTGATATAAATTAAGACAAATTTACTTATCACTCAAAATTAGTTCTAAGAAAAACCTTAAAATTATTTTTTTAACAACTCAAAAATTTGCATTTTATACTTTCTCCCCCACCCTTAAGATTTCTGAATTCAACATAAGGACACACTGTTTGGCGATTAGGTTCAGTTTGAGAATGCCCTCGCAAGGCGAAACAAATTTGTCACAATTTATATAATTTATATAAATTAAATCCAAGTAAAACCACTAAACAATCGTGTTTACTATTATAAATTAACCCTTTTCTAGATTATGGTGTTAAATATTGCCACATTAAATATATACTTAATTAAATTTTTTAAATAATATAGAACACGGCACGTATAAAATGTTAAGCAAAATTTATAAGATGAATTTTTCTTTTTATCTCGGTGATTGAAGAAGTATCATTTGAATAAGAACCCATGTTCCCGTCTGTGGAATATTGCTAAATCTGCCAACGCGACATTATTTATGTATCTGAATCAATATTGTACGCAGAAAGAGTATTCACTCCCTTCTTCAACTTAATAATTTAAGCTCAACCAATCCCTATTCGATTTTGATAATATTAAATTATTTTGGATACATCCGAGATTTTTCAATTCCATCCATTTCGCTCGGGGCCGGTCGCATTAATATGGAACAATGTAGACGTTAGTATTAAATTAAATTTCTAAATTAATTTTCTTTTAACTTTCGAGAGTTATTCTGAAATTTGAATGCTACGAATGAAATACTTGGGTAAGATAATCGTATCGACCGGAAGATTTACGGAGGGCGTTGAAAATTTTATGTGTCGTCCTCATATCGACCGGCGTATAGTCTGGTGCCATTTCCCCGTATAAAGTAATAACTTCGCTTAAATTTGCAGACTACCTATGCATTTCAATAGGGGTGTATTCCAGTAAACTATAGCAAACGCGAAACGAATTTCCCATTTCATAGGTCTTATAAATGACATTTTTACTGGAACTGCCAAACACATTTACGAGAGCCTATAAAATATGCGATACTGTATTAAAACCCCGTGTAAAAACTAGGTCAATTTCTAATAATATGTTTTGTTACATAACGGCTTTGTAGAATTATATATACAAAAAGACATCGGGTGGTGGTCTAGGGGATAGAACGCTTGGCTCCTGATCCAGGGGGCATGGGTTCAAGCCTGGACACGACCAGATTCCTTCTTCATAATAATGAGCTATTTTCTGCTCACATTGAAGATTGTAAAATAAAATTCTAATATCATTGATATAAATCCTTGATGTTAGTCTTTTTTTTTAATTAAAAAAAAACATCTGATTCCAGCGCGTTTTTAAATCAGTAGGTACAAGATATAATATTAAGAAAGAAAAATCATTTATCGTTTCTTGAACAATGATGTGAAACTCCATATTATTATAAATATTTAATTCGAATATTTAAGGAATATTTAAGTATATGTTACCGATGAACCAGAAATAGAGGAAGACCGAGGAAAACGTGGCACGATCAAATAAATCAATTATTGAATGTCGGCCATATGAGGAGTCAGAAAAACCGACGCGCGTGCATGACACGATCTATGAATGTTGAGGAATCGAGAGAAATATGTCAAGAAAGAAAAGTATGGCAGTCCATTCTTTCTCCCTCCCCCTTCGGGGAGACGGCGTGATGATAAATTAGTTAATTAGTTAGTTTTTAATTCGAATGAAAACGTCTGTATTCTTGAAGTTTTATTATATTTTATGGGAATTACATGTTTTGGTGGGGCATATGACTTTTGAAAAGACTACGGCGGGGCATGACATAAAGAAGGCTGGGAAACTCTGTGTTTAGGCATTATCAAAAGCACATTTACTGTTATAGATAATGCTTTAACAAGGTGAAACATTTTATTCCTATAATATAAAATAACACTTCTAAAAAACAAACGTTTTCATTTATATAAATTATTAAGAAATCAATTTCTCGTCACCTCATTTATCAAGTACAAAGACGTAACATAATGAAAGTTGCTCGCGAATATGTAAAAATCAAGACATTATCATTATTGTGGGCGAAATTGGATTTCGTAAGAAAAGAACGATGGAAACCTCTGTACTTCAGGAAAGTGCAATTTCCGTTTCCTGAAAAGAAACTACGTCCACTGCAATCACTCAATACGTTTGCCCTACTGTGAAGGTCGTTCGCTCTCGCTGTACATTGAATGGAGTGAGTCTAGGAAGCTTGCAAGTGTAGTATAACCCCTACCCCACCCGGCGGTTGTTGGATGGTTTTCATCAGTGTTTTCGACCCCTGTGTGTATTCCATAAAAGGAAAAGTTTACCCTGCGAGCTTCCGTGTGAGCGTCAAGCAAAGAACGTCGGGCTTTTAGCTTCTCTGAAAAAACAGAGATTCTTCAACATTAACTTCCTGTCAAGTTTTTTCTTTCATTATAATTTTTACTTTAGTATTTTAAAAAGGGAGTTTTTCGCATATTCTCGGTATAAGAAAATGAAAAATATCGCGAAAGAAAAAAGCAGTTTGTTATGAATAAACCACCCACCAGCGTAATACATTTTAGCTAAAGCATACATACACGTTTTGACGCATACACATTTATACATATGTTATCTTATTAAAAATCGGTATATTTAAATATGCAGTTTTAAAAAAGGACGAAATTTAATAAATTAATGTTTATTATTATATAGATCTACGATTATTAAAGAGAATAATTTTTATGCGGTTGAAGCGATATTTTTAGTCGTACTAATATAAGATCATATTTTGATGAAACTGATATTTGATATTGTCAAAAGCACGACAAAACTGTCTAGAAAATAGCCGTTTTTATCAATATTTAATATTATATGTGGAGTATTACAATATTGTTTTATAAATAATAATTAATTACGGCGTTAACACAATGAAATTTCATAGTGGCACTTGTTAAAATGTTTTTTCCACTATTAATAAAAATATTATCTGTTAAATTAAATAACATCGTTTTTGTATCACAATTGTATTTTATTTTACGCGACAGCTGTTTCATCAACCTACAGATCGCACCTTGAAAACAAAAGTGACAATATACAAAAATCTCAATTTTTCAGTACGGTCATTTAGAGTTTTTGTGAGGTCAATAACTTGACTGTGAGTAGAAATATATCTAATGTTGTTGTTTAACATATTAGTTTAGATATTATTCTATCAGAATCTAGTTGATTTTAATTAGGTTAATTAGCAGGAAAAACTTTAAATGACCGTACTGAAAAATTGAGATTTTTGTATAGTGTCACTTTTGTTTTCAACGTGCGATATGTTGACATCATTAGGTGTTACAATAATATATCAAAAATTATTTAAACTTTGGAAAAAAGCTATTACTTGGTGGTTTGAAATATTTGAAATTAGAATTAAACACTTTTAAAACGTTGTATAAAACCACTTTATTTTGATTCAGGAGCGCCAGTCAGGGGATCCAGAGTCACATAATAGGTGCTCCTATTCAAAATAAAGTGGTTTTATACAACGTTTTAAAAGTGTTTCATTCTAATTTTATAAAGTTATTTAATTTAACAGTTTTAAAATGTTAAGGTATCATAGTGTTTCGGCCAAAACACTGGACTATTTAAAAACATTATCTCTTTTCGACAAGAATTGACATTAAGAACACTGCAATAAAGACCTCGGACAAACAAAAGGAGTGTTTGTAGGCCACCTAAAAGATGGACTGTCAATATTGCCCGAATAGCTGGAACGTCCTAGATGCGGAAGGAACAAGGCAGAGACGAACGGAGAACAATGTAAAATAACTATATCCAGCAGTGGAGGGAAAAGAGCTGAAGAAGAATAAGAAGATAAAAATAGTCTGTCATAATTATTTTTTAGATAAATTTGTGGCGTTTTATTTCACGATCTAACATATAGTATGAAAGTTTAACAATCTCGGGGAATTTGCACCGAATACATGTTTATAATGAAAGTTCTAGAAGTGCGATGCTTCTTACCGTCACATAATACAGATTTACGGAGCAGCCAAGGATTTCTTTAGACGTTGTTGGTATCAAAGACTTACTTGGGAATATTTGAACAGTCTTCCGTATCTTCTCATATTAATTTGCATTTACCCTGCCTTCGCGGTTTCATAAGATAAACTAAAAAGTTATACATGAAACAGATACAAAATTATGAATATTAAAAAAATTAAGTAAACAATTTTTAGCTCTATTTATTTAAGTACCACCATGGTTATTAACTGGTGTCATTTACGACTTCAATTAATTACCACTATATTGGTATGATGACATATAAATATATATTTTTAATTATGTTACTTATTGTTTCTTGAACGATTGAAAGCTGAAGGTGCCAAATATTAAAATAATCAAAAATTAGTGTTTGATCTCAATTGAAGTCAAACATACAGAAAAATAACTGTGCAAAGGTTTTAAGTGATTGAATAATACATTGTAGCTTAAAGGTCACCATAAACATGCCACCCGAGCTATATGATAATGTTATAAAGTTTTTTTTCTATTTTACATTATTTTCTGTTGAAACCACTCAGCCTTTGTAATAAGCAGCTTTTAAATATGAAAAACTTTATATTTTAAAATAAAACAACTTTCGTTTTCTAGAGGCTTACATTATTTCACGGGAGTGACATATTTCGCATTGCTAGGGCATTATAAAATGTTAAGAATTATTAATTTGAAAGAACATGTATGTACATTATAATAAATAGAGATTAATGAATGAAAGAATGAATGAAGAAAGAATGGTAAAAAAATTATACGTTAATGATGTAAATGGAACCAGAAATAGTGGAAGACCGAGGAAAACGTGGCACGATCAAATAAATCAAATATTGAATGTCGGCCATGTGAGGAGTCAGAGAAATCGACGCGCGTGCATTACACGATGTATGAATGTTGAGGAAGCGAGAGAAATATGTCAGGAAAGTAAGGTGTGGCAGCCCATTCTTTCTGCCTACCCCTTCGGGGAGACGGCGTGATGGTTAGTTAGTTAGTTAGTTAGTTAGAGATAAATGAACTGAATAAACAAATGGCGTTGTGATTAAAAAAAAATTAAAAATTTCCACCTTGTTTAAAACTATTTATAAGATAATCATTGAAATTAATTGAACTCTAAGCTCTCTACAACTGACTTTAGTCAGATAAATAAGTCGGGCACATCTGGATCTCGTGTGTTCATTAATTATTTTATTTCATCGCCCTTATGTATGAAAGTGAAGCATGGAACTGGCAAATGAAAGATGGAAGTAGTATTAGAAAAGAGGTCTCTTAGATGATTTTATGAAAAATCTGTATAAGACAGTGTCTGCAGAAAAAGTGAATGCAGTGCGAATAAAATGTTTTATTTCTCTTTTTATTTTTTATATACTTTGTATATATGTAAGTGTTGTATATACAAAGTATATAAGAAAGAAAAAGGGAAATAAAGCATCATAACAATACAAAGTATGGCGTATATAGAAGAAATTCTGAATGCAAGTGTAGCATCAAACGCCAAATTATAAAAAAAATTGGAGAAAAACAAAGTAAGTGTTGTATATATTATACAAAGCATATAAAAAAGAAAAAGAGAAATAAAGCATCATAACAACACAAAGTATGGCGTATATAGAAGAAACGAATAAAATGTTATGAACAAAGTAATGAAAGAGTCATTAAGATGGTTTGGGCACATGGTAAGACTGAATTAAGACAGATTGGTGAATAACATATATGAACGACGTTAACGGAACTAGAAATAGAGGAAAACGTGATACGATCAAATCAATCAAATATTAAATGTCAGCCACCTAAGGAGTCGGAGAAATCTAAGTGCGTGCAATAAACGATTTACGAATGTAGAGGAATCGAGAGAAGTATGTCAGAAAAGGGGTGGCGGTCCATTTTTTCTGCCTATCCCTCCCGGAAGCCGGCGTGATGCTTAGTAAGTTAGTTAGCCTAAGGGTGAAATAACAGGCACTACCAGCAGAGTTTAAATCAAATGCGAATGATTTTAATTCAGCTGGGAGCCTGATGACTACGTTGATTAACTTCCAAAATAATTCATAATCTCTCTTTAATTAATCTTCGTAAGTTCGCCTTCTTTATGAAATGTTTTCATATTATTTTGAAACCATAACAAAGACCGATAATATCCGTAAGCCCTCATATAGAGATCATTTTCTTAAAGGTCACCTTCGGTATATTTGCTGTGTAGTTCAGTTGAAAAGACACCCATTCCGAGCGCGGAAGTTATATAACAGACGAGGTGTTTACTTTTCTATACTTCGCATTCGTAAAAAGGATGAAAATAGTATAAATGCAGAAGAAATAAGATCTCTTTGACGAATGTATGTAAAACATTTGTATGAAAAAGTGTCCAATGAAAATATAAGAAGTGTATGCAATGCGAATGGTATGGTTATAAACAAAATAATGAAAGGATCGTTAAGATGGTTTGGATATGGAAAGTATTCATGAAGAAATAATGGTAAAAAAAGTATAATATAATATATATTAACGATGTAAACGGAACTAGAAATAGAGGAAGACCGAGGAAAACGTGGCACGATTAAATAAATCAAATATTAAATGTTGGCCACGTGAAAAATCGGAGAAATCGACGTACGTGCATGACAAAATGTATGTTGAGGAATCGAGAGAAATATGCCAGGAAAAAACAGTGTGGCGGTCTATAATTTCTGCATAAACCTTCGGGAGACGGCGTGATGATTAGTTTGTTAGTTAGTTTAAAATATATCGTTACTTAAAGAATCCTTATGGTATAAACTCGAAACGTTGTAGATCAGGGATTTCAAACTGGCGGCCCGCAACGGATATTTTTGCGGCCCAGCCAATATATCGGCACACAAATATATAATAAAATAACAAACCGACGCACAATAAAAATTTGATAGGTAGAATTCGCTAAACGTTTTTTCTAATTATACTCTTATTTTGCTATTATTAAACAAAATGCGTACATTTATTTTGAATATACCACAATAAGGCAAATACGGAATTTTAGCATAAATAATATCTAAAATGTGTCAAAAGTTAGGTTGCTCACTTTTTGACAAATGAAAAAAATTTTGAAACAATTTAAAAAAATACAGACAAAATGCTTTAAAAAAAACCTGATTAAATGTTTTACTGTCAAATAATTAACAGTTTTTAAGTCATGGCGTAAACATTATTTTTTTCTTGTTTTTTTATATATGCTCATAATGTTCATAATTATATATGCTCATATATGCTCATAATTCGAAAAAAACCTACGTTTCTATGAATATTGATTTTTGTTTTGCTGCCCACCTAAAGTTAAACCTTATTTGTTTGGCCCAAGTTAGCCTTCGAATTTGACACCCTTGTTGTAGATTGTCAATCGTAACCAATTCTTCACTTGTCCTAGCCTCAAATGTTTATCGGGTGTACCCTTATCCCGTAATGTAACACTCCTCACAATCGAGAATCGACCGTGCAGCCCTTTACGTATGTGCTGTGACAAAGTCAAATTGGGTGACAGATACATACATTAATGCTTAATATTCTGTCACCTCAGTCATTGAGGTATTACGTGTCAGACAAGAATTACTCAATGACATCGGTGACATAAATTGAACTTAATGAGATTAACTACGTCTCTTGGTTCTCTCAAATTTTCGCTGAAAAGCCACATGGAATGCATACGTAATGAACTTCTAATCTTGTATACATTTTTAATGAAGTCTCATGATGAGAATGTTTAAAAGAATTGAGATATATCTATATAAAGGACTAACTAGACTATTGACAACTAATATCATATAAAAAAATATTCTATACATATATTATCAAATCAAATCAGTTTATTAACTCAAAAGACATTACAAATAGGAAAATATTTAAGGCATCTATTGAGTACAGATAAAATATTATAAAAATACAACATAGTACCAGGAACGCATTAGAGATGGTTCGACATTAGGAGGACAAGATACTTTCTTAAGGCAAGAGTATTTATCTCCTGAACGTACCTTCACTAATATGAAAGACGTCGATCTCCGAGGAGACCGCGTTCAGCAGACAAATTGCTCTTCCCACCGGTGGTGTCACCAAAGGCAGATTGGTTCTGGTGGCCGGTAGGTAAAACAATCTGTGCTGTCGCTGTCGGAGAGATCTATCAGGGACAAAAAGACCAACATCCTGTAGCACGGCCGAGTTCTCGAAATATCCCCTGATTAATTTAAAGAAATGGATAATGATATGCAGATAACAGAAATGCCGTGGGATAGAGCCACGGATAACTACCATACTCCCTCATGTAGAGATACCTTAAATTATTATCTGATTGCTGGTGTCAGATGCAGTTCTCATGATTTAAAACATTGTCAAAGCGCCCTTGTTTTTTTTTTTGTGGCGTGTGTTTAATGCTCTTGTCGACAATGGAGATTGACAAACCACAATGTCAATGATATGGAACCACAAGTCAACATTAAATTTCCCGTAAAACTTGAAAAAAGTTTTTGGGAAATTCATGAAATGTTAAAGGTTGTTTATTGAGTTAAGACAATGAGGGAAACGATCCTTTTTAAGTGGATCGAGATTTTTAGTGAGGTCCGTGATGACTGCAAGGACGACGCAAGTTCAGGACGACCGTCGACTTCCTGTGTCAATGAAAACATTGAACGTGTTCGGTCTGTTATGCTTTCCAATCATCGATTAACTGCTCGGATGATTGCTAATGAACTAAATTTAGAAAAATCGTCTTTGCACACAATTTTAACAGAACATTTGAAGTTGAGAAAATCATGACAATGCGCCTTCACATTCACCACTGATTGTCCGCATATGGGATAATTTGATTCATTAAAAAAAAAAACACATATCCGAACTTTAAACTTCCTCTTTTACCTTGAGTTTAGTCTTATTGCGAGGTCTTGACAAGAAAATGCAGTGCTAAAACCTTCAAAAGGTTGAAAACAGTTAAACCTTTAAGTTCGTTGGAAGTAAAGGTCAAATGTTTCAAGTATTTTTTAATTTTTTTAGTCTTACTAATTGTAAGTGTAAGTATTACGAGTAATTATTACGTAAGTAAGTATTATGAGTATTACGAGTAAATGAATTTGAAAGATTGCAAATAATATAATTGACTCACTGGGTGGTGTTTTCAAATGGCCAAACCGAGCTTATTATAAATAACTCTTTTGAAATACTATTTAAAAAATGCATAGCGTGTGTTTATTCATTCCGGTCTGGATATTTTATATTATACATACATAATATATAAAAAAAATGTCAAATTAAAGATAAGAAAATTAAAAATATTTTTATATCAATTATTTTTATATTAAATCGAAAAAAACATTTTCGGTTTAATATAAAAATAATTTTTAAAAAAAGAACAGCGTAATAATATACATCTATATCTATTATATTTAATTTGACACTGTTGATTATTCTTAATCTGTGAGTAGTTCTATGTTAGAAATTTTATGATGATGGATTCAATGTAATTTTTATTTTTCATAAATGAATATCTACATTTTAGAAATGAAACCTCTTTAAAATCGGTGTCAATATGATAATTTAATCCCGCTTATACAATCAGGAATAATAAAGTATCCTTCGATAGAAATCGAAAAATTATAAATGCAGTAAAAAATATCAAACTTATTCCATTAAAAAAAGTTGTGAAATATGTTATGTGAAAATTTTTTTACAATCGTGTTTTTTTTTTAATATGAAACATTTGAATAAATAAGAAATCCGTAGAAAGAGTGTTGAAGAACACCATCTACCGTCCAATAGCAAAAGCTTTTACTAAACGAATGTGGTGCGTTCACTTCAAAGAGGATTTAATTCTAATTTTTAAATCTGGCAATAGATGGCGTTGAATCTTCTAAAAAAATCATTTTGGTTTGCGTCATTACTTAAAATGAAATAACAGGTGTCCTTACTTGGTTTCAGTTTACACAGAAAAACTAAAAAGGGTGCCACCGTCTGAAATTGAAGCAGCGTACCGTATAAAATAATTAAGTAAATTTTAAATTAAAGGGTTCGCCTTTCTTAATTTTCGTGTTTGCGAAACTGATTTCTCCTTTTCATTAATTTTCGCTCTAAAAATGTTAATTTTTCTTTCATAATTAGAATTTCTCACGAAATAATAATAACGCTTTTTCAATTTATCGAAGTTTCATAACCGTAAACGAATCTTTATTGTTTACACGATAATGACGATTTACATAATTTTTACATTTGCTTTCTAAAATTTTCATAAATTGACTTTTATTTAGCCTGAATTTAATCAACAAGTTTTGTATACCTACTGCGAAGAGACGTTTGATAGAATGAAACACACTGAACTTCTACAAATGCTAGAGGAACGCAACATAGATGACAAAGATATGAGCTTCAACAAAAACCTGTACTGGTCCCAGACTGCACAAATAAGAATTGATAATGCTTTCTCAGGTCAAATGAACTCTTCCAAATGCGTGAAAATGAACGGCACATATATCAATAATATAAGATATGCCGATGAGGCTGTCACGTTGGCTAATAACATTGCCGATCTTTGAGAACTCCTTATTAAAATTAATGATGCATAACAGGAATTAGGCTTGAATATTTACACCACAAAGACAAAGTGGATGACATTTGGCAAGGCAGACTACTCTAGCATAACGTTGCGGCTTAGAAATGAACTATTAGAGATGGGTAGTATAATTATTAGTCGGCAGACCCAGATGTGGGGGTGATATTCGGAATCGAAGTGGCAGTCAACATAATTAAGACAATATTGTGCTATATTCTTAATATACTGAATTTGAAACTTTGGCAGATAATTTTGAAGTGTTATGTTTGGTCTGCTATGTTGTATGTTTCGGAAATCTATACCTATGAACCGGTTATACACATTCGAAATGCGGTAACATAGATGAATGCTTCGTTTATCGTGGACAGATTATATCAATATATCAACAATTCAGAAGTCATGAAGAGAGCTCATTGCAGCAGAGAATTCATTGAACGCTAAGGCATGAACACTGTGGAATTCCATAGTAGGTATAATACTTAGGAAATTGAAAAACTTTGTTTAACCCACTATTTATTAAAAAAATATTAAAAAACACGACATGTTTTACAAAAACACATAGAAATTAAAATTAATCATTTATTAATTTCTATATAAATTATGTCTTTTCAAATATATGTTCTTTTCTAAATTACATTTTTTTTATATTATCATCATGTATTATTATTATTTAATATTATTTATTAGTTCTTACTGTTAAAAAATAATGGTTACTACTTATAACAAATAGCCCGCGTTAAATTTTAAATTTGAATTATTGTATCGAATTTTAAATGCGTTTTTTATTTTTCTTTCATTGTTTAGTTGTTATCATATTTTTACACCTGAAGATGGAGGTATCATCCGAAACATGTCGTGTTTTTTAATATATTTTTATTAAATAAGGATTAAACGAAGTTTTTCAATTTCCTAAGTATATAGCAGAGAATTGTAAAAATGTATTAAGGTACATTTGTACGCTCTATCTGGGTCACATATTTCGTGAAGACAGATATGAGATACTCCAACATATGATAATGGGCAGGATCGAAGTCGACGTAGTCCTGGCCGAAAGCAATCGCCATGTAAAGACTGAACTGGAGTATGGAACGAAGAGGGTTTCCGGGCGGAGAAAGACAGAGAAGCTTTTACAGAAGTGATGGCCAAAAACAAGAAGTAATAAAACATAGATTTATTAATGGTTTTAGTTTAATATGAATGTATCATGTTTTCAGAATCATTTAAAATACATACGAAGCGTGTGAAAACGTATTTTTAATAGGTGATTTGTAGAATATCAAATTAAATCAATAATGAATGTTCGAAAGTGTCTCTAACCGTGCTTTTCTATAATGCATTATTAGAAATATATTTTTTTGTTAACACATTTGAAATAATATTATATACGTGTATGAGAGAACAAATCTAATGATACTTTGTCATGTTAAATCAATATTTACAAAAAAAGTCCCGAGACTATTCTTTGTGACTTCAATAGAAATATTAATTACGAAAGTTATTCGTTTTTCCCCTTTGATTATTCAATTAAGTAATAAACTTTATTGTCATTAAACAATTGAATGCTATCGTGATAGTTTGAAATTAGATCAAATTTAGTAATTTTGCTTTTGGAATAATTTATTAGCTTTATCCGGCTAAGCATAATTTATTTATAATCGATTACACGTGGACAATACAATATAACCTCTGCACGCCATCGCCGCCCAAGTGGGATCGAATGACAGAGAGAATATTTAAAGGTTTAAATATACTAAATGTACTTTGAAGAATAACTTTTTAAATATTTTTATATTCCTACCTGAAAAACAACCCACTCAAATTGAATAAGTTATATCATCAAATAAGAGAATACAAAGACATATAGCGATGAAAATTGCTTTCTAACTATATTTATCTAATTATATTTATTTTGATTAATTTTATTCTCTGTATTTCTTATTCTTTGCCTTAATTCCTATAATCTGGTGTTGGCTCTCCTTGTACGCCGATTCCATACTACTCGTTTATGACTCTAATATTGAAACAAGTCGCTGGTGCTAACAACACTATGACAAGCCGAACTTCAGTCTTGTACGCTTTGTTTTAATAGATGTCCTTATAAAAATAATAATCATAAGGCTAATTTGTGTAACGCAGTTTTCGTGAATAACTCACCTCAAGGGCGCATTTGAGCAAGATCACAGAGAGCAACCGAAAGAAATCTCAACTTAATCCAGGCGGAATAAACTCGTCATATCAACGTCGAAATTACCATTTACTGTGAGGACGAATCCGAAACACTTGAACTGTGCTACTTTCGGCACTGGGGTATCGTTGTTGTATAGTACAACATTCCTCTTAATTCCATTCATCCATCTTTTGTGCAATCATGATAATTTCAAAGATAATGAAGATAATAATTTCGAAAACATAGTTTTGAAATATGCTTTTAAAACCTAGGGTCGTAGGTAGCAACAGATAGCCCAAGATAAAGTTTTTTTGAAGATTTTAGAAGAGGCCTATATCCCAGCTTTGGAGTAAACTTGGCTAAAAATAAGAATCATCTACAAAAATAGCTTAAAACAATGATAATTTCCTAAAAGGATTATTCTTTTTTTGAAATGGAGGATCAAATGTTATTTACGTGCGTAAGTTTTTGTATATTTAAAGTGCATTTATATTTATGCTGTTTCAAATGTATTATTTTTAATGTTATAACTTAATATCAACATAACATATAATAACAAAATATTTGACGAGAAAAGCGTTAGATATACAACACACTTACCGCTTTTCTGCATTGAACTAATGACCTTGATTGAGCAATGAAAACTTGAATGGTGAATCCTCACACTTACCTGAAACAAAAAATAACAAATAAGTATCATTAATAAGAATATGTGCGTTCATTCAGAACATGACCTATTTACATTCATGATTAATTTATTTATATATTCATGACATGTGATAGAAAGTTAATCTATCGCCACGTTATTGTCACGTGAATTCTACACCAGACAGTGTGAAAATAACACTGTCATCGCCGGAAATCGAACCGGAGACCTTCGGTATGGCAGTCACAGCTGTTGCCACTCTGCCACGAAGGTCTTCTATATGTTTGAATCTTCATATTTATACAATTTTAAAAGATTTTATTCTTCTTTATTATTCTAAAATTTGTCATTGGAAAATTCCAAGTGTTTATAAATAGGTGCCTTCGCTCAATATTATTGGCCCCAAACAGTATCAAATGCCGTTCTCTGGACCATGGCAGACGAAAATCCAATCAGAGAATGAGTCGCTAGACGCAAATGGCTGTGGATTGGTCACACCCTGAAACGGACCCCAGCCTACATCGCCCAGGGCGCACTAGACTGGTGAGACGAGGCAGACCTAGAGCCACCTGGAGAGGAGCCCTGCAGGACGAGTTCAAATCAGCAGGCCTCACTTGGGATGATATAAGGCATCAGGCGTGCGATAGAGTAGGGTGGAGAAGGTTCCTTGAGGCCATATGCACCACGGAGGTGTGACAGGACAAGAAGAAGGATTAAATTAAAAGCAATTTTTTTTCATTGAAAATATAAAAGCTCTTTCGGAGCTTATATAAACAGAAGTAACTCAAAAGGTTTTTGCGATGTGTCGTGAATCAATTTTTAAAAAATATCCATTATCATTTAAAACTCCAAGATGATAATTTTAAATTAAATTTCAGCTTTTCCAATGTTTCTCCATTATTATTTCTTAGTTGAATTCTTCGAATGTTGAATTGTTGATCACCATTAATTCCTTTCTCCGTAGGAATTAATTATAATCAATTACAGATGAATGGATATTCATTGCTCTGGATTAAATTTCGATTCGAAATTTAAAATTATCATAGCATTGAATCTTTTGTACTAGACGATATAATACTGATGGATTTACCAACATATACCTTTTATACTTTCGAATAAAGCACTCAATTTATGATGTGGCATAATTAAACCTTATTTAAGTCAGTATTATAATTTTACCCCACTTTAATTCGTTTGATCGAAACAACCAGTCTCGGTCCCGCTGCTGAAGAAGCATCTGCGGGAGCGAAACTGATTGGTTCGATATAACAAAATGTAGTGGTGTAAAAACAAATTACAAAAGCGTTTTATTATTCTTAATTTATATTTATATAAACTATTCGTATGTTATTACGTATATAATTATGATATTTAATTTAATTTTGAAAAAAAAAATGCTTTATTTCACCCATAAACATATATTTGTACTTTTCTAGACATCATCACGAAAATTCGGCAACTTTTTAATTTCACGATAGTATTTTATAACATAATAGACCAATATTTCCAGAACATTATTACATTATTAACATGTATTTTATATTAATTGTTTCAGATTTATTTTGTGGACGTTAGACGATCGAAGTATGAGCGGAAGCTGCCTATTGGTGGCCATGAGGTTTGCAACCCAACACACCGCATCTCTCGCGGAAGCGAAAAGAGAAGAATGGAGTACCGCATCAGTTAAAGTGTGGCAGTCCATTCGTTCTGCCTACCCTTTCGGGGAGACGGTGTGTTGGTTAGTGAGTTAGTTATTATTATTCAAAAATACGTTTTGGTAATGAAGGCCCATTAAAATATATCTATTAAACATTATAAATAAATAAGCATAACAAAAACCCTAACTTAACTTTAACAATGAACAAACTAACATTTATTTAACCTAACCTCCCCGCACCTTAATTAGATTAAAAGAATTCTTGATTCGGCATTGTATTTATTTCACATTTCAGATGCAGAAGAGAAGACTACATCAATTGAGTCTACACACAGGATGACGATTTTATTTTAGAATCATTAGTCACCTTGAAATATGTAAAATCATTTGTAAACAATTTGTAAAAATATGTTTTTCTTAGGAACACTTTATTTCGTTCCACACAAATATCTTATTTTTTTATTTATATAATATCATTTAGTATCCCCTAACTATATAGACATTGTCATAAAATTTCTTAATGAGTTCCAAGAAACGCTTTCAGATATTTCTGGACCTACCCAAATAATTGTTTGTTAAAAATGTATAATATATACTGCAATGAGTTGAAGTTTCGTTACATTTGATAATACCTTAGAAGGGCGAAACATGTCAATCCCATAAAATATAATAAAACTTCTAGAAAACTGACGTTTTCATTCGTATTATTTAAATATTATAAAACCTGAAATTCTATCATATTTGCCATTGCTTAATATTCTATAAGATTGAGCTAACATGTTTCCCTAAATACTATTTATAGAGGTTGAGTATACTCAGCAAATCGATTAGACGTAACCTGATAACATGTTTACTCAGATTTTGATTTGAAGTACTACATATATGACAACAGGGGGAAATAAGTAGGTACACAATATCATCAAATAAACAACCATTCTTTTTATAGTATACCTCCCCGAATCAATAATATTAGAGTGTGGCCCATTACCCAACCAAATTTTCTATTTACTCGTATTTTTTATTTAGTTTTCGTTCTAGAAGTTTATGCGGTGTTACCTATATGTATCAACTTCAAAAGAAGTAATTTAAATATGTAGATAAATTGAAAAAAAAAATTATCAATTCTTATTGTCATAAAAATAAATTTAAACAACATGGTTCGAAGATACACTCGATCTTCAGGTGGAGATACACTGTAGTTACACTCTCCGAAGTATGGAGTATACGAGTATATCCTGATGTATGTAGGTGAAAGCAAAGAAACGTATTGTTTTAATTTATTTTAATTACAATAAAACGATGCAAAAAATATTTTAAAATAGTGTTTAATTTTCATTCCAAATTAACAAAATAATGATATCCCACCCGACCAGTTACAGTTTTACGACCACTATTTGTTTATTGAAATTTCTGAATAATTGATTTTTATTTCCATTATTAACTCTTGAAAACGATTTTGAACTATGCTATAAAATGACAATAATAACGGTGCTAATTTTAAGTGAAAATATATTTAATATTTTATCTGTTTTTAACATAATCCATAAGCAGCAAATAAGGTAAAAATAGTTAAATTTTAATGAAGCAGACACAGAATTTAGAGCTCCGGAATTCAGAGGGTGGGTGAGTTGTTCCAGCTAACACAAGGCAATGGAGCCTACGCCAAGGTGAAAGCCGACGTCGGGGGACCTAACATGATACTTAGAGAAGAAGAAGACACATTTTGGTAAAACGTGATAACTAAAAATAGTTTTATTTTCATTCTCAACTTTTACGAATATTAGATCTAACCCTGACATAGCTCGGTCACAACAAATAATTCGCCTTCAATTTGGGTAAAATGACATTTTAATAAAATTGAATTATACTTGATGAATTATATTATATGAGCTTTAAAAATAGTTATTGGAAACAAGAATTTATTAATGAAAGCGAAAACAGCCGTTCATAATGGAGTTCTGGTCCCAACCCTAATGTATGGAAGCGAAGCATGGAACTGGGAGAAGAAGGATGAGAGCAGAAATGCGGTAGAAATGAGGTCATAACGATATACGACAGAATCTTAAATGGTGATATAAGAAAGGAATGTAGAGCGCAAGAAGGTATTATGAACAAAATTATGAAAGGAACGCTGCGTTGGTTCGAACATATGGAGCACATGGAGGGAGAAAAAATGGTAAAGAAAATATACGTTATGGTGTATATGGAGTACGGAGTCAAGGCAGACCGGGAAAAACATGGCATGACAAAATTAATCAAATTTTAAAGGCTGGTCATGTTAGGAGTCTGAAGAATCAACGTGCGTGTATGACTCGCTGTATGAATGTGGAGGAATCTTGAGAGGTGTGCCAGGATAGAGTAGTGTGGCAATTCATTCTCTCTGCGTGATGGTTTGTTGTTGTTATTGATGAATATACTTAATTATAACCCAACATATTATTAATTAACTTTAAAACATGGAAGAAGGGTGACTTTCATTCAATATTTGTTTGTTTAAAAGTGAATGAATTGCTTAACTAAAGTTATAATATTATAATTATTCTTTATGAAATCGTCGCGATAAATAATCGTCGCGATATTGGCATTATCGGGTATTACAATCAACTGATTAGGCAAACAGCAATAGTTGCTTGGGACTTGATGATAAGTGTTTCAAATTAAAAAAAAAAAAAAATATTGAAGTATCACAGTGTTTCTGAGAAAACAAAAAACTAACTAACTAACCATCACGCGGTCTCCCCGAAGGGGTAGGCAGAAAGAATGGACTGCCACACTTTTCTTTCCTGACATATTTCTCTCGCTTCCTCAACATTCATACATCGTGTCATGCACGCGCGTCGACTTCTCTGAATCCTCACATGGCCGACATTCAATATTTGATTTATTTGATCGTGACACGTTTTCCTCGGTCTTCCGATTCTATTTCTGTTTCCATTTACATCATTAACATATAAAAAAATTACCATTCTTTCTTCATTCATTATATTCATATGTCCAAACCATCTTAATGATCCTTTTATTATTTTGTTCATTGCACCATCATTCGCACCGCATTCACTTCTTATATTTTCATTCGACACTCTATCATACACAGAGTATTCACACATTCGTCTAAGAGATCTCATTTCTACTGCATTTATTCTACTTTTATCCTTCTTTTGCCAGTTCCATGCTTCGCTTCCATACATAAGGGTCGGTAGAAGAACATTATTGTGCACTGCCATTATAGCTTTTTTGGAAAGTATTATTTTATAACAAAGTTTATTTCTAAGTTCTATAAGTATATGAGGAAAAATATATTATCTTCGGAGGCATACTAACATCGTATGACACGTTCCAATAACTCCCCGCGATCACACCCGCCCGCCTCAAATTTCCTTTGCGCCCGGAGTCACGTTATACTTTTCCATGAAGATCCTTACCCCACCCATTCGGACTAAAAATACACTTTACCGTTTTTCACGTTCTTGGCGCGAGAAAATTATCTGAAACGTAAACTTTGAGCGTCAGGTGCGTCAAATGATATAGTGTTAAAATGCTTTAACGAATCCTTGTGTTGTTTCAATTTATTTAGAAAAAGGAAGCCGGCGCGTCGTTAAATTGAATTTCGCCTAACACTAACTTCGGGGAACATAGCAGACTCGATGACGTCAATGTATTCTATATTTTAATACAGTATTACAATTTAGATACAAATAAATGGAAAATGCAGTAGAAATGAGATCTCTAAGACGAATGTGTAGCAAATCTGTATATGATAGAGTGACAAATGCAAGTATAAGAAGTGAATGTGGTGCGAATGAAAGTGTTATGAACAAAATAAGGAAAGGGTCATTAAGATGGTTTGGACACATGGAAAGAATGAGTGAAGACAGAATGGTAAAGAAGGTATATGTAAACGGCGTGAACGGAGCTAGAAACAGAGGAAGGCCGAGGAAAACGTGGCACGATCAAATCAATCAAATATTGAATGTCGGTCACGTGAGGAGTCGGAAAAATCGATGACGAGATGTATGAATGTAGAGGAAACGAGAGACGTATGTCAGGACAGAACAGTGTGGCGTTCCATTCTTTCTGCCTACCCCTCCGGGGAGACGGCGTGATGGTAAGTTAGTTAGTTAGTTAGTTTTATAAATGGAAAGATTTTTCATCGAAATGTTTTTTTTTTTAATTTTTTTTTTATTTATTTTGACATAAACGCCGCAAGGGCTTTTACAAAAATGACATGTTTAGTTACAAAGGTAATATAAAAGTTTGGGCAAATAGACAGACAACTAACATATAACGGCAAAACACAAAAACGAGAATAAGGATAACACTATATATTGGCATTATCGGGTATTACAATCAATGGAAAATGGAAAATGAATTATAAAAATCTTTTAAAAGCTTTGAAATTTGGCACATAGAACAATGAAAAAAAAATATTTGTTTTATCTAAAACATTAAAAGTGATGCAGAATTATACCAATCACGTACTTAGTTGCATTAAAAACTAACATTTTATTAAAGTAGATAAAACATTCAAAATTACATATTGTTAAACAGAGTATAAAAAATGTGTGACATTAATATTTTGGAACTGACATTTTTATTAACGGTGCGAATGATGATGTTATGAACAAACTAATGAAAGGTTCATTAAGATGGTTTGGACATATGGAAAGAATGAATGAAGAAAGAATGGTAAAAAAAGTATATGTTAACGATGTAAATGGAACCAGAAATATTGGTGACCGAGGAAAACGTGGCACGATCAAATAAATCAAATATTGAATGTCGGCTATGTAAGCAGTCAGAGAAATTGACGCGCGTGCATGACGCGATGTATTAATGTTGAGGAATCGAGAGAAATATGTCGGGAAAGAAAAATGTGGCAGTCCATTCTTTCTGCCCGGAGACGGCGTGATGATTAGCTAGTTAGTTTTTTAGTATATTAGAAATGTGTGACATTAATATTTTGGAACTGATGAGTTTATTATGAATACGTTATGAAAATACTGCAATCAGATTCGCTATCACCGAATAACACAGTTATAGCATTAAAACTTTAAATATGTTTCAAACATTAATTGAGTCGTTGGTGTTTCAACTTGATGTGTTTTATATTGGAAGTGTATATTTAGCTCGCGGATATATTCCTGAAGAGGTGTATACCAAAACGAGAAAACTGTCACGGCGCTGGGAGGCGCACATTATCCATAAAATTGGAAATTTGACAGGCCCTTGTCGACACGGAATGACGATTGGTATTTCGGTGGCGCTCTGCGGACTTGCCACGCGTCACACGTAACATGCTGCTAGAATTTAATTGATCCACTCATGCATGTATTATAGTGAGTGGGGATCATGCATATATGAATTCGCCAGTTGCTAAGTGTCCACAAACAATTTCTCTAAGATTAAAAGTGTTTTTAACTAACTAACTAACCATTACGCCGTCTCCCCGAAAGGGTAGGCAGAAAGAATGGACTGTCATACTTTAACCGATGCGGCACTCCATCTTTCCCTTTTCGCCCCGGTGTGATGGGTTGCGAACCTCATCGCCACCAATAGGCATCTCCCGCGCACTCTTCGATCGTAAAACATCCACAAAATAAATCTAAATCTTCTTCTTCTTCTTCTTATTTTTGTCCTGTCACACCTCCGTGGTGCATAGGGCCTCAAGGAATCTTCTCCACCCGACTCTATCGCATGCCTGATGCTTAACATCGTCCCAAGTGAGACCTGCTGCCTTAACCTCGTCCTGCAGGGTTCTTCTCCAGGTGGCTCTAGGTCTGCCTTGCTTTCTCTTTCCCCCCATAGGGGACCAGTCTAGTGCGCCCTGAGCGATGCTTTCGCTATGCTTCGCCCTGTATGGCGCTCCGGTATCATTTCGAGAAAGCTCAAGCTCCAAATATTCAGCAGTAGCGTTAAAAGCGTACTGCTGTACGGAAATCTAAATCAATTAATATAAAATAAAATGATATAAAATAAAATAACACAATAAAAATATTAAAACACAAAATGTTATTTTTGATGGTGCACATATTTAATTTATGTTCCAGGTAGGTATTCACTGTTTTTTTTATTAAGCTGTAATTAAGCACTTAAAACAAACCAACACCGGCAAGAAATTTAAAATGATATTGAAGAAATTATTCAAATTGTCATTGAAACAAATGAAAATTTTATTTTTACACCTGTCAAAATTCTTTATATTATACAAACGAATTTTTTTTTTCGTTTATATAAAGAAAGTTGTTTTTCTATTATATAATTCTTCTTCTTGTCCATGTTAAGATATGTTTTGTTCTCTTTGTACCATATTTGTTCCCTAATTTTGTATATTTTCTACTGAAATTATACAGAGTGCGAAAAATGCATCCCAGTAGAATGCTCATTTATGTTAGGTGTGGATACTTGGTAAATCTATAAATAAATAAATTGTGCCATATCTAGTTTCACCGATGTTGGAAATTACTTGTGTAAAGGCTTATCTGTCTTGTGCCACCCGGAATAACTTCTCCACACTAATTAAATCGGGTGGTGGTCTAAGGTACAGAACACTTGGCTCCTGATCCAAAGAACATGGCTTCAAGCCTGGATACGACCCGATTCCTTATTCGTTATTAACTTTTAGCTCTAAGCTCATATTGAAGATCGTAAAATAAATTCTTATGCCATTGATTCAAACCCTTGGTGTTGTCCACTTAAACACATTTTACTATCAATAAGAAAATCTAATAATATATTATTAAATTTGTTTATGTAACCCCAAAGAAGCTCTGGTGGGAGCGCAACTGATTGATTCGTTAAAACAAATAAAGAGGTGTATTTCAAAATTATTATTAAAACTATTTCAAGCTAAATACAAGAACGTTAGCATAGAATATGTGCAAATTAAAATAAGAGAGAGATCCGGCGACAGAAAGTTGACAAGAGCTAATGCTATATGTTTTTTTTTTAAATATAGGAGTTTTTTTGGGTGATTAATCACACTCAAGCTATTGGTATTTCAAAAGAACTGTTAACTTAACATTAAGCAAATGTTTAATGCACCCATTAATTAAAACAATTACAAATAGTGAATAATGCAACGGATTTAATAGATTCGATGTATTTTTAAGAAGAGAAAACTAAAAAAAAACTTTAGATGTGAACGTAACAAAATGTCTAAAAAATTCATCTCAACCTAAAATAACCGATCAATATTATATTAAAGAAACTCAAGCCAGACCCAATCCCATATCTTCAGAAAGAGGAGCTAAGCATTGTGTCGCCATGACCCCAAAATGAATAATATTTTATTGTAGTCGTATTTATGTCAAATGTGAAAGAGGCATTGTCATTTTTTCAATAGATTTTCCTTGATAACGTCACGCGTAATCTTTTTTTGGAATAATTTCAGAAAAATTCAGACAGTTTTTTAAAGTTGAAAAAGAAAAGAAAATTCTATACGATTTGGAGATAATTTGGTTTTTGGTGTTTGATATTCTTCTTCTTCTTTTTGTCCTGTCACACCTCCGTGGTGCATAGGGCCTCAAGGAACCTTCTCCACCCGACTTGCCCGCATGCCTGATGCTTAACATCATCCCAAGTGAGGTGTCGTGTCCCACCTGTCGCCTTTACCTCGTCCTGCAGGGTAATTTTCCAGGTGGCTCTAGGTCTGCCTCGCTTTCTCTTTCCCCCCACAGGGGACCAGTCTAGTGCACCCTGAGCGATGCAGACTGGGTTCCGTCTCAGAGTGTGACCGATCCACTGCCATTTGCGTCTAGCGACCTGTTCTCTAATTGGTTTTTCGCCTGCCATAGTCAAGAGAGCGGCATTTGACATTTGATTTGGTGTTGGATATTACACATTACATAATTTATATAAATTTTACCCAAAACAAAAAATACGATCGTTGACACCTGTAAAACTCATTCGTGCGTATATATAATAAAGTTTGAACACTATTTGAAACGATCGTATTTGGTTACGTGGGAAGTTGATTTACATATTTTTTTGTAGAGGGGTTGGAAAATTTCGTGGATCCACTAAAAAACTATTTACGTGGCCATAGAGATATCGTAGTAATCGAATATTCGCGCGTGTCTAAGCTCTCAGCTTTGAAAGCGGCACGGTCGAGTGAAATATATTTTTTTCATGAATGTCACATTCATTCATTCGTGTATGAAATATTAACTCATTCATGATCTAATAAACATAACAGAACATTTCTTTTTCTTTTTTAACAATTAAAATAAAATTACTTTTTCTAGTTAATAAAATTCATCATCATCATCGACTGTCCATCGTATCCGATAAAGACTATCCTTCACGAATGTGGTTCCTCACGTGATAATGAAATCCAAATCTTGGACCCACACACCATGGGACATCTTTGGTAGTGGAACAACTACCGCCTAATTCCGATCAATAATATATAATAGATAATTTCTCATTTTGTCTCATCGTCATCTTTGCAGCGAGGCCTCTGCGCTATGCTTCATAAGTCTTGCGTGCCATTATGTATTGTTATGCTCCATGTAGGTCTATCTTCTGCAATCTGTAATGTTACCATTACGATTTCTTCGGCCACTGTATTCGCGCCTTACTCTGTAGCTCGCCAGTTAAGTACCTCTTCGAAATTTATTTCCAACTATCCCCTGTTAGTGAAATGCAGCAACGTCGCGTTATTCCAAATGTCCTGATGAGCACGCCATCGAGGAATCGCCACAAACAGCCTCTTCACTCTTCCATTTTATGTGTTGATTAGTAACGACATCTCTAGCATTTATGTTCATGATTCTTGATTGTAATAAACCTCCATGTATCCCATATAACCTGCGTTTATATTTACACCCGTCCCTAATCGAATGACAGCAGCCGAAAAGAATCTCACGAGTTAAAACCAGAGAACAAAAGCCTTGCTCTCTGCGCTAGCCGAGGTGGAGGTACATTTCAAATATTTTCCCAGCGATCACTATCTGCGTTAGTTTTTTTTAAGGTTCGCTTTGTAGCTTTTCCTCTGTCTTCAATGTGAACGTTTTCCCTGAATTCTTATGACACAGCCAGCTCGGCACGGTTGTTGCTGAATAATGGCAGCCTCAATACTCGCCATATTAATCTCAGCAAGTTTGCTGTCATTCATCCGCTTGTATGCCCTCAATAATATTATTTGAAAAATATACACAAAAACGACCTTCGTGGCCGAGTGTTAAGTGCTACGACTGCCACCCGGAAGAACCCGGGTTCGAATCCCGGTGATGGCAGTGTGATTGTCACACTGTATTTGGTCTGGTGTAGAAATCACGTGACAGTAAAATTGCGAAAGATAAGCTACCTATCCACATGTCACGAGAATTAATATAATATCAAACCATTTATATCGATTTGTTTTAGATTTTTTTGTGGATGTTGGACGATCGAAGTGTGCGCGGGAGATGCCTATTGGTGGCGATGAGGTTCGCAACCCATCACACCGCGTCTCCCGCGGGGCGAAAAGAGAAGGATGGAGTGCCGCATCGGTTAAAGTGTGACAGTCCATTCTTTCTGCCTACCCTTTCGGGGAGACGGCGTGATGGTTTTTTAGTTAGTTAGTTAGTTACATCGATTTGGCTCGCGCTGTAATTATGTAAAGAGTGATTTAACAAAATAATAATTGAATACAACAATAAAGTGTACCGAAATAAATCAATTTATGAACACATGAAATGTTCGTCAATGTCGTCTTTACTCTGAAAAATTGTGTATAAATGCGTTTGGCCCATTTTCTAATACACAGGTTTGAGAATTAATTTTTATTTCGATGCGGGGTAAACTAATATTGTATGCTAATACTTGATTCACTTGTAATGAACCCTTATCGTAATCCTTTACGGAGGGCGACCACTTGAAAGCGGATAATATAACATTGACTTGTTGTGGGTGTATTCAAATTTTAACTAAACGCTTAAAATCTCATCATTAAATTCATTTAGAAATATTTGCACGTAAAAACATATAAAAATATTATTGTTTTTGTTATGTGACATTTTATTTACCTCATCTATTTAAATACGACTTTAAAACATACATCAATGTATGGGATATCAATAAACTTTCATCACAGTTTGGAAGCAGTAATAAACTTTCATCACAACTCGGAAGCAGTAACAAATTTGTAGATAAATATTCATTATTTTATAAACTTCGGTAGTAACATTTTGTAACTGTTTATTACACTTTTCAATTTCAACTTCAACAAAACAACTAAACTAACCGTGACATCGTCTATCCGAAAGCGTAGGCAGAAGTAATGGACCGCTACGCACATTTCTTGAATACTTTTCTTGCTTCCTCAAAATTCATACATCGTTTCATGCTCGCACTACGATTTCTCTGATTCATCGCATGACCCTATATTTATTATTTGATTGATTTGACGTGACATATTTTCCTTTTCTCATTATCTCGTTTTATTCAAACCGTTAACATATTCTTTCTTTATCATTATTTATTTTAAAGTGTCCAAACCATCTTAATAAAACTTTCATTATTTTGTTCATTACACTTTTTTTGCACTGTTTTAACTTCTTATATTTCAATTTAGTACTCATGCATAAACAAATATACTATAATTAAAATGATTGAAAACTTCCGTCTTCTTCTCTAGGAGTTTTAATATATTTAAGATGGAACGACATGTTTCACCCATCTATGGCATGATTGAATAAAAACTCCTAAAAGACAGAGGTTTTCATTTTTCAAGAAACAATAAATTTACTAAACATAACAAGTGTAAAGTTTTTTAAATGATACATTTATAGACGATTTATTATACAAAGATACAATTATACAAAGAAGAAATATCGAATTTCAACGTATTTAAGTTATTTAAATTAGAAAATCAATGCATCAAAGATTTTACAACAATTTATAAAGAGATTGAAAAGCATTGTGTTTTTGGAATCGATTTTTACCGTTTCTTTTTCAAGAGCTCCTTCGACTAAAGCACACAAACACATTCAACTCTTCTTATCCGATCTAATCCAATCCAATCCTGTATAGACCCTTCCGTAACTTAGCTTATACACGACCCACTACAGGCAATGGGGTCACGCTTCCCATCATAGCTGGTCAACTAGTGTAATGAACCCATATTTAATTTACCCTAACAAGGTGCCTCGAAGAGGGGTTGCGTTTTTCACAAGTCAGATATTCAAAGCTTTTCAGTGATCGGTCAGTGAAATGGAAGATTGAAATTTAAGACGAAGCTGTCGATTTTTAGCAACGCTTTTGGATTAAGGAAGCTATAATTTGTCATAAATAAGTTCAGAAATTTATCAATAGAATAATTGACATAATTTATTTAAATTGAAAATGTCCGTATCATAAGTCGTAGACAAAATAAATTCTTATTTTGCAGATTGTTATCCTTTTTACCTTATTTATAATGAAAGAAAATCTAAAATATTGTTAAGATAATAATCCTTCGACTGATATTAACGGGTAAAGTGGAGGGACATCGGGGAGTTGGTAGAAGGCATCTGTCCTGGCTGCGGAACATCAAAGAGTGGACAGGAATAACAAGAGTTAAGAAGCTGTTCCAAGTGGCGCAGGATAGAGATGCCTTTGTTGCAGTGATCGCCAACGTTGGGGGGACCTGAACGGCACCGAAAGAAGAAGATTATATCTTAAACATTCTCACTTCAATAATGATGATACTATTCTAAATATTGACATTTTATTATTTTTAATAGGAGTGACACGTTTCGCCTAGCTAGGACATTATAAAATATTTGATAATGACTAAATCCATTTTACCGATTAGAAAAGTGACACAACTGAAATAAACCACTGTTTAGAACTGCGAAAAAACATTATGCCCTACTCCGGGTAAGACCCCGAATAACAAAATCAGAAACACCGGCATACGTGAATCCTACAACACGGAAGATATTGTAAGATGGAGAAACTACTTCTACGCGTGGTAGCAAATAATATGCCAAAGGTGGCGAGGCAGTTGGAGTCGATATCTCAGAAGAACTTTATGTACCAAACAGATTCTATCTATAATACTACAAGAGAAAGAAAATGTGAAAAATTGGATATATACAATATTCAATTTGCCTCAAACCAATCTGCCTCGTCCATTCGGTCCAAACGCTATTTGATAATGACCTAGCAAGGTAATCATCAGTGGCGGTACTGCCATAGAAGCCCAGAAGCCCGGATTGCGTAACAAAATTTTGAATTAAAACCTTTTCTGGCTTACAGAGGTTCAGCTCTTGTGCCTATTCCTCTTAAGTCTGTTGGGAACATTGTTGGAAGGTGATTTGGTGGGTTGATGGTTTATGCGGAGGCACGATTTCTTAGATTTGGGGGTTTTGATTCAAAATTTCTTACGCAAGCCGGGCTTCTTGGCTTCTATGGTAGTACCGCCACTGGTAATCATGTCACTTACATATAATATAATAAAACTTTAAGAAAAATAACGTTTTATATCATTGTTAAGGATATAAAGTTTTTTTTCCACGATTACTACTAATTCAAAAAAAGGATAACAAAATATGTCAACCGATGTTGTTAAACTAGAATAACATTTTGATAATGGATCTACTGAAACAACGAGCGGAATGTAGACACCGTTCTTAATAATTGATTATAATACGAGATTTTTAATCGTTTAAATTTGACACACTGTTATTATCCATATCACAATTATTTTTTTATGATATGTGGTTAAGTTGTGTTATTTGTTACACCCGATGATGCCAACATAGGTTGGCAAAACACCTGTAGCGAAAATATCATAAAAATAAATTGAAACTTATAATAGCAGAGTTTCAGTATTAAAAAATTAATATAATGGTGTTTCGGCCAAAGCAATGGATTATTTAATATAATTATTAAATAAGATTAATTACTTAAAAGAATGAAAGACGAATAAATGCAGTAGAAATGAGATCTCCTAGACGAATGTGTAAAAAAACTGTGTATGATGGAGTGACGAATGAAAATATATGAATCCGCTGCGTATTATGAACAAAATAATAAAATGAATATTAAGATTGATTGGACATATGGAAATAATGAATGAAGAAAGAATGGTAAAAAAAGTATATGTTAACGAGGTAAATGGAACTATAAATAGAGGAAAACTGAGAAAAATGTTGCCCAATCAAATAAACCAAATATTGAATGTCGGCCCCGTGAGGAGTTGGAGAAATCGACGTGCGTGCACGACACAATGTATGAATTTTGAATAAGTGAGAGAAGTATGTCAGGAAATAAAAGTGTGGCCGAACATTATTTCTGCCTACCCCTTTGGAGAGACGGCGTGATGGTTAGTAGTAGTAAGCCTTAAGTTGATAATACTGAGCCAAGTACGTCTTCTATACCAAATACTAATCTGTAGAACATGAGTGAGCGGCCTATAAAATTAGATTTATGAAGAAAAAAATGAGGAAAAATCGGGTTACCACTGAGATGCTGTGATTTATCACGTCGGTTCCAATTTGACTCTCGGGGAATTGCATGCCTCCCTTAAATATACAGCGGTGATGGATTGCGAAGGCTTGCTTTACTATTGGGTGGAAGAGGGAAGTGGAGATGAAAATTGGCGAAGAAATTCGTTAACCAAATACTTGAAATTGAAATGACAATCAAGTTGTAAATATTGAATTCGAAAGATCTGGAAACGAAATGCGGTAATATAAACAGTAATTTTCGTTTTATTATTATTATTGGATTATTCATTTTAATCGTATTTATTAGGTGTATAACTTTGCTTCCGCCGTTTTTTTCCAAAATTCGAGGCTTAATCGTAAAAAACTGGTTATACATTTATGATTCAAAGTATTGTCCATCGCTGGCCACTACTTTCTCCCATCTTTCGGACAGCATACGAATCTCGCATTGAAAAAACTGGTCATCTTTTGAAGCGATTCACGAATCGATCCAATTTTTTACTTCTTCATAAGACCGGAAGTGCTGGTCAGCTAGGCCGTGTGCCATTGATCGAAACAAGTGATAGTCCGAGGGAGCAACGTCTGGAGAATACGGCGGGTGGGGTAGGACTTCCCATTTCAAAGTTTCCAAGTATATCTTGACCATTTTCGCAACATGGGGTCGAGCATTGTCATGCTGTAAAATCACTTTATCATGTCTCTCGTTGTATTGCGGCCGTTTGTCTTTCAATGCTCGGCTCAAACGCATTAATTGCGTTCGATAACGATCGCCTGTGATTGTTTCAGTCGGTTTTAACAACTCATAATACACTACGCCGAGCTGGTCCCACCAAATACTGAGCATAACCTTGGAACCGTGAATATTCGGTTTGGCCGTCGACGTGGAAGCATGGCCGGGATATCCCCATGATTTTCTGCGCTTGGGATTATCGTAATGAACCCATTTCTCGTCCCCAGTCACAATGCGATGCAGAAATCCCTTCCGTCTTTCCCTTGCAAGCAGCTGTTCACAAACACACAAATGCCGTTCAACATCTCTCGGCTTCAACTCGTACGGCACCCAATTTCCTTGTTTCTGAATCATTCCCATGACTTTCAGGCGTTTTGAAATGGCTGGTTGCGTCACTCCCAATGATCCTGCCAATTCTTGTTGCGTTTGACACGAGTCTTGATCAAGTAATGCCTCCAATTCTGCATCTTCGAAAACCTTCTCTCTTCCACCGCCATGCTGGTCTTCGACGTTAAAATTACCGTTCTTGAAGCGTTGAAACCACTTTCACTAATAGCGGCCTCACCATAGGTATTTGAGAGCATTCGATGAGCCTCAGCCGCAGATTTCTTCTTATTAAAGCATAAAATTAAAACCTCCCGCAAATGACGAGAATTTGGCTCGTAAGCTGACATGTTTAATCGGGAATAACTTTATGATGCAGACACAATTCGACTAATATTTCGATGGCGTTATGTTTACAAATACTAAAGCTTATTGTATGACATCTATGATCTATTTATTCCAACTACCACTTACCGCTACTGCCATCTATTGCAAAACGGCAGAAGCAAAGTTATACACCTAATACGTAAAATATTGTTTGTAGAATATACAATGTCTAGCAGAGTTTTCAAAATTGTAAACGAAAATACATTTATAGATGCTTTATTTGTACAATAAATATTGTGTTAATTAATTTAATCTATTTGATTTTTTTTTCATACAACAGGTCGCTTGAACTCAAATACTGTATACATTTATTTTTTTAGCTATTATATTGATTCTCATGACATGTGATGGGTAGCCAATCTATCGCCATTTTTTTGTCACGAGAATTCTACACCAGACCAAAGACAGTGTGATAATCACAATATATAAATAAATACATGTTTTAATTATTATTTCTTGAACAATAATGTAATACTCTATATTATATAATTAATACGAATGAAAACGTCTGTTTTGGTAATGTAATGAATCATCTTTCTATGGCGTTTATCAAATAAGTTTTAATGCAAAAACAACACTAAAATATTCTTGATTTGATGCGTGGTATGCGTGTATGCATGATGAAATAAAACCACAAAATCGTTACTCTAAATTAGAGGAAGGAGTTATATACCAATTTAAACAGGTAATCTTAGTGACAATTTGTATGGATTTCCATTGATTGTCTCATTTCCATTGTTGATTCCATTCCAACGATTTTAGAAAGAGAGATTTTTTGAATATTTGAATTGAAGATATATATTTCGAAGTATCTAGGCACGCACAAGATGTTCATAATACAACACGATTCGAAAAGCGAAAAAATAGTAGAGACAGAGAAAGCATAGAGAAATTACTGGATACTTACCCATCTATGAACGAGTACATATGACGAATGTACAAAAGGAAAACAAGACTATGCTGTTGTGTATGAACACTGCAGGGCGCCATATATGCGACTCTGTCATTGTTGCAAATGACAGAGTCGCATATATGGGTGGATCTATAAAGCATTGCATGGGTCGGCTCAGAAAATAATATTTTACATAGGTACCTTAGATAACATGGCTTATTTCCACGTAACAAAGTATAAGCAGCTTTTTCTTGAATCTAAACATAGTGCAAACTAAATAACATAACAAATAGGTATCAAGCCCTATGCCCGAAGGGGACAGGAAAGAATGGACTGCCACGCTTTTATTTACTGACATACTTCTCTCGATTCCTCAACATTCATACATCGTGTCATGCACGCACGTCAATTTTTCCGACTCCCCACGTGCCCGACATTCAATATTTAATTTATTTAATCGTGCACACATTTCCGCAAAAATTATGAAACGATCGCACTAACATTGTAGAAACTTATGAGTTTCATTGTATAATATTTATTATTAAATAAATAAATTTGTAGAAATCATAGCGCGACGCCTCCTTATGGGGGTGATGCTCTTTAATATACGATGCAACAGTTTCCCATGCTTTCAGCATTTCTCTTCAATAAGCGCAATCGCCAGAAGATTGTTGTTTCCTCCTCTTCCACTAACAAACTCTCCTCCATAACTTCTTGCTGTGAAACACAATGCAACTCCATTAGCTCTTTACGTGGTCTTGCATTGTGTTTCACAAGCTATTCCACAAGCTCATCAATATCGTTGTTATCCACCTCTTATCCCATGGTATTGACCAAAGATACAATTTCGTTGACTGTAGACTCCACAGGTACTGTTTCAAACCGCTCAAAATAACATTCGTTAACGCTCTCGCGGACATTCTACCGTCCAAGGCCAGCAGACGTGGAATATACTAAGTATCCTTCCCCTGACTTAATGCATTTATATAAAAATAAGGACATCTTCGGACAGTGTATAACATTAGTCCGCTATTTTATTAGCAGATGTTCAAAAGATACCGAATCCGCGAAGTAGCCGAAGTCACATACAAGTGAGGGTCCTCTTGGCCCCCCTTCTGCTTGGAACCCTTCCCAAGCCTTGTCAATCATCTTGAGGCAGGTAAGCGAACGCAAAATATCGCTAGTTAAGGGAGCATTTTTTTCACACTCTGTTTTGCTCGTTATGCGAATTACCCGTTATGAGAGGTTCCATTTTAATTAATTAATATGAATGAATATGTCGGTCTTCTATATTTTAGATGAAATTACATGTTTCGCCCTTCAAAGGCATTATCGAATGTGGCGAGAATCAAGTGCGCGGTTATTTATATACTTGATTTAATGAAACAGAATATAGTAATTAAGACAATTGAAATAGTTACAAGGTAAAGTTACATAATACTGTAAAGCATTTCTTGGAATCAATTCACAAATTTATGAGTAATTTACAATGCTAATACATTTAAAGAACACTGATTGATTATGAAGAAAACACTTAATGTCATACAAACATTAAGTGCTTTCTTAGATTTTTTTACAGTTTTTACAATTATAAATTAATTATTATGGTAGTAAGTTTCCATATTTCCTTCTGAAATATGTAACCTCACTCCATTTTTAACAGCTATTTTCATTTTTGAAAATTCGTTTCTAGGTTTATATTATTTTTGTACAAATGTTCAAAGATGTTATTTGAATTAAAAGAACAATACGAGTATTTACTCAATTAGGTGATTAATAAATTCCGAAAGTTATTATGAGAAAGATGTCTTATGTACTATTTTATAAAGTCACGCGTTGTTTTTTTTTTCCTATATATAATATTAAATAATCATTTCATTTTACAATACACTACAAAAGCAGAAGCAAATAAAAAAGAATGCCCCTTTTAGCGCCATCTTTGCAATATATAAAGCTTTCTTGACATTGATACGAAGAAGAAGGATTTCTTTTAAAAATATAATTATAAACAAAGATTGTTCACAAATAAACACTTATTTTTGAACAAGCAACTACAACTTTTTAGAAGTGAGTTGTATCTTTTAAATCTATTTAACGAAGTGAAAATAAAAATTTGCTTATATGGTAAAAACAAGACTTACTGTCTTGTTAAATCAGTGCGAAATCGCAAAGGCATATTTGCATTCGGTGATTAATAATATTATAATACCATTTCAAACAAGAAAAATTCATAGATATATACAATATATAAAATCATTTTCATACGCCCGTATAAAAAACAATTGGTTGTGAGAGCTTTCGTACAACGAATGTAAAACTTATGTACACGCTAAAAGAAGATAAATGAAGACGTTCAAAACAAACACCAAAAAAGAAAAAAGGACATCCTACCGACCAGAGCCAGCAGACGTGGATATACTAAGGATCCTTCACCTGATTTAATGCATTTATATCAAATATTAGGACCACTTCGGACAGTGTATTACATTAGTCCGCTCTTTTATAGGCAGATGTTCAAAAGATACGGAATCGGCGAAGATAGCTGAAGTCACACGCTCTGATCAGATTGAATGAGAAATATCCTGGTTTATATCCTGGTTTAGTAGTGGATTAATCTATATTGTTTGGTTTAACAAAATTGAAGAGTTCCCTTTCTAAATGGTAAATGGTATTAATTTTGGTAATTCATTAATTAAAATTTCTTGGTAGAAGTTCATTGTAAATAATGAAATTAAAAATACATCGCAACTAAAAAAAAGTGGAATAAATTGTTTTAATGTTAAAGAATTTTTACAATATAAAAAAACTTACTAACTAACCATCACGCCGTCTCACCGAAGGGGTAGGCAGAAATAATGGACTGCCACACTTTTATTTCCTGACATATTTCTCTCGCTTCCTCAACATTCACACATCGTGTCATGCACGCGCGTCGATTTCTCTGACTCCTAACATGGCCGACATTCAATATTTGATTTATTTGATCGTGCAACGTTTTCCTCGGTCTTCCTCTATTTCTGGTTCCATTTACATCGTTAACATATAATTTTTTTACCATTCTTGCTTCATTCGTTCTTTCCATGTGTCCAAACCATCTTAATGATCATTTCATTATTTTGTTCATAACACCATCATTCGCACAGCATTCACTTCTTATATTTTCATTCGACACTCTATCATACACAGAGTATCTACACATTCGTCTAAGAGATCTCATTTCTACTGCATTTATTCTACTAAAAATATATAAATATAATAATAAAAAATATACATATCGTGGACATACTCGTACAAGAGAAAGTGACCAAGTGACAAAATCAATAATGTTCAGGGGAGCCATTTTAGTGTTTTTCTAAAGTTCAATTGCTTCTCAAAGATCAGATTTTTCAAGTAGCTGGTTGGTAATTTTACATTATATGAACAGTGCTTTTAATTTTAAGGTTAAATAAAAAAATATTTAAAAAACATTATCACTTTTATGTAAAAAAAAATTGAAAAACTTAGTCAATTTTACCTGTCAAATTTTTCATGATATTTTGCAGATAGTCATTTTTATTTCGTACATTGGGGGAGATAGTATGAAATATAATTCAATATTTTGGGATTTTTTATTTCATAATCTATTTTTATATATTTATAGAGGTTAAATAAACACAGAAATACAAAATAAATTAAAAAGACCAAATAATTAAGAAGTTTTACGTAATAATCTAAAGAATTTTGTTTATTAATTTATTTAAAAAAAAAAAAAAATTCTAGTATTTATTCATCGTCTTCAGATTCTGAATCCTTATTTGGATCAGGTGCTCTATCTGGATGATTTATTTCAGGTAGCGATCTATAACAAGTATGATATTCTGGAGGAATCGCTCCAGAGTCCTTTTTAGTTTAGATACGGGTATTTGCTTGGAGAATAAATGCTGATTTAATTATGGATCTTTCACTATGTATGGGTTGCTTTTTTCATTTTTGTTTCTTTTAGATTATTTCAACCTTAAAAATATTGATAGTCATTCAAGCAGTAAACGTTAACAAGTTTTATGACAGACTCTTTGGCACTATGCATAGGGTTTACCTCCATGTATAAATGTCCCGATTCTAAGAAATTATCTTGAATCGTTTTGAACCAGGTGGTTTGAGTCAAGTACAGGAATAATGATCCAATACATTGGATACGATTTTGGCCTAAACAAGTATCAGAAAATAATGAAAGTTCAGTAATGTTTTCATCAAGACCGTTTATCCACATCTGTAATGCAGTATCTATTTCTGAACTTCCATGTTGCCCGTTCACCTCACTCCATGTAAAGCATAATGCAGTATTAGGTGCACTATCAATTGGGCCATGACTAATGCAACTATCGGATTATAGAAAAACAAACCGTATACTAACTACTAACTCTAAATAACTCTTTACTGGTGACATCTACCGACAAGTGAAATTGACCAACTGTCACTTGGTGAATTTTACTTGTCAAGAATCTGTGAGTTTCTATCAAATGGTCACATTTTTTAAAACCTAATTTCTTTTTGGAGTGTCAAATCCACGAGAAATTTTTACCAGTCAAGCATTATGCTAATACGATGTTAAAAAGTCAATAATCTCAATTTCGTCATTTTTGCAGATAGTCACCTTTACTTGCATACCCACGATATATATTAGGTCCTTACATATGAAATTCGCGTTTTGTATGGGAGGAACATAAAGTTGATTTTTTTTTAATATAATATATTTATTTAATCAAAGTATGTACCATTGCTATCTATGCACTTTTGCCATCTCATAGGTAGTTCATCGATCCCTTTACTAAAAAAACTATTCGGACGGGAATCAATAAAACCTTTGAAGTCGGTTTGGACTGCCCCATCGGAGTTGAATTTTTTCCCTTGCAAGAAGTTATCCAAATTTCGAAAAAAAATAGTAATCCGTTGGGGCAAGGTCCGGAGAGTACGGTGGATGTCTTAGACATTCCAATTGAAGCTCTTCTAATTTGGTAGCCGTCTGTTGTGCAGTGTGTGGTCTAGCGTTATCATGAAGCAGCAGTGGCCTAGAGCGATTAACCAGCCTCAGTTGTTTAGCAGCTAGCTTTTCCATCGTGGTTTAAGAAAGATTTAAGAAAGCCAGATTTAAGAAAGCTGTAGTGAACGACACCAGCACTAGTCCACCAAACGCTCACAAGTAACTTTTTTGGAGTCAATTTTCGCTTGGGGCATGGTTTGGCTGGTTCGGCAGGGTTCAGCCATTGCGATGAGCGCTTCCGATTATCATACAGGATCCACTTTTCATCACAGGTAATGATTCGATTCAAAATCCATTCATTATTGTGCCGGTTGAGTAATGCAACGCAGCAGTCAACACGCGTTTGTTGATTTGCTTCACTCAATTCGTGAGGTACCCACCTTTCAAGCTTTTTCACCTTCCCAATTTGCTTCAAGTGGATTTAAACAGTTTTATCACTAACACCGCAGCCTGCAGCTAACTTGGACGTGGTTTGCGATGGATCCGCTTCCACAATAGCCTTCAATTCTTCATTATCAACTTTGGTCTCCAGCCGTCCACGGAGCTTGATCTGCAGGTCGAAATTTCCAGAACGAAAACGTTGGAACCAAAAACGCACTGTGTTTTAATTAATCCTTCAAGCCGTTTCTGCAGCACTGGTGCCACGGTGGAACTCGTACTCGTAAATAACGCGATATTTCAAGTTTTCCATTTTGTAAACTGAGTGACGCAAAGAAAAATAACAATTGAGGAAAAAACAAATGAATTATAATTTTCGAAAGACAAATACTTGAGTAAATAGCTGTATAAATTTGAATTTGGAATTCCTAACCAAAGAGAAGATATTTGAGATCAAAGTTGCCAGTACGGCAAAACGCCAATTTCATATGTAAGGACCTAATATATTTTATTCGGTGAGCACATATTTGAACAGAGGCCGTTATATTATTTCCGAGAAAGCTTTAAATTATTATTCAAAAGTGTGAATTGGAAGTTTTTATAAGAAAGATTGCTTTTATTGCGTCGTTAGACTTCAAGAGACATATTACGAATAAACTTTTTATGATTCTTCCAACATTAAGATAAGCGCTGAACCTCTATATAAAATAATAAATATACGTTATATATTATCATTATTTATATTAATATAGCATAAACATAACAAGTACTAAAAATAATAAGTATTACAATATTTATTGTATAATATAATATTATAAGTTTCACGGTAAGGATCGATATGTTTTTTGGGATCTTGGTTATATACGTTTGGGATCTTATATTCCTCATTTACCGACGTTTCGGAGAGGATACCAAGATTCCAAAATATATATATACAATAAACACTTGAAATTTATTTCAATTCTTTGATAATATTATATAATTCGGCACAAGAACCAATAAGATATATTCATGGACATTGAATGTTTGATTATTTAATAGATTTATTATTGAAATATACCTTTTCAAGAAACGATTTATATTACCTCCGATAAAAGGCATTCCAAACAATCCTATTTAAAGTTCACATTCTTATTTCGTTTAGAATTTAAACCAAGTTTTATTCTGGTAATTGTAATGAAAGGTCGCTTGAAATAGATAACCTTCTAAGGTTAACTATTATCGGTTGAGTAACGCCATTTTGAAACTTTTGATATTATTTTACAATGTACTGAAAATTACTTTAAAACGTTATCATCTTTGAAAGTAGTTATTATTAACGTTCAGATTTCTTATATTGTGGTCGTGTTTTCGACCCTCACAGTGCATAATGGATTTATTGTAAGGATCTATTAGAAATATTTTAATTTTAATTTAATGAAATTTACACATTTTATTTTGCCTCAAAAATCAATATCGTATAAATACTTTTTTATTGAATAATTAGGCATTTTTATTGTGCTTGTTCATTCTAAGAAATTTTGAATAGATTTAACTGGTTGACCAGGAAACATTTGTGTGATTCTGTAAGTCTCAATGCTGGGTGGGCTGATCATATAAAAATAATACCATATGATATAACATGGATTACGGATATAAAGATTATGTCTAAATGGGTGTCGCGCGAAAAGATGTCGAGAAAAAGATAGATATGAAAAGAGATGGCCAGGGACAGGAGTCAATGAAAGACTGATGTAGATGATGCCAAAGAAGTGCCGAGAATAAGAAAATAATTTGTTCTTACACATTCGGATTCTTATCCGCAATGTTAAATCACAACGGCAAGTTTACAAACATATATTTTAAACAGCGTTTTGTATTGGACACGATTCAAATGAAACCCAAATAATACAATTTAAGAACAAATAAAATTTCATTTGCAAACAGTATTTTGTGAAATAAAAAAATCTGCACAATGGAACCCGAAACAGCCCACTCGGTTATGCTTCCGAATAAGCGACACAATAAGTTTGTTTACAACTCTACCAAAAAATCGATATTTGTGAACGCCCTAAATTTCGTAATTGGATAATTAATTATTAACTGTGTCTTACGAATAATCCTCTGAAATAAAACCGGTTTTCAGATAATTAATTTACAGTTTTTTTTTACGAAATCTTAATCATAAGATTGAAAAATATTTTGAAGGTATAATGTAATATGAAAAATTATTGGGAATTCTTTCAATTTAATATCTTTACAAATAAAAAAAAAGAGTTGTTTATAAATTTTCATATGAAGCAGGCACTTTGTGGATAGGGGTGTTTTTCAAATAAAATGTTTACTCGAAAATTACATGTCCTATGACTTTCGAGGTAATTCTGCAGGCTATTGATTTTAAAACTGTTTTTTTTTATATCTCAAAACAACAGAATAACTCACAAATTGATTATTCACATATCCAAAAGTACTTATATCTGTTTATTTTGCTTAATTATTGGGAATATACGATAGAAAAGTGGTGATTTTTCTAGTGTCCCACGCTCCTTTTGCACTTTATAAACGAAAAATATTCCCGTGCGCTTAACCCAACCAATGACAGGTCATAAGTCCTGTAAACACCTTGATCATCCATATTCAGTTTCCAGTTTGTTTCTTCGTCTCTATTGAGATACAATGAAAAATATTCATTGATAAGCTACTTCTTGTCCAAGAGTTTTATGTTATTTGGAAGGATTATATGATCCAGATTCAATAATATTCCTAGATAACAGCGTATTAGAGTTCAAAATAATATAAAATACTGTTTTTATTTAGTCACTCAAAACGACGTTGGTGGAAAATTCCGTATACGCTACGTCGATATACTGATTTAAACGAAAAATTTACTATAAACTAAGTATATATTTGATTGATGGCAACATTTTATAGCTCGTCAACGGTCGCCATGTTCGTAAATTGACACCAGTCGCATTATGTTATGTGAAATAGTGGTCGGGCGTCACGACGTGCTGTTTCTATTTTCCACTACGAACGTGATTCTATAATGTAAGTATTGATCGTTTGACTTACAGCTTTTCATGGCTAAAAATGACCGACATCTAGAATCTGAATTCAATGTAATATTTAGTAAAATCATATTCATAAACCTGCATTTTGGAGTTTGTTTCAATACTGGCATCATACGTCACATCCACTACGCGACGTGATGTATTAGTGAACGCCAAATGTGACGTAGTGGAATTATTACGCAACGAGCAAACTTTTTGAAAAACGCCCATAGACGTTTTAAACTTATAGATATAAAATGACAAAACAATTTGTATTTAATTAACACATTAACACATTATTACAGTTTATTTAGCTTATCCATTTCTATCCCTAACCCCTCCCCCTTCTGACTTCCCATTATTAGTATTCATTTGAACCTAACACACCTAATTATATTAATTTGCAGTTCCCAGAAATTTACTATTTCAAAGATGAACATGTTTTCGATTTGCCCTTTCCCTCTCTCACCCCCCCCCCCTCTGACTTCACCACCGTTTATTACGAGTATTATATATACATGTGTTTTTATTTGGTTATTTTACTGCCTTGATTAAGCTTGGGTCCAAGCGAAACTAGTCGGCATCAATTATAATAACCGTACCGCGGTTAAATACAAAGTGTTTTATTATTTTATATCTTTGAGTTTGAGTTGTTTATATTTAAACTTAATACATATTTTTTATTTTTATGCCAAGGTTTTAAAATTGATGACGATACGCTCTAGTAATACATGAATGAATTGAGAAGATGTTTGCAAATGAGAAAAGTCTACCGAAATCACTTCCACTCCAAACAGTGAATCTATGTAGAGCGGGTATATACTTCTGGTGAATGGCAATGAGCCTCTCGTTCCTATACAAATGAGAACCTGTGCAAATTGCAGGATTGAATTTATGTAGAATGCACTCACGAGATTCAATTGCAGTTCCTACCATAAGCTCGACCGTGTCTTTTTTTCTGACAAGGTAAAGGTAGTTAGGTAAAATGTCTCAAATTATGAATAGATAATAAATAAACACAATTTTTAATTTGTAGTCTTTTTAAAGTGGAGAGAATACAAAAAAAAAAATAACAATGATAGAATAATACATATTTCTTTCCATGACATACTATAAACCTGTCAATTCTAATAATTTTTCTTTTATTTATAATTTGTAATTATTTTAGGAGAAAAAAAACCAATGTGCGTTATGATAACGTGGTATATAATAAAAATAGGCTTTTTACTGAGTGATATTAACGTCAAGGGAAGGTAGAATATCGTGATAAAAGACAATGAACTAACTTTGATTTTATTATACTATTAATTCGATTCAAACACCATAGTATCACCTGTATAAAACAATCATCCTAACAGTAGTGACCTATGGATGTGAGGCGTGGACAATGACAGCGAAATCCGCAGAGCGACTGGATACTTTTGAGAGAAGAGTGCTGCGCAGAATTCTGGGACCTGTGAATCTGGTGAAGGCTGGAGAGTACGGCATAATGACGAGCTGTACCATATTTGCAAAGCTCCCAGTCTCTCCACACATGTCAGACTGAATAGACTGAGATGGGCCGGTCATGTGCAGAGGATGCCGTCATCGCGAACCCCAAAAAGTTTGCTGGAGTGGCACCCAGGTGGTAGAAGACCAATTGGACGACCAAGGCTGCGATGGGAGGATAAAGTTGGGAGAGATGGGGCAAGATTGTTACGAGTGTCAGATTGGAGGGTCGAAGCGGAGGACAGGAGTTGGAGGCGAAGAATACTGGAGGCTAAGGTTCGATATGGGTTGTAGGCCCATCGAAGAAGACAAAAAACATAGTCTAGTTTTAAAATTGAATTTTACATTTTACTGAGATTATGCTTAAATGGGTAGGGGGCGTCACAAGGCTAGATCACACCAGAATTCAGCACGTCAGAAGTATATTCAAAGTTGCCTCAATAACAGGAATGCCGAAAGAGATACAGCTCTAGTGATTTGACCGTTTCTTGCGGCGGGACTACGACCATTAGACCATATTTAAGTAATGCATTCACTAACTCAACCTCATACGGAGCAGAGAATGCGTACTGTAAAATATTGGAAGCCAGGATAATGAAGGAACCAAACACCAGCCGCTTGTATCGAAGCAGAGGCAAAAGCGAAAACTATGGACGACGTATAGAGAGTATTGACAGATATTAATATAATATTGTATTAAAATTATCCTCATTTTATTATTTGTCAAAACTGACCATATTCATGAAAATTATGTTTAAATATTTTTTGGTTATATATTGGTTATATATTATATCTGGTGGTGGTCTAGGGCAGGGGTCGGCAAACTTATTAGCCAAAGAGCCAAATACGTACATCGCAACGATTGTAAAAAAAATTGAGAGCCAAATTTGATTATTAATTTAGCATACATTTACTATATGTAATATAATTTTAGCGCTTCATTAAATGACGAGTACACTGAAAAGAACTTGATTTCATACTTAATTAAAACTTTATTCATTGTTTTAAATTTGTGAATTCCTTAATTACATATTATTATATGTATTCTAATTTTGGTGTGTTCTGCCTATTGGTACTTATTGTCTTGAAACTGTAAGATTGTCTATTATTAATAAGCCTAAGAGACAGAGTCAGAAACGATACGGTGAGAGAAAAAACAAAGGTCACTGACATCATCAACCGGGTGGCGACTCTAAAGTGGCAATGGGCAGGCCACGTAGCCAGAAGCTCAGACGAAAAGTGGACAAGAAGACTGCTGACTTGGAGACCGTGGACGGCAACTACGGTGGAAGGATGATTTGAACAGACACGTCAGAATAACCTGGATGCAATCTGCACAGGACAGAGTGACATAGAAGCGAATGGAGGAGGCCTTTGTCCAGGAGTGGACGGGAATTCTGCTGAAACCAAATGTCTTTCATTTTTCGGACCCATTCTGCTGAAAGCAGATGTCTTCCATCTCAATCCCTTCCAATTCACACAAAAATAAACCCTGTTGGGTAACGTGCAGAAGCGATGACATTTTAATTGTTCTATCTTTCATTGCTTTGGCAGACAATGATAACTCTTTCCGTGGACATTTGCGCCAAAGTCGTGGACATTTATGCCATTTGTGCCAAAGTGGCAATTACCAAGGAGCCGCACATAAGGGGCCAAAGAGCCGTATGCGGCTCCGGAGCCGCACTTTGCCGACCTCTGATCTAGAGGATAGAACGCTTGGCTCCTGATCCAGGGGACATGGGTTCAAGCCTGGACACGACCAGATTCCTTCTTCATAATAATGAGCTATTTTGTGCTCACATTGAAGATTTAAAATAAATTCTCATATCATTGATGTAAATCCTTGATATTAGTCTTGTTTTAAAAAAAATATATACAAAAACTAAGAAAACACTGATGAAGGACTTTCGTGTCCGAAACACGTTTGTATTATTTGTTTAATACGGTTAGCGAGGTTTACAATGTTACATACATTGTACAATATATTTAATTTTATTTAACTCAATACAAAATCCTTAGAGACAGGAATGCCAATATAAAAGAGTGAAATGTCCCTATTCAATTTTATTCACTTCTGATTACGTTCCCTGTATTACCTAGAGGCCCGATTTTCCATACAGACTTGTTCACGTGAACCAGACTACGTCTCGTATGTAAATTCATTCCGGGCTAGTGCCCTCTCACAATAGCATTTTGTCAATACTGTTACATCAAGCAATGGTTATCGAGAAATCACTAAGTAATGAAAAATATACGATTGGCTGAAATGTTAACAATTTTATCGCTTTAAATCTGATACTATGTTAAAGAAAGAAGGTGAAAGGAAGAGAAATGATATGAAAAATTGTCCATTCAGCCATATCATGTAAAAAGTAATCTAAATAATAGCCCATACACAAAGATTCGTAATAAAATGATAATTATTATACGATCTCTTCTTAAGTTCTATCTGGGATTGGTTTGCAGCAAAGTTTATTAATATCTTTGCTGGTTCTTGGGATGCCACTTGGGCATTTTTGATGTGGTAGTTTACCGTTGCTTTCCACATATTATACAATATAATATAATAAAAATTGGCAAACTGTCACTCGTTTGCAAGTACTTCGTGAACAACAAGTATACGTAGGGTACGAGCATACCCGTAGAATTAAAAAAATTGAGTTACAAAAGCGTTGAGACAAACCATTAGGAATGATCGATAATCTGGAAAAGATAGATAAATCAATAAATCTAATAATATGATCAAGATTGTTCTGTTTCTTCAATTCTAAAAATATGTACCACCATCGAGCATATTTTGAAGCAAGGACATGACATTGGCAAAAATAATATAACACATATTTTAGTTATCTAACTAACCATCAAGCCGTTTCACCAGAGAGGTAGATAGAAGAGATGGACCGCCATACTACTCTGACCTGAAATACTCTCGATATTCCTTTACATTCATACATCGTAACATGCACGGTCGTCGATATTTCCGACTTGTGCGAATGTGGCCGCCTTTTATTCTTTGATTAATTAAGGCATGCCATACTTCCCTTGGTGTTCCAAGGATTTTCATTTCACTGACACTGATGTATACAACATTTTAACCATTCTTATCTCGTCCGCTTCTTTCATATGTCAAAACCATCTCAGGGATATTTTTTTTACTTTACATATGATGCCTTGCATTTCGTCGCTTGGTATTCCATCATATATCGTTTTCCCGCACCCTCTACTCAGTGATCTTATTTCTACGGCATTTATCCATTTATTTATTTCAGTTAGTCTATATACTCTTAGAATGTGTGTATAGAATGAAATGTTGAATATATATTATATTTTTATTGATATTTTACTTTATAAAATCATTCGGTTTCTGTATTAAGCATTTAACACGGAATAAATGTACATGTACATGTAAATGTAACAAACTATTGGATCGTAAAATGGTCCGATTGCCATTGGTAATGGTTTAACTTGACGTCCAAATAATGGAGCCTTCTCGTTTTCAATTGAATTCCTACAAAAAAGTTGTCACCTACTTTGGATATATCAATTGTCTATCACGTAGGTACTGATATTAAACTCTTTGTCGAATCATAGATCAAATGGAAACGTACCCCGAATACTCGTATATTCCAATATAACACACTCGTATATTTTGCTCTAAGACATTTTCAACGAATGAATGTCTTCCATTATTGTTTTTGTACCTTGCTACCGACAGCCTATTTTTTATGTAAATAATGTTAGTTATATTTATTTTTGTGTACAATATGTCGTTTGAACCTAAATGACATTCTAAATGCTAATATAAATTATTAGCTGGAAATATTCTAACAGGAGTACAAAATTTCTCAGATCCATGACGTTATATTCAAATACGAAAAATATTAAATTCTTTAGCCACGCAAAATAACCTTCCATATAACAATAACATATAACATAGTATAACAATTTTCAAAAATTTATTTCATACATTGAACTTTGTAAAAATCATCACAAAAAATTCCCATTATAGGAGAAAAACATGGATTGATTTACACTTAAAATTTGACTTTCCGCACGGAATCAATCATTATGTATGGCCCGCTATTAATCAAGATAATAAATAACAAGATGAAAGATATGTTGTTCGTGATTAAGTGCCTTTCCTTTTTTGCACGAGAATCCCCGAATATTCAATTTCATTCAAGAGTGAAAAGGGTACATTCGTTTTTTTTAAACGATTACCATACTTTAACAATTATCAAAAGAGAGCCTACCTACTGTGAATGTATAATAGATTATATTAAATATTCATAGAACGTTTTACTGCCTAAATAGTTGCAAAAAAATCACGGTTTGTGGTTATTATACAGCACGATTAAGTGAGATTTTTTAGTACAGTAAGATAAAGGGGAATTATAATTTATTTATTTCAATGTAGTTGAATAAACGGACCTTATAATCTTTAGATGATAATTTAAAATGTAATGTGCCCTGAATAACCGTACAGTAGCTCTTCGAACTTCTCCTGTTTTGGAGGCGATTCATCTTCTAAACTAGGTGGCATTCGAGAAAAACCTCTTTAGATGCAGCTTTAGTGAATTTGTAAACACGATAATGATAAGAGCAACAAATAGGTTTCTGTCGTATTTCAATACAAATGGCACAACGCCGGGAATCGAACCCGGGATCTTCTGTGTGGCATAGCTCTTGCCACTCTGCATTGAAGGACATCATGACAATATATGTAAAAAAAATATATTTTCTGTATACCTTTCAACAACAGTTCAAATGTAAATCACTTTTACCACCAGCAAAGCAACATAATTATATCTTCTTCACTTCTAAGGGTTAGCGCTGAAGTTATTGATTCTTAAGTCAGTATAAAAACTTGCCATATTTTTTATTATCCGAACGCATTTGTATTGAAATTATTTTACCAAAATAAGTTCATTTATTTTTTCTTAAACAATGATGTAAAATTCCATATTAAATAATTAATACGAATGAAAGCGTCTGATATCTAGAAGTTCCATTATCCGCAGCCAAAGCCGGAAGAATCGACGTGCGTGTATGATTCGTGATGTGATTGTTTGATGTTCCCTTTTCCACTTTTTTCATTATATGCTGTAATTATGTAAAGATTTACATATTAAAATTGTTATTGTAAGCAATATTATAATGAAATAAATGAAAATTTATCTCAATATTCACTTCTACCTTGAGTATTCATCAAAATATGGGTTTTTTAATCGATATGTGCCAAATTTTCAGTTTATTTGTATATAATCGTACATATATTACGAAGCAACTTCGTTTTGATCAAAAGAGAATTTGGGATTCGTCCGAATTACAAATGTATGTACTTGATAGTTTCCAGGACCACACTCGTACATAATACATGTGGCTATTGATGTGTAAAGCAGAGACATTCCTGTTAGGAATCCACTCGAGACATAAGTTAGAAAAAGCTTTTAGAGGCTGCAATGTTCGCTCGTGATCAATGTGCCTCGGGACCTGCCTTTATTGAGTTTTATTCGAGGGCGAGCCACTTCTCTGTGATCATTTGACCCTTGAAATAAATTCAATTTTTCATTGTTCAACATATATTAGTGGCTTCTCTTGAAAAATCTTTCAACAATATTTTATATTAAATTTCTAAGGAACGTTTTGAACTGTTTGTGTACATTTGATTCGAAATACGAAAATTATATTGGCTCTTCGAATTTTAAGTTTGTCGTTTTAAATATTTTTTAAGTAGAATTAAAATAAAACAACCCTTTATTATGAGACAGACTTGTATCTTCACAACGCATTTTTTTTCTTTCCAAATTTTACAAACCTGATTCGGGCTGTTCGTGTCCTTCAGAGCAAAAAGGTTCTAAAATTTCTGGATTTTTTCTTTTTTTCAAAATACAAAATAAGGAATTTTGAATGCATATTTTTTTCTTGCTAGTTTCACGTTGATATTTTTATAACCAACCATTCTTTACATCAATTATCAATCAATAAAATCAGTTAATTTTCTCAAAAGACATTAATAGTTTTAGGCGCATATACGAGTATGTGAGGTAAAATACTAGAAGCACATGAGAGATAGTTCGACTTTACGAAGACAAGATACTCTCTAAAGTTAAGAATAATTGTCCTATGAACCTATTTTCACGCATATGAAAGACGTCGAACTTCGAAGTGATCATGTTTAGCATTGTTCTTCCCGCCGGCATCACCAGAGACAGATTAGTTCAGGCGGTAAAGACGTAGGATTTCTACTGGCGCTATTGAAGATATCTGTCAGATTATATTTTAATTTTCAATTGATGTTTGATATAATAAAATAATAATGCCGACTTTTGATGTTTGTATTGATGCCATGTTTTTTTTCTTTGCGTCTCGCAGCTCGCAATTTATTGTTTATAAAATAGTACAATTTATGGTAGAGTATGTTACACAGAAATTTCAAAATGGCAAAGAACATGACACGAAGAATTAAAAATATTATAATATCATTTCTTAATGTGACTGAAGTTGATAGCTTTTTAGAAATAACTGTACACTTAACGTTCTACATAACTGAAATTAATAGATTCAATTTTTTTACATTCCAAATGATGTGAGTAATTTTTTTATCTCATGAAACATCGGAAGATATTTGAAATGAATATGTTTAATAAAATAATCAAATTGTTCTCACTTCACCCGTAATCTCTCAGTGTTTTAAAATGTACTGCCTTATTTTTTTAAGGAAACATTTGGGTTTATTCATATGGAGGTGTGGAAACACAATATATCTCGTCAAAATTATAATAAATATAAAAATGTCAACTCAATGAAAAATACACTCAGTCACTGTGGACTCAGAATGGGGTGTACTAAAATCTTTTCGGTGTTTTCGGTATTTTTTGTGTTATAAAAATTTGGTAAATATTAACATGCTTGTTCCACTCCCATAAACCTCATCTAGTTAAGCAGTATCAGTATTTCCATCATGCGAAAGTTACGACGTACATATGAAGCGAAGCACAAAATTCATTTTTTCGTGGTAGCAATGTGATTTGTGTAATGGATTTGACTATGTTAAGACAAAATTCTATTATTTGATGAATATGATCTTAATTTATAAAACTTTTGCACACGAGGACAGATTGATAAATCGGTGACTTTAAAATGAAAGAATTTTTTTTGTCCTAATTTGATTGACAATCCATTGGATCCATTTTAGCTAGATACACTTAGTCCAGCAACATTCCAAATTTTTCAAGCTCTTCAAAAATATATTTTTTAGAACTAAGCAAAACTCGAAAAGGATTCTGTTTCAGTGACGATACCGTCGTTTGTCGTGAACCGGTTACGGCCGACCGATTTTTTCAATTTTGGAAATTGTAAATAACCGCAGAGGGCTTCATCTGAAGAATATGATGAATTCTCAAGCAATTCGTATCGACCAATTTGGCAATGGCGACTTCGAAGGTCTGAGCTAGTGTATTGACTTAGGAAAGGATCACCTTTTTATTTCAAAAGTACCATTCTTTGGTTTAAAATAATAGGATGATTTTTTATACATATTTATAATTATATTACTCTTGATGAATATGAATATTTATATTTATTGTTTAAGTATGGGCAGAAGGCGGTGTCTTAGCTCCAAAGCAATAACAATGTTTTTTCATTTCATTTTTTCATTTTTTCATTTATTTTAATAAAAATCACAAACATTACATACACATAATTCCAGATCGTTTGCAATTACATTATTAGAATTTATAAGAGAAACATAAAATATATAAAAATTAAGCTTCAGAATTAGAAAGAATCATAACATTGATATTGCATCCCTGAGGCAAATCACACTATCACGAAATATGTCGATCTTTGAGGCGACCCGATTGGGCAATAAGATTGCCCTAACCACAGGCATAACCATTGGCAGGTTGGTTCTGTAGCGCGGCAAATAAAACAATCTGTGCTGTATTTGACGAAGGTCAGGGACAAATAGACCTACATCACTCGGGACATCCGAGTTCTGTATACGGCCACCAATCAGCTGAAAGAAGTGAACTCCCAAGTGAATATTCCTCCTTCTCTCCAATGATTGGTAGCTTAGCATAGCTAGCAAGAATTCAGTCGGAAAGAGCCACGGGTAATAACCGCGCTCCCTGAGGTAAAGAAAGCGCAGAAATTTTTTCTGCACTCGCTCCACCATCAAAGAATATTGGATCCCAGGCGGTGACCAAATACCGAACTATATTCCAGCCGACTTCTTACCAGGGAATTATACAACACCCGAAGTACCTGTGTGTTCGAAAATATCTTAGCATTCCTAAAAACAAATCCAAGCATTTTAATGGAACTATTACATAGGACCTTAGAAATATCTGTGGATGATCTATCTCTAATATCCGAAGAAAATGACATTTTTTTCAATATAAAGATCAAACGGTACGAGACCCGACAGATCACGCAGAATAGAAATACTGTTCATATTTTTCAACAAAAATAATCTCTTAAATTGTTAAAAGTTCTGAAACATCTGGTCCTACAAAGTTCGAAAGCGTGCCGTGACGTAATTCATATTTAGAGTCAAATGAACAAATTTATTTTAAAATATATAGGTATCGAACACTTCATTTTTTATTATAACTCGTATTACGAAATTTTAAACCTTGTCCTAAAAACGTTTGATATAAAAAGTTCAACATAGGTTAGACCAAATTTTAATTGAACTTTTTAAACTCTTTTCATCAAAAATACGTAAAAAAAAATATATTATATAATTTATAAAGCTTTCCAAAATCAATTAAGCTCTCAATTTTTTAATTAAAAACTAAGGCAGCAGCTTACTGTCCTTTCAATTAATAGAAAATAATTGAATATTAATACCGCAGGACTCCCCCAAGACCATCGCCGGCGGAGCCTCCCGCTCGAGTCTACCCAGAAATATACAAAGTTCATACATAATACCATATCAGACACAGCGAGAGCCTTCACTCTGCAAGGATTATTCCTTCGTAGGCCGCCTTCTGTAAGGGAATTACATAAATTATGAGAGAAGCTCTCGGGAACAGAATAACTTTTGCTACATTGATTCCTGTACGCCGGGAGAGGATATTACGCTTATTTTATTCAGGCCGACATTATCTTCCCGACTGAAAACACTCTCCTCTTATTAATTTAATGACACGAATGAAAACGCATTAAACCACGTACAAAACAAAAATAACAAATGATGCAAACGTTTATTTAATCGAACATAATGGAAAATTCATATCAAGCTTACAGCACGCAAGGTTTTCACGGTAGTCACATGTTCCGATAAGGCTTTTATAACAATTAGAAAACACATTTATTCAGCAAAGTTATTTTCGGAGAAACGAAAATGTATGTAATTTTTTTAATAATTAAACGGGTTAAAGGAGGATTATAATATTTAGGCAATATATTCAAAAGTTTTAATAATTCCATCATTCATCCACAGTTTTTAATTCCATCTCCACACACAGTTTATTATATTTCTTCAGTTCCTAAAATAACATTATTTGATTGTTGGTTCCAAATAATATTAATATTCTCGTATTGCAGACGAGCGAACATTTTTGATTAATTTATATTCAAGAGTTAGCATTACATGGGATGGTCGATCCAAGAAAGACCTCGATAGTCGTATCCACCAGGCTAAACTTGCATTTAATAAAAAGTCTAAAATATTCGAGTCCAACAACATAGACCTGAACCTCCTAAAACAACACGTAAAAAAATTGGTGTGGATTGTTTTACTGTACGGCTGCGAGACTTGGTGCCTGGGCAAAAGAGAGCGTAAAAGGCTGGAGGCATTTGAGATGTGGGCCTACCGACGAGTTGCCCATGTTTCATGGAGGGACCACATTACAATAGAAGCAGTTCTCAGCAGAGTTGAAGAGAGAGATGTTGAACACCATAGCGGAGAGGCGCGCAAGATGGATTGGTCATGTGTTGCGATACGAAAGTTTCCTGCATAATATGTTGGAGGGAATAGTTGATGGATCAATTGGCAGTACCTAGACCAGATTTACCGAGATATGGGCTGCACCTATTATGCGGAGTTGAAGAGAGTTGCCGAGAATCGAGCGGAGTGGAAGAGGAGATACGTCGCCTTGCTGCAGAATCGCTAGATTGAGACCGGAGAGAGAGCATTACTTGTAACATATCGCAAAAAGTGGAATTTATCATTTTTTTTCTTTAGTTTTAACCAGCGATATTTCGCTTAGTTATATAGGGGTATAACTACCCTAATCTTAGAAAGAAACAATTACCTGCGATGCCTATACGAATATATTACATGTTTTGTTTGAGAATCATTAAATTTTGAAGAAAATAACCGATGATTACCTTTGAAAACATTAAGATTCAAAACTCTACGTTCTCCTACGCAGAAAGAACTGAGCTTTTGGTAAAGCCGGTAGTAGAAGCAATTCACTTTAAATGACAGTGAGGCAGTAAAAATACATATTATTCCAAATTAAAATAACATATTATTCCATAATGCTTGGAATCTTTGCTGGAAATAATAATTATTTTGCAATTAAACTTTTTTATGTTATTCGATTATTATCTTTATTTTTGAAGAATCGACGTGCGTGTATGACTCGCTGTATGAATGTGGAGGAAGCTCGAGAGGTCGTCAGGATCGAGTAGTGTGGCGGTCCATTCTCTCTGCCTACCCCTGTGGAGAAACGGCGTGTTGATCTATATTTTTTTGCAAATATTTTAATTGTCTCTTTCAGCATAAAAAATCAACAAACAATTAATTTTTCATAATGTTTTTCATGCATCATACATCAACATACGATCAATATCTTGCTTCGCCAAGGATGAAATTTAGTGAAGAAGTTGGACGATAAGGGTTCTGAGGTTAACAGGGATACAAATGCCACCGTTCCAGGAGAATAAAAAATTCAGAATGTTTCATCCACTATCTCTACCAGGCACTGGTGGTGCACTATTAAATTATTAGAACAATTTGCCCGCAGACAGGGCAACGGCCTATAAAGGTCGGTGATTAACGAGATCTTGGATAGAGGTAGCAAGGGATGTGTAGGTATAGGCCATAAGTACCTACCATAAGTATCCACCGTGATGAACGCGCTTGTTGTATTAGAATCAGATGAATCATAACTTTAAGATAACAAATTTTCAATAGTATTCAGATTAGTAGAAAAGGCGTAAACGCATGAATTTGAGATTGTTTAAACACCCTCCAGTAAATTCTCTCCGTCGAAGAAAATATTACATTAGTTGGCATTTCAGATATCATCTAATATTACTGCCACACTTAGCTGAAAATAGCTAACTAAATTTACAAATAATCATTTGTTTGTTCTGTGTTTAATATTATCATGAAATTTAGAAGAAAAAAAAAATATATCGAAAAATAAAGAATAGACTGCCATATTTTTCTTTCCCGACATACTTCACGTCGATTTTTCCGACTTCTCACGTGGCCAACATTCAATATTTGACATATTTTAATCTTGTTACGTTTTCCTTGCTCTTTCTTTATTTCTAGTTCCATTTACATCGTAAACATATATTGTATAATAGTTTATTATCATTATTTCTTCATTCATTCTTTCTATGTGTCCAAATCATCTGAAAGATCTTTTCATTATTTTGTTCATAACATTTTCATTCGCATCGCATTCACTTCTTAAATATCTGCAATATTTTCATTCGACACTCTCATCATACACAATTTTTTTAAAACATCCGTCTAAGAGATCTCATTTCTACTGCATTTATTCAACTTTCATCCTTATTTTACCGGTTCCATGCTTCGCTTCCATACATAAGAGTACTAGAACACCATTGTGCACTGCCATTTTAGCTTTTTTGGATAGGCTTTTTTCGATGACAACTTTAAGTGCGCGATTCACTTGGTTGCCTGCCCTAACCCTTCTTTCAATATGCCTCTCCACTCGCCCATCCTTTGTAAACATATCACATAAATATATAAACTCGTCTACATGTTCCGTTCACGCTTATGTTACAGACTGTCATGATTTATTATTTTTCGATAATCATTACCCAAGACTTATTCACATTCATAATCGGATCATTTCGCATGCATACCTCAAACATACTAGTCACCAGGACTTGTATTTTCTTGTGAGAAAAATAAATAAAATTTAATATTATGCATAACCTATTTGTATTTTACTCTACTACGTTTATTTTTTCTAACATTTTGACAGTTTTTAAGATAATCAAACGTTTTTACTGAAATCTCTATCAGGAAAATTGAAGTTCATTTTAAATAATTAGATGCCTATTGGTGGCGATGAGGTTCGCAACCTATCACACCGCGTCTCCCGCGGGGACGAAAAGAGAAGAATGGAGTGCCGCATCGGTTAAATTGTGGCAGTCTAATCTTTCTTGCTAAATTGTGGCTAGACAGGGTGGCAACAGATGGGCACCCAGGATACTCAGTTGGAGACCATGGGAAAATAGACGAAGTGTCAGAAGGCCACCGATGAGATGGACCGATGATATTATCAAAAGGGTTGGAAAAGCTTGGATACAAAAGGGGCAGGATAGAGACGAGTGGAAGAAATTGGAAGAGGCCTATATCCAGCAGTGGAGGGAAGAAGGCTAGCAAAGAAGAAGAAGAAGAATCTTTCTGCCTACCCCTTCGGTAAGACGACGTGATGGTTAGTTAAGTTAAGTTTATTAAATAAAACGATGTTTTTTTAGCTAATTCCACTTTTGTTTTTATTTTGTATTATTTACAGTTTATTTAAACAGAAATATTTTTTTGATCTAGAATACAAATATAATATTGAATGTGTACCTAAATATGCACTAAAATATATTTAGGTTCTTTGAAAATTGTATAACAGAAAGTATTCTACGACGAACGAGTACCCATAGGTACTTGTGGTTGTTTTCTTACGCAAGGATATGAAATCGCACGGATTGTGTACATATTAGGATATAAAATTAACAAAGTTTTAATTTTTACACGAGTAACCGAAGAGTGTTGAAAGTTTAACTTTTTGATTCGGGTTTACGCACGATCCTACCCGGGCGGCAGGGGCCCGGTACGGGTACGGTGTTTATCGTCAATAAATGTAACCCCCCGCAATGCTCGAGTTTCCGAACCGCTTACCCCGCAAACGGGAAACTTTAAGGATAAAGAATTATCTACAGAGCCTAGACAGATTGAAGGACGAACCAAAGTTTATATTGATCTGCTCTCTGACGCTCCGTGTCAATCAATCACTTATTTTAAATTGAAATATAAATTTCCAGGCATCGTTAGTGCTTTTGTTGTTTGTTGAAAACTCGGTGTGCCCACGCAAATAATTCGCAAGTTTATATATTATAAATTTACTGCTGAAGTCAATAAATGTCAATGAATCCTGTCGTCAAAGAAATGTTGTATTTTAAGAATACCGTGAAAGGTATCTTCATCGCTAATAATCCAAGATTTTTTTAAACTTGACTTAATAGGCTTACATTATATTCTTCTTCTTCTTCTTTAACAGCCGTTGTCGTCCACTGCCGGACATAGGTCTCCCCCATACTTATCCATGTATGACATGACATACGGGAGGTGGTTGGCATTACAACGCCACGCTTGCCAGACGGGTTGGCGAGGTGTCCTTCCACGTTAGCTTATGCATCAATATTATCCACCGAGGTTAATTACTCGATCTCTAACATTTCGCATAGTTTCCAGGGGAGACCAAAGTCGAGGAAGCGTGAATAGGTACTTGGGATCAGATCAATCCTCCAGCGTAACATGGCCATCACCACGGTGATGACCATGCACCGCTCGAAGAGTCAATATGATCCCCTTACTCCCTACATTATATTATTCCGGAGTAAATGAATTGAAATTTGCCATAAACTAAGTCCAGTTAATTAATACGCAGTTACAAATGTGGCGAATGAAAATATTTTGAAACGTAAATTATATGGATTCTGCATAAAATTATCATGAAATAAAATATAAAAGGAAACATTTCAAAAAATCTTGAATGTTTAATGGTGCCTTGAAATTGGGTAAGGGTTTTCAAACAAATATAGGAAACCTTTGAGAACCTGGTTTTGACTCAAATCTGAGAGAGATTAAGATTTACTGTTAAGCTAGCGAACCAGAAAATATAACATCTCTGAATTTTGCAAAGCGTTTAAGAAAAGAGATAACCCTGCGCTTAAATGCAATGTACTTTCGGGTAGAACGACGTACAGAATCCTGTTTTAAAGAAAAGTGATTTAAAAACAACATATTTCGAGGGTGATGGTGGGTATACGTTTTTATATTATCAAGTATTAATATAAAAGAATAAAGCGAACTTCGCTTTTTACTTTGTGTTATTACAAAGATAAATTTGGTAGGAAAATATTAATATCCTACCAAATTTGAACCAATCAATCCAAACAATCCAATCCAACAACAGAACAAAACAATCCACTTCATAACACATTTTGAAGGTAACTTCTTCTATCCTCACGTGTAAATGTAACCATTAATATGTAAATATAACTTTTATTTACACCTAAGGATGGATGAGGTCGATAATATTTTAATATTGTTAAAATATTTTATTTTTTACTCTGAGACGGAACCCAGCCTGCATCGCTCAGGGCGCACTAGACTGGTCCCCTATGGGGGGGAAAGAGAAAGCGAGGCAGATCTAGAGCCACCTCGAGAAGAGCCCTGCAGGACGAAGTTAAGGCAGCAGGCTTCACTTGGGATGATGTTAGGCATCAGGCATGCGATAAAGTCGGGTGGAGAAGGTTTTTTGAGGCCCTATGCACCACGTAGGTGTGACAGGACAAAAAGAAGAAAATAGTTTATAAACAAAGTGGATTATAGGGTGTTTAATATTCTCCTTCCAAATTAACAATAAAATTCCGCAGGGTTAGCGCTTTAACTTTCAATAATATGATGATTTTTTATTAAATAATTCACACGGATCAAAATACGCCTATAACAAATATCGCTTCTAAAACACATTTATTGTAAATGAGAAAATATAAAAATATACAAGACAAAAAGCATGGTTACATCAAGGCAACTAGTGCGATGCAAGCTTGCATTAGATAATAAAAAAAATGAACAAGTGATGCATTTCAAGTACTTAGGTGTTGATGTATCAAGCAGCAGTGACCTCTACGGAGAAGTAAGTGAACTAACAAACAGGGCCGCCGCGGCCGTTGTGGCTGGATGCTTGACGAATGCTGTTTGGAAAAATAAATGTACGCTAAAGGAGAGCAAAATTTGAATCTACAAGACATGCATACGTCCTATAATGAATAGAAACGAGAGCTGACACCATCAGAACAAAAAGTCTCCTAAGAACCACAGAAATGAAGACTTTTCGATCCGTTGCGGGAACGAGACACTTCTGAAATAAGAAAGATCTGCAATATAGAAAATGTCGTGCGATAGAGAAGACTGAGAAGACGCTACTGGAGAGATCATGTGGAAAGAGCATGTTCTGAAAGAGTGATAAATATATCCGTGACAAATAAAGTACCAACAGGAAATCGACCTGCAGGAAGACCACCTAAAAGATGGCGAGATAGTTGGACATCTGCACCCCAGGAACAGGCTCCGAGAAATAACAGGACATAGTCCTGAATAAAGCAGAAGAAGAAGAAGAAGAAGAGAAAATATATTTTCTAGAGCTGAATTCTAAAAAGAATAATAAAAATCTACCAAAACCTATATTCTCATATAATTAACCTTATGATCGGTGTAATATCAAATATTATATAATTATGTTTATTACAGTGTTTTTAAAGTATGTGTTTCCATACTTTAAAATATTTTTATTATATCCACATAATACTGCAATATTTTTTGGTGATTTCATTTGTTCCTTAATCATACGATAGATCATATATAGTTGTTTATGTATTACGTCAAATCAATTATCTTAGTGAGCTTATTTCGTCGATAAATTAGGGCATATGTTTATATGCCTTAATTAAAGGGCATATAAACAGCTACGCTTTGTATTCTCGCTACATTTGATAATGTCTTAGCAAGGCAAAAACATGTTCTCCCAATAAAATTTAATATAACGTTTCGGTAAAATTTATCATTTAATATTGAGTTTTGTGTCATTGTTGAAGAAATAAACAAGATAGAAACAATTAATATATTTTCTATAAGACATTATCACGAATGTTAAAAACCCTATACACAAAGAAACACAATATTGTAGTATTTATACATGTTATTCGCAATTTTCCGGATAATGGATAGCGTGATTGTATAGACAGGCAGCGCAACATGAAATAGTAACAAGATTGCTACATTTAGATTCTGTCGTGTTTAACTCAATTTTCTTTGAATCAATCTTCATTTTAGGCACTAAATGCATTTGTTGCGATAGAGGGAAGCTTCAAAAATCTTTTAGCAGTTTCCAAATTCAAATCATTTAATTATTATATTTTAATATTTTTTGAAATAAAAGAATATTGTACTCTCGGTATACTCGTATGTGTGTATTTTTTTTCCTATTGTTATGTATTATTTTTGTGCGACTATTTTCCATATTACGAAATCTTCTTTGTCTTTGCCATTTCCCACTTTAAGTGGGGTCGGCCCTCCTAGCATAATTTCTCCACGACGCCCTATCTTAGGTCAGATCTCTTTTGAGACCATATTTCTTGAGAGTGGTCTCGATAGATGACCCCCATGTCATCAAAGGGTATCCTCTGCCCCTCTGAACCATTGAGATTCGAAGGGCTGACTTTATAATGTGGTCATCTTCTCAACGCATGACGTTGCAAAAACATCTCAATCATGCTACCTTAAAACTGACCCGTATATGCTCGTTGCAGATTCAAAGTAATAAAATAAATATTTTAAAAAACAATAGTGCATTTTCGGTAATATGTTAGATTAATATACGTTTATCAAACCTTATAAACTTCAACCTAACAGTTGACATGAAATAATAAAACGTCAAATTTATCTCTAAAAATGAAAATGATTATGAACCATTCCTTTAAATCTGTGTTCATTCATCTCATTTGAATTCGAAACTCGGTATAATTTGTCGAAATGCAGGGACCAATTTTAATCACTGGCAAGATGACAAAAGTTCAGCCAGGAAATGTTTAATATTTATAGAAATGTGCATGTTTTATAGCTGGCACTTTGCCTAGAGCCAATCAACTCCATTATAGATCACATGTTAAGAATGAAAATGAAAAAAAAAATTCATTCATTAAACAAATAAAAAATCTAAATATTTTCTTACATAGCATCGTGTAGTCACGCATATTTACATCATTGATACTAAATAGTTATGATCTTTTTATTCACAATTGTGAAATTTTACGGTGTGGACATCATGAATTTATGAAAAAATAAATAAAGATTGACTTTCGATAAACTTAAAACACTATGGTAGTCATCTCTAACTTAACGATACACATTGTTGCTATCTATAATATATAAAAATTTAAAATCAGAATATTTGAATTTTAAAATAGCAAATACAGTAGTACCATAAATACTGTGAAATTCAATTATAAAGATTTATAAAGAACAGTTTTGTTTACTCATCAATTTATTTTCTCGAAATTTTTTGATGACTTAACATATTAATTATCAAGAGAATTAAAGTATATATTTATACCATTCTCTCTATCATATCTATGATGAAGACGTAAAACCTCCATAACAGGTAAAAAAAAACTCAGAAGAGGAAAAAGTGTTTTAAATCATTAAAATATCGTCGTAATATAGTCAGTATTTTCTATGCTCATGGAATACACTTTGAATAAAATAAATACCCATAGTATTGGGGAAAATTCTTTTGAGAAGAATATTTCTTAAAAGACTAAGTTGTTGATTTTTTCATGAAGCATGTCATAACATAATATTGTGAATCTCAATTGTATCAATATTATGAAAAGCCGGTCTAAGATAGGGAATCGAGTCGTTAAAAATTTAGTTTTTAAGAAATTTTCTAATTAAGAGCGTTGAATTTAAAATATGAATTTGAAAACTCGTAACTTATGGCATTATTTTACAGTCAATCTATATGTTATTGAAATATTAATTATAGTTTGTAATATTATAGTATTTTTACGGAATGTAAAACATTAATAGTATAAAATTTCTTAAGTATCCGATTTTCATCCAAAGATATAATATTGAAAAATGACTTATTCCAAAACAGATACTTGGCATTTGCAAGTTTGAAATGTATTGGCATATGTAATTCTAAATGCCACCGAATATGAAGTCTATATCGGCTCTTGTCATTTTCACTGCACGCAAACAAGCTTTGGTTATTTGGAATCAAACGTTACATCACGGTGTATCAACTTGCATATGTATATAATATACGAGGATAAGCTTCAAAATCAAATGTGCTGATGGTTGAAGAGTTACCCTAAATCACGTATCTAGTGTATACTCGTATATGCATGTCGATTGCTCCGAAGATTGTGTCTAGAATACAGTAACTAGAAATCCAACTCAGACAACATAATGACGTGTCCATAAATAACTCGTTCACTTGTTTACTCCCTCAGAATATTTCGTGAGTACGTTCAAAATAGCAATTCTAGGCCGACTGACTGTATGTCGATGCATTCATCAGGCGTTTGGCTTGATAATCCAATTTTAGCATGAATGCTACAATTAAAGCTCAGACGCTAGATATGAAACGTGAATCTATTCGCCATGTGTGATAAAGTATACATTTTGATATTTACAGCAAATATATACATTTTTAATGCTTACAAATTTATTATAAGCACTGTTTTCACAAGATTTTTTCAAACATACTGGTCACAAAACAACACTTAAATTTATCTTCATACAGCACGGATTGAAATATAACTTACTTTATTAGTTATATTTCAATCAGTGCTGTAAGAAGATAAATTTAAGTGTTGTTTTGTGACCATCGTTATGTTTAAAAAAAAATCTTGTGGAGATAGTTGTGAAAACAGTTTTTATAATAAATTTTGAAGCTTTAAAAAAAATAATCTAATAGATAATCATGTGTATAATTATTTTTATTTTCTTGTTTTATTTTATATTATTTATTTTTGATTTATATTGTGGATGTTGGACGATCGAAGTATGCGCGGGAGATGCCTATTGGTGGCGATGAGGTTTTGCAACCCATCACACCGCGTCTCTCGCGGGGGTGAAAAGAGAAGAATTGAGTGCCGCATCAGTTAAAGTATGGCAGTCCATTCTTTCTGCCTACCCTTTCGGAGAAACGGCGTGATGGTGAGTTAGTTTGAAATATATTTTAAAGAAATCAAATATATGTTTTATTTTGATTATTTTGTATAATTTTGTTATGTAATCCGTTCTGACATTATTATTTTATGATTAATAAAGGCGTTAACATTGGGAAATTCCGTATTGACGATTTTTTAATAAATTAATGAATTGGTTCACCAAACACCAAAAGTTGAAAAAATATATTTTAGTTTACTTAAATTAATTATTAATTTTGCTCTAATCCCCGTTATTGAAACAAACAAACGATGTATAAATGTGCAAATATAACGAATTTATAGTCTTACCGTGTGTTTACAAATAGTAATTGAATGTGTGGATGCCTTGAGTTAGAACTCTTAGCCTTTGATTCAGAAGACCAGGAATCTCTACTGGATGTGATCCAGGTCCCATTTATTACAATTTAATTCATTGTTTCATTTTTGGTCAAACGAGTTTTAAGTATAGGGGAAAAGATAAAAGTTTAATCAAGTTCTCTTCGCATGTGTCTAAAACACATGGAAAATGTATATGCCACGTATATGAAACGTCTACCTAAAAAAAATTGTGAACTCATTTCGATGGTAAGTACTATACATTTCATATTACAAAATCTACAAAGACGTTGACTGGTTACGAGTGCTTTATCGTTTCATCGCGTCTATGGGCTGATTGATTAATATGAAACTATCAACATGAGAATATAGCAGAAGAACACGAAAATGGAGCCTATGAAAACGGTGTCATACATTTTGATATACGCCAGAAACGAGATGAAGTATCACAAAAACATTTGATATGGGTTCCCTGTCACGATAGCATCAACATTTAACCGAAAATGTATCCAGAGTGTACAGAATGGGCGGAGGGCGGGCTCATCCCTGATACGCCGTGCATCAAATATTCAAGTTTCGTTCGATTACAATGTTACATACAAACATTTACTTAGGCTTTATGTATTTTTCCGCCTAATAACACGTAAGCGTAAGCCGATCAATTGTTTTTTTCTCGAGTGAACAACCTCTCATAATAATACAAGAACGTATACGTATAATTAATACGAATAATAATGTCTGTTTTCTAGAAGTTCTATTTTGTATTTTATGGGTACGACATGTTACGCATTTCAAAGGCATTGTTATATTTGATAATGTGTTGGGAAGACGAAACAAGACATTCCTATAAAATAAAACGAAACTTCTAGAAACGTATTAATTATTTTATATAGAATTTTAAACAGTTGTACAAGAAACAATAAATATATATCCTTATTTTATTGATTTTTTTTAAAAGTAAATGAATTTTTTTATTTTTATTTAATTAGTTGTGATGAATTAAAATCATGTCGATCAACTTTCTTAGGTAAAAATACTGTATACAATGTGGTATATTAAACCAATATTTATAAAAATACTGTAAACAATATATCAGATTATACAACTATTAAAGCAGATAAATAATTAAAACGCGAAAAAACATTGGTTTTATTTGTAATTACAATCAGTTTGCGTTTTTAAATATATAAAGTTGACTAAATATTTATTGAGTTATAATCCCAAAAATGCAAGATCAAAAACAAAAATATTAGTGTTAAAAAATATTTTTCCATGATAAGGGTTATTTCGTTAAAATTTTCATTGAACCAATAAAACATAATTTTTTTCTAAAATATAAGCCTTTTTAAATTTATTATTTAACTTTAAAATAATGGTTTCATATTTAAAACAGTACCTACTAATTGAAATTTTAAACATCCATAGTAAACATGACTTGGAATATGCAACGAAAAAATGTTAAAGATTGATTAGTTACTTATAAAAAATCAATTAATCAGTATCTTGGTAAGTATCAGAGACTCAAAAAACCTTTGAGTAATTTGATAGATGACTAAAAAATAAAGTAACTTAAAATAGAGTGGTTTTTAATTACCTCTCCTTTCAGAACCTTCGGCAATCGATTAGGTTGGATATTGTTGGAAAAATATTAGAAGATATATTTTCATGTTTTTCTTTACTTTTTTTATATATTCTATAGTTGTGGCATTTACATAGAATAAACGTATTTAATAAACTGGGGCTCAGTGTGGAAAAAAATCTTTTAATATTCCAAACCTTTTAATGATCCTTTCATTATTTTGTACATAACCTTCTCATCCGCCCTGTTTACTCTTCTGCCAATGCTGAGCATTATATTTATAAAAAACATATATAACATTACACATTTCCTAAGCTAATAGATTTTTTTAGTTTACTTCCACAGCATATAAAACGAGATTGAAAACACATAATTGGATATTAAAAATACGAGTATTTCGTTTTCATACATGGGTAACAAAAAAAGCATGTACATAAATAAATCAGATCGAAATTTCATACCTTTATCATCATTTCTTATAAATTTAAAAATATTATGAATTGTGATAAAGAACTGTATAATACTTATTCCTAAATACTCGTATTATATATTTGGAAATTTACCACCGGTTGAACGTTCCGTAAGCTCGCTTTTTTTATTATTAACATGATTTCCCCTGTCAATTCTGCACTAAAGATATATTTAATTCGAGTCAGCAGGTTCGCCGAACTAGAAGAGGAGAATAAGCTAGTGGCATAACGTCTACATATAATATGTATGCGTGAGCGTAAGGCGCGATAGTCACTTTGCTATAATGGTAGAATTTACGCAAACAGAATTGGGGAGACAAAGTTTGTAAGACACACAGAGTCCATAAAGTTTTCTGCGAAATTGTCATTTGTGTAAAAGCATTGAAATATTTTCATACTTGAAGTTACTACGGCGCTAAAATATTTAGAATCTATTTCAGCATATTGAGAACTATTTCAGCTCCGCGATATTATAGAAAAATGACTTAGCCAGTTCTTAAAAATTGATATAAAAGCGTTACATATTTTTTTAGATAAATTACAAATTTTATACGAGTTTGTATCAGTTTATTAATAGTATCAAAACGTAAGCACGATCACATTATGATATTCATTCTATAACAAGATTAAATAATTTAGTTCACAGCATTTATGGTAGTTACACTGTATGACATACGTAATAATTAATATTACATTTTGTATTGCATGAGATTAGATCTCATATAACAATATGCATAGAAATTAGTTTTAGTCCTTATCAGGGAGGACGTATTCATGTGAAAATTTACTAGAACTATTTCCCACATATGCTTCGCACATATCTTCAGCTACTTCAATAAACACGTTATAATTCAGTTTGTTAATTAGTTCCGTTAAATAAATTAAATTAACTAATCCATATAAAAAATTTGTAATTAGTAAATCGATAGGAAAATATTAGCCAATTTGTATTGTCATCGGATTTTACGAAAAATAAAGTTTATTAATATATTATTTAGTTTGTCTATGTAACCCTGAAGAATCTCTGGCGGAAGCGAAACCGATTGGTTTGTTAAACAAATAAACTGGTCTAAAAACAAATACGAAAGTAAAGATTAATTGTATCTCAATGGAGACGAAGATGTAAATTATTTTCTGGGAACAGAATATGGTGGCCGAGGCGCTTACAGGACTTATGACCTGTCATGGGTTGAGTTGAGCGATCGCTTTATGTTTAACAACATTCCCCATTCCGCCCTTCTTACGACCACCACGTCTGATAAATTTTTGGAAGATGTATATATGCTATAATTCTGCACTTATCTTCACATTTTTTTTTGTTCACTCTACACTAGCGTCATCTATTAAGATTGGGAAGCATTAAGCAGAAAATCTTTATTAATGCACTGTGAAAGGCTCTGCAAATCATACAGTACTAGATTACGCCTGGAGATGTGTCTCCAATTTTTATACCTTTAACTTGCACCAGTTATTTTACACAATATGAAAGTGTTTGTAGCACCTGATGCTGCTAACATCGGTTGGCGAAACAGCTGTCACGACACCCAAAAAGTGAATAATAAAAATTGTGAAATCATAACAGATTTTTTTTAATTTTAACAGTTAATAATGTTTAAGTATCATAGTGTTTCGGCCAAAGCAATGGACTATATTTTTACATAATTTTTGTTTAATACGATGTATGAATCAATTTTTCAAAAATCTTTTACAAACGTTAAACAAAAGATGGCGTCTTTGTCACTGAAGTTAATGCAAAAGTGATACAAATTTTCCTTTCTAAACATTGAATTGAATCTACTTTGTTTGTTATCATTTACACCTAGTTGAACCTTCCACGCCCAAGTGGCTAGGTAAATTTGTTCCCATACAAACAAGATCACGCTGTATCCTGACAGACTTTAAACTACTTTTTACCTACATTTCTATTTGCTATTTTAGCAACGGGTATCACAGCTGGCCGCGGGCTGGGCAATAATATAGTAAACGGAACTTGTTGTAACATGCCAGTAATTAATCTTTGTTAACGGCCCGGGATCGACGCGGCTTTTAAAAGTATTAAGAGCGGAGAGAAATAGTACAAGCGGAAAACACCAAACGTTCCGATTGAACCTTCAATTCAAATACGTATATGAAAATGTGGAGAAGCGATATTTCTATAAAACCAGGTGGTGGTCTCGGGGTCATATAGCTCCTGATCCAGGTCCATAACATAAATTTTATTTACTTAAAAGACATTACAAACAGCAAAATATTTAAGGAATCTATTGAGTACAGGTAAAATATTATAAAAATAAAACATAATACCAGGACATTAGGAAGACAAGATACTTTCTAGTCGAGATAAGTCGAGAGAATTTGTCCCCTGAACATACTCGTACATTCACCAATATGAAAGACGTCGATCTCTGAGGAGACCGACGATCGCTATACGACTATTGTCTTTTGTTTTAAATTATGTATCAGTGGCACTAACAAAATCAGTAAAAAAATTTACATGGTATTATTTACCATTTACAAACTCCATATGAAATAATTAATACGAAAGAAGATGTTTGTTTTCTAGAAGATTTATTATATACTAACTAACTAACTAACCAACCATCACGCCGTCTCCCCGAAGGGGTAGACAGAAAGAATGGACTGCCACACTTTTCTTTCCTAAAAAATTTCTCTCGCTTCCTCAACATACATACATCGTGCCATTATATACTATTTTATGAGAATAACGTGTTTCCCCAAGCAAAAGCATTATTAAATGTTGCCCAATGCCTTAACAAGGTGAAACATATCATTCCCATAAAATATAATGAAACTTCAGGAAAACAAGATGTTAACATATGTATTAATTAAACATTTCATCGTCTTATCAATATCATAGTAGAAGTCTCTCTACAATTGTATGAATAAATAGGTATAAGTTTTAATAATAATGTCCTTTATTCTGTTTCTCTGTAAGACTTTTTCTACAAAACCTTTCATATTTATTAGATAAAATATGAATAATTCGAGATAAAAAAAAAAAGAAATCCTCTGTGAAATCGTGTGTATTTTTTCGTCAAATTTTTAATAATACTCGTAATACATACACACACACAGAGAGCAGAATTCGCATAAAGTTAATTATTTCATTTTGAAGCTTTGAAACGAAGGTTAAGAGGTCATTCTTTTGAAGCAGAATGTTGACGCAAATGTAATTTTATCACGAAAGAATCGTAATATGAACATGAAAGAAAGGCGTCATGACTCCGAGGGAGAGAGAGAGAGAGAGATAGAAAGAGAGAAGAGGATACCGGCTAAGACGCCATTTTTAATCAGCTGTATGTCGCAAAGCAGAATAATATAAACCTAAATTTAAATTACATTCATTCATAAACATATTTTTTTCAAAATAAACTGTTTCATTATTTTAGTGTGTAATATGTATAGGTTTTTACCAGAAGACAAATAAGAACTTAATGGTAAGACATTTTCAACTTATTGACATAAAATAATAAAACACTTTGTATTTAACCACGGCATGGTTATTACAATATAATTTATGCTAACTATTTTTTTTTTCGTATGAAGCATTTAATTTGTGGTGTGACATTATTAGATAAAATAATAATACACTTTTAGTAATTTGTATTAACACCAAATTATTTGGCAACACCAACCGGTTTTGCTCCCGCCCGGTTGGTGTTACCAAATAAAGTGGTGATAATACAAATTACTAACTAACTAACTAACTAACCATCACGCCGTCTCCCCGAAGAGGTAGGCAGAAAGAATGGACTGCCACACTTTTCTTTCCTGACATATTTCTCTCGCTTCCTCAACTTTCATACATCGTGTCATGTACGCGCATCCATTTCTCTGACTCCTCACATGGCCGACATTCAAAATTAGATTTATTTTATCGTGCCACGTTTTCCTTGGTCTTCCTCTATTTCCTGTTCCATTTACATCGTAAACATATACATTTTCACCATACTTTCTTCACTCATTCTTTCCATGTGTCCAAACCATCGTAATGATCCTTACATTATTTTGTTCATAACACTATCTTTCGCACCGCATTCAATTCTTATATTTTCATTCGACACTCTATCATACACAGAGTATCCGCACATTCGTCTAAGAGATCTCATTTCTACTGCATTTATTCTACTGTCATCCTTCTTTTACCAGTTGCTTCGCTTCCATACATAAGGGTCGGTTCAAAAACAGCATTGTGATCAGTCACGATTACGTATATAGAGTTATATTGTGGAAAATTTTGTCTGAATATGTAATAAGTACAAAACTGTTCACGCAATTAAGTCGCTATACACGGAAAGCACTGCTAGTGTCAGAGTAAATGGATATCTTACAGCCTGGTTTGAAATCACTAAAGGTGCTAAACAGGGTTGCATAATGTCCCTGTGGTTATTAAATCTATATATGGGTAAGTGTACGCAAGAGCTGAATAAAGAGAAACCCAAAGTAGGTTATACAAATTGCTGAAAGCATAATTAGCTTATTTAATATAAATGAAAATTTCTGTTTATTAGAAGTTTTATTTTATCTTATGAATCACGTATTTTACCTAGATAACAACAACAAACCATCACGCCGTTTCACAGCAAGGGTAGGCAAAGAGAATGGACCGCCACACTACTCTTTCCTGACACACCTCTCTAGCTTCCTCCACATTCATACAACGAGTCATACTCGATTCCTCCGACTTCTAACATGACCAACCTTTAAACTTTAACCTAGATAAAGCATGATATTATATTAAAAGCCAACCTTCGTGGCAGAGTGGCAAGAACTATTATTACTTCCACACCGAAGGTCGATTCGATTCTCGGCGTGGGCAGTGTGAGAGTCACATTGTCTTTGATCAGGTATACAATTCACGTGACAGTAAAATGGCGATATATTAGTTACCTATCACATGTCATAAAATATAATAGCTAAAATAATGAATGTATGCAGTAATTGGGTTCAAACGACTTGTTGTGTATAAAAAAAACACGGCGAAACAAGTATTTTTCATTAAATGTCATAAAACAAACGTTTTAATTCATATTAAATATTTACTATGAACATTTTTATCATTATTTATTACAATACTTATTAAGTTTGTTTAAATTCAGGTTTCCAGTGATGTATTTTCTCTTGCCTATTGGATTAATATAAAAAATTAATGAATCAGTGACAAGGCTTTAGACTATCAATATAATATTAATTTAAATTCTCACATATTCTATTAGTCTCTTTTAAAATGTTAGATTGTGTTCGATAATATGTTATATTGAATTATGCCAAAGTACACGAACGCCATAGACAAGAAACTAACTAACTAACTAACTAACCATCACGCCGTCTCCCCGAAAGGGTAGGCAGAAAGAATGGACTGTCACACTTTAACCGATGCGGCACTCCATTATTCTCTTTTCGCCCCCGCGGGAGACGCAGTGTGATGGGTTGCGAACCTCATCGCCATCTCCTGCGCATGCTTTGATCTTTCAACATCCACAAAATAAATCTAAAACAAATCATATACCCATACCCAATATGAACGCCTTTATTAATCATAAAATAATAATGTCAGAACGGATTACATAACAAAATTATACAAAATAATCAAAATTAAACATATATTTGATTTCTTTAAAATATATTTCAAACTAACTAACCATCACGCCGTCTCCCGAAAGGGTAGGCAGAAAGAATGGAATGCCATACTTTGACTGATGCGGCACTCAATCCTTCTCTTTTCGCCCCACGGGAGACGCGGTGTGATGGGTTGCGAACCTCATCGCCACCAATAGGCATCTCCCGCGCACACTTCGATCTTCCAACATCCACAAAATAAATCTAAAACAAATAATTTAAAATACAATGATATAAAATAAAATAACAAAATAAAAATAATTTATCACAAAATGTTATTTTTAGGTAATGCACATTTGTCTATTTAATTTATGTTCCACGAATCCACCGTTTAGACAAGAAAAAATGCAAAAAGAACAGTTTGATTACGCATTATACTATTGTATATAAAAATTATGTTTCATTATTATTGACTCTATACTATGTGTAATTGTTTTATTTTTATTATCATATTTCCCACCTTTCTCCTATAATTAGTAACTAACCGTTATTTTAATTTAAATATTTAGGTACCTAACTCGACTCCAGCAAGAACTTCAAAATTATATCAAAGAAATTATTCAAATTGACATAGGAAAAAATACACATAAAGGTTCGAAAAATCACGAAAAATTTTACATTTTATATATTATTGTAACACCAGATGATGTCAACATAGGTTGACGAAACAGCTGTCACGTAAAACAAAATACAATTGTGATATTATACATAAAACAAAGTTATTTAATTTAACAGTTTAAAATGTTAAGGTATCATAGTGTTTCGGCCAAAACAATGGACTATTTATTGTAGATAAACTTATTTTAAAAAATACTTTTTTTTTTAAATACCAACTTCGGGGTTTTCGCTTAGTTGGTATTTTTTTCAGACGCTTCGAGGTTCTCTTGTATTGAAAGCGTTGTCTTTTAAATGAGGTGGCAAAGGAGATACGAGTACACCTCTTTGGATGTAACATCCAAAAATCTGTGCATAACATAACCTGTTTTTTAGATGTACGACTATTTTCTGAATTCTTACATTATCATATTTTACGTCCTTTTTTATCACTATCCATTACTAATATCAATTCCACAATTGAGAGAAAAAAATGACAAGAGATAATTTTAAATCTATAATATCTCTCCGCAGAGATTTCAACAGAGAGAAAAAAACGAGAGCTAGAAAGGGATTATTTAGACTCACTACACAAATTGGGTTTTCCTCCGCTCTTCACAAGAATGAAAAATACTTTACTGATGTCAAAATAAAAATGCCTATTTGAATCTTTTCGTTTCACCCCACGAAATACGAATTGAATTCAATAATTTTGGGGTTTTCGTTTCGTGATAAGTGCAAATTGTAATTTTAAATTATGCCTCTTATAGAATCTATGTACATGGGCGAGGGAAACAACATGGGTAGTCTGGGTAGACATCCGAAGGTAAATTGCTTTTCAAACCCACGGGCATTAGATAGACCAAATGAAAACAGTTGATTGCAATAACAAAATAACCAGTCAATTATACAGATCAACCAAGTTCATTATACTCTTGATTGAAAGATTTTTTTTTTTGAAACACAAGCTTATTTTTTAAATCAAGTAAATTTCAAAATTAAAATAAATATAGTACTAATTTTATGTATATCACATTAAATTAGCCTCGTCTAACTCAAACATGTTTCGAGACACAGAAGTCCTTTTAAAATATAACTTATATAAAAAAATATATATTTGAACAAATTTTATCAACTAGCAGAAGAAGGATGAAAGCAGTAGAGATGAGATCCCTAAGATGTATTATATGTGTGGTAAAACGATGTACGATAGAATTTCAAATGCAAAAAATATATATGAAAGGATCACTGCGTTAGTTTAGACATATGGAACGTATGAATGAAGGAAGAATGGTTAAGAAAGTATACGTTAACGGTGTGGAGTCGTGGGAGAGCTAGAAAAACTTGGCATGACCAAATTATTTCAATTTTAAAGGTCGAATCTGTTAAATATCGGAAGAATCGACGTTCGTCTTTGACTCACTGTATGTGGAGGATGTTAGAGACGTATGTTAGGATCGAGTTGTGTGGCGATCCATTCTCTATGCCTACCCCTTCGGGAAAACAGCATGATAGTTTGTTTGACAAATACATATTCACAATATGTATTTAATAACTTCAGTGCAAACAAATTTAAATTAAACTATGTCACGCCGCACTAGACAACCCGATAGGACTACATAATTGGCCTTAAGGGACTCGTTCTCGTGGAAAACCTCTTTAACGATGGAAGAACAGCTGGGTATCCACCTCAAAAGCAGAGCAACCTTTTGGAGAACAGACCACTTAAAACTATAGAAGAAGATGCAGAAGAATGACACGCCGTTTAACAACGAGTAGAAAAGAATAGTAAAAAAAATACATTTAAATATTCCACCCAGCCATACTCATAGATATGTACCTACTCATTGTCTTTATAATAATTATTATTATTAATAACCCGATTATTGTATACATTTTTTTAACTATCTCATGACATGTGATAGGTTTTTAGTCTATCGCCATTATCATTGGCACGTGAATTCTACCAGGCCAAAGAAAGCGTGAATTTATTTTTCACACGGCGATGGCCGGGAATTGAATCCGGGACCTTCGATGTGGTAGTCATAGCTGTTGCTACTTTGCCACAAAGGCCGTCAGTATAAGCCGATTTTAATTATATAAAATAATTACATTTTTATGTAAAATCACGCCATCGAATAAGCGGAATAAACGGGGAGTTTTAAAAATAAAAATTGGTAATGTGAAGATGATTAATCTTTGTTAAAGTATTTTTCTTTTAGACCTCTGGTCTGTTCGTATAGTAAGGCTGGCCACTCTTGGGAGGTTGACTCCCAGATATCCCTCCATCTCTTTCGACGGTCTTCCAGGGGTAAGGTGCCCAACAGGAATCTGGTGCGCCACAATGTGTTGAATTCTGGAGGAATCCAACACATTGTAAATCCAACACATTTTATGCAGAGGATCTGCACGTGCAAATTCCAGTATATTCTATATTGTCTGCCCCATCTTACGGTATCTTTCACCTTGCAGATTTCATTAAAGTTGTGATAAAAATCTTTTCAATAATGCAATTATTCATCTCCTTGCAAGATTATTTTTATTTGATATGCGGTTTAATTAAGGAGCCATTCAATGTATCGCGATGTATGATCATTCGATCGGATCCGAAATGATTTCTTTCGTCGTAACTTTCCCTCCTTAGAGAGTTACTATAATACGTATGGTAATTTATTATTATGACGCAATATTCATTCCTCTGTCCATACTTAGCCGCCTCGCGCGTCACGGCCGGGATCACCCTCCCAAATTTATGTAGACACCAGACCCAAAGTACACACAACGTAAGTCCCTTCATAAATTCTTTGACACTTTGTCAGCTCTCTAATCACGATTATTATTAATTCATGAACACAGCAATTTTCGACTCAAAAACAACTATTAATCAACAACTTTCTCTTCCAAAAACTAAATATTGTCAAAAAAACATTTTCCTATTTTCATTCTATCAAAGTGTGCATAAACTAAATTGTGAAATAAATGTTTATGAGATTTTATTAAATAGTCCATTGTTTGGGCTGAAACACTTTGCTACTTCTACAATACTAACCGTCAAATTTACAACACCGTTATACATAATATAAATTTTATTAATTAAATAAGAAAATGGTATATTATAACAGTGTTATAAATTTAACAGTAAATGATGATTTTATAGCTAAAAACGTGATGAATTCGAAAAGTGATAAAAATTTACCAAAAATACTTTAAACAGAAAACAATAACCAAATAATGTAACGTGGACCTTACAAACATGCGGAGAGAAAAAAACTCAAATATTAAAAAAAAAAAAAAAAACAGTGTTTTCATTCATAAATAATCTACACCATGAATTTTCAGTGTCAAAACCTGTTTATCAAATTACAACAATGCAACAACCTTCAAAATATCTTTATTATTCTAATTTAAAATTCATTAATTTTTTCAGACTTCAAGTTTAATTTAATAACTTTGTGGCCAACAATGAAGTCATATTAGGCATATGGATTTTATTCATTGAAACAGTACGAACATAAATGTTTCATTGTTTATACACTCGAATATATGAATAAAATGCCAACAGCGGGGAAAAAAAGTTGGATTCTTTTTTTAAATAATTTATTCAGCTACCTTTCTATATTACGAGTATGTGAATGTTATGAATATTTTTTTCGAAAGTACAACATGAATATGTTTGAAGATGCCAAGGGAAGATTTTTTTTAGTTTTCCGAAATGTCAGACCAAGAATAGTAAAGCTAGAAAATATTTTATTTATTTGGTGACTATTTTCACGGCGAAGGAAAAGGTGCGAAATTGATTTACCATTCAAAATTTAAGCCTAATCCGTACAACTACCGTATGTGCGTGTAGCAGACTTATTCTGAAATAACTGAGCATATCAAGATTGTTTTGCAAAAGATTTTTTGTGAAAATATTATAATAATAAAAACAACATATTTAATCAAAAAATAAATTTAAGTAAACGTCTTCCGTGAAAATCTGTGATGATAGTTATTCTGATTTTTAACACCTAATGCATACTATAAATATGGTTTGGTTTTGGGTCATTAAAGTAGACTTAGAAATGTGTCATAAATATGAAACCTTATTTAAAAAATTTATATTTGTTTACGTGGGGCGTTATAAAACAACGTCTGTTTTGTATTCATAGAAAAAATGATCGAATAATGAGCAGGTTTCGGCGTAATCATTTTTAAATCCCATGTATATCAAAGAGGGATTTTGCCTTGGGAAGTTTCGCAGAAAATGTACATTTGATTTTTGTCTGTCATCTGTCAGCTACCCTGAAATGTTGAAACTGACAAATATGACGTACAAACTTGTTACATTCATGCTGATATGAAAGTAACGTAATATTGAGGTACATATCATGATTTATAAAATTAAAACTATTCTATTTATAATGGAGGGATGGAAAGAATCTAGGGATGGATGGACAGGTTGAAACAAACTTGAAAGTTTACTATTAAGAATTACCTGGAATTCGTACGCAGCAGAAGCAATTTTTAGAGCTAATATAAGCTTATAAATATAAGTAAGTTTTCTTTAATACCACCAAAACATTGGTGAAGATTTTATTTCCTTACCCGAATAGGATAAACTTTCAGAGCATACATGCATAATGTTGAAAGCTCTACTCTTTAAATCGAATGTTTTGAAGAACTCGGTCACCATTGTCATACGTAAATATGTAAATGGAGTACAAAAATCACTTATACATACAAGTGTGTGTGAGATTCCACCCATATGTCGTAAAATCGATATCTTCCTTCGTTGGCTATTCCCCATTGTTCACATTCATAAAATTTGTTTTAACTTCGATATGTACTAAATTACTCAATGAGGTATTTGTACGAATAACACACGTTTTTACCAAAGTAATCGATACAGCACATTTCATGAAATGTTTTGTATTATAACATATCGTTTTAAAAGATTCATATATGTTATATTGTATTATAACATATATGAATCTTTTAAAACGAGTTCAACGTAGAATTTTATAATAGTGATTAAAATAACGAAGTTGAAAGAGAAAAAAATACTCAAGAATGATGTGATATGTAAAGACATATTGAATTTGCCCCTATAGAAAGATATTTAAAACCCTTATTTAAGTGTTTCGAAATATTTGAAAATTTCAATGCGATGAAGGTAGCTTTAAATATTTATTAATGCATTTTTTGATAGAGTACAATCGTTTACATCTATCTTATTATCTTATAATACAAAACACGCGTTTTTTATTCGAGAAATATTTTAAAAGGAATTTTTTGGTTGACGATATTATATAATAAACCGAATAAGACCCGCGAACCCGTAGTCATTCCTTACTTCTTATTCCACACGGTGTTGCCTTGAATCCCAGAAGATGTCGATCCTAAGGTTCTGCCAGCCGAGATATATTCTCAAAATGTTTGTATTCTCTATCTTTTTATATCAATTTGTTATTGTTTTCATGATGTTACGAAATTAATAAGTATTTTATTATTTTTCAAGGCAAAAATAATATCTGCGCATAAAATGTAATAAAACTTACAAAATAATTCAATTTTCAACAATATATAATATTCACACAAGTTACCAGGAGTATTGAATAGGAAACTTAGGTTCATTATTTTCATTTGTTTTGTTTTATGATTTCAAATTTCAATTGAAATTTTAAAACGTTGTTATATCACACTACTACGTACATTCATCCTATATCCCTCGGAATAATTCCATAGAACTCTAAAGAGTTACCCTTCGATCGTGATATAGCAGCGTTTCTACGTACAAAGCTGATGCAACAGTGTTAAAAGCGTTATTTGCAGTATACTGCTCGGGGCGTCTAGGGACATGTATGTAATTTGTTCGCCTTTTACAGATCGTAGCATCGCGTCGGCTATCGAATGCTGACGTCATCGTGTTTGTCGGAAGTTTACTTCGACGGTTATCCTTAGCACTGGAGTGGTCGTCCGTATAAAGCTCTTCTGGGTACAACCCTTATTAACTTCTCTTTTAGTTGACTTCGGTCAATATAACTTATTGTGGTTACATGACAGCGAACATATATCAAGGAGTAACGTTCATAATAGATATAGAGGAGTAGCCATTGTATCAGTAGTATCAGTAGTATTTCAGACAAATATTTTCTAGTTTCTTAACGTTAGTGACTCCCGAACAAGTTTCGATACAGTTCTGAAAAATTTAATTATCACATGACTCAAATGATTGAATGGCACCTTACTAGAGCATTACCAATGTTATTTACAACGAGACAAAACATGTCACTCTAATAAAATAAACTTCTAGAAAACAGATATTTTCATCAATTTTTCAAAGGTAACATACGAATTTTTCCACTTTTAAAAGTTGAAAAATCAAAAGCGGAAAAAAAGTGTTTTAATTCATAAAAATTCGTCATTATGGAATTCCACAGTGTTAACGCCTTAAGTTTATCTAAAATAGTTATGTAGCATAATTATATTTGTACTAATACGAATTAAAACGTCAGTTTTCTTGAAGATTTATTATATTTTATGGGAATGACATGTTTTGCTCTTCTAAGGCATTATCAAATGTGACGAAACTTCAACTCGTTGCGTTATGTATATAATACTTAGAATCATTAGTCACCTTGAAATATGTAAAATCATTTGTAAACAACATTTTTCGTTAACAACTATATTCTGCTCCATTTACTAGTGTATATAAACTGCAACGAGTTGAAGTTTCGTCACATTTGATAATGCCTTAGAAGGGCAAAACATGTCATTCCCATAAAATATAATAAAACTTCTAGAAAACTGACGTTTTCCATCATTGTTCAAGAAACAATAAATAATTATATTTGTTTATCTTAAGCGTTATAATTTTTATTAATATTTGACGGAAAATCAATTTCAATATAGAGAAAATTAGTATGCGGTTTGTTTGAGATCGTAAATTTGAAGAATACTCGTATATGATATCAACAAAATTTAAACAGTATTATAATATTATTTGCTTAAGCCTTAAGACGTGGCAATATGTTGCGTAGTTATTAAATGTTACCACGAAGTAAACCACTTAATACAGAATACGAGGTTTTCATATATCTTCATATTCAATACAAAATAGACATATCAGCGATACTGACAAATAACCTCTACGGATAGTAAAAGAAAAAACGATGTTTTTTTTAATAAATAAAGATGAATTTACAATATAAGACTTAGTAGAATATAGAACCAACTGACACGCCGTTTCAGTAGGTCAGCATATAGGACAGATCATCATACTCTCTCCAAGCATGCTAGAAGTTTTCTAGCCTTGTTCTTCTGTTCAAAACTTATTTATTATAATATTGATGTAAACGTCCGATTTATTATATAGTAGTAAACATGCTTTATTGGAATCAATCAACAAGAAAAACATGTTTTATTTGATAATTCCTTAGCAACACGAAACATGTTACTCCGATAAGATATAATGTTTTTTTAGAAAACTATTTTATACATTATTTATTTTATATTTTATAAAACTAACTAACAAACTATCCATCGCGCCGTCTCCCCGAAGGGGTAGGGAGAAATAACGGACCGCCAACCTGATATTTCTCAACATTCCTCTCAATTCCTCAATATTTACATATAGTGTCATACATGCCCTCGATTTCTTCTATTCTTCACGTGGCCGACATCCAATATAATTATATTTTATATATTTTTCTTGCTTTCATCCTTCTTTTTCCAGCTTCAAGCTTCACTTGCACACATGAGGGTTGGCACTAGAACTTCATTGTGTACTGCCATCATTGCTTCTGTGGATATATTTATATTTGCAGTGCGACATTTATTTCATTCCCAGCACCAACCCCTTAACGGGAAAACGTTGTATGATAGAATACCGAACGATGAAATATGTAAGAAAGAAATGTAAGGCAGATGACTGCATCATGGATAAAATTAAAAAAGGATCCCTGAGATGGTTTGGACATATGGAACGAATGGATGAGAGTAGACCCTGGCCATCATATCTCATAGTTTATATCATAGAATTTTATTTCATTGTTTAAGAAATAATAAATATGGTTCACTACCTTCAACATAAATCGAAAACAAGTTGTCCCGTATGTACAAAAATTCATCAAAGTTTCTCTATTCAAAATAAGTTTATTTTAATATGATATTTTATTATTTATGGATATTTTTGGCACAACGGAAACCTAAATCATAACTTTGTAGGCAAAAACGTCAAGTTTTATGAGATGGTTTTCCGTATTTGATAAGCCACAAAAAGTAATACATTAGCTGATTACACCTCGGAAATGATTACATTATTCATAAACATCCATCCAACGTTGAATGTAAATTCTCTGAATAACAGTAGCAGGTAAGGTTTGGTAATGAATTTTTAAAACTGAATTTCCAATTATCCTCTCGGTGTCTTTATTTAATAAAACCCCGGAACGTAATTAATATTATATCAAATGTCAAATCTACTAACCGTTTAGCACACCCATAAGCAGTACGCACGTTATTATGACACGGTGTTTTTATAGTCATGTTTAATTAATATTTTAAAACAATTCATTTGCCAGTTCTAGATACCATCAGTTCCAATTTAATTTTGAAATATATTTTTTTTATTCCTTAACCCTAAACCGCCACTCAATTTTATATAAAAAAAACATTAAAAATGTGGTTGTTTATAGTTTTATCAATTATTTATGATATAATGAAAGGGTGGTGAAAATGGTTTGGATACATGGAAATAATTAATTAAGAAAGTGTATGTTTACGGTGTAAACAAACCAAGAAATAGAAAACTTTGCTTCAACGGAAAATAACCAAAAAACATTTGATTGTAGAATTTACGGTAAATCTGCATATAAATATATATTGTCAAATCCAAATATAAGTAGTCAATACATTGCGAATGAAAATGTTATAAACAAAATAATAAAAGGATCATGAGAATGGTTTGGCCACATAGAAATAAGGAACTAAGGAAGAATGGTAAAGAAAGTATACGTAAACGACATAAACTGAATAAGAAAATGAGGAAGACGAGGATAACGTAACAAATTTTATTTATTACAGAGTACTATTGATATAATTATATTTTTTTAGGCTTGGAGTCGGCGAAAGAAGAATTAAATAGGATGAATGCCGTAGAAATGTGTTCATTGAGAATAATGTGCGGGAAAACGATGTATGAAAAAATACCGAATGACGAAATTAGAAAAAAATGTAAGGCAGATCATAAGTGAAATAAAAAACAGGATCCCTGAGATGGTTGGACACATGCAACGAATGGATGAGATAAGAATGGTTAAAATGTTGTATACTCGTACAAGCAGCGTGATCGGAAAAAGAACCGTAGAAGACCGAGGAAAGCACGGCATTACCAAATCAATCAAATACTAAAAGGCGGCCACATACGTATAGGAATCGGCAGCGTGTATTTTACAATGTATGAATGTAAGGGAGCCCGATAGGTATGACAGGACAGAGCTGTATGGCGATCCATTCTCTCTGCCTACCCCTCCGGAGAAACGGCTTGATAGTTTGTTAGTTAGTTAATTAGTTCATTTAAAATATGAGTAAAACAATACTTTGATGATATTACGGAAACATATAATTATCTGTTCATAATCCATTGAATGTTAAAATCAATGATACTCGTATATGTTTTGGTGCAAGGTGCAACTTACACTGGTAAAACGGACGAAGAAATTCATGATTTCTGAATAATAATATATTATTTGAATTATTCATTTAGTATGACTTATCTATATATTTTGAATCAAACAAACCATTATCATAACAGTGGACAATGCCTGTATTGTGATTCTGGGTTTACATATTACTGATTAAACACAATTTAATTAGGATTGATATTAGAATGATTATATAACTTAAACGATTGATTACCATGACACCCACCGACGCACTTGAGGGTATTTCCTGTAATTAGCCGGACATAAATCTAAATTGTAGAATTTATCCCCGATACGAAAAAAAATGTTTTTGGGAATGTTGAATAGACATCAAACAATGAGCAACCCTTTCCATCATCCAATACAAAGCTTGGGATGTAGTGTGTTCTAAATGTTCGTATCTCTTTAAGGAAATTTTGAAAAATCGATTATCAAAAAAGTGAATATTTTTATTTTGGAGTTCGCTTATGAAAAAAATTTGATTGATTCGGTTATTAGAGGTAAGCGTACAAATAAACTGACAAGTGATATTAAAATATATTGATAATTAAAAATATTTTAGTAGGTTCGAAGTCATGTTCATTATTTTGTAAATAATTATTTACTTTTTGTATTCATAATGGTTTTTGTTGTACTTCCGGGTGTGTCCCCGTAGTTTTAGTGATTGTAACTGAAAAACGCGTTTGCACTTATTAAATATATCAGAGTTGGGCGCAGATTTCTGTAAGATCAATATTTTTAGGGTCAATAAATCATACTATTGCATGTAACGTAAGTTACTATTTCTTATTTATTTTCGGTTATCTTAATATTCAGTGTTTAGCTCTAGACCCCATTCAAACCCCTAGTTCCCGTTTTTACCACCAGAGTCCTACTTTAAACTCTTGTTCCCGCGCGCGTCGCGATTTGGCGCTAAATTCACCCCGATGTGTGCGCCCTCTGCAGTTGACTCTCAGCCCCTTCTGCGCAACCCATTCTGCGCAGCCCATTCGGCCCGACTTCACTTCGCTTTGAGCTGTCAACTTCGCGGCATCGATTGGAGGATCGCCGTTTCGACCCGCGATTTTCCCGATGGGATAATCCGTTTTCATCTAGCCTCATCCGCCATGGAATAACTTCGAGCAAGGTATTTGCGGTACTTGCCATCGTGCCCATAAAATCTGTGGCATTATTTCAGGTCTTCCGCCAACTTGTCCTGCACTATGGCGATGCCAAAAGTGCATATCCGCTCCCAGGCCGTTTGTCAAGCCCGACCTTGCTGCGGTTGATTCCCTCCGCCACGGTCCGAGCCATCCTCTGCTCCCGAAATTGCCGCCCACGTGTTGTCGCACATCATGCCCCGACAACGTGGTTGACCTCACCACCATGCGGAACTGCGAGGACCACTTCACGCCGCTTCAGACAGCACCCACAGGTTAGGGAACCTCGTGTCTGCCAGGTGACGCTCTACATATTGATTGCTGACCCACCATCTTCTGGTCAGCGTCGCTGATAACGTCTACGGACGACGTCGCCGGTCGATGTCCTGACGAGCACGCCGTCGAGGAATCGCCTCCAACAGCCTCTTCATTATTTCACCATGTGCCTCTTTTTTTGTATACGTACGACATCTCTAGCCCCTAGATAATAATTTTAACTATTTTTTGTGTTATAATAAACCCTCATGTATTCCGTCATATGTATTTATTTACACCTTTCCCTATTCGAATGACAAACAGCCGGAAAGTATCTCACGAGAAAACCGGAGATCTAAGGGCCCGCTCTCTGCGCTAGCCGAGGTAGGGAGACACACATTACACTGGCGCCCAAACGTGTGGCGTTCTGGCGTTGTCATTCGATGAAGGACTTGTGTGGGCTAAACATATGTCGTATATTGATTGTTAACTGTTTATTGTCGAATTGGTAGTTTGTAATTAATTGTTTATAATGGAACAAATAGTAAATGTTCCCGGGGCCCATTTCAAAACCCTTTGCAAGGCGTTGAAGGATCGCGGAATATTGCCAAAGAATACCCTCGTGGAAGTCCGTGTTCAGGCTGAGGAATTCAACTCACGGACGAGTGATGTCGTTCCACTCACCATACCCCCCACCGTCGCTGACCTGCCGATCTCCGCCCCCCTTTCAATCGTGTCCTCTTCATCGGTTTCTCTAACACGACCCCCTGTAGAGCTTCAGCCCTTGAATGTTAATTTCGCATCGTGGCCTGTGCAACATTTCACCGGCGCGGAAGATGTGCGCGAATTTTTCACCCGTCTAGAAGAAATCGCCAAATCTAGACGCTTCGACTCCCAATTGTTGCCATCTGTACTTCCCGAATTCCTCAAAGGCCGCGCTCTGACACACTATAGAGCGTATTGTACGACCTCCAGTGACTGGTTGCTCCTTAAGTCACAGTTCCTGCAGCGTTTCGAGGATGACGATTATGTCATCTCAAAGAAGCTGGAGATATGGTCCTCGCGCCAGTCTCAAAATGAATTAGCGGCAGACTACTTCGCCCGGGTAGTGAGCACCAATAATACCATTGGGGAGGACGGTCTCTCTGACCAGGAGATCCTCAAGGTATTAAGGAAGGGACTTTCGCCCAAATTAGCCTGCGTAATAATTTCAGCCAACTTCTCCTCCGTCGTGGAACTGGAGAGAGCATGCCAGACCTACGAAAGATTGATTGGTGCGTCGGACCACCCCAGCCGCTCTGAACCTAAATCCGGCCCCTACGTCCAGAAATCCCTAGCTGCCGTTCGTGAGCCTCCCAAGAGCCCCCTAAGATGTTTCTCCTGCAAAAACCTGGGCCATATCGCCAAGAATTGCAGAAAAAAAAACCTTCCTGACACCTCTAGACCACCCCCCAGTTTTTTCGCAACAAAAAACTAGCAGCTAGCCAGTCTCCCGTAATCCCGCGCTCAGCGGAGTGGTTAGACTGGCTGGCTTCTGTAAAATTATTCCACGAAACCTGGTATCTCCATGCGGTAAAAATTACAAATGCCCGTGACAATCGCCCATACTTGAATTTTAAAATCCACAGTGTCCCCTTTCGCGGTCTGCTTGATTCCGGTGCAGCCATCAACATCTTAGGCGGAAATCTGTACCAATCCTTTATTAATCTCAATTATAAAATCACCCCTGGTAATTGTTCAATTCACACGGTCGATAATACCTCCCACCGTAGTATCGGAACCGTTACCTTGCCCATTCGTTATGACAATACCACCACCTGGGTATCATTCGTCCTAGTCCCTTCCCTAAACGACTGTTTCATCCTTGGAGTCCCTTTTCTTGAATCATCTGGACTCACTCCCAGGCTATTTCCTGGACATCTGGATAACAAACCAGCCAAACAGTCAAATACTCAACCCGTGTACTCAGTGAATCCCTCGCCATCTTGTCTCGTCCCTGCCGAAGAATTGAATCCTGCTCAGTCCAAGGACTTGGACCGAATTAAAAACTTGTTCGAACAAATTTCTTTCGAAAAGATAGGTCTGGGCAGGACCCACCTTGTTAATCACGAGATCGACACGGGTAACCATCCGCCGGTTAAACAGAAAACATTCCCCCAATCCCATGTTCGCCGCCAACAATTAATAGAGGAACTAGAGAGAATGATCTCGCTGGACGTAGTTGAACCCTGCAAGAGCCCGTGGCTAAATAATGTATTTATTGTCCCCAAAAAGGATGGTTCTGCACGATTCGTTCTGGATCCGCGAAAACTAAATTCGATTACCAAAGCCGACTGTTATCGCTTACCGAACATTGACCGAATTCTAAGCAACCTGCGTGACACTAAATACCTTACTGCCCTTGATTTAAGCATGGGGTTCTGGCAGATGCCCCTGACTAGAGAATCAATGATTAAAACCGCATTCTTTATTGAGGGTAGGGGTCAGTTTTGTTTCAAAGTTACTCCATTCGGGATCGCCAATATACCGAGCCAGTTGCAAAGGTTAATGGATGCTCTATTTTGTGATCTCGGTGACCATGTTTTTTGTTATCTCGATGACATTCTTATTTGCAGTCCAGATTTCGAATCTCACGTCAGCACACTCGCTCTGGTTTACGAACGTCTGCGCGAGGCCAACCTCACTATTCGTCTAGGCAAATCAGAATTCTGCAAATCTTCACTGAAGTACTTAGGCCATGTGATTGATCGTGAAGGAATAAGAACTGACCCAGATAAGATTAAGGTAATGATTGATTTCCCCCGTCCCACATCTACCAAAGAAGTTAAATCCTTCTTAGGCTGTGCCAGTTACTATCGTAAATTCATTGCACATTTTGCCGAAATTGCTGCCCCTTTATGCCGTTTAACAAGTATAAAGCTTAAAGGCACTTCCTTCCAATGGAACGAAGAGGCTGAACAATCATTTGTTGCCCTAAAAAATATTATGACTACCGCCCCTGTGTTGAAACCCCCTGATTATTCTGTACCCTACATTCTTACTTGTGATGCCAGTGGTATTAGTATTGGTAGCTTCCTTGCCCAAAAAATGCCTGACGGTTCCGAGCATGCTATAGCGTATTTTTCCCGAAAACTGACTGCTCCTGAACGTTCCTATTCTACCACTGAACGCGAACTATTGTCTATTGTGGATTCGGTACATCATTTCAGGAGTTACCTGGATGGCACACACTTTACGGTCCAAAGTGATCATGGCTGTCTCAAATATTTGAACAATCTGTCATCGCCAGGAGGCAGACTCGCCAGATGGGCTTGCCGTCTATCACAATATAGTTTCGATTTTGTATATAAAAAAGGTTGCGAAAACAATTTAGCTGATGCCCTAAGTCGCATCGAAGTGTCCTCCCTGACCTTCCCTCCGCCCTTCACTAACGTGACTGATCAAACCTATCTAAATCTATATTCGGCATGTAAGGATAACCCGCAGTCGACAGCCAACTATCTTATCAATAACAAACACCTGTACCGTTATTCGAAATCAGGAAACTCCTCGCGCCCTGACTCCAGCAGCTACCTCTGGAAGGTTGTTGTACCCGCTAATGAAATCCCCCATGTTATATCTGACTTTCATAACAACTTCTGTCATCCCGGGATTGAAAAAACATTTAGAACCCTCTCGCAAACATTTTATTGGAGCAATATGCGTCGCACTATCAAACAATTCATAAAAACTTGCGACACCTGCAAGGCCTATAAGCATAGCACGCAGTCCCCTTTAGGTTTAATGACGGTGCCTAAACGCCTTTCTAAACCCCTCGTCTCCTTGTCTGCAGACCTCGTAGGGCCACTCCCGATGTCCAATCATCGCTTCTGTCACATTCTGACAGTAGTAGACAACTTTTCAAAATTTGTTTGGGCGTTTCCCCTTAGGACAGCCAACTCCAAAACTGTAATTAAATTACTCGAGGAGAAAATATTTCTGCCTTACTCTGTTCCCCGTACGCTTATTATCGACAACGGAAGTCAATTTGTCTCCAAGGAGTTCCGTAAGTTCACTGAAACCTATGGAATACAAGACTTGTACTACAACGCCCGCTATCATCCTCAGAACAATGTAAGCGAACGTCATAATGCAAACATCATTACCGCACTGGCAATTCTGGTAGGGAATAATCAACGGACTTGGTGTTCAAAGCTTCCACAGATCTCATCTTGCTTAAATAATACTGTCAGTATTGCTACAGGATATACCCCGTTCTTTCTTTTGCACGGCTTTGAAACTGCTCCCCACGGTTCATTTCACAATAAATTTGTTCGTGAATCAAACTCCCATAATCCATCTGACATCACCTCGGACTACGCATCTGGCCTACTTAGAATGGAAAATGTCTATGAAGAAGTTTCTTCCGCACTACTCCAAGCCTTCCAACGGAACGCTACTCGGTATAATCTAAGGCGTAAATCTTGTACCTTGCATGTCGGACAACTGGTCTGGCGCCGTGCCTTCCTTCAATCTGACGCTTCAAGGTACATATCTGCCAAACTGTGTCCCAGATTTATCAAGTGCAGGATACTCAAAAGAATTTCAGATACCATATATGAACTGTCTGATATGGCTGGAAAAAGTATCGGTACATTTCACATCAAGGACTTAGTCAAACAGGAATAGTTTCTAAGTTAAACTTAAAACTTAGTGGCGCCCAAATATATTAACCTATGACTCAAACCTTTGTCTTAATATGTATTTTTGTTCTCAAGGGACTCGCATAATTTCCATCATTTCGCGAGGACGGGTAAGCGACCCCGGGACCCTAGCCATTACTGCTATTCCTAGCATACTTTCCCCCATAGCAGTAGTGTCCTTCAATCTAACCTTGTTTCCTTCCTCATTATGCATCCTATCCCCACTATGATTGCCCCCTTCCTTGTGCCAATTTCTATCTTACTTGCGTTTGTAGTGTCTATTGTGTTATGGTATGTATGAATAAGCGCCTGATGAAGAATAAACTGCCCCCATTCACCACTTGATCTAGTTGTGTTAGGAGCGCTCTAAGAGAAGATGCCTGTATCCATCGAATGCATGAATAATTGTAAATTTCCCGAACGCTAGAGACACTTGGTAGACCTACAGATGCATTTGTATTATGGTTTGGTTATATTTTCCCTTCCTACTTGAGTGTTCCATGTTCTTGTGTGTTCTGGATGGTTTAAAAACTTCTTTTATTTGTGTGGAATACAAGATTGTCCATCACTTATAATATTATGAGCTTTTCCATCTCACCTGAACAGAAATTTTATTGACATATCATTTTTGTATGTGCAAATTGTCTAAATTTATAACTATTGTAACACCAATTTCTTTATAAACTTGCTTTTTTTTACTTCTTATTTATTGTTATATATGTTCATGTGTGTTTTGGGTCGTGAGTCAGTTAAAGGTGTTGCATATTGGATTGGCAATCACTTTTACGATTGAGTTCACTTCTCCGATTCACCTGAACAATAACGTCCATTATATGTTTTAAAATGTTGTAGATATATATGTTGTTTCAGTCACCTGTAGAGTTTGTTTTTGTTGAGAATAGAAGGAGTCAGAACGCTATAGGTATACAGCCTTAGAATATGTAGATGTGCCTTATTTTCCGAGGCGAAAGGGTGCCAGACCCTAATAAAAAGCAACGCTATAGGTATACAGCCTTAGAATATGTAGATGTGCCTTATTATCCGAGGCGAAAGGGAGCTAGACCCTAATACAAAGCAACACTATAGGTATACAGCCTCATAATATGTAAACGGACATGCCTCTGCTGTATGTAATTTAAAATTTTGTTTTTACTGGTGACTGAACACATAATATTGTTGTAACTGTTTTCTTTATAATCTATCATCTAGGCTAGAGATGTCCAACAATAATTTACCTCAAGACCCTAACCCCTTCTCCTTTTAGAATCAGTGAGTGCCATTTAGCTACAAAAAAAAAAAACAATTGTGTCTCTTTTGTGCTGTGGAAACTTTAAACAATGATAAATTTTTGTATTTATAACTTAACTGTGTTTGTGTTTTTACCTGAATTATAATTTGTATTTTTTTTTTAACTTAACAATTTGTAATATGTCAAACTAACTGCCACCTTGATCCTTAATTTTCTGAACTTGTGACTATAGTTTGTATTTTTAAACTAAACTTAACAATTTGTAATATGTCAAACTAACTGCTACCTTTTAGGATATAAACCTGTCTCCCAGGTGTATAATGATACATTTTTTTAACTTGTGAATCTAATTTGTACTTTGAAATAAACTGTCTTTGTATTTCTCAATTGTCCAAACTGTCACCTTCTAGGATTTAATCCACGTGTAACTTTTGTATGCCATTCACTGAAGGAGCTTTTTTTTATTATTTTTTTTTTTATTCCACATAAGAGCGAGTGTAACGTAAGTTACTATTTCTTATTTATTTTCGGTTATCTTAATATTCAGTGTTTAGCTCTAGACCCCATTCAAACCCCTAGTTCCCGTTTTTACCACCAGAGTGCTACAGACTCTTGTTCCCGCGCGTTTCGCGGATTTGGCGCTAAATTCACCCCGATGTGTGCGCCCTCTGCAGTTCACTCTCAGCCCCTTCTGCGCAATCTTTTCTGCGCAGCCGATTCGGCCCGACGACTTCGCTTTGAGCTGTCAACTTCGCGGCATCGATTGGAGGATCGCCGTTTCGACCCGCGATTTTCCCGATGGGATAATCCGTTTTCATCTAGCCTCATCCGCCATGGAATAACTTCGAGCAAGGTATTTGCGGTACTTGCCATCGTGCCCATAAAATCTGTGGCATTATTCCAGGTTTTCTGCCAACTTGTCCTGCGCTATGGCGATGCCAAAAGTGCATATCCGCTCCCAGGCCGTTTGTCAAGCCCGACCTTGCTGCGGTTGATTCCCTCCGCCACGGTCCGAGCCATCCTCTGCTCCCGAAATTGCCGCCCACGTGTTGTCGCACATCATGTCCCGACAACGTGGTTGACCTCACCACCATGCGGAACTGCGAGGACCACTTCTTCACACCGCTTCAGACAGCACCAACAGGTTAGGGAACCTCGTGTCTGCCAGGTGACGCTCTAAACATTGATTTGCTGACCCACCATCTTCTGGTCAGCGTCGCTGATAACGTCTACGGACGACGTCGCCGGTCGATGTCCTGACGAGCACGCCGTCGAGGAATCGCCTCAAACTGCCTCTTCATTATTTCACCATGTGCCTCTTTTTTGTATACGTACGACATCTCTAGCCCCTAGATAATAATTTTAACTATTGTATGTGTTATAATAAACCCTCATGTATTCCGTCATATGTCTTTCTTTACACCTTTCCCTATTCGAATGACAAACAGCCGGAAAGTATCTCACGAGAAAACCGGAGATCTAAGGGCCCGCTCTCTGCGCTAGCCGAGGTAGGGAGAGACCCGTTACATTGGTTAGAACGTTTTACATAACAATTCATCATTCCCTACGGTCCAAATAAATTAAATTGTAAAACTCTTAACAATCCAACTTATTTAAGGTAATTTCTGTCCCGAGCCCGGAGCATTTTATTATTAAAACCAGTTGAAACTTTGAAATTCTATTAGCGACGCCTTTGAATATTCGCAAAATACGCCGACAAATAAAACTTTCCCCTCGAATCCGACCGTTTTAAAAGTAGTTAGTAAAAAGAAAACAACGGACTTGGCAATTTTTCGATTACCGAATCGAATTCGGCTACGTAAAGTGGAGTTTGAATTATTGTTCGTCAGTCATTATTACTCGAACAGCCTATTTGGATAACAAAAGATGTAACCTTAAACTGATAATGGATATCCGTTTCATAATTTAAAACTTTTATTAGAAAAATATATTATTTATTAATATAAATATTGTATTCTCGCTGGAGTTGAATTGTTTTGAGTGCCTTATTACAGTTAATTATAAACTTTTGATAAAAAAATATGTAACCTTAAACTGATAATGGATATCCGTTTCATAATTTAAAACTTTTATTAGAAAAATATATTATTTATTAATATAAATATTGTATTCTTGCCGGAGTTGAATTGTTTTAAGTGCCTTATTACAGCTAATTAAAAGAACGTGGATGTAAAAATAAATTACAACAACAAACCATCACGCCGTTTCCCTGAAGGGGTAGGCAGGTAGAATGGACCGTCACACACCATTCTAGCCTGACATACCTCTCTAGATTCCTCCACATTCATATTGCGAGTTATACACGCACGTCGATTCTTCCGGCATCTGACATGACCAACCTTTAAAATGTTATTAATTTGGTCATGCCATGTTTTCCTCGGTCTACGTCGACTCCGTACTCCATTTACATCGTTAACGTATACTTTTTTAACCATTCTTTATTCACCCATGCGCTTCATATGTCCAAACCAACGCAGCGATCCTTTCATAATTTTGTTCTAATACCTTCTTCCGCTCTACATTCCTCACTAATATCAGCATTTGAGATTCTGTCGTACATCGTTCTACTACACATACGTCTTAGGGACCTCATCTCTACAGCATTAATTCTCTTCTCATCTTTCTTCTGCCAGTTTCAAACTCCATTGTGAATGGCCATTTTCGCTTTCACTGATAAATATTAATTAAAAATTACAAAAGTTAGAAAGGTCTCATATTCGGGTCATGTGCTTGCTAAGGGGAGAAAAATACCACCTCCAAAGATTGATAATAATGGGTAAAGTGGGGAGTTGGTAGAAAGCAGAGTAAAGTGGGGAATTGGTAGAAAGCAGCTGTCCTGGCTGTGGAACATAAAATAATGGACAGGAATGACAATAATACATAACCTACTGTGTACAGAAGTGGCGCAGGACAGAGATGCCTTTTCTGCAGTGATCGCTAACGTTGGAAGGACCTGATGAAAGAATCACTTACGTAGTATGAGAAGAGATGAAAGAGGAGGTCACTTACGTAATATGTGGATAATATTTTTATTTTATAAAACAAAATTGGATTATAAAGTATTTTGATATTCTCCATCCAAACAGAGTCAATCGAGAGTAAAGAGATTAAGCGTTCATTTTATCAGATGAGCATCTGAATTATTTTCCTTTATAATCAAATTATTTTTTTCTCATTAGCAGTAATTTATATATGAAAATAAAACTTTGGAACAAGGCAAATATATATACATTTTTTATATTTATTCATTTTAGTTCAATCCAAGAGATAGGTTAGCAATGTTAATTAACATCTTTGCTAGATCTTGGGATGCCAATTGAACCTATTTTTAAATGTGTTAATTTCCCGTTGCTTTCCACAGCAGCTTATTTAAACCCAATAACTGTTTATAACTTTTACGCTATTGATTATCATGACATATGATAGTTAGCTAATCTATAACCATCTTATTAACGTGTGAATTCTACACCAGTTTAAGGAAATGTGACAATCACATTTGAACTCGGGACTTTCAGTGTGGCAGTCACGTACATCTAGTTTAAATTTGATTAAGTTAATTCATCTGGATATTGTTAATAAAAGCTACAGAAGACACTATAAAACTGATGTTACTCGTACATTTTGTATTTTGCGGAAAACGTTTGAAATAATTTATGGGCACCGCGGAAAAAGAAAATTAAATTGTCAATTACGCAACTTTTCATTAAAGCTGCATTAATTCAGTGGAGCTCCCGAGTTCTGAATACGCCGTAATTAAAATACTTATTTCTTGGTTTTGAACGCGTAAACGAAGTGCCTAAATTCTAATAAGCAATTATAAACCCTCGAGTGCGGAGTGGTAGAATAATCGCGTAATGACTCCCGGCGAGGGCGTCCCTTTCGCCGGCGAAGAAGAAAAAGTGTGTCATAAATATATCCCAAGTTTCCATTGTATTCCAGTGAAGCGCCCGGACCAACGTTTATATGATAAATGGGCCATATTTGTAATCTAGATAAATGTTTGGCACGACTGTGCACCGAGGCTGTCCCCAAACAATGTAGTGAGATTCAAAGGCTGTCTGGGTACACGCCGAATACATAATAAGGACGAACAAATAAATATCTAATATAGATGAGCGGTATGCGGCATCAAGTGGCCTTTTAGCGGGAAATCAAATCCTACGCAATTTCGAAAGCTGTCAGTGTTATGTAGGGTTTATCTGTTATCATTTCTGTTTTCTGCTATCTACGAACATTCTATATTTTTTGTACTTCTTTAATTTTTTAAGATGCCATC